>VWZS01001444.1:860004-1566220 GCA_013397075.1 Rhabdornis inornatus
ATTGTAGTTCTCATTCTTTAATCTTGGAATAATGGCAGAACCGAGTGTCAGTCTTGGCACCAGCATCACAGAATTGCCTCTTCTTAATATGTGGAGCATCTTAACAAGTAAATAAATAGTGTACCTTGAAAACAAAATTATATTCAAGTAATAAATTGCTCACATTAACTTTACTCATTTGACATCATTGCTTGAGAATATAATCTTTATAGACTTCTTAGGCTGGTTAAGTGAAGGACAACTAATTCTTGTAGAACTCCATATACACAACATGCTTTAATATTAAATACCAAGGTTTTTTGCTTAGATACTTTGTTTCCTTGTTTTGTAATTTGGCTTTAACCTTGGTTTTTATATAATTGTTAAAATAGATTTTTGTCTTTAGTAAGTGACTAGAAATAAAAGGTATATATCCTGTCTGACTGTCTTTAATGTCTTGACAGGCTTAGTTTGCCAGCTCTGTCTAAATTTGCTCTCTGCTTATACAAGCAACACAGGCACTTCAGTCCCATAATTGGCCAAGTAGCTCATATTGTGGACATGAAACTGGATTCTATACAGGATATAAGGTAAGTGTCAGAATTATCAGGATATAAGGTAAGCTAAGAAGCAGAAGTAAAATGTTGCACTTACTGGTCTGTCTTTTCTGAAGACTTTCCCTTTTTCTCAACTGGAGGTTGCTTTGCTTCAGTTGGGGGTTTGTGGGAAAGAACTGTTTTGTATTTGTGCATTCATTGACAAGTGAATGCACTTTCCCAATGACTTTACGAAGAATTTCCTTATAACCAATCTAAACTATTAAAACTACTGCTTGATTGTTTAGGTTATAAAGATTTAATTAATTTCCACTGTTCTACTTACAGTACAGCAGATACGTAGAATCAGCTTTATCCTGATTCTAAACATGGGCTTTTTTGATAATTTAGAATCTATTGACTCACCAGAAGATGCTTTTCTCCCTTTTTTCTCTCTTTTTTCTCTCTTGACATTGATAGTTTCTCTACTATGACATGGCTTTGTTAACAGCAATAAAGGGTTTTAAAGCAATATTGTGTTTATTTTTTTCAGAGCATTGTTTTTCTGGTCAAGTTGAATGAATACATTCTCTTGCTAGCATGTCTAGCACATTACTTTCATATTTAAACTACTTAAAACATAGCCCTAGTCAAAGAAGACCAAGCTAATTTTTTTCCCCGTTTCTGTTCCCCTGGGGCTGTTACAGCAAAGGCTTCTCTTTCTTTTTTCTGCTTTATATTGCACCAGCAGTCCCAACACTGATTTTTTTAGATGTGAGGAGCCTGCTTATGAAACTCCTTGAATAGGACTGCATTTCTTTACTGAAATCACTTTCTCTGTGGTTGTAAGTTTTATTCCCTTAGGAAGGGATTCTTTAGGAGTGACAATGACTCTTCTCCCCATTCTGGCACTTGTAAATTGTTTGGGCTTCTTTAGTGTCTGTTGAACATTAAAGATATTTTTGCAGATATGAATCAAGCAAATCAGGATCTTCCCTTAGGCAAATGCTTTTATCGTGAGTAACTTTGCAAGGGATGGCTGAAAAATTTGAATAAATTCAGAAGTTCACTGGAAGCAGAATTTTTACTTTACTAGGATAAATGGTTTTTGCTCATCCATTTTTTTTGAATTGGATTTAAAATTCTTTTTGCACAGAAGCCAACAACACCTCAGCTACCATTCCTTTCTTTGTGCACTTCATTTAATAAATCTAAAATGTATTGCTTATTATGTTCAATGTGTAAATGTAAAACCTTTTGAATGTTTTAGGATCTTGTCAGTTTTGATGATCAGCATATCTGAAGTTATCACTGAGAGTTTTCGAGATCGATTACTACACAAGGCTGAACAGCTCTTAGAAGAAACAGATGAAGTCCACTTCAACTATGCCAGAAGAATACTACAGTTCCTCCAAAATGTTAAACTGAGATATCATCCATTGCTAGAAAAATGCAACAGGATTTTCCTTGAAAATGCCTCCCATCTTGATATACACAGTATTAGTCATATTTTTGGATTGTATGAGCAGCTGGGTTTTGACAGTGCTGAATTCCGCCTGATTGCTAAACAGCTGCTATCTGAAACTATAGATAATTATTACGATCCTGAAACATTTGCAAAATTATTTTCCTCTCTTGGGCCTATGGCAGGATCCAAGGTTAGAGAAAGGTAAGTTTATTAATAATTTTGTCTTATTTATGATATATCTATTCTTGCACGGAAATTAAAAATGTACCGGTGTTTGGAGGAATGTCCGAGCCCATCTGTGAGTTGAGCCTTACGTTTCCTGGTTGTAACATTGTAGAAATGGATGATTTCATCATGGAAAAGGAGTATTTTTTATTAAGAAGTTGAATCAGATCCATCAATCAAGGCGGGTGTGAATGCTGTTATGCAAGGCTATCCTGTAGTCTGTCTCTTAGACTACAGCATTCCTTTCACACTAGGTGGTAGTAAAAACCTTTCTGTCTTTCTCCTGAGAAATATATGCAGTGATATGTGTTGCTTTTTCCTTTTTAAGACTGTCAGTAGTTGAAAAGGCCTGAGTCTTGTCCTATACCAGGTTGCTGACTTCCTATTCTTTATGAAAGATCGTCATCAGAGAACACTTCAGCATTTATTTAGAGCATAGTATTGTGTGACAGACTTTTTTTTTCTCTGCCTGTTTTTCTTGTGCCACAAAATCTTACTTGGGGGTGGTATTACTCATGGGTCTCTCAAAACCTGCAGTTCTAGGCAGAATTTTTAATTACAATGAGTCATATGTTCATACTTCTCTTCATGAACATTTCCTTCATTCAGAGATTTGAACATGGTGCAAGCCTGTGTTGGTTTTGCCATAGCTGATTTACTTCAAAAGCTTTCTTTATTTTTTAATTTATCTTGTACGTGATAAACATTGGCTTTAATTACCACAGAACCAGTTCAGTTCATGTTTGATTCTGTTATCTGTAGCTTACTGGTTGATCATGATTTGTTTTGTGACTTGAGTCCCTTCCCTACTTCTTGTCTACTTTTAGAATTGTTGGACTTGCTGGTTTCTAACATCAGAACAATATGCACTGATCCAACACACTCACACCCCTTTATCTGTGCTATGCAGACCAGCTGTTAAGAAGAAAAGTCCACAGAACGAAAGTCTCTAGTTTGTGAGAATTTTGCTTTCAGAAGCAAAATTTTGTTCTTTTTCTCATAGGTAAAGAAAATGGCCGCAATTTCTCATAGGTAAAGAAAATGGAGATTTTCAACTGTTTTTCATTGGAAAATATGTCTTTTCTTCTTTAGGTTGCTAGTAACTGTAGGACACATGGCAGAGGAATTTAGCAGTCACCAAGTATTGATGATACTGAAGACTATGCAGAAAATGATATGCAGAAGTTCCCATCCAGTCAAAAAGTAATTTTTTTGATATCAATAAGAACTTGTATTTTCTAGGTAAACTTCCATTTAGTGTGGAAAACTATGACATATCCAGTAAGTTAGAAGCAGTGGGTGCATCATTTGCACACAAGTGCTTATACAGTGTTAAGTTATTGGCTATTACAGATTTTAGAATATTGCAGCTTGACCCAGAAGTAATTGAGTTAATTTAGGAATTTCAAAGAAAGGCATTTCACCCTTACCAAGTTACTGTTGTATAGTATCTGTCTAATTTACAAATATGTGGTCCTATTGCACTAAACTGAGCCTCTAACAATTACTGTAAACTCATGAGAGTGCCAGTGAAATGTAGTGAGTTACAGAGAACATATCCTGTCTTGGAGATCCTGTTACTTTTGTGAATTTTTTGTTCAACAGTCATTGTGTCCTATTTTGGGCTATTAAAGCTTGTGGTTTTAAGAACCTGGGCTACGTTCTCTGCAGTTTTGAACTGAAAACTCTTTATAGGGAGAGGTAGTGTCTGTCACACAGTGAATGGAAAAGAAGTTGATGTTTTGGGCACAGAAGATGTAGCATTAGATATGTCAGAGATACAAGAGAGTTTAAGTGCAGGTTGTGAACAGTTATTGGATTGAAGGTAGTTGTATGAATCAAATAGATCCTTGAAAGAAAAAGGACATACTGGTGTCCTTTGGAGCAAAGGAATACTAAAAGGAAGATCAGGTGAATTAACGCCTTTTCTTTTTGAGTCTCACTGCCTAAAGAAGGTCTTGAGGTATTATCTTTCCCTGCGAATCTATCCCCCTCTGCAGCTTTAAACCAACACAGCTGTAGCAACCACTGTTAAATAAGTGGTGTGGTGGTGCTGAAACTGGTGATGCTGTTCTAGTTTATTATGTTCTTGGTCCACTCTAAATTTAACGGATTGTGAAATGTGCAACAGAAATTAGTAGTGTGAAGTAGCTGATTTGTTGTGATGAGGACTTTAATTTTGCGATTTAGTAAGTGGAGAGAGATTGCTCTAAGTGCAATAGTGTCAAAATCAGTGTGGAGAGGATTGCAGGTGTGTGAAACCCTCCACATAGGTAGTGTGCACCACAGGACACCCCTTTTTCATGTGGCATGTTAGAGTTTGCAGTATCTTTTGTGTTAGGTTAATACCATGTAATCTTTTCCTCTTTGTATTCAGAATGGCTTCTGTTCTGCATAAACACTTGGAGAGCTATCACGTATTACAGTTGGTAAAGTTAACACAGTACTTGGTGGGGTTGCATTGCCAGGATCTGGAGCTGTTTGCTGAACTAAAAATGTTACTATTAGGGTAAGTGTGTATTCCTGGAAATGCAGCTATTTGAGTTTTAAACAGTTCTCTACTTAAGATTTTAAACAGTAATTTTAAGATATGTTTTGTTCCCATAAAATACGAAGAAGTAACAAACTGTTACAAGTATTTGATTCTATTAAACATATGAATCAGAGGATGGAAAGTAGATACTGTCTTGACTATAGACCCAACAGTATCTGCTAATATATAATACCTTTTAATTATTTTTCCCTTTTTCTTTTGACCTCTGTAATATAATGATGTTGAAATGACAATAAATTTTGATTGGTATTTGATAGGATCAATAGGTATTAATATTGCATTTGATGCTTGACAGAAGAAGTAATGAAAAAAAGACAGAATGTCTTGGTTGGGACAGTGAAAGTGTGACACAGAAGTACTCTTTTGATTGAAGAACTTTCCAGTTAGTTCTTAGGCTTGTCCAGAACACCAGGAAGTTGCCAGAGAAGAGATCTTGCTTTCATTGCTCAGCCTCTGTGGGAATGTAATGCCTTGGCTGTACATTTTGTTTTTGGATGATGTCTTCATGTTCCTCAGGCACCTCAAAACCTGGTGCTCCCTAGGACAGAAGTCACAGAAATTAACCAGGCCCATAAACCCACAAATAACATTGACAAATGTGGACATTCTGGCTTTACAAAGAACTTCTGTGTTTATCAGTAACAGTTGGAGTCTCATCAGCTGACTGAGCTGCTCACTGTTTTCCTCCCCTTCTTCAGTTTTGAATAAATTAGAAGGAAGAAGTTAATCTCACTGAAAAAAAATAATGTGCGGATTTCTGCCAACTCGTTAATATTCTGCTTATTTTATATTTGATGTGCAGCTTTTGACTTCTAAATTAGAAGTTTCAAGCATGTAATTTTTTTGTTTTGTTTAAACATTTGCACTTTGTCACTACTGATGGATTTTTTTATTTCTATCTCACTTCCAGTTATTTAAAATCCAGTGTGATACCTGCTGATACTGCAGCCATAATTCGTGTTCTGGCCATGTTTCCTTCTTTTCAAGTGGAGGAAATTATTATAAACAAAGCAGCAGCAGTTTTGCCTCAATGCAGACTCCATCATTTGAATTGCATTGCTACAGCTCTTGTCAAGTGGAATCATCATGGCCAGTTGCACTGGCAAAACAGTTCTGAGCTATGTGCCAAGCTTCTGCAAAAACTAAATGACTGTGGATTTCAGAGGCTTCAGAAAGCCAAAAACTTAAATTTTCTGTTGGAAGAACTTCCATATGTGAATGGAGAGTGGTTAGAGTAAGTCCTGAATGAGGAAAGTCTGGCCATGTGTCAGCGCTTGATAGATGAAATAACACAGGCAAATATTTTACCCTTGTCTTTTTTCCTCATAAAATCAGACCACCGTTGTCCTGCATTATTTGACAGAATATCTTCTGTGACTGTTGAAAATATAGGCAAGGTATCACAGTTTTTCTATCTACTGTGAGTTATTCAGTAAGAAAGGACAGGTTAGTAGTTGATGTGTTTCAGAGCACAATCCACACATGTTTTTAAGAGCTTTCTTCAGTGTAGCTGACTTGGAGATCATCTTTTTTCGTGCTCACTTAAAGCTGTTTTACTTCTATGTATATAAATTTGCACTTACTAATTTTAGTTTCTTTTTTATTGTTCACTCAGTGTTAGATCAGCCATAATCCTTTACATTCAACTTTACATTTGACTATCTTACTATTTTTTAAACTTCTTTATAAATGTTACATGACATGGTGGATATTTTAACAGTACTCATTGTTGTGGGGATTTCTCTAATAGCCTGTCTATTTGGTCAAAATTACTCTTTTTTTCTTACTATCTTTTTTCTCATTCTCTATCTGGTGTTCATATAAATCTTCACAATTTTATCCTGTCGCAGTTCAGTTTCTTTAAGAACATTTAATACAAAACCTTCTTGAAAGGTTCTTTAAGTGTATGCAAACATTTGGACCACCTATATGAAATAAATTTTAAGTTTTAGTCGTGGCTGCAATTTCAACTATTACTGCATTTTATTTTTTTATAATTTTCTCCAGGAAAAGTTGACCAAAGAAAAAAATTAGAAAATAGTTAATCTAGTCCTAAATTTCCAAATTCTGAAATAATTATAAAGCTTTTCTTTATCATCAAGCAATATTAGGATATTTTGCAGTGACTTGATTTAGGATGTCTTTTTTTTTCAGATTCCCCCCTCTGAAATCTATTTTATTCTCTGCCTTTTCTCCACTTTGAATTATGACCCTCCTCACAATGAAGAATTCTTTAAGAGTTGTATCCAACATCTTACTTCTAATTTGAGTAAGTGCAATAGACAAAGATTTTTTACTGAATGAAAACGGGAATAGAATGGTATTTTTGTTAAGCAAAGAAAAGGTAAGTATGTTACTACTAATACTCTGTCTACTGGGGTTAAACCATGACAAATACTCAATTTTGGGTTTCATTTCACCTGTTAAAAATGACTATTGATAAGGGACTAGCAAAGGATTTTTGGTATAGTAAAATGTAAGTGAAAATTCTGATTAATTCCATGTGCTGTTATTGGATAGAATTGTTGTGTTCCTCAAGGAATCATCATTTGGGAACAGGATACATTTTGTAATTCATCACAAAGAAATAGTTAAAATGGTAGAGGAAATGTGAATGGATCTGTGTTGTACATTAAGAGGGAAAATCAGATGTTTGGAAAGGTCATGGAAAGGGCATTGCAAATCCTTTCAACTTTGTCATGTGTTAATACGGGTTTCTCTCTGCTTTTTCAAGGTCATCTTGAAGCTTATCACTTGGTGCTGCTTGGTCACGTTTTGGCAGTGTCTGGGTATTTTCCTCCAGCTGTGATAACGACAATATTTAATGTTTCTTTCCTAAGCAAATTGGATGCTCAACTTAAAGGTAGTGATCTAGCTTCTGATGAATTTGATTGTGTAGCATTTGGCATAAAATGCAATTTGGACTTACATAGGATTCAAGATGTAGAATTACTCTTTAAATGATTATGTTTTTGGGAAAGACACCCTCTATATAATATAGTCATAATTTGAGTGCTAAAAGGGAATGAATGAACAAAAATCTGTTGTTTTAAAGGTAAAGACCTGTATTGCAGATGAGAGAAAGTAATATAAAATGAATTTTATAGTCAACTTATTGTACTCAGTATTTAATAATCCCTCAATTTTATTGGAAATAAAATTAGCTGACTGTGGTGTCTATTACTAGAAATAGTCACAAAGCTGAAGAAATAATATGGTATTCTTGTCTGAAAGAAATGTATCCTACCTGCCTCTTCTCTCTAAATAAGGGACTGAGTGTTTGACTACTTAATTCCTCTCTACCTCTACATTGTTCACTATCAATGTACTCTTGCCATTTTGCCCTCAACTACTTAATTAAATTTACACAATGGAAGCAATTTTTATCCTCTGTCTTGCTGTGGTTCTTAATGTTGAGCAGAACTGTGGTTTTTTCATTTATTTTCTCAGGGATTTTAAGAACCTTTCTAAAATTCTGCAGCATGGGTTTTATAAATGCCATAGTATACAGATATTTGCATTTCTAGTAAAAAATTTAGAAATTACCATTTAGTTCAATTTGTTGGATTTTTCACATTTCAGTTCAAACATTTCTCTTTTTTTTTGGTTTTTTTTTTGTTTTTTTTAAATCAGTCCTGCCTGATACGGTGAAGCACAGGGTCCACTCAAGCCTCATGAAATTGAACAGAGCAGTCTGTCTGGAATGCCCAGAGTTTCACATCCCTTGGTTTCATGAGCCATATTGCCAACATATGTTTCATAACAGTAAGTAATTTAGGACAGGAAAAACTGCCCTTGTTACTCATAATAGTCTATTTTTAACAATATACTAGATGTTTCTTCTAAAACTGTCATGCTTACTCTAGCACACAATAGAAGGCACACCCCTTGCTGCTGAGCATATATTCTTGGAAAGTACAACCAGGAGTAAACTGGTTTTCCTTGTGAGAATTAATGTAATAGAGATGGGATATTTCTGCAGAAGAATTAAAATTTAAATACACAGAAACAGTGTATATGGCATGAAGGATGGAAAGGCAGGAAGAGGATCATTATGTACTGGAGGAGATGGGTCATTTTGCTCCCTGCTTCACTTACAAAACTGAACATTTGACTTAAATTTTTCAAGGTAAACATTTTTACTGCCTCCTTTTGAACTTGATCCTCCCTTCTTCCTCACAAGTATCAAGATCCATCAGATATGATAGAGAAGTAGGCTAGTGATCAAGCGTAGCAGCTGAGATCTTTCAGAATAGTGATCAGTTCAGGAAATCCATCTAATTCAAACACAGTATCTCCTTCACTAATTCTCATGGGAAGATCTGTGTATCCATAGAACTCAGCTACTCTGTCTCTAAGACTGAAGATGTTTAATGGAGCAAGGTGTTAATCTGCAATGGACAGAGAAGTGGCAGATAGTGTGGTATGGCTATAATAAACAAAAGGTGAGTAAATACATGTATAATCATAATTAAAAGCAAACAAAATCCACTAGGTGAAACCTAAAACCTAAGTTTTTATAGTGTGTGAATGAAAAAAGTCCTGGGACCTAAAGTCTGGATTTGAAATTTACTTAAGAGCAGGCATCTGTCACTTTCTAGCTAAAATATGATCACTTTGTCCCTGAATTAAGATGGAATAACAGTCGGGATCTGTGGAAAAGATTTAATTCAGTAACCTGGCTTTCAAAAATACAATGTCTCAAAGCACTATTTTCAGAATTTTGGCTGTGGAAGTTTTGGTGTGTGAATTCTTTATTTTGTCTTTGTAGGCACAAGCCGAATAAATCCACAGCGACAGCACATTCACAGAATGCTGATGGAGATCTTAGGAGGGAGCCATTACTCAAGAATATCTGTTATCACACCATACTACTATGAAATAGGTGAGAAGTTAATACTCTAAAAATTATTATGGAGTTCCTTTCATATCACTATTATCACTAAGATTAGGAAGCTCCTGGTCACATGGCCGCAAGATAACACAAGATATTGCAAAGAAGAAATTATTGTATAGAATACAGTTTCTAAAGAGTTATTTATAATATAGATAATGTTGGGTATCTCTGATTATGGCTATCAGTTTTTCTAGAAGTAAACATCATACAGATCAAATTCTTTCACTTTTGTCAGTAAACAGGTTTGTTTTGTTTTCTGGCAGATTTTGAGTGTGTCCTGGATGTAAATAAAAAACCTGTTTCCTATATGGCTCAGAATATACCTTTGGATGGTGGGGGGGGAATACACTTGAGACGTGACATCAAGGATGAAGGGAGAAAGGCTCTACCACCAGGAGCTCAAAGGTCAGTACACTGAATTCTTGCACATTAGCTCTTCCAAGCTTACATCCAGTTTAGTCCAGGTTTTTGATGCTCATGTCGTAATGTTCTGTTCCTTTTTCCAAAGTCTGATGAGGTTTAGTCTTCTGGGGTGTGGTGGGTTAGCCACAGCTGCTCCCTCCCATTTGCATGGCATGGCTCATGCCCCTGCAGTGTGATGAGGGAGAGAACATGGAGGGTAACAGCAAGGAAGAAAACTTGCGGGTTGCACTTAAGACAGTTTAATAAGTGAAGGGAAAAAAAGGGGAGAGGAGTAAACAAAGCAATCAATAGCCATGCAGTTATTCACCTACAGCAGACCTGTGCCAGAGCAATGGCTGTGTGGGAAAAAGTCCCCTCTGCATTAGTGCTGAGCATGATGTTGTATGGTGTGAAATACTGCTTTAGTCAGCTGAGGTTCCCTCGCAGCTGTGTCCCTTCCCAGCCTCTTGTCAATGCAGCCTGTAGGCACTGTGGGTGCAGAGGGAGGAAGCAGGAAGGCCTTGATGCTGTGCAAGCACTTTTCAGCAGTAGCCAAGATATGGGTGTGTTATTAACAGTTCTGGTCACAAGCTCAAAACATAGCACCATACAAACTGGTATGAAGAAAAGTACTTCCATCCCAGCCAAACCAAGTACAGGTTCTTGAAATGTGTTTCATGAGATTGGAATACTGTTTTCCTCCCACCTCTTCAAACGTAAGCCTTGAAAATGCTGGTTAGCTGTTTTTTACCATTGGAACGAAAACAGATGCAGGGAGAAAATGCTTTTTCTGAATTCAAGTATCTCTAGATAAATAGGAGGAAAATGTTTTGTCTAATTCCAGGGAGTTGTTTAATTTTTGTTTTCTGAGAATTGTCGGGTTTATCTAGTCTCGCTGCAATTATCAACACTGTCACTTCTTGCTATTCAGGTAAGACCTGGAAGTAAATATACATTTTTACTGTTTGCAGAATTGCTTTGGAATTTCTTGATTCAAAAGCTTTTAGCAAAGATTATTCACGTCATCTGAAAGGAGAACCTGCAGTGAAAAAGCGACACCTGGAAATGCTGGGATACCAAGTAGTTCAGGTGAGCAGTCAGCAATACTTTGTGTCCTTTCTGGATTGCATCAGCAGTGCAAAATGATCCATTTTCCTCACAATGGATTTAGAGACAGTTTTATCATTAAAAGCACCTACTGGGAGAGAGCAATTTTTGTATTTAGGGGGGAAATTCTAAGCTGTTCTCAAAATGGTGTAAGGACTTCACAAAACTCACACCTCTGAAAGAGGGTGAAGCAAAACTGAAGTCTAAAGGTCCTAGTATGACCTTAATGCAGGCAAACAAGCAATCTCATTGTAGCCTGAGTGAAGGAGAAAAAGTGAAATGAGAGTTTCAGTTCAATTCACTGAAGATTTCCATGGTAGAAGAAGATTGAACATACTCTCCTTGAGTGGTGAGACAATTTTGCCAGCTGCCAGATGGGATATGAATGCTGTTTGTCTGCTGCAGTGATAGTGCTGTGACAGGGAACACTAGAGGCCAGAGTTAATTCACTACCAGCACTGAATCATTTGGGAAATGGAGACTCATTAATGCTCCTATGTATGTAATTACATATTACATTACATACATGTAGAGTCTCCTATACATGTAATCACTCACCTAACCTAATTTTAACTAGAATTCTTCTTTAAGCTTAAATTTTGTTGGTTGGGGTTTTTTAAAAACAGAATAATCATCCTTTCTCATGTTATACTATTGATACACCATTCCAGTCTGATACATTAGCATTACAAACTATAGTGACCTGGGATTTTTCTCTCAATTTGGGTTTTAAAAGAGGGGAGGGTGTAGTGGAGTTGTCACAGCCTTTATTATGTGGGCATTTGTTTTATATCTCTGCAACTATGCTGCTTTTTGGAAGCAGACTGACTGAACTTAAAAGGAGAATCTTAAAATAAGAAATGGATCTTTTCAGTATTAGAATAAACCAGGCTTTTGGAAGGACACAAGTGGTAGATATCTTCAAGTGAAGAAAAACAGATATCAGGAGAGCCTTTTCTTTGCTCTTACATGGTATGTGGCTTACGCCAATGTTAAAAGTCAGTTTATACCATTCTGTTCTACAGATCCCTCACTTTGAATGGAATTCTATGGTTCTGTCAACAAAAGATGAACAGCTGGAATACCTGAGACAGCAGCTGTATGGAATACAGTGATAACAGACATGCAGTCTAAAGTACTTTTATAGAAACAGTTTATGTACCATCAAATGTCTCATAATCCTGGAATAGTTAAGTTTCAAAAATCTCTGTATCAGCTGGACCAAGGCTTGCCAAGGTCATCAGCTGTAAAAAGATTTAATCCTCAATTCGTTAGGGATTGCAAAAGGCAGGTCACAGTGGGCTGTGAAGATGTGATAAGGATGCTTAAAATTTCTCATTATCTGGAAGCTATTATGAGCACATGAATCTGGCAGTTTTGCAATCAAGTTACATTATCTCCTAAATAAATAGCACAGAGACTTAGCCAGACATAAAACTCTCCACAGAAAAAGTTGGAAATACTATTGACTAGGAGAGTGGAGCCAGCAATCTGCTGGAAACTATGTCTGTCCTCCAGCATGTGACAGAATGAGCAGTCAGGAATCAAACAGTGTCTGTACTCTGAAACTAAGAAACTGAAATGCAGATTTGCTAAGAATAGGGCTGTTTTTAGAGCTATTCAGTTTCCATTCTCAGAACAGAGTTACTGTGGGGGACTCTGCTGGGGGGGAGTATTGTGTGGTGAGGAGCCTCCAGCTGCTTTTCCTACCCTGTGATCTGGTGTGTGCAGAAGAATGGCTAAGCCTTCTGGAACACCTTAATGTTCTTGAAAACCCTGCCAGGGTTTGTGCAGGAGGCATAAGACACTGAGATGTAGAAGGAAGAATGGAATAGCCAGGAGAATATTCATTGTAGAGCAGTAACTGCAGGGGCATCATGCTTGGCAAATCATCCCATTTCCAGAGGCAGCCACGTTGTGCCTATAAACTGCCATCACCTTAGGGTGACTGCCAGCTGTGCCTGTTTTCTCACATGTGCAATGAGGATATGTTTTCTTGCTTATTTAATAGAAGCAGGATGCATTCTTTTATCACTTCACTTGAAACCTGGCAGAGATAAGCAACTGCATATCTGAATTGGCCATTATGCTTTTGGTTGTCACCTTTTTTTTAACTATTCAGTAGCAGAAGAAAAATTTTTATTAACTGAATACAAATCAGGACGGGAATGGAAAGTCGGGAAAAACCAACAGAACTGATCTAAGCTGTAAGGTACTTACCTCCTGAGGCAGTCATCACGTTTGTGGGATTACTGACAAAACTAGTACATGGTAGTCTAGACACTTCAGGTTATCAAATGGACAAGGGCCCCAAGACTGCTTTGAGGAAATGTCATTGAAGGCACAGCACATAGAAAGACTCTGTGTGCATTATATTTTGTATAAAATGGAGAAGACAATCATAAATATAGGTTAGTATTTCAGAAGGTGGACTGCATGTTAAAGAGGTCTTGCATGACTCTGCTTCTGTACAGACGGTCTTCAAGTAGCAGCCTCAGAGTGTAAGAAAGGTGGCAGTGGCTGAAGTTAGCAGTCAGGATGATCATATTTGAGCTGAACCCTGCTTTTCAGGGTTCTAGCAGTCACTGTACCAAGGCAGTTTTCTTCAAATTATGTATGGATAAAGTTAGGAGTATGCACAATGGGAAGAGCATTAAAACTTGTTATGAGTCGTCCAGAAATCCTTTGAAGAGATACTCTACAAAAAAATGGTATGCATGCACTGAAGAAAACTGAGTGCTCTGTATTGGGCAAAGCCTGTACTAAGAGATCTGTGTCCTGTCAATATAATAGTGATGATGAGCTAATCACTAAAAAAAGACACCATCAAGTGATACTTTTATAGTTTTAAAAACAAAGTTTAATTGTTAGAAGTTTCAAGTCAAAATGCATCAACTCTGTAGTAAATGAAAAAGTCCTATCTGTCACAGGTATTTGCTAAAGATAGTTCTTTCAGGACTTTTTCATGAATACTTGTTATTGGCCTCATGTTTCTGAGAAAAACTTCCATAAAATATTTGCTTTGGAAATAAATATAAAAGCATTAAAAAAAGTGGAAAATCCTTGTCATCAAGTCTAAACATAATAGGTGAAACAGTAGAGCTACTAACCTTGTGAACTTCTCTCTCTATCCTCTCCTCTGTCTACTAGTATAGCTTTGCCTGAGACTGGCATTTATTAGGCCACATAGTATTAAGCCACTTTTAAAACATTCATTTCAATTCCAAGCCAAATTATCTTTTTGAGGTCTGTGATGAGAATATTTCTAAGGTATCACTGAAGAGTGTAGGATTTACATACATTACTAAAAGGGGAAATCTGGCCATACAAACAGCCAGTTAGAATAAAATTAGCTAGCTATTAGTTGTACTTAACTTAACAATTAATTCATGCGCATTGTTTGGAGGACAAGTCACCAATACTTGGATTGCATTGAGTGCAAGGAAGTCTAACTAGTGTTGTTTGCAATTTCACAGAGTAGAAAATTGAGTTCTTGCTAAAATCTTAATCTAATCACCATTAATTATAACCCTTTAGAAATTTAAACACTGGCAAAAATTCAGTGGTTGCTGGTTAGCTAGGAAGTATCTTAAGAAGTGGACAGACAAATGAACTATTTAACAGTTGCCAGTATGACTAATATGCTGCTACAAAACTGTACAATCTGGCGACATTTTCATGCAACAAAACCAGAAGAGCCTATCAAAACTCCCTCACCATATCATATCTTCCAGCATTTTGTTTACAGTTTTGATAACTTGAAGAGGTTTAAGCGTGTGGCCAGGCAGGAGGCTCCAGTAGCGTATCGGATCTCTTTCAGTATGCCAACCCATTCCTTCTTCTCATCATCATACCTGCATTGAAAAAAAAGTTAGAAAATAGCTTCTTTAAATTTGAGTTTGATGCTTGAGCAAACATACAGGAAAAGGAGGATATTCCACCTGTTGCAAAAGCTTGTAGCAACCACATGCTGAAGGTTGCCACGAAAGGCTACTTTCATCCTCTACTCCAGAACAGAAAGATGTTCTTGCACACAAGTTATTCTTTTCCTGATCCCTAAAGCTTGTTGTTGACTTTTGTCATGCTTTAAAAAAGCTTCCTCCTTAAGCATCCCTTCTGAATTTCTTCAGACTCTGGCATATAAAGTTAGGGGGTTTTCCTTCCTACTGCCAACTAAAACAACTGAATTTACATTAGCAACTAAGAGTTGCAGCAGATATGACGTATCATAACTGCTGCTGTGATTAGCTCAAAAAAATCTACGAGATAGGGACTTCTGATTCTCTTGGAACAGTTACTCATTTGACTATCAACACATCAGTATGTACAGGTCTCTATGTATACACGCTTTTCTGCATCACAGTGTCACAAAAGAATGTTTTTATTGGCAAAGCTAAGCCTGCCAAGAGATGGCAATTTACTCTTCTAAAGAAGCTGAACATCGTGACTTGGACTGGTCGAATAATTAGTAGGTGGAAGTAGTCATTAGATCCAAGTCTCATGTTTATTTGTTACTTTCTGACAAACTTTTTTATCTGTAAACAAATGCTTTACAACCTGTGCTATGGATCATTTGCAGAGCTAAAAAGAAAAATAGTGTTAGCCTCCAGTGTCTACAAACCTCAATTTTAGATAAGACTTTCAACCAGGAAAGAGTGACTAAAATGAAACTTACTTCCATATGTCAGTGACTTCACTAGGTGCAAATTCTTTAGATTCAAGTTGAATCATTGCAAAGCCTCCAATAGCATACAAAGCTCCACTTAAAGTGACTAAACTAATGGAACTTCTCTCTTGGGGAAATTCAGGCATTATCTCCCATCTAAGGATGAAAAGAAAAAGTCAAGTTAAACATATAAGAAATATTGTAAAATGAATGCACTAACATACTTCTCTGGACAAGAAATTCAGGTACCAAGACCATGGTTTAGAAAAAGGAAAAAACTTTTGAGATTTATGAGCAGTAAGTTCAAGTGTCTCCATCCCCTCAGGGACTTCTACAACTCTTAAGTGAAACAACTACACTGTTAAGACATCTCTTCCCAGATTTACAGATTCCCTGATTATTCAGTAATATGCTTCATGCAGACATACTGCTCCCCAGTTACTCTAATTTTTCCCTATAGTTTCCAAAATGCATATTTATTTCAAGTGGCATTAGCATAATAATTTGAGTGTGTGCAGGTGCAGGAAAAATGTCTAGAGACCCACTCTGTAAACTGCTGCTGTTGTTGCTGAAGATGTGACTGGAGACCAAATGTCTCAGTGGGAGTATAGGTACCTGAACAGCTTTGTGACTCTTACCTCAGAGCTTCTAAAAGCCTAGATGATAAAACACTCGATTAAAATAGCTTGAATGCTGCACTCACTTATTGGTGGTCAGATCAAAAGCTTCAACAGATGCTGTAAGGCCTTCCTCAGTGACACCACCTGCAATGACAATCTTGCCCTTATGGATGGCTGTTCCAAACATCGAGCGAGGCACTTTCATTGGAGCCAGGTCTCTCCAGTCTCCTTTCTTGGGATTGTACACAAATAATCTATTAGTGCATTTCCTGGGGAGCAAAAAGAAAACAAGTGATCATTTCTAATGAACTTCGACTTGTTCCAAGTAGATCTAATTGAAGTAGACTGTATGGGTTTATCTGTACCACCTTTTTCCTGTCCTGGAGATCCTTTCTTGTATCTAATCTGAGAATCCTTGCAATGTCTACAAAGCATTCTCACATCCACGGGACTAAATCAAATGCGGTTTACATTACACAGGGCAGCCATTTTACTGCCCTTTGAGGGCACTGTACCTTTAAGGACAAAGACAACATCCTTATCCGGCATACTGTATTCTGGTGGATTTGTGGAGGAATATACAGCAAAGGTTATGTAAAGGAAAGATTATGATGGTGTTTTGGCTGATATGACAAACTTTTATCTCAAGTATCTCCTATAAAAACACTTAACAATTACCACGACATGTTCGGTGTGAGTGAAAACTTTTATTTTCCTAATGTCATACCCATTAAGGTGTAACAGGTATCACAGGTCAGAAAATTGGAAAAACCGAGACCGTAATTCTAGAGCACCTAGGTACTTCTATTTGAAAGGAAAGAATACTTTCAGTGAAGGTCCTCATAGCTATGTATTACTAATTTGTCTGCAGTGTAAGTAAAATTTGCCTTGGAAATAAGTATGGCTATTAAAATAGCAAGTTGGATAATAATTTATACGTAATTTACCTTCTCACCAAAGAATATATCCTACATCCCATGTGTTCCCCTCTCCCAGACTGTTAGCAACCTTAATCCAGAGATGCAGAAAAGGAAAACCCTCACTTCTGAGTGTGAGGACATATTATCTATTAGGGACCAAGACGATAATGTTATTAATTGTCATAAAAAGACTTAGAAACTCACTTGTCATCAGTTTTTCCACCAAGACAATATATCAATCCATTGTTTGAGATAGTTGCATGGCCATATACTTTGATGGGCAGTTTTTTGATCTCACTCCATTTCATTGCCCTGGAACAAGAATATCATTGTTAGGTTTTTCAACTAACAATGGGCCATCTGCATGTCTTCAGTGGCTGTAATTAAATTTGAAACATACACAGGGTCATAGCACAATACTGAATCTAGCGACTCCTCAGTGCGAAGGTCCTTGCCTGCTATTACATAGATCTTGTTGTCTGACTCTCCCAGCCCGAAGAGACACCTGGCTGATGGCAGAGGAGGAAGGGCAACCCACTCACCAGCAATGCTATCCAGCTGAAAGAACATCAAAACAGGAAGGGTTAGGAAAGGCAAAGAGTAAAAGTTCACACAATTAATATTGTTCCACAGAATTTATCTATTGCCACTCAGTGTCTTTCAACAGCAAATCTGTTTGCCTGAACAACCTGCCCTTCCCTCAGTGCAGCTTATGAATGATGTCTACCCACCCATGCTTCATTGTGCCAAGATCTAGCAGAGTCAATGCCGTACAACTCTCTTTGTGTCTGCTCACCCTCAGTGTTTCCTTGTCTCTTTATTAAACTCTTCTTTCCAAAGGTCCCTCACTCTTGGTTCCCTATCCATGTTGGAAAGAGCAAGAGGTTCTTCTTTCTGCCTGAGGGAGCAGCCACTCCTGCAGTTCCACACCTGTATGTTTAGCTGGTTATGCTCATTGCTACAATGAGGTGCCAGGCATGCTTACACTGTTCTTACTGATCAGGAGACATCACATGGCAAATGGCACAAATGTTTATATTGCAATCCCTAGGGCAACAGATGTGTCTTTCATCACAAATACCCTCAAAAGTTCATGAGACCTCTGAAGACACAAAAACTACTTCACTCTTAAGCAAAATAAGAAATCACTACAGCTCCCTTGGCAATAATATTGATGTCATTTCTACGGCTTTACTCTCAGGGCTCTCTCAATTCAAATCCACTATGCTGAAAACACCTAAGGAGAAGTAGCAGCAGGAGGATGGATGACAAAATAAACTAGAATTTTCCTAGAACTGTGCTGCTTATTGTTTTGATCTGTGAACTTGTGATTGAACCTGAATTATATCTGATGTTCAGAAAGAACTATTTTCTCAGACCTACTGCATATAGATTTGCTGGACATTGGTACAGGAAGCGAAAGCAAGATAAGAGCTTGTGTGGGTGTAAGGCATTTGACAGAAAGCAAAAGAAAGTTCAGTCAAAAAAAATCTAGGATTTAGCTTTGTGACATTCTTCTTCCAGAAGTACATTCTACAGTCAAGGTTTCTATGCTAAATGCATCTCCCAAGTTTGACAGACCACCCCTGTTGGACAGAAAGTTTTATTGCAACAGTGAAATGCAGTTCCTGGACATGGATTTCCCCAGTAGCTGGATCTGGGTGGGGTAATGAGAAGATGTACCCCTCAGAGATCACAGCTTACTTCATAAGTCTTCAAGATGACACTATCTACTGCTGATAGGGCATCAACTTGTCATGCATTTTCAAGCCAGTGGCAGCCTTGTTTTCTCCCAAGTTGCAAGCTACCAAATACAATGCTTCACTGGTGGGAAAAGGAAGACCAGCAAGTAAAAACTGATTTGGCAGCACATTAATATTTTGGAGAGAACAACAGCCACATGGGTATTGCAGACAAGTATTGTAACTATAGGGAATAGCAGCAGCAAGCAAACAAACATGATTTCAGAAAATGGATGTTGACATATAAAGCAAAATTTTGAAAATTTCATCTATTTTTAGTATCAGTCTTGAGGTTTAGTTTCTCAGAGGCCCCTTTCTAGTATCCTGAAACTTATTCAGTTCTGGACTAAATACATATTACTACATCAATGTGTTATTTCTATTGGAAGAATATTTCTGTAACAAGTTTTTCACTTCAGTGATTAGTGTTTTACACCACCATAAGGAACTCCAACAGTGTTAGTCCCTCCCCTATAAACTAAGATTTCCCTCTCATCAATGTAACAAGTGTCTGAAACCAAGTTTTTTATTGTGTGTGAAATGACAATATAAACAATATTTGCATTTTTTAATATCTGAAGGCTTCAAAATTCTATCACTGCTTATTACTGGGCTTTATTTCATATTGAAATAGGACTTACTTTTACTCTTTTAGGGCAGTGTGCCTAAAGAGAGGACGTGGCCAGCAGCATATTCCATAATTCAGCAAAAAATAGTTTAAATACACACCAAAGCATGTGGCTAAAAACACAACAGACTTAGTTTATGGTATAAACATGAAAAACTGCATTTTTGCTAATTTTCCTGAAATATATTTTGGAATTACAGTTAGTACTAATCAGCCTTATATTATACAGATTTACAAAGATAAACAATTATACTCAGTTGAAACATGGTATTTAGCGTACTGACACTGACAGTTTGCTGAGAAAAAAACCTTCTGCCTCTAAATTATATATTTATATGGCCCTTAGGCTTTCTAATGTCGATACGACAAAAAGGACTTCTGCAATTTTACTGACAGAAATTGCACTTAAAATACATGCATTACTGCTGTCATGGAAGTATTTCAGATGCAAAAAAAGAAAGACATCTCATCAGATCTAAATGAGCTAAAGCACTCCAACTTTCATCAAAGTCAACAAAAACACACAGGAAGTATTTTACAAAAATATTATTTGACCTAAATTTAGTCATCTGTACCATGAAAAATCTGGCCTTAATGAAAGTCAGTGCCTAGACAGAATATACTAATCTTTTTAATATTTTCTGAGATCTCAGAAGGGGTTAATCTTGAAAAAGAAGATGCAAGTCCCTCAGTTTCATTTCTGTCTCTTGAGACAAAAATAACTCTCTCTAGATACTTCTCTCCATCACCATATGAAGAGACTGGACAACCCACTTGCAGAGACTCAGAACACTTTTCAGTAACTCTTACAAGTACCTATTATTATACCAACAATTATGAAGCTTGTACCTGGAAGAAGTATGACTGGAAAGGCTGATCCTTGTTCTCCTCTTCCACATAGAGTCCTCCAACAATATAGACCTGATTTTGTTTGGTGACTATACTGGAATGATTTCTAGGAATCTGTTCTGCGAGGGCTGCTAGGTAGCATTCATTTTCAAGAGGATCATAGGCCACTGCAGCTGTGTCATTAACCAGAAGAATAAGGTCTTTGACGAACATGCCATGCCTGGGAAGGTCATTTAGGTAGCCAGGCAGTAAATCTTCATCTCCTACATCGCCATTCACCTCCCCTTTGGTTGACTTTTCTGTGCTTTTGCTAGAGTCAGGCAGTTTTCCAGCAAAAGCATCCTTAATAATCTTTACTTTTTTCTGAAGGTCTGAGTTGCTTTTAATTATATCATCCTTCTCAACCTGTTCTTTGAAATATTTTTCTGGCATTAGACGAAAACGTATGCAGTCAAAAATTTCCCCCAGGCTCTTTACTCTGTTCTCCTTGTCTGTTCGGACCCATCTCATTACTGCTTCAAATACCAGCTCCTCCTTCTCTACGTTTAAACTGTCAGGTGAAATAACTGAGATAAGTTCATGCGGGGCAAGCTGCATGAAGTCCTCTTCTTTGCAGATCTGCACAAAATGATCTGAAACAAAATCACGGGCAGAAAATGCAAGTCTTGGGCAATCAAGCAGAACACCTAACCGAAGGATGGCCAGACAGTTACCAACAGCAAGCCTCTTCTGAAGATAGGAGACGCACACAGTGAATACAGAAGGGATCTGAAAGCGGCTGGCCAAAGCAAAAATATCTTGCACATTAGAATCATTGAGATCAATACTTGCTGAATAAAGGTATTTGACAATCATATCCAGGATGTTGGGGTCAACATTATCTAGAACTACCTCCTTCTTTTTCTCTTCATTTTGCTCAGATAAGAAATACTCACGAAAATAAGGGCTACATGCCGACAGAATCAATCTGTGGCAAGGCAGGCTTCTGTCACCAGCTTTTAGAGAGCAATCTACAAACTTTTTCTCTTCAAGGAGTTCCTTGAGGCCATCCTGAAGGAGGGTGGATTGGTAAAGTCTGAGCTCTTCAGTGAGTTCCCTTTGGGAATCCATTTCGCAAACACTTGGGAAAGGGGAGGGAGTAGAAAGCTTTAGCTGTCTTTAGCTGTTGTCTGCCCAAAGGTTTGTAAAAAAGGCAGACCAATGTGCTTTTTGCCCTGCTTGAAGCCTCTGCAACTTAATCTCACTAGCTAAATATAGGTACATACTCTTACAGGTCGGAATTTGGGATGGACGTTTTGGAAAAACAGACTTGCTCTTGCAGCTGTCAAAGACTGAAAGAAGCAACTGTTGCTCTTAGTCACTATGGTCAGGTTTTGCCATCATTCTCCACATTGAATCAGTAAGATTATGTGCAATGTAATAAATAATTTGACATGAGTAAGGACAGCAGAATCTGACCCTCACCGAGACAGCTATGAGCAAGATTGCACAGATACATGTTACTAAATATTCTGAAATAGAAATACTATTAATCAAGTTGTCAGTTTTAACTACTATTCACTTTTTCAGAGTTGCTTAATACAGCTCATTGCTGCAGTCATAAAAATACTAACAAACTCCATAACTTTGTATCAATTGCCTTGTTTTAAGATTATTTTTATACATAACCATATCACATACACAATTTCTTCTGATATGAAGACCTCAAAATTTTGGGCTGCTTCTTCATATCCATTTGGTTTTAAACCAAACACTATTGTTTAGACATAAAATATATGTTACTTCAGGTAAAGTTTTGCTTTCCAAAATAATTCAAATTGAAGTCTTGACCCATATGGTAAAATGTTCTTTGAATGTAATGGAAACAGGATCAAAATACAACTACTTGAATGCAAGATTTACAACAATATATAATATTATCAAAGTTTATTGAAGTAACGACTGCTTTTCAGTATAGGTAGTATTCCATTAAAATATATACTTTGAAAGATTTTCTACAAACACCAGTATTACATGCACACCACAGTTACTTTAACAGTCAGCTGCTGAAACAACAGCTGAGAGGAAAGCTCATTTGACTTTTTCCATTTATAGAAAACAGCGCAGAGGTTTTATCTCATTAGAAAACGTAACAGCTGTGTCTTCCTTTAAACAATAAATGACTCATTTCTCTATAACACATAACATCATAAAAGGTCTAATGACTCACATACAGAAGCTATTTGCATGTGCCCTGCTTTCTAGATCACTGCTTTAAAAAGTGCCCTAGCAAAAACAAACAACCAACAACTGTATCAGGATATCTGGATCACAATTAAATACTTGGAATAACACGTGCTGAACATCTAGCAAAATTATGAGATATGAAAGCTATTATTTGGAAAAGAATTGCTTTTTCTTAAAGCTGTCAATAACACAGCCAATATGCCTACACACAAAATGTTCTATGTATGATGGTATTTCTGTGTTGCAAATCATTAAACAAGTTATGGAAATTTAATTCAAACATAGTCATTATGGGAAAGTATATCACTCTGTATATGAATACTTGAAATTGAGCATCAAACTGCATACCTCACACTGTCTTGTCTCAAACAGTGGTCTCCATGTGCAGAAAGAGGAGGCTTCCTTTTTTGACATAGACAATGTAAAATGTGGAAAATGGCAAGCAGTTTTGTGTGTAAAATGGCAAGTAGTGCCTGGTCCTGGCAGCCAAAGGGCAATACATAAACACAGAAGCCATGAAGTTATAAAAGAAATGGTAGCTACCTGCCAAAAAATGGTGACTGAAACAGCATGACCGAATTTGTATTGTCAGGGGAAGGAGGACGGACGATCCTGATAACAGTGGAGGTTACAAGTGTGTCAAACAGAGGGACTCCCAGTGCTCCCAGACTGACAGACAGGCAGAGGGAACTGGCAGGTCCGTACAGCCGTGACCGAGGGGGGCCTGCAGGGGGCAGCGCTTCCTGCGGCAGCTGCGCCCGCCCCGTCTGCCTCCGAGCGGCAGACTGCCACTGCTCAGACACGCAACACCAGAATCCCACAGCTCTTAAGTATACAAGGTTTCTGAATAATCTTTCTTTTATGACATAGCCTGAGGGCTTATTATATAATATTTGCCTGCTCTTTAGTGTTGGCATGTTCTTTCTTTGCTACTCCGATAAATTATCTTCTACAGATCTAAATCCAGCAAGAACGAAGACTTTTTCCCTGCTTAGGAAACAAACATGTACCAATCTGAATCAGGTCATTACTTCCCAGAGTCCCTGGAGTGTGAATCCATCCTTTAGCTTCTCTATCGCAAGTCCCAGTTCTTCTGAAAAAACAGGCTCCCGATCATGTTGCTTTTTGAATACATTACATAGGAGAGAAAATAAAATAAAGCAGAAGGCACTTTTTAATTTCATTATCCCATTTTATCAACTATTTTATGAATTATTTATATTATGAATTTGGTAGCATGAAAAAGTATCTCCTTACCTTGTTTTCATCAGCAAAGTAAGCCTGCAAAGGAAAACAAAAAAAAACCTTGAAAAAAGAAGTCTAAAAACCACATCTGCTAATAATTCCTTGGGGTCAAAACTGTATTGGGTAGGTCTTCCACAAGAATCCAGTCTATGTGGGTTTTACTTCTATGTTAAAATAATTGTACAAAGGGGTTCTAACAGGAATTTCTGTTTTGGATTATAGATTAGATACCACTGGATTATGGTATTTTTCATTAAATATCAACCTTTGAATTTTCTATCATAATAAAGAAAGATTTTTTGAATGGCTACATTTTTGTATTACATTTGTTACACTGACAAACATTTTGTAGGGAATGTTAATATGAAGACAAACTGACAGCATCCTGGTATTTTTTTGCCTCATGCGCAGCAGCTTTTACTATTCAACATCAAAAACTAGCTTCAAGTATCGTATCAAAATTCCATTGACATCTTACTCAATCTAAGAAAAGAACATAGAGGAATAGAACAGCTCAATAAATAGATATGTGCAAGAGATACTATCTTTCCTATTCTGTGTGGGTGGAAATTAAGGCTCAAACTCTTAGGGATATCAGATCTCCGAAAATATCCACCCTCTAGAAATCTCTGGACTAGCAGGTTCTACATCTTATTTACCAAAAAGAGCCCAGTCTTGCTTCAGCTGCCCCTGTGGACTGGTGAGGGGCAGCAAAGGAAGCACTTTCCTGCAGCATCAAGTACTGTGGAATATTGGTGTGTAGCTGCTCCTTGGGTCCTGGGCAACTTGTGTCTTCTACAGCAACAACCTTCTAACCATTTTCAGCTTCCAGTTTTTGTTTGAGAATATACAAAGCACAGTTATTTAATTCAGGTGACAAAGGAACTAATACAGCAAACAGATTGCCATTTAAGGAAAAAGTATGTCTTCAAATATGCTGAAGACGGGATAAATATTTGCAAAAGTGAAATTAAAGAAGCCAAAAAGCTAGGAAAGAGGGAAAGGAAAAAACAAGAGCTTAGCTGTGTTAGTAAAAGGCTGCAAAATTAAAAGGAGTGGAAATAACACTTGTGCTAGGCCTGCTAATTTACCAAATTTCAGAGATTGGTAAGAAAGCATGTCAATGGTCAATGCATCAAGACTAACATTTGAAAACACATGCCATCTACCCTTGCAGTCAATCATGGAATCAGCTGTTACTGGTTTGCACACTAAGTTTGGAAATTTGTTGAAAGAGGGTGAATCAATTAGTTGAAAGAGGGTGAATCAAGCAACCTAATGCATTTTAAAGTAAATTTTCCCGAAATACTGGGAGACATAGTAATATAAAATTATTGCTGCCTTTCTAAAACACTTCTAAGTTTGAATCTTAGATGAATATTGAACGTATAGCTATCACCATCTATTCATCTGCTTTAAGAGAAGGCAAATTATTGTTTTAATATAATGTGTCTGATTATATGGTACTGCTGATTTTCAAGCTATTCCAGATTTTATGTGTTGAAAAACTACATAAAACTATTTTTTAAAATATCTACTACTTTTACTTATTTTGAGTAATAGTTTGTTCTTAAAATAAAAATTCATATACAGAATAAATTCCTGTAATAATCAGGATGTTTAATAAAAGGCATGTAGATGTGTTTTAAATATAGAAAGTACAGTTGTAGCTTATCTTTAATAGAGGATTACAGCTGTACATTGCTTAAATCTGAATAACCAAACAAGAATGATTCTGTTTTTCTGTTTTTTTTGTGGAGCTGCTTACCACAAAAGCATCTGTATGTTCATCAGCTTCTATTTCAACATCATCTGGAACCTGCTCCACTGTTAGGTCTTCAAGGGGTTGAGGCTGCAAATTGTAACACTATAGTAAGTAAACTCACATAACTAATATGTTTAATATATTTTTATTATTATTAACACAGTATTGTTTCTAATTTAAAATAAATAAATGGAGTACCTTTTCTTCCATTTCATAATCCACTCCAAATATAGGATTAGCTGAATAAACTTTGTGAAGTGAATTAATCTCTTTCACTGCCTCCTGTAGTTTCTCTACAGGGTCTATTTTAAAACCAAGTACATATCCTCCACTCTGTATAACAGAGAAAAAAGACAACATCTGTTTATTAGTCTTACTTTTAAAACAAATTTTTCTCCTTGATTTCTAGTTTAATGATAGCAATTTTCAGCTTGCTAAGAAAACTTGAATCATGGGTGAAATAAAAACAATGACAATGCTTCTCTATGAGGTTGATAAGCTTTTAACTGTTAGCCCATTATATAAAAGGGGAAGAAACTCCTTATACAGAAGACCACAAGCAAACAAGGGTGGGACAAATTCCAAAGTAATATTAATGATTTATTCCCAGCCAATCAGCAAATGTTGAATCTGTTTGGTCTTGATGTTGTTATTTAAAGAAGCTTTCAGATACACAGAAATAATAAAAAATATTTTAAAGAGTGGTCTTAATTAAGTACAGAATTAATTAGATCCCAAAGATCATCTGTCAGAATTCAGTGTATTTGACAGTTATAAGCTAGTCATGCTGGCCTATTGTTGCTCTGCTTAGAGAAACTGTAACTTCCAATAGCCATATTGACAATAACATACACTTTAAGCAGTGCAAAGAGAACTTTTTAAAGTTTTCAGAAGGCCTCACAGAAGAAATGCTCTATGTAACTTAAAAGTAGACCCGTGACATTTCAGGATTAGAGAAATATTGTATATAAAAATATTGCATATAGAGAAATATTGTATATATGTATAATAAAAATGTAATCAATAGAAAAAGGCTGTTAAAGGTTCTTACCTGCTGAGAACTCTCTATCACAAGTGCCAAGCCAAACTTTGAGTCTCTCATTTTTATTGAACGCTAATGATAAAGAGGTATAACGCTGTTAAAAATTCTGTAATTACTGGATAAAAATCTCATTGTTTCAGTTTGGTTTTTTACACTGTAATAATTATAATTAATGGCTCTAGAAACTTGGTTACCAGCATTTCCTCTCATTTACTATTACAAATCTGAACCCCTGAAACCTCAGGGAGAAGTGTTTTATTAGAAGTGGTGACAGTGGTAAAAATAAATTTCTGAACATCTGGTTCACAGATGATTAATCCCAGTAAATGTAGGTGGCATGAAGCATCAGAGTAAATATTTAAAAAAATTAAAATACAAGCCATTTTCAACACTTGTACCTGTGCAGGAAATCCCCAACTCATCTGGACAGAAAAGAAAAATATACCCTGTGGCTGATGCTGGCAAGACTAAATTCCTCTCTGAATGAGGGATATGAAATTAAATTTTGGTAAGCTGGGAGTTTTAACAGAAGACTTGAACATATGCTATTTTGAAAATGGTTGTTCTAAGATACTTACAATTTGTAGATATGGTATGCTGACATTAAAGCTGTCATTCATATTTGCATGCCAAACTATTCTCACATTAGTAATAAAAAATGTTCCCAAGTTTCCCTATTAAAGAAAAGATATGTTACAATTGCTTTAAGTAAAGAACTCTTTTTTTCCCAAACATGACGATTACTGCTATCCATTTACATATAAGCAAGGTACAGCTTCATATTTTATTCACTAAAAGCCTGATTCTTCCCTACCAAACCCAGTTGAAATGTTTCTATTGATTGCAAGGAAGCAGGATCCAATCTTTAAAGGCTACCAGAACCTGAGTAATGAAAATAGCTGGGAGTACCTACTACTGCAGCAAAGCTGGATCAAGTCCCAGCCCAGCCAACCTCATGGGAATACGTGAAGCATCTGAGAGCGTTATTAACTGTACAGATCTGGAACTGGCATAAAGCGTAAGTATAATGGCATGTGGGTTAAACTGAGGTAATTGAGGAGATGTGTGCCAAGGGAATGTAGAGGAAAGAACTTTTTAGCTTGTCAGAGTGGATCATATTTCTATTCTGGACTAAAATTGCACAGACAGAAATATCAGCTCCTGTTTTGTTTCACTGCTCCAGGAAATGCTTGCAACTAATGCCCTGTAAAATAATAAGTATTTTCTATTTTTATCTTAAAGTTTTTATTATTTAAGACATAGAATCCTTTCCAATATTTTAATTTTTCATTAATCAAAAGACAATATAGCTTAATATTGTTTAGTCAAAGCTGCATGTAAACACAAAAATATTCAGCAAAGCACTTCAGAAACATGATTTTCTTTCACTATCATACAGTGCTTTAGACTCATAAATACGTATTTTTAATAGAATTTGTATATCTAGTTCCTTGCATATTAGCCAGGTCATGTAGACTTCAGGTTGCCAAAAGGAGATTTTGTTGTAGTGAGCAGCAAATATATGGGATCAGTTTCTCTTCATGCATCAGCTGATGAACAGGATTAAGGGTAATTCCTTGAGGTTACAAAACTATAGGAGTACAATTGCTAGATAAAAGATGAAACATTTTAACTTTTCTGTAGTCAATGTATTCTGATTCTTTACTATACCTGGTCACTTGATAAATTCCAAACTCCATTGACTTTATCATATATTTGTTCTTGTGGTAACAATCTCAGTTGCTTGTTTTGAATCAGTGCACTTCTCAGTTTCAGATCACGATACATTTTGGAAGTTTCATAAGCTCTGCAAAAAATATAAAATACATATTAGCTCATACATAGTTCTATTCTACTATTATCTTTATTTTTTGTTTTAGTACTGGTATGAAATGTATATTTCTATCTTTTCTTGTCACCACATTGCATGAAAGTGAGAGTACTATTAAAACTTTTTCAACACAATTAAGTACATTCCAGCTTTCCTTAATGAAATTATCTTTAAATTTAAAACAAGTTTTTAACGACTTACTGATCTCCTGTATTGTTCATGTCTATACTATTTTTTCCTTTACTTTAAGACAGTCATTACCCAGCCTCTATTGCTAAGCATAAGTTCTCTGGGTCCCATGCTAACTAAACATAGCATGGACATTAACAATCCTTTACTTTTCAGTGCCAGTTGAACCACAAACATCCAATACATATGCCAGTATTCCACAACTCTTAAATAGACACTCATGGTAATGTATTATGCACACATTCATTCAGATGACTTGTCTTTAGGTGGGAGGCATACAATGCTTTGTAGTCAATGAAGAGTTCAGACCAGGATTTAACTCTTCATTTCCTTTACATGGTCTGAAATTATGGGAAATTATTGCAGACGGAAGCTGTAGCTAGAAAATTCACACTAAAATTAGCTCCTTTATACTCTTATTTATTCAGATAGTTTATACACACAAGGTGTATAATTTGTAATCAATAACTAGTATAAATACACATTAATTTTCATTATGTGCCGTTATCTACTAAAATATATGACCATTCTCCCCCTTACTTCCAGAGATTGTTCTCTTTTGGGAAAGTTTTCTGAATGTTGAATATGGACAGTCATATACTATGTCTATCATATACAGTATCATATACTATCATACTATCATATACTATGTGTCTATTAGCAGTTATAATCCCCTGTATTTCAGTTAAGGACACTACCTGTGCACAGCAATAACTGAAGTGAAGAGTCTGGGACTTCCAGGAACAATATTGGTAAATATGAACTCAAAGCGAGTATTGTTACATTTAGTCAATATATACAGGGCTTCTGTCTGCCCTCGTAATTTCTGTAAGGAAAAAATGAAACTTTACATTTTGGCAATATAGTAGCTTAATTGTACAAATAATAATCTTCAGAGATTGTCTAAGTTATTGTTTTAAATGTATATGGAGGCGTAATCCTGATTCTGCCACTAATCTACTGCTGTCTTCGACTGAAGTTATTTTTCTTTTTGACCAACTAGCAGTTCCATCAACAGTAAAACTAATGCAGCCTGCCTGCTCTACATTTGCAATATGATTACTGAAATAGTATTTTTGGTTTTGTTATCAAATGGTTGCCCAGGAAATCTACATCATCCTCCTGCTAATTCTTTGTGGCAAGTCAAACAAATAGCTTCATAGTTGCATGCAATTCCATTTAGGCTATGTATTTAAGAGCTCTCTGCTTTTAAAACAAAACTTTTGCTACTATTCTATAACTGTTCTTGCAAGTAAACTTTCAGATTATTGTTGATATAGTGTGAAAAGTATAAGCAACTAATTACAGCTTCTTTTATTATTTTTAAAAGTATTTTTGGAACTTACTGAGTTGGCAGTTCTCGTAGTTATATTTATAACGCAGTTATAACCGACAGCTTAAAAGTCAAGGGAGAAAAAAACAATTGTTTTGAGAACAAGGAAAATAACAGTCAAAATTACAAAGTATATTACTGAACTTTGTAGCACAGCTTTGGATGCTATTCGTGAGAATTACATTTTGTGGTTAATGCTCTGGGTCTTCATCACAACCCTGACGACTAATTTAAGCTGGAAAGGATCTTGGGAGGTTCTTTGGTCAAGTGCTGTTCTCAAATCAGGACCAACTCTGGCTGCTCAGAGTACCCTCCAATCCAAAAAATATTTCCACAGAAGGGGATTCCACACTGAGCACTAGAAATAATTTCCGTACAAAGTAACTGCATCCTGCCCCTATTCAGCACATGAAATTAAATATGAACAAACCTCTAGCTGCTCATACAGTTGTAACTCATACAGTTAAAATGAGAAACTTCTTCAGAGTTCACAAGACTAAAACTGGAAAGGCAGGTACTTGTGGGGAATAAATACAGAAATGCAAAATGTGAATAAAGAGGTGGCAAGAAGAGCTACAAGTAAAGCAATGCAAGATGAAGCCCAAACTTTTGTTTCTAAAAAAACAAATGAATCACACATCGGCCAAATGAAAAATATGTCTGAAGAACTCTTCAACTTCTTTTCTGAGAAATTAACATTGAATATTACTATTTTGCTATGCATTATCATCTCAGTTCCTGTATTATAAAGAGATTCATTAGTAACAGTTTATTTCGGACTTTACAAAGCAACACAGCTATACTTCAGTATTCTGTACTGAAATCAATACTTTGTGAAGGAATAGCGTGCCACCACAAAGGAAACAAAAGGTAATACTTACAGAGATTGACTCTGGGCAATGACTGTGAGCGCCAAATGATCCGCAAATTTGTCACAAGCAGTCTGCCTGCAGATAAAGAGTGTGGCTATTTTTAGTCTAAACAAATTCCATTACATTAAATATTCTGAAACAACAGAATACTCCTTCCCCTTGACAGGAAAAAGAAGAAAAGCACAGGACATCCCACCAGAAAAATCACTAAAACTAAAAACCACTAAACACTTAAATGCTTAAAATGCTAGCAGAGAAAATACAACAAGGAACAAATTAAATAATCTCTAATATATACCAGCATTCCTCAAAATCAAACCAGGAACAGTTATTCATTTCAATCCAGATGCCTATATTAAAAATGTAGAAACAACCAGTGCAGAACTGCTCTGGAGAGAAAGGGAAGGCAGTGAGTTAACTATCACAGCAGTAGTCATGAACAACCTCACCCCTTTGCCATATGCAAATTTATTCCATTCTCTACCCTGTAGAGCAGCACATCCAACCCCTTGAAGGGTCATCTCAGCATGCTGGCAGCTTCAGCCCCTGCCCACTACATATTCCTTACTGATTCATTTAAAAACAGGGTGGGACAAACTGAGCATTAAAGCGGATTATAGCAACAGCATCACACTGTTTATAAATGGATTATTCCTACAAGGCTTTCAATTCTAAACAAATTCTGAGACAAGAATCGCCTTCCTATAACTTTAAGAAAATGCTCCGAGGCAGATCTGTGAAATAGGCAGGGTCTCTTCTGTGTGACAGAGCACTGCTACAGAGTTCAATGGAAACCTGACTAGGCTTTCCTGAACCTACACAGGTTAAACAGTAGAAAGTTTACGATTTCCCTGAGTATGCATTTACCTCTGTCTCCATTGTTTCCTTTGGTATCTTCAACAGACTCTAAGCAGTCTATAAGGACCTCTCCAGGTCTCATTTTCATTTGTCTAAAAAAAAAGAAAAATAATTTATCTTCCAAAATAAGGCCATTTTTATTTCCCTGCTTTGCTTTCTTGTTTTCTGCTCAATACATCATGCAATGAAAAATCCACACATGCACAAATACATAGAAATCAACTTTACCTGAAATTATCACTACATCTCACAGATGAAAAATATTAGTATCTTAATTACTAAATTTGAATAGTAAATAAATAAATATGCAGCAAGTGTGACCATGAAAACTATACCCCAAAAGGAAGACAAAGTGTGTGGAAATTGCAGGAGAAAGCAAAAAAAAACCCCACTTGCATTCAAGTAATTTTTAGGGGACTGAGGTTATTGCCTCTAGATGTACTTTCAGGTCATAAGGAGTGGAGCTAGGCTCAGGAAAGGAGATGCCAGCAAAAGAAATATCAGATGTACAAGCACATGTGAAATGCTCTGCTAAATTTTCCACAAAGGGTGTGGTTTAGTTTGGGGTTTTTTTGTGAGGTCTATTTGTTTATATTATTGTTTTGCTTTATTTAACTGATCTAGCCACTTAATTACATAACAACTAATGCAGTGTGAATTTTTGCTGTATTTTAATCGTGTTGTCAAAAGCAGCCAAAACTCTTTATGTATGGCATGACAGAAACAAAATGTATTATTAAGACACGAATTCCGTGAAATACTGCTCAGCCACAGTTCTAGAGGAGGATGCCAACTCCACGGCAGGTCCGCCAGGTCCTGGTACCCATGAGCGCCACCGTCCCCGCACACACACGCCTTCAGTTTGGTTGTACTTCTCAGTGCTAGGAAAGCTCAGCTAGGAAAAGTACACACCCTTCCCCCACCGTCCAACCTTTCATTTTTATAGATTGGAAACTGCGAGTGGAAGCCACCCAGCACGCACTACCAGCCCTGTCCCATCCCACCCCGCCTCTCTCCGCAGGTGAAGCCGCTCTTCCGCCGCGGCGCTGCCGGCACACGCCGCGGCGCTCCCGCCATGCTCCGCGCCGATAGCGGCGGTCGGCCTCAGCCTGCGGCGGCAGCGCTCAGCCACCCGTCTACCGGCACCGGGCGGGCCCGAGAGCGCCGCTGTGAGGGCAGGGCAAGGCCAGGTCGGGACACGGGCACTCACTGCGGGGAGATGTCGAAACGGACATCCCTGTCCTCCCACAGCACGTCCAGGGCTCCGCTCATGGCCACTACCCTCCCCGACGAGTCCGCGCGCCGTGGCAACGGGGTGGGAGGGGCAGGTGGGTGGTGCCTCGCGCTCCCGCGGCGGCCGGGATTGGCTGCGGCGCCGCACGCGGGGAGTGCGCGCGCACTCGCGCCCGCCCTGCCTCCTCCCCCGGCTCTGCTGAGGCGCTAAAACCGAAAAGCTGAGGGAATCTCACGTTCTCGTTAATACTGCCTTGAGCCCTGGGATTTGCGGGGCTGGGTGTTTGTTTGGTGGTTTTGGGTTTGTTTTAAAAGAGATGAGATGTGTCACTTTTAATGTGGAACGACTTGAAAACTCCATGCAAATTTTAATTGCAATGCCCTACCACTTTCAAATTTAAAAAAAAAAATAAATACTCCGAATAAGAATCATAAGAAAAGACTTGTCCTTTGGTAGTTCCTTCCCTAAAGCTTGTCCCTGAGTGGGCGAGGACCCTGTTGCACCCATCCGAGAATTGATACAAGTTTGGTGAAATAAAGCTCGGCCTCTCTCTGGCCCTTCAGGAGAGGGGCTGAGCGTTGTGGAAGCAGAAAGGGCAGAGAGTATTTTGGTTGAGGCCAAACTCACTTTTGTTGATACGCTTGAAGTTACCATTTGCTCAGGAGAAAAAAAAAACAAACCACACAAACCCAACTAAAAATGATCAACGAGTTTCGTGTACAGGAGTGCGTAATCTGAGATGTTTGGCCTTGTTAAGGGCTGTGGCAGAAATCCAGTTACGTTATCAGAAACGCATGACACAGTGAGTGTAATTTAACTGTGAGGTAAGTTTTTAGTCCTGGAACAGTACCATTATCCTCTTTCTGTCCTGGCAGTAAAACCAGAAATATTTTTTTAGAAATAAGCTTTAAATATATTAAATAATAGGAAATACAACATATACAGGCAGATATAAATGTAAAAAGCAATATCACAGTGGCAGACAGTAAACTGTGCTGTGTTTAATGTTTTAGACATAAGTTTAAATAGTTAACTAAGGAAGATGAAAACATTAAAATTTGTTTAAAAATTAGGCTTGGCTTTCAGAAGAGAAACACATTGGAAGGACCATTTTAGTCATGAAGTAACCCAACACAGTAATGCCAGTTATTAGTATATTCACTCATAGAAATCTGTGGATGTGTTTTAACTGTAATTGTCATGGATCTTGGCTAGCTAATAAAAACTGAGGAGAGTTTACTGAAAAAGAAGGATGAAATGTACCTGTGATGTGTTTACGAAACACGTGTGTGGGTAACTGAACTACTTGCCTGTCTTGTTACCCAGAGAGCACATAGGCCACAAGTTGATGCATTTGTTCTATTTATCTGTATTAAGTAGTACTCTGCATGTAATTTGGAAGTTGATATTTTGTGATTTAAATAGTAAAATACTATTTGTGAGAATAGTTTCACTCAAAAGTAGTGAGGTTTTCATTGCAGAATCCATGCCAAATATCAGATTTCCATAACAAAGGGAAAAGAACTTACATAATGACCAAGGATTGGTTTCCAAAGCAGTATATGTAGTTTAAAATAAGGTCTAGTTAGTGATTGTACAATGGTAGTATTTAAAGATCTAGGTGAAAGAAGGGCAATTGCTGTGGCAAATGCTACACTGCTCTTACTATAACTGAGTAAAAAAAGGAATTTTTCTACTCTTGATACTGTTGACAATTTGCTATTTTGTTATCATCTCTATGCCATATAATAAATGCTAGAAGTATTAAAGTATGCTTGCATAGGTAGACATTTTTTTAGTTAGTGGGCATATGATTTCATGTTAGCATTCTATAAATTAATTGGTTTGATTTTAGATACCATGCTGGATACTTGATAAAAAAGCAAAACAATCAATAGCTTCAACCTTATCATTTTTAATGTAGAGACTAATTCCTACCTCCAGAAAAAAATACACAAGCCTGTTTACATTCCTGTTCAGACTCAAAGCGGTTTGCATTTCCATCGCAGCCACCATACCAGAACTGAGCACAAGCATTGGCTTGTTGATCATAATACCATCTGATTGTGTAAACACGGCATGGCCCTTGATCTAGCCTCAGCTTGCACCGCAGCTCCACGGTACTTTCTAAAATGAAAAAAAAAAGAGAGGAATAGAAACCATTCAGTCTGTAAAAGTCAATTGTATTCCATAGATTTTATCTTTAAAATCTATGGAATACAATTTTATCTTATTTTACTTTTTTCTGCTAATCTTACACAATAATTTAAGATTCACTTTTAGTTCTAAAGATATTAATATTGAAGGCAAATTACAAGTGCATCTTAGTAGTAAAATAAACTGTTCTTTTACTGGCATAATACTAGTAATTCCAGAAATAATAGTATTATGGCTCCACATACAAAAAGAGCAAACAACATGAATATGATAATTTTGAAATATATTTTTTGAAGTCTGATTATGTGCAACCAGTCTTGTGAGCAAACTGAAATTGTAAGCCAAAGAGCTGTAAGCTAGTTGCATCTGCTGTATCCTGCTGTACATTAGTTTTCCTTGTGGTGTGGAAGAAGTTTAATGTCTGTGAAGTTTAATGTTGTGACTAATATCTTGTCACTTTTTTGAAAAAAACATTAGTGCCAGAGACAGAATAAGTCATGCCACTGTTCTCAGGAAATGTGGAAACATGTTTCTATTGCACTCTTGTGCTGCTCCCATCATAATACAATGTTACTGGAACTGAAAATCCCCCTAATGATGAACAAAATACATTTGGGCATTTCATATAAAAAGAATCAACCCTTTAAGAATTCAGCTGATTATTATACTTAAAATGACTGAACACTGTTTTTTCCTATTGCTCCTCTGAAAGAGAAATACATTCTTTCTGTCCAATTCCAAAATCACTATCTCTGTCTTAAATGAAACCTCCCACCTTTGTAGATTGCCTCTCCTTGGCTGATGAATGACCTGCTGACTGGCACACCCTCAGTGAGCATTATGTTCTCTTTTTGATGCCCCTTAGGAACTCCCTCTCAGGTTACAGAAAACCTTGCTTTTGCTTTAAGTGGAGTGGTTGGATCCGGAACTTGGGAAGAAAAAAACTGCAACTAGATCTGTTATAAAATCCTGAAATGACTTCTCTTCTATATCACAGACTCACAAAATAACTCTGATTTAAAGCCTTATTAAAAGTTAGTACTAGGTGAAGATGGAACAAAATGAAAGACTAGTCTTTCATTTCAAATCTATAACCCACCGGGTCTTGGTGTGGGGCTTGTAGTTGAAAGAGATGATGTCATCACTTTATTAGATGGTGGTTGTTTAGATGACAGTAATGGTAACACAGCTGCAGGTGAAAAGAAACAGAATGAGACACTGATTTTTTTATCAGCCAAAAATGAAAAGTAAGAAATGAATGACAACAGAAATACCTCTAGTGTTTACTGTTAGAAGGGCTGGCTGTTCTTCTTCATCTTGTTCCTCTTCATAGGCTTCATAGACTACAGGAGGTATGTTGGTCTGAAATAAGCATTTTATTTATTTTTCTTTCCAGATACTGTGAAGTGTTTGAAAACGAGCAAGCCCCCCATGACTTAGAGATTTTCTAATGTTTTTTCTTTCCATTTACCCTGACTTCAGTGTTAATTTTAACTTCTCCTGGTTGGTTTACCAGGAAAGTTGTCATATCTAAATGTGGGGAAGATATTTTTTTTTAGTTGAGCTTTACAGAAGTTTATAGATTTAAAATTATAATCTACAATTGAGTTCAATTACTATTCTTAGACTTAATTATAACAGTGTAATTGCTTTTTAATATTGTTATGATTCACACTGTGGCACAAATGCTACTGTATTAAACAAAGGAATCCTTGTAACAGTATCAAGAATAAGCTATAGCTATTAGTTAATTTCCTGCATGCAACACCAGAGCTCTTACTCAGAACAATCAGCTCTGAGCACACCAAGTTAAAGTACCTATCCTGTAGAAAATTAAGGGAAATGGTACAAATTACATTAGGTGGTACAGAAAGGTATATACTTTAAACTTCTGCTTGTTAAAGCCTGCTGAATTTTCATACCGGAGCTAATGGTTGAGGAAGATGACCAAGACTCAGAGGACTTTCTACTGTAGATACTCCAAGTGTCTGTGCTGAAAGTGATTGTCTATTAACACTTTTCTTCTGAAGTATGTAATGTAAAGAACTTGGAGATACTGAATGGAAGGATCGCCCACTTATACTTACAACATTTTCATTATGGTTGTATACTAAAGTGCCATGTTCATCTTCACAAAATTGATTGACTAATTTGGATTCCAGAGCTGTTTAAAAAAAAAAAAGTAGAAAACTTATTATACTGAGAAATTCAATGTATTTTTAAAATTTGGATTACTTATATATGTCAGTAATACACAGGTAATCCAGAACGCCTTCAGATTTTTTACACTCATCTAAGAAGATTATTCCAGGCTCTTTGAAGTATGGATTTTTTGGTCACAAATTTGCCAGCATGTAAGTCCTCTACATGCTGGAAAATACGATGACCTCACATAAGGGTGTTCATCTAAGCTTAGTAACAACTACTAGTTGGTAATGGGAAAATAACTGCTTATCTTGCTGATATGAATAATCAAGTGAAAACAGGTTATTTCCCCAGGGAAGTGAACAAGTAGCATTTATGACAATGGGTTTCATTCTGATTTACAGTCAGCAGACTTTCAGAGCATGAGTACTTACTCATCTTACAAAACTTGTTTAAGCAGCTGTTTTTCCTAGAATGGGTGACATTCCCCCACTGGCATGTTGCCCCATAATGTAGCATGGTAAACAAAGGGGATCTGTGTCTCTAGATTCCTATTACTTTGCAGCATCAAAACATATCCACAAACATAACGGTTCTCTCCCATCCTGCCCTCTTGTGAGAAGCACCAGATACAAGGCAGAACAAAACTTCAATGAACACACCTGAGAGGGTGTTAAAGTCATCAATGAGATACATGTGTTCTCTGTCTGGGTCTGAAGCAATCAGATTTAGCTCACGCACAAACTCAGCCTGTGTTGGATCTGACATATTTACAATTCCTATTGCATACATTTCGATGTTTGCTGCATGAGCCTCTCGAACAACAAGCTCTAGTTTTACAGCTTCTCTCTTGTCTGTTTGGCCATCTGTTAGCACAATAGCTACTTTCCGCACCCCTGCTCGAGCACCAGAAAATCCTTCCTGAGTTGCTTTGTGGATAGCAGTTCCTGTGTAAGTGCCTTCTCCCATGTATTGCATTCTTCTAATTGCTCGCTTGACATCCTGTCGGCTTGGATACTTGTTGAGACCAAATTCTAGCCGAACTTCTAAACTGTACAACACAAGGCCAATTCTGGTAGCATTTCTGCCTACAGTTACTCTGTCTACTAAAGCAGTTACAAAGTCTTTGATAATCTCGAAATTGTCTGGTCCCACACTCTCAGAGCTGTCAATCACAAATACAAGCTCCATAGGAATTTCCTTACATTTAATACTGCAACCTACAAAGGAAAAAGAAAAGAAACACAGATCACAATGACTTGATTTGGCATGCTTTTGGAAAAGAGAAGAATGCAAATGTAGTGAAGGAAATATAGAATCTGAACATAAAAATTTACTGAGTCCTTACCACATATCTCTTTAATTAATTTAATTATATCTTCTCTCTGGATTTGAAAAAAATAAAATATTAAAATATTTTACAATTTGCCTCTTTCAAGTGAGGTATATATTTGTGTCCTACAGTGACTTAGAAAAATCTTACTGTTTAACTTCCAACCTTGTCGTTGGGAATGAGTTCCACATTTTACAATGAACTATTTCATATGCATACAAGAATCAATAACCTGACAACAAGTTAACATCTCTATCTAAACCAATGAACTCCTATTATTTCAAAGAATGTATTGTGATTAATTGTTCTCATTAAAACTGAAAGGCATAAATATTTTAGCATCTGAATAATACCCTTTTAAACGTGCTGGGAACAGAGGAATAGACCCAACTGTAGGAAGCGTAGGATTGCTTGTAGTGAGTTGACATGTGCCAGAGCACCAATACAGAATGGGATTGGGAGATGTCTGCCCTGATGTACCTGGCCCACTCTTACCCAGCCTTCATTAGCAGAAAACCCCAAAACTGCTGCCTTCAGAGCTGTCTGTTTGGAAAAATGATAGCTTCTGTGACATGTAAACAAAGTGTTTCTCAGTATTAGAGCAATCATTTGTTATGTTTTTTGAAGTGCATGACAGGACTCACCTGGCATTGAGGTAGTCTTTCAAATACAACTTTTTGCTACTGCTGCTCAGCTTCCATCATAAACCTTAGTAGTATTTATATGCTCACTGACATACTTCACTGAATTTGACTCAAGTGTGGTACAGGCTTAGCAGAAATATAAATAAGTTCATTGCATGATAGACCATGACAATTTTGAAGATCTTTGCTCTTTAGACTCTTAAATACTTGCAAAAAAACCTTCCTCCAGCAAGTACACACCTGGGTGATCTAACACTAGCTATAAAAGAACATATAGCAGAAAAATACCTAAAGTCACCAGGAACTTTTAATTCCATTTCAGCATAAAGTACATGAGAAAAAATCAGAAATCTTTGAGTTGGTTTCTTTCTATATTATTATTGAGATGGCTTCTAATCAGAAAGCTCTTCCCAAAATAATTAAAAGGCTATGTTTCATCTGATAGTGTTGTTTATATTTTGCTATAATGGGATTCAAATAATGTGATTTGCTTACTGTTAGGCCTTGGTCTCCCTTTGGTCCGGTTTTGCCCTGTAACAGTGATTGCTAATTAAGCTTTTGCAATTAGATAGTAACATTGTAATTCAGAATATGATACTATCAATACTATTATTAGAATAATATTTGGCCAATAGGAAGTTAAGCTAGAAAAAGTGTGTTTCTGATGCACATGCACTGCTTTGTGCATGTAGTACCTGCAACCTCCTAAGGTGGTTTATAGGAGTTGGATGACCTCAAGTCTCCCACTGGATCACTGATTGTCAGTTGCCTTTCACTGCTGCCCAGGTTTTGGCTGGGATACAGTCCATTTTCTTAGTAGCTGGTTCAGTGATGTGTTTTGGATTTACTATGGGAATCATGCTGACAACACACTGTTGTTTTGGTTGTTGCTAAGTGGTGCTTACCCATAGTCAAGGACTTTTCAGTTTCCCATGCTCTGTCAGTGAGAAGCTGCACAAGGAGCTGGGGGAGCATGGCCAGGACAGCTGACCCAGACAGGCCACAGGGATATTCCACAGCATGGGAGGGCACACCCAGCACAGAAACTGGGGGAGCTGGCCAGGAGGGGCCGATCACTGCTCGGGGCTGGGCTGGGCTGGGCTGGGCATCCATCAGCAGGTGGTGAGCAATCTTATTGGGCATCACCTGGCTTTTTTATGATTATGACTATGATTATCCTTAGTTCAATTATTAGACTGGTTTATATCCACCCATGAGTCTTCTGCTTGTTTCGGGATTTTTCATTTTTTTTTCCTCATTTTCCTCCCCATCACACCAGCACTGGGGGGTAGATGATCGAGTGGCTGTGTAGTATGTTGTTGCTGGTTGGGGTTAAACCATGATGACTGCCTTAAGGAAGAAACCACATCCATGTGGGAAGTGGGGTCTTAATCAACTAAATGTCTTCTTTGTGCTTCTGAAGTTTTTAATAGTTTCTTAAGTGTTTCAGATTATATGTAATTAAATAGAAAGAAGAACACACAACCCAGCTTTGTTTTTGAGTGGTTTAAGAAAACATCTGTCATAAACCTGAGTTACTCACAGGTTCTCCAGATAAACCAGGGTCACCCACATCACCTTTTTCTCCTTTTTTCCCCTTGTCACCTGTAGCTCCTCGATCTCCCTTTAAAACCATGGTGGTAAGCAGACAGAAAGTGTAAGTCAGTTTTTGTTACACTTTTCAAATTTCTCTCTAGTAGCCTTTGTTGAATGCACATTAAGCTTGTGACGTGAGTTAGAAATCTTTGTTAGAGATAATTTAAATAAATTGGTACTTTGTGAATTTTGCTAATAACTTGTAGTATTGGCTAAGCATTTTTATGGGAAAGAATACCTGAAGTGATTTGAACAATGAAGCATCTCAAACAACTACATGCAGACTGAGGGGTTTAATGGGATATTGCATGATGGAAATTATTATCTATGCCTTAGAAAAATAAGATAACACTAGGGGAATACAAAAGAAATCCAAGGGTGTCATTGGCATGAATAATGGGAATATCACTCTGAGAAACCTTTTGGCCCCGAAAAGGTGTTTGGAGTAGCAAACAGTTGTATTAGTGCTTCTTGGTTTGATTTTTAGTAGACTATGGGACTTTGTACAGCCTTTCTGAGCCATTGTGATCCCACCTAAAAACTGATCCCAACCCACCATTCTCTTTTTTTAACACTGATGTAGTCCCAAAATTTTGCATAGCAGGTAGGTGAAAGAGTGATATTAAATCTAATATTTATTTTAATAATAAAATAATAATATAACTTCTAATAATAATATAATCTTCCAGTGTCTGGGGTTCCCTTTACATGGAATTCACATGCCTTCAATGAGAACTGACTGTAAAAGAGCATTTTGAGTGTGTTGGCTTCCATGTAGGGCATTATTTCACTATTATCTCTGATTTAGTTATCATACCTTCTCTCCCAGAAGCCCATCTCCAGGGGGGCCTCGTGGTCCTGGCATTCCTTGAATACCTTGTTCCCCCTAATGATAATCCAGGTAGTGATATTAACCCTTTGTAATCATTCATCACATAGTAATTTAAAATGTTCAAAGAGAAAGTTTTTCAAATTGCATTTTAACAAGGATCTTGAGGCACTTGAGATAATTTAGTGGCTAACATATTCCTTAAATACTTCTTCAGTATAAAGATACACAGTATTGAAAATCCACATGATCATTATTTGATTTAATTTTAATTTGATTGTAATTTTAATTTTTTCCCTCTTTCCATCCCATTTTTTTCCTTCTCACCTGCCTTTCTTATTTCTATCTTTTGAGTCTGTCTGATCTGACTGATGTCTTGGGTAAAAGTGCATATTACAAGGAAAAATTAATAGTACACAGAGATTCAGGATGGAGGCCTTTTCTCTGCTGGATAGAATGGTAGTACACAGAAGTAATTCAGACTGTTTCTGTGGGCATGAGAGTTGAGGGAGTGGTATTTTTAATTTTGTAAAGGTATCTTTTAACTGATAAAAGTTCATTCTTCCTTCCTTAACATACACATGCTTGGACTAGTTTGCAGCAGTAGACAGAACACACTTTGCAGGTGCTTACATTATCCTTCTCATTTTCTAGCCTTAGGCTCTCTTCATATAATAAACAATGTGAAATCTCCTTAACACTGTGATGGTCAGATTGACCACTCAACACAGGTTAAATATTGAAGACACTGCATCTTTTTACCTTTGTTCCTTGAATACCTTCACCAGGAGGTCCCAGAGAGCCAGGTGGCCCTGGGCGTCCTATGGCTCCCTAGAGAATGTTCAAAATAAAAATAAGCAATAAATGGTTATACCACCATGTAATTTCTTGTCCTTCCTCTACCAAACATATTTTTTTGTAAGTGGTGAGAATAAAATGGCTCTAGCTGAGACAGACTCTTTTTGGCCTTTATCAGATTTTAATAATCCAGTTTATACTTCAAAGGAGTCACTTCGCTTAATACTTGGTGAACATGAATCACCTTGCTGATAGAGATATATGCTGCATTGAAGGATGGATTGTATTGGTGGGACATTGGGGACTGAATTAAAATTTAAGAGAAGATTATTATTGATTTTTTATCTTTTACCATCATTACAGTAAGGCCTATACATATACATACTAATGTGGCATTGCAAATAAACACTTGTTACTAATTTATAAGTTAATTTTCAATAGAACTCTTGAAAAAATGTTCCCATTCCACGTTACTCACAGGAAGCAATCAAAACACACATAGTACATATTAATTTTATGTCTATAATGCTATTCTGGTATCCCTGCATGAAATTCTCAATTTCCTCATTTGTAAGGATCCCATGCACATGCTGTTTCTTAGGACTAGTACTGCCTGAGGAGGTGCTTCACCACTGCTTTTCTCTGGACCCCACCTTCCTGCCAATGGGAACTGAATCTCAGGGACCAATAAGCCACAGTGTGCAGGTAATTAATTATTATGTTGCATAATCTTTGCATTTGATGTTGTGGAATTCCTTTATATTTACATTCAAACCAGTTCTTTTGTATTCAGTAGACTTCTAAAACAGGTGTAGAAGCATAAGAGTTTCCAATTTGGGAGGTTTCACAGTGAAAATTGCATTTTATAGTTACAGTTATTTTCAGGCCTTTGTCATGGTTACAAAATAATTACAGAAATAATCCTTTTTGCAGGGATCGATCTTCATACTGGTTATGTGATAATTATTTTATTTCTACAGTAAAAAAGAAGAATTAATCCCAGAAGAACTCAACAGTAGTGCCTATAGCTGTAACAATAGTATAGGTGAGACATATTAAGTGCTTGTCCAGCTCTTAATTCTGACCAATGCTAGGTCTGAAGAAATTTTTGCCACTCACTTGCAGCTAATGTCTGCAGGAGCTAAATGTTTTGTCACTGATCTTCACTGCAAGGATATCACCTTATTATTTATCTTATGCAACCACGAGGAGGCTATGGTTTATGGCTAGTCACTAGAAATATTTTTGATTTTCTACAAAATAAAGATTATTTGGTGGATTAGTTGTTTCCAGTGAAGACAGAAAACATGTAGATGTCTATGCATAATCACAAGTTTTTATAGTATACCTTTCCCCCCATTTTAGAAATTAGACAAAGAGAGACATAATTGTTTAAATATCTTACTTTTGGTCCTGGCAGGCCTTTTCCTGGGGGACCGGGGAGGCCAACTGGTCCTCTACTACCAGGATCACCCTGAAATCCAATATTTTAAGAACTAAGTAGTGAATACCAAAGTTTAATTTATCTCTAGAATTCCAAGCATCTGTTATACCCAAATGGGACAAAGAAAAGAGAACTATTGAACTGCAGTGTGCAATTCCAAACAATGCTAACCCAAGGATATTGCTGTAAGGGCAAGAAAGTTATTGGGGATAAACACTGGCTGGTGGTCTAAACATATTCAAGTCAATTATGCACAGTTACACAGGAATTACAATTCCCATATTATAAAATGATCTCCAGATTGCCCAAACCAAAAAGCCCCAACAAGCCTAAACCAAAAAGAGCTACCTTTTATATACTTGGAAGAAAGTTAAAGCTGGATTAAATAGGTATTCTGACTATGACCTATAGGTAGGACTTTTATCTCTATGAAGCAGACTATACACAAGCATTTGCTTTTCTAGAAGTTAAAGTCTGTACCTTAGGTCCTGGTAGTCCAACTCCATCTGGGCCTTGTTCACCGGGAATCCCAGGGAGGCCTGGCAAGCCCTGAAATTGTATGCACAGACAAAACATAAATTTAATTTACAGCTACATTAACTACATACATTTGTTAATAGTTATATGGTAGTATCTTGACTATATTGTCTCTTAATGGGACCACTGTGATCTACAACTGGTGTGCCAGAAGTAGTGTCAGTAGCATTTCCATGTGTGTTGCGTGTCATGCAGGGGCTTGAATGTGTTTGAAGGTAGAGGAGTCTAATCTGGAGAGGCAGTTGTAGAAACAGCTCTTCATTGGGTTGTACAAAAATATCAGAAAGTATTATGAATCAATTTCCAGTTTCCATGTTGATATTTCTTAATTTTTGTTCCTCAGTGTGGCAAATGCAAGCAGTTTTGCTGTTCTCTTTAGCAAAGGCAAATGCAAGAATGTGTGATCCAAATCCCTGACTGTAGCCAGCAATCTTTCCGAGACTTCCTTGGTGCACAGGCAGCTAACTGCCAGGGCTGGTGGAGCATGCTCATGAGCTGACTGGATATGTGAGGCCAGCATGGCACATGTGCAGGGAAGGGAGAGGAAGGAGCCTTTTCTCTTTGCATCCTTTTTCCAGGGATTGGTTATACCTACTGATAAAGGTCTCCGGAAAGAGTAGTTCTAGCTCTTTGCACACCAGTTGCTTTTGTAGTGGTTCTGGGATGTATTTGGACCCAGCTGCTTAGCTAGATTGTATTTTCCTGTTTGGCAATAAATTTTGTGCTGTTGCGCAGAAGACAGGACTCTAAATGAAGATTTTGGGGGAACCGATTGAAACATCAGTGATACTTTGTAAAAAAGAACCCACTTGGAATATGTTACAGTGTGTAATCAAGAGAAGTGGAGGGCAGGGATGATATTGGTGCTATTTCAGAGGGACATTTCATTTTCTATTGTGCTGAAGTGCATTTCCACAGTTTAGGAGTTTTAGGCTTTTTAGGCTTTTAGACCATCAAATCTTTCCTAGCATGTCGACATGGAGGATAATCCCTTAGGTGTAGCACTTATTTCTTCCCAATTCACATAAAAGAAAAATCTATAAACTTACAGGTGGGCCAGGATAACCATCTCCTTTTTGCCCAAAGGGCCCAGGGGGTCCTGGAAGGCCTTGGTCACCCTGATGAAGGCAGGAAAAACAGCTGAGTGAATGCCAGGACAATTGCTAGGAGGAAATTATCCATGAAAGTGAAATTTACTTGGCAAATATACTGTAATTTGATTTTATCTCTTTGTTTATTGACTAATGTATTTTACTGTGTAAATTATTATTTTAGGTAATTAATGTGAATTATATTTAATCCTGGACTAAACCAGTGACATTTAATAGTGCTCATGATTTACAGGACCTTTTACTCCTAAGTCACCAATTTTAGTATTTTTCAAGAGCTCTTTGGTTGTCATTTGTGGCCTACATATAAGAAATTACTTTAGCTGTATCCCCATATATTTATCATCATTTGTCCTAGAATTCTATTTTCTTGTAATGCTGTGGAACCTCATTAAATCTTCTGAGTATAACAGGATCTTCCTAAGGGAAACGTACAGCTAAACTCCTTTCATGGATCCTCCAGTATCTTTCATGGATACTCCAGACAGCTGGAGTATCTCAGGAACAGATTTACCAAAAAAAGCTCGGAGGACGTTAACCCTCCCAGCCACACTGGGGGGTGCAGTGAGTTGCTCAGTTGCAATAGAATGGATGATCAAGATTGCATTTGCTCCTGTAGCTACTCAAAATATGGGCATTTAAAACAGTGGCAAGAAAAGACCCATGCAAAAAAAAAATTTAAAAATTAGACTGTAAAAAGCTTTACCCTGTATGGCTTTACACTGTATGGCTGTGTGTCCAAGAATTAAGCAAAAGCAGAATCACTAATGCTGACAAAGACAGCAAAAAATGAAGAATGTAGTCACAGAAATATGCAGTGTTGCCCAACTGAAAAGCTTTGGGTGGCTCAAGGTTGAGGGAGAGGTTGAGGGGTTGCAACTCTGAGCAAAGGATATGCTTTCAGTTGATTAATTCCTGTTAGATCTGCAGAAATGGGACAACATGAATTTCTCTAAATTAACTGGACTATACCAGAAAATTATGTAATTCCATCAGCATAATCTCTTCCTGATGAAAATAAATGTAAAAATCTTGAAAACCACTGACTGATGAAAAAGGGATAGAGGTTGTCACATGTTTCTCATGCTGCTGTTACTCTGTTCGGTTCACTCAAAGAACAAGGGATTAGGGATGTATTCATTAGTACTGTCAAACTCACTAACGAAAAATAGTGGGGGAGTGGCAGACAGGGTCCAGTGTATTTGGAGAAACACAGGTTTATGTGTCCTTAGTTTCTTGGTGTTCAGACAAAATCTTTTCTGGAATGAAGAGTGGCCTATGAAAGTTGAATCCAGGTATCACTGAGGCAGTACTAGAAAAGTGGTAGACGAAAGCCATCAGAGATCAGCTACATATTCATGTTCTTCACTGTAACCCTGTACCAAAGGTATGAATGAAGCAAAGGAGCCTGGCTGAGAAAACTTAACTGCTTGCTAATTAACACCTAGGCTGTTGTAAGCAGGGTTAATAGGGTGTTCTCTCTGAATTCACTCCTTATCAGTTAGAAACAGTCATTCTTCTCCTGATTTTCTGTCATCTGAAAGCTTACAGTTCACAGACTCTGTGGGATCGACCATCCATGGTTTTCCGGCTCTGCAAATCCTTACACTCTTCCAGAGTTGTAGGACACATACATTAAGAACTGTGGAACATTTCAGTGGAACACTGTGGCCATCCTAAGAGATTTGTTGTTGCTTCACTGAAATCCTCCTGCCTTATTTTACAGTTGTATCAGAAATTAGTTTAATAATTCAGGAGCTACCTTTGCCCCAGGAAGCCCAAAGCCTGGTTCTCCAATTGGCCCAGCAAGACCAGGTAGCCCAATGTCACCCTGCAATGAAGAAAATAAATTCTCTGGTTACATATCTTATTAAACACCACAGGGTGTTTCCTTTATACAAATTCATATATAATGAACATAACAGCTAATTTTGTGTATTGCTATTGCAAATATTAAACACCAAAATCATGAATAAAAATGAAAGAATAAATAGAAAAAAAATAAAAAGAATAAACAGTATTCTGTAGAAGTATTTTGATATCCAAGGTTATTCAAAATAAAGAAATGAACAAAGGTAGGCCATGCCTCAAGCTGCGATACAATTAATACCAAGGCATGGTGGTAACTAGACTGGATACAATCCACAACTCTGTTTATAGGAAAGAAGAAGTTTTAGTTGACCCCGTAAGGCTGGAATTGTTTACACAAATATTAACATAGCCTGCTTCAGTTTTCAGCCTGGTTTTCTAAGCACTAGGAGGTGGAATGTGGATGGTACCTTTGGTCCAGGCACAGATCTTCCAGGAGGGCCTGGCATTCCAAGACGTCCTGGTGCACCAGGCTCCCCCTGCAGTGAAGGTAGGAGAGAAAAAACAATGGATTTGTCTGAAAGTGAGCATGACCATTGCATAGAGAAAACATTTATGCAACAATTCACATGTAATTCCATGAAAATTCTATTCAAATTTCTAATAAGCTATTCTGTGCAGAGATCAATCTGTTTGGAGAACTGATAACAACCATATTCTGTTTTCTCCATGGAAATGACATCCAGTCACTGAACAAACATGTTTTTAGAAGTCCCTTTCTTTTCTTTATTTAAGACTTGGTGCACCACATACAGTACTCAAGACACTCTGCCCAGCTGTGTAGGTATGCTGAAAGCATATATACATTTCTGTTAGAGTAGATTTCTAAGAATGTCTCTTTTGGTGTACTTTTTTACCTCTTTCTTCTTTTTTGTGGAAATACTCTTGTGTGTATCAATAGCGAAAGAATAAGAAACTGGAGGAGAAACCTGGAGTAGCTCTTCTCTCACTTTCAGTAAGTACTGAGTATTTTAACCGAAACTCCAAATCCAGAAAAGAATATCAGTCATGAGTCAGTGTAAGGGAAAATGAAGTCCTATATTTATATGCTATACACCACACTATCTTCTCAAATATTTCAGTATAAAAATACCTATATATACCTTTACTTTTTCGAAACCAACAGGGAAGTAATATGGTAAATGCAAAGGTTTTTAAAAAAGACTGCTAGATGTTTATAGGGATCATGGTGATTCTTGCCAAGAGAAACCTTTGCTGAACTTTTTTGAAACAAATTATTTTTTTATGAAGCAAGTTCATTCTGGAACAGTTGTTTCTGAGATCTGGAACAATGTACAGCTTTGGGAGATTATTTTATACATATAATGTAGTAATAAACTCACTTTAGCTCCAACAGGTCCAGGCACTCCTGTTGGTCCTGTTAATCCACGTATTCCTCTCTGTCCTTGATCTCCCTACAAAAATGGAAAAGACATATCACACATGCCAAATAATTTAAGAACGTGTTAACTGAAACCAATTGTAAATGTCAGTGAAAGATAGCAAACTTCTATTTGTAGGTGGTGCACATGAGCTGTTCCTATTGCCTTCATTGGCAAGTCAGTTAAGTCTGCTCAGTAACTCTCCGGTTTTGGATTTGTATAATTAAAACAACATAGATTTCATCAGAAAATAAATAAACTAGTTTACCACATAATACTGTGAGAAAAATAAAGCCAGGAGGAATCTTAAAGGTTGAATAATTGCAGCTGAAAAGTAAGTTATTACATTTAAAAATATACTAAGGAAAATAATCAAAACAGGAAAATATCATTCACTTGCTAGTACTTTTTTTAATGTGAAGGCAAATAGAGCCAATCAATTGATCACAATGCTCTGTCTGATTGACCAGAAAAGCTAAGAACAGTGTAAAGTTCTAAAGGGAAAACTGCTGTTCAAGCAGATTACTAGGCTGTAATAATTACAAAAAAATGAAACAACATGAGTCTAGAATAATTTTTTTTTGTTACTTATATTAGACAAAAAAAAAGAAGTCTTTGACAGACCTATTCCTGGAACATTACCATTTTGAGTGATACCTTTAGTAAGAAATCCTCACCTTTTCCCCCTGTATTCCAATCCCTGGAGAACCTTCAGGCCCTCTAAGACCAGGCGACCCTGGTTCACCCTTGAATAGAAAAATCAAAGGAGAGTTTCAGGGTACTGTGTGGACAACGGTGAAAAACAAACTTTGTATTCCCTTGAATAAGTTCATTAAAACCATAGGCCTTTTAGAATCAATGACAAAACTCCCACTGATGTCAGGTGTGTCCAGGGGGTTTTTCCCATATTCAGAAGCAAGCACTGCACAACTTCGTGTGGAATGCATGAAGTAGCACGTTTCCTTAGTGACAGCTGAACACCGAGTATATAACCTTAAATAATAATGTTTCTGAATCTGAGAAAAAACACAGTCAGAAGGCCATGAAAGCTTGCCCATAGCCATTTTAGTGGTTTCCCTTCTGAGTTGCAGGGCATTTAATAAATTCCTAAAAAAGTATATTTGAAAGAGATTTTTTTTGCTGAAAAAAATGTGGTACTTTTTCCCTTGTTCATGAGCACTCTCTCTTTTAGGTTTGTGTGTCAGCACAGGGAGAAGAGTAGCAATGCTTGGGGTGAAGCAGATAGATTGGAGAGAGAGATGAACCAACCTTTTGTCCAGGGGCTCCATCTTCTCCTGGAAGACCAGGCAGACCTGCCAGTCCTGAAGGCCCTGGATCACCCTGACATCAGTGAAAAGCAAGTTCTTCTATTAAACTCAGGCTTGGTACTATTCCTTCTCTTAATTAAGGAAATCTATTTAATTTTTTTTCCTAAACGTTAAATATATTTGTAGAAAACATTTATGCATGTGAACTAAAGTCTTGTCTTTTTTTACAAAGACAGTTCTCGTTGCTCAGCACTATCCTACTGTCTGATTGTTTTGAACTGTGCATTTTATCTATGCAATTAAAATTATTAGTTATTAATGATTCAACTTATTAAAAAATAATTTTTCATTATCATTGCATTAAGTGGCACCATTTGAAGTAAATATCAGATAGAACTAACTGTGACACAATGATAGACATCTTGCTGATGAATATCAATGCAAATCAATTAATGTCAGTGGAATTATCATGGCTCTATTTATGTAAGATTCAAGAGCCTGACCTGGTTTTAGATGAAATGGGATAATTTGGGGTCAAATAGGTTCAATCAGCATTATTGTAGTGTGTGAAATTAAAGAGAGAAATGGAATAATATCTTTTCTTTTCCAGTCCCTGTCACAAATCCGTAAGAAACAACAGCAAAGCCAGGACAGCCTTGTGCCTTTCCACTGTCACAAAAGTAGTTTTTCATCTATTCCCTTATTGTATATTAATATGGCTGCTAATGACATAGAGACTGGGTACTATCTTGGGCACTTCAGCACTAAGATAATCTGCTTACAGCTTCCTCTCCTCTTAGCAACTCAGTGTTCTTTCCGTCCACCAGCACAGCTTGTTTCTCGTATGAAAGTGTGAGGATGTAACTGTACTCTTTCCATCATATTCTGTGTGAGAATGGAAGGAGCAGCATAGTAACCGCTGTTCAGGGCTTTTTTTCACTTCTCTGGCTACAGCATAGCTTATACTTGGGACTGTGAGTTCTGGCAGCTGTTTAAAATTCTGGGTGGTTTTCTGGACAGAGCTGTAGGTGAGCTGTGTGCAATGACTTGAGCATGAGCCAGGCAGGTGAAAATTTCCAGTCGCCATAAGTCTTACTACATTTTTACAGAATAGGGGTATTTAAAATGCTGCCATAACGGGAGGTTATTGAAAGTCTCTGTTAAAAATTCAAAATACTAAGAACCTAAATTTTATTTCTAAATCTGTTTTAATGTGGCTTCAGAAAGGATACTCAGGAAATATAAATTTATAATCTAAATTAATAAATAGATCAAGTAATTATTCTATTAACAATGTACCTTAGAACCAGGTTCTCCAATACCTCTTTCTCCTGGCACTCCAGTCTCTCCTGGCAAGCCTTGTTCACCCTTAAGCAGATATTAGTTTTTAACAGCATTATTATNGCTTCATTGCTTAAATTTTAAGAAAGATTAGTGTGATATTGTCTATAGTAAGATGTGTTAATCCCTTGGTCACAAAGATTGGGAATTTGCCACCTGTTTTGAGCTGTCACCAAAGAGCTGTTGGTGGAAATCATTAATGTTGTAAATCTATACTTGTATGTCCCCAGGAATCTTTCCTGACGAAGAGCTGATATTTCAGGAGCATATATGACATCCACAGACAATTAATTATTTTTTTAAACTTTTTAGCAGTGGCAAACACTTCCCTGAACAATCACTTAAAATGTAAGAGGTGATACTTGGTGCTGCAAAATTCTTTACTTGTCGTGGACACTTGACCCACTTACACCTCCAGTTCCTTTATACTGTGCTTTAACAGCCTTCAGTCATTCAGAACTTTGTCACATCTTTCAGGAAATGACTTTAAATCTCCCTTCCAAACACCTCTAGGGTGATGTCTTTCATTAACAGTTCTGTATTTTGCAAATCAGTTAAGGCTAAATTATTCTGACAGTTTTTCTTCAGAGAAAGTAGTCTTCCTTACACCTTGGACCATTTTTAGCATCTAGATACAGTGGATACATAAATTCAACAATAGGTAGCAATAGGTAGTGAGGCAATAAGTAGCAGAAGTTGCAAGGAAGGCAGTCAATCTCTAATGTATCTATGTATCTATTTTTCTGGAATGGAAACAGTACAGTGAGAATAAAAGATAATATTGGAAATTGGGATGGTCCTCTCTTTCAAGTGCAACTACCTTTTGTAACAGGTTTACTGCACCTCCACGTGGTATGAAGAAAGCACAAGCTCAAGGCAGACAACCCTCTCAGTGGAAATGTATCAGGCAAAGTGCAGCTCATTTAAAGCTTCTGTGTGAGTCAAGCAAAAACCTAAATAAATAGCCATGGCATTAGTTTACCAAGGCTTTTCAGTGGAGTAGGATCTGCTATATGGTTTATAATATTAGTATAGAAAATATTTCTCTGCATCTATGTCAATACTTACATTGGTGTTCAGCAATCCAGTTTAATTTGGATAAGTATAGAGACAGACCATTTCTTAATCATGAAATGTAACAGTAAAAACAGCATAGTGGCTTTTACGTCAGAAAATTCCCTGACCTTTGGTCCAGGTATCCCCTGTCCTGGTAGCCCTCTAGAGCCAGGTGGTCCTTTTGGGCCTTCCACTCCCTGAGAAGAGTAGTTAAGTAATTATTTAAAATAAAATAGTCTCTGTTACTATAGACTGAAGTATGGGGTGAGGGGAAGATTGTACCTTTTCTCCTTGAATTCCAATTCCAGGTAATCCAACTGATCCTGGTAAACCAGGAGGACCACATTCACCCTGGCAAACAAAGTACAGTTGCTTAGTTGTGTAGACACAGAAACAATCTGGGACAACTCCCCTGCTAGTCAGTACATGTTGACTTAACTTCTCTTTGAAGTCAGTAAAGTTGGGGATCTGACCTTTTATCTTTCATACATGCATTTATTCTCCACTGGTTAAGTTGCAAACAACTTCTAGTCTCTTTCTCTCTTTTTAAACCTTAACTTTCACATAGAATCAGATGCTTTTTCTAACATCTCCTGTTTTAATATGAGACGTTAAAATTGGTTGCGAGAATTTATTGGGCATAAATCTCAACTAAATACCACATTATCCAGTGTATTTTATGGGTTCCTTGCCTGATTGTACCTTTTGTAGTGAGTATCAACCCTGTATTCCCTGTATTAGATTTATTTGCACCCCTTTAATCCCCTGGCGTATTTATTGCTCACCTTTTCACCTTTTATGCTGATGCCTGGAAGTCCACGAGGGCCCTTTGGTCCATCAAAGCCACGGTCTCCCTACATGAAAAGATAGTAAGTTGTTAATTGTGGTGACACACAGCTGTTCTCTCTGAAGTAACTAGAGACAGTGTTTGCTCTGTCATCATGAAAACCAAAATGAAAAGAACCAGAAAACTGCTCCTGGGTTGATGTTCCAGGATACTGAAGAGATTATCTTTCCAAAAGAGTTTGCTCTACAATTCAAAATTGCTGATGAAAGAGCTGAACAAGCTTCTTTTTTATCTTTCTGCCCACCTCAGTTACTTAAGGTTCTGTTCTGCTTCCTCTCAAATCAATGGCAAAACCACAACTGATTCAAACGTCTGCAGGGCTGAGTATTGAGACTAACTAAAAACTGAATTCTGCTTATTTTTCTCATGGGTTAATCTCATTAAAGTGTGCGTCAGTCTCATTGAAGTGGGGTTATGAGGATCTGGCTCTCACTAAGCATTTGCCAGAATGAAGACCAGGTTGACTGTATTGTTGTAGAAGTCTATTTGTAAATGTCATTGTCTTTGTAAATGTTCATTTACAAACAGTGGTCTTGGGGAAAGTGCCGGTTACTAATTAAGGTACAAATACTGTGTTTTCCTATACTTCTCTTAATAAAACACGTAGAGGCTGATGTTAAAGTGTATAAATTGGCAAAAATCACCCAAGATAACAAAATTATGCCCCAGACAGATATTTTCTATCCTTAGTAAACAGTTCCATCATTTTAACATTGACAGAAATACATTATGAGGATTTCTGTTTAAAATAACATTCTTTACTCCTGATGCTTTGGAATATCTGCCTTCATTATCCTTTTTACTAAACTATGAGCTTGTAGTAAAAAGTCATGAAGAAAGCAACTGTAAAATTTGCTTAGATTAATAAACCATCTATTTAAAATGTGTTTAAAACCAAAGAACTGACATGCTTGGCAGCCATAGATTGGATTAGAGATACGTATGGACTCTGTTGATACATGCTTGGCTCCAGGTCAGACTTGGAAGTAAAAAGTAGTACATTTTTTATAGAATGAACAGTTCCAATAATGCTGACAGAATTTCACTTTGATTATTTTATTCTGCCTATCCATCTCAACTGCTTAATAGTTTTGGTTTGATTATGCATTCATCTGTACTTGTTCCCACTGTGCCCTGTTGCTATGTTTTAGTTATTAGTTGTAGTGTTTCTTCCCACATGAATTGGTATTTCAGTGGCAATTGAGTGATTTTGAAATGCATTTTCTTCAAATTGTATTTTTGTTAGTTTTCATTCATGAGATCTGCCAAGCAGATACAAGCCTCATCAACGAGGTTAAATACTTTATGTAATTCATCATCATAAAATACACAGTGGATGTCTGAAGATATTACGTTGCTAGCAGCAATTAAATTTCAATCTGGCTGACAACAGCATTGTGCTAAGCAGAAATCCTAAGATTTTTAGTAAAGGGGCAGTTGGGCTCTGCGCCTGTGAAACCATTTTTTATCGTTTTCTCAAGCACAACTGGTGCTTCCATAAAAATGAGCAAACTTTAGTTGCTCATTCAGTTAATGTACAAGCTGTGTCACTTCACTATTGTAACCAAAGGGTGAAGTGACAACTCAGCTTAGGAAACTGGTTTTCAGTGGGCAGCAAAAGAATCTTCTAGTAAGTCCATCCGTGTAGGTACAACTGCCACTGTCAGCACCTTTCTTTTCCCACAAACTGAATTCAGTCTTCTGCAAAATGTGTAAGCCAGTGGCTGAGGTGTGTAAGAAGCTTAGAAGCTTGTCGTTATAGTGACAGCAAAGATCTCTCTATATAAGGATTAAGAAAAGAACCCAACAAAAAATGCTACATTTTTCATCTAGGAACCTTTTAATGGTATTTTATTTAAAGTCAAATGCTTGAGGCTGTTTTTAAATTATGGAATTCATTCCAGGCTTAGATCCCACAAATCAAGCATCAGGTAAATTAAATACTGGTTTTACAGGCCCCAAAGGCTAGCTGTGCCTACAAGTCATGTTTGGACCAAATGAATTCCATCAAAATATATTGAATTTTTTGATGGCAAATTTTAATATTAATTTACAAGGTACTTTCTCAGATTCCTGTGTCTTCTATGGACTTGTTTTGGCATGCACTCATTTAATGGTGCTGCTCTGGTCTTAGAACCCTTTGACTGCTGTACCTTTGCTCCTGGAAGCCCTTCTCCTGGTGAACCTCTTTCTCCTTGAACACCTTGTGGTCCTTGAGGCCCCTGTTAACATAAGTTTAAAATGACCTGGAGTATGTATTAATCACTCAAGTGAACAGCAGTGTGTTCTATGTCATTGTCTGTTATAAGCATGTCTTCAAATGCTGGTGTAGTTGTAATCTCTTACAAATAATGCAGTAACACAGCATTCCCAATGAATAAGTGATGAGCATTCTGGCCTGTAGCAGTAACAATACCCTTCCAGTTGTGAAATTTCTATTCCTTACATTTTGGAAATCTTCACTCCCTAAATTTCCGTTTTACAACTTCTTGCTAATCCTTATTAATGTATCTGTATAATCATGAGAGACAGAACTAGATTAAAGCCCAAGCAGAGTAAAGCTGAAAGAGACATAGCTGTAGAGAGATTTGCCTGTAACTGGCAGAGAGAATAATAGCACACCCTTCTCTTTTTGAAAGCAGATCTGATACAAGCACAAGGGGCAAATAACAAAAAAAAGCATGTCCAACACCTTTGCATATTGAGCCTGCTTCACAGTGTTTTCTTGCATCTGTTTTCTGAGGGTTTTTTCTCTGATTTATTGCTTGAGGTTACATATACATCACAGAATGCTGGTAGATTTGTCTCTGCATAGCCTAAATATGCTTCTCCTTCTGCACAGAGCTCTAGAATTTTTCCTGAGGTAAAGATATTTGTGCTCTATTAAGCCATTAAAAGGAACTTCTTTTGAAGAAAATAAACTTTAAAATAAATAAAAGAAACATATTTAGAATTTATTTTTTAAATCAGAATCTCTTGTTATAGCAGTACTTTTGTGGCTAGCAAAGATTCACATCACAGGCACCTCTTCCCTCACAGAGTGGGGTGTTTGCTCTGTGGCGTTTATTGAAGAGACTGTGGAAGTGTCACTGCCCCCGCTTGGACTGACTGTCACCACCAGCCTTATTTGTAATGCTGTTCTCTCTGGGCTCTTCAGCAAGAGCTCACTGCTCTCCAGTTGTGTTGTATTGTGTTGTATTTTCAAGCAGGTTTGAAACCAGTCAGTTCACCTACTAAATGATCATTCTCTTTTTTATGGGAGCACCTCTCATGAAATGTTTATTCCAAATTTTGCTTTGTCAATGGGGGAAAGGTACTTGTGAAAAAACAGAACAAAATTTCCCTTGTGGTTCCACTAGAAATCTTTCATCCAGGTGAAGAGAAATGAATTCAAGTCTGTTGTATTGTAAATAGCTCAGTAAAAGGTGCTGCCTGATACTTTGAAACAAAAAGGACCATAAAATCGACATGCTGCTTTTCTGAATTACCATTAAGAGATTGAGTTTACAACTGCCAGGAAGAGGAAGGGAAGGAAAAGAAGGAAAAGATTTCAGAGTCAAACCTGCTATAAATTCTGAAATTCTCCTCCTCAAAGCCATGCCGATATTAATGTTCTAATGATACTGAAAAGCAGGCAACTTCAAAGTTATCACATAGGGATTTGGCACAATTAAATCCATCAAGGGACAGATTTATTTATATATTTTTGTGCTTTTGCATCAGATTTTATATTTGCATACCTGTTTTGGAGATATGATAATTAGAAAAGTTAAAAAATTGGAAACATTTCCAGTTTATTGAGGGAAATGAGAGTCAGACCACGTAATATCTATCAGAGTGAGAAACAGTAGAAGAAAGGAGATGGTATAATTTAGCACACATTTTTATGGGGAATCAGGAGAATTTTTGCTTTCTGTCCTGCTTGCCTCTCACCAAATAGAAAAATAGACATACCATAAATCCTGGTTCACCAACTCCAGGTGGGCCAACAGGGCCTGGTCTTCCTGTCAAACCAGTGTCACCCTTCAAAGAAAGATGTACTTTGAATACACCCGATTTAGGTATTTTTATGTGTGCAGCATATAACAACTTATCAGGCATTCTGTGCTGTGTGAAATATTAGATGTAGGAGAATACAGCGGCGAAAATCTGAGTGTCCTTAGAGTCATACACTACACAAGATCCAACAGGCACTGAACTGGTGCAGCTTCACAGCTTAAGGGCATAGCCTCAATTCTGCATTTGAGAGAAGACAATGTTGAGTCTAAAAGATTAATTATTTCCTTCAGATGCCCAGTCATGTATCACTTATTGTCCTTTCCCAAGAAGTCAGTATTTCTATCATACAGTTTCTGTTCTCTTTATGCCAGACATCTAAACCAACAAGGCTGTTTTGCAAAGATCAATTTCTGTTTAAGACTATGGATGTGCTTTTACCTAGCCATATTCTTCTTGGGCTGAGTTTATGTCAAGCATAATAACTAATGTAAAAAAATCCTTTAAAACATAAAATTAAAATGTACTTTTTGTTTGCAACTGTTTGCAAACAGTTTTTATAACATATAAAATACCTTTCCAGTATCACAAAACCAGGGCATACAGTTTTGAATTTTCTTGTGAATCAGCAAGTGTATTAGCTTAGCTGTCTTGGTCCTTAGCCGATAATACATGCAATACAGAAGATGAAATTTTTATACCTTTGGTCCTGGCAGTCCTATTCCAGTGTCTCCAGGCAAGCCAGGTGGCCCAGGGAGACCTCTTTCACCCTTTCAAAGAATGAAAAGAAAACAACTTTGCTTACAAATTGGTGTCTAGGAAAATCAGTTGTACTCATATTGTAGGTTCATTTTTATTGTATCCTGAATTTCAGCCCATTGGAACTGTCTTACACAGTACTTCATCTGTTCATCCTTTCAATGCTTCAAAATTCCCTTGTAATAATTTATCTTGTACAAAGAGAAGAGATTAAACAAAAGGAAAAATGTTTCATGTAATGTAAGTTTTGACACTCAGCTGTTCTGTGTATCATTGTTGGCCAGCAGGTCCAAAGAAGATATCAAGAGAAATAACAAATAACGTCCCCTATACACTTATTTTCAAGTTTTTCTTCACGACAATATTCCTTTTGAACTATAGAATTCTTCTTGAGAATGTTCAGTTTCAAGAAAAGACATGATTTGAGATGCTAAACAGAATTCCTGTTTGGCACTTAGGGAAAAGAAGTTTTAAACTGAAAACTGAAGAAATGCAACACTAAGTAGTATTCTGTGACTCTACCAGTATTTTAACTGTTCATTAATAAAGATGGGAGTGTGGTTTGGACCTGAAATCAATACAAAGAGCAAAGTCCTTTCTACAAGTCCTTTCCTAAGGACCTTGTCAAAGTCCTTTCTACAAGTCCTTTCCTAAGGACCTTGTAGAATACAAAAATTACACAATTTGCTAACTGTGTCAAGTTGAACTGCATCCACAAGAAAGGTATAGAATATAAGGATAAAATCACAGTTGTTGTGAGGCTATATTAGTACCTTTTAACATTAATAAAGAGAAGAAATAAAGCAGTTCTTGCCTTTGATCCTTGCAGGCCTTCAGGCCCTTGATCTCCAGATTGTCCTTGCAGACCCTATTAAAACAGGAGTGGTTTCAATGAGATTTTTCAAGCTTTCGTAAAAATGGCAGCTTGAAAAACAATCTATTATTTGCTGAAGTCTGCATGAAAATAAGAGTTTTAAACATATCAGAACTGAAGCGTTGCTTTATGATGCATGAATATATTCAGTTACTCAACCCAGTTGGAGCTGGTTCTGATATTTGAGGAGACAATCTGCTTTCCCTTTTTTTGAATACAGTTAAAGGTAATCTACAGTCAAGATGTGCTGAAACATCTATGATGGGCTAAGCTTCTTGGCCATCAGTCTGAGAGTATTGGGATGACAGGAGACTAAAAGTTTCCACGTACTTCTTGAGGGAATGAAATACACTGAAAGAGAAATGAGTGATTTTGGCTTTTAGGGAACTGTATTTGCTGTGGTCTTTCAGACTGATTGAATTATAAGGATGATTTATTTGTCTAGATTGCTTCTCCAAATTCTTATTAATTTTGCTATTTAAGAAGATAGATTTTGGGTGCCTTGAACTCCAAGATTCCATGTCAATAGAGGTATAATATTATTTCAGATCTTTGAATCCCAGGCAACCAGGTATTGCTTTCGTTGTCGGTTTTTCTTTTTTTTTTCTTTTCTTTTACCTGAATCCCTCTTATTCCTCGGCGGCCTACTGGACCCTCAGGGCCCTGAAAGATAAGTGAAAAAAAGGATATATTTCTGTATATTTAGATTTTGTCTAAACTACTTTTAGGTAACTTTTCACAAAGGTGTCTTATTTAGATAGCTTTACATTAAAATAGGAACTAAATTTAGGAGAAGCTCAGCAGCCACAAAGTATTAAATAAATATTTTTAAATTGACTGGTAATCAAAATACAGCATAATGATGAACAGAGCTCATTATCAAGGACCAGTAATCCAGGATTAAACTCTATTTGCTCTATTTGAAATATTTACAGCAGTTATACACTAAATCTTAAAGACTGGAGTTAGAAACCTTGTCTGTTAAAATAGAATTTTACCATTGTTTTAAACAGGCTCAGCCTTGGGCCATAAGAGGAATCATATGAAAATGTAGAAGGAGCTCAGAAAGTTAGTAAAAACTGTGTCCTTGCTCACTATATATTTCAAAACTGTCAGCTGTCTATTTCCCTCAGCCTTAGAACTAATATATGCCTTAAATTGATCATTGTGGGATTTTTTTTTCTTTTGTGGTTTAACTGTGTTTCTTGGAAATACAACAACTTTGTGGCTACTTACTCTGTCTCCTTTTATTCCTGGGATTCCACATTCACCTCTTTCACCCTGGAAAGGAATAGGAATAAATACTTATGAGTTATACTGGCATATCATCCTTATTCTCTAGGTGCTTTAGTTGAATACCTAAATGTTATTCTATTCAGAACATATTATAGCAATTGTGCTGCAAGTTCATTGAGGAACAGTTACATCTTCTATTACACCTTGTGAAGCAGCTATTAAGATGATGCTATTGTTCATTACTAGTATGACATATTTAAAATAAATATGGTACTATATATAATAAATAACAACAAAGATATAGGCATCAATTCTGACTGAAAGAAGTACCTTCTCTCCTTTATATCCAGATTTCCCCTGGGAAAAAACAAAAGCAAAGCAGGTTGTGACAACATAGAACCCAAACATAGGAGCATGAGTATTGGCTTCTTTAATATCCTACTCTCTTCAGAAAAATAGCATTTCAAATAGAAAAAATGACTGATAAATATGGCAATATGATTCAAAGTACTGTGCCTTTTAGTCATGGCAGATGCTGTTGTATGGGTAAACAAATTGTATGAATGTATCATGTTCGAATGGGATTCTGGTGATGTAAAAACAGATCGAGTTCATATTTCCACCTTAGTGAACAACATGCTTAAATAAGAAAACAAGAAAAATCACTAATTAAAAAGGATTTACTTAATAAATAAGAAAGAATAAAGTAGAGGGATTCATATGTGAAGGAATTGAGAATTACACACTAAGAGACTGGTCCTACACTTACTTCCTATATGTATTTCATTCAAATTTTTCACTGCTATTATACACTGGGTCCTTTATTTATCAAATTTAAATAAACCCAGAATGATGCAGGCAGAGTGTCAATTTCTGTAATGTTCTTAGGTTATCATATCAGAGCATTTATATGTTTTGGAGGTATTATGTATTATTGGAGAGTATTTTCTAGATTCCACATATAAGATGGAATTACTCATTTTCATTAAGCAATGAGAATGTTTTCAGTTTTTCTAATGTTAATGAATCATTAGATGGTAAACCAGAAGTGAAATTTGCTCTTATAACAATGAAAAAACAAAACAAAACAAAAGGTGGTATTTTGCCTTAAAGAAATAATGCTCACTGGAGAAGAAGGGGGAAAAAATATTTTTTTACCTCTATTCCATCTCGTCCTGGGATTCCATTAAGACCTGGCTCCCCCTATAAATAATTCAACATCAGGCTCAGTGAAAAGGACAAGACAGATCTTTCTCCTAAATCTGAAAAACCAATCACCTTTGCTCCTTTCAGGCCTGGAGCTCCATCATCCCCAGTGTGACACTTTTTACCCTGGAAACAACAAAATATAATTCTTATGATATATGTTAGTAAAAATAGTTTTGTTTTACAATATTTACAATATTGTTTTACAATGTTTTTCTCAAACCTAAGATATTTGCTTCCTATAGATTTATTTCTCAAATCTCTGTATTTACCATAACATTGAAATTGAATATCTGGGAACAGCAGGACCAACTCAATAGGCAATCATTTTTCTCTTTTGTCTTTGTTATAAACAAAACTGTTCAGCTCTTCTCTGAAGAAAAGAGGTGATCAGCTGTTTTTGTAACTACCCACCTTGCTAAGTGGATGTTTTGTTTTCTTGTCAACTCTTTGGGGTATAGGCTTCTGTGTAAGCAATACCTGCACTTTCCAAGTAAAGACTGCAAATATTAACCCAAATAAAACTACTGTTTGCACACAGTAGAGGGTACATTTTCAATTAAAGTGCATTGTACTGTGCTGTATAAACCCAGCGTGTCTTTTTGTGTATGGATAGGATATTCAGGTCAAAAGGATGAGGATGGGCAGATCTAGGGTTCTCTTTCAAACTCTGACACTGTCATTTCACCTTGAGCAAGGACTGTAAGGCACTGTAGTGCATTAGTTCAGTGTTAGGGATGTAATATCAGACCATTCAGTTCTTTTTGAAATGTAAGCCCTGCCATTTAGATCACTAAACCTTGTATGAAGTAACACCCCAGATTTCATAAGGGGTTCTATCTGCAAGAGTATTCTGAAAAAAGTCCAGTTCACTTTATTCTTGTCTCAGTTGTTCCTAATGCTTCAGTATTTTGTGCTCTCTCTTGCTTTCAAAGGGCTTTTTGGATATTAATATTTGATTTGAGGCTAGTTAGATCCAGCTGTTCTTCTCTGATTGCAACAGGAAGGATGTGTCTTTCTGCCTTTCATGCTGCTGTGGCTAAAAGGAGAGCCTCAGCACACCACACTGTTCTTCCTTCTGTCTGTTCCCACACAGAGGGAGTGTCTCATGGCATTCTTGGGTCTCTCTGTGCACTTCCTGATGGTGTGGCATCTTCATGCAATGTAGCTATGGAGGAGTATGCATTGACCCTTGAACTTTTGTTGTCTCAGGATTTGGGTTCACATAATTTCTTATTATTAAAATTGAATTAAAATTTTCAACAATGAATTACATTTTAATTTATATTGTATATCAGTTATTTGAGAAATGAGAGCTACTTACAGCAGGACCAGGAAGGCCTTTTTCCCCCTTCTCACAGTTACATTTGTCAACCTGGGGACACTGAATGAAAATAGTACAAATCAGCACATTTTAATGAAAGAGATAGAAAACACACAGACATTTCCTTTAAGTTATTGTATGGCTAGTTTAAATACACCTGTAATGACCAGAAATTATAATTACATGTTTTACAGAAATATTTTAACTATCTGTTTACCACTCATCCAGAATGTGGCCTCTTACCCTCCATCCAAAATTTTGTATCATTCCTATTTCTGAACTTTCAATCATCTTGATAATGGATTTACCTTCAAACTCTTCACAAGGTCAGTTTACGGGTATGCCATGTCTGTTTTGTTTTCTTTACTAGGCACTATAGAGATAGCCAAGAAGATGAAGTAAAAAAATACCTTACATTCCTTTACTTAATTCCATTGTATGCAGGATAGTTCATAGTTTAGCTCTAGCTTGATCTATAAACAAAATTTGTATGGATATATACTTTTATTTAGTTAATGCAATTTATTAAAACACTTGATAATCTTTCTCTTCTGTCATCTCTATCATTGAGTGTTGCAGTCAAACATCATTATGGTATGTATTTATGTGATTTTTAAGATCTTTTTGAAAGTTTAAGATCATGACATAAATACAGAGTTGTCACAGATACTGGAGTTATTTTTGAAGGCAGGATAAGAAAAGTCATTTTTATTTTTGGTTTAGTTATTTATTAAACCTCTGCTCATCTTGAAGATGTCTAGAAATGAAGGGTTTAAATATCATTCTTCTGTGAATATCCAAATTAGTCACAATATATTTTCCAAGGCTAACATTGAGTGTCTTACTACTTCAATATTGATGGAGAAAAATCAACTTGTCAGTAGATATGAGTGAAAAATGAAATGTTTCAAAGTTTTGTGAACATTCATACTATTTAGCAGTTTGCTTGAGCTGCTTAGGAGAACATTTTTTGTCTGAGATAACTGTGCCTTAAATAGCACTAACATCTTCAAAAGGAAAACTAACTTTATTCCCCACAAAATTCCAGCCAGACCTATCAATGCCTGCAGTCAGGGTGACACAGCATGGTCGAACTGGAAAAAACACAGTGGTGGAGCTTTGAGATCTCACCCTTATTTAAACCCTCTCACACAGGAAGAGGATTAAGGGTTAGAACTGCCCTGTCTTCAGCTCTGCATCATGTTTTCTTTTGCACTGAGTCTGTTAGAGGACATGTCAAAATGTATCAGCAAATTCTTCCTAGCCTGAGTACTGACACATTGTTTTTTTTCTTCAAAAATATTTTAGGTTAGCAAACTACTTTGGTAGTTAGTAAATTAATAATTATTAATTACTAAATACATTAGTAAATTACCTTAGGATAGCAAATTAAAGTTCTGTCCTGCAAATTCAAAAACATGTTTAACTTGAAGACAATCCCATTAGCCTCATCATTTAACCACTTTCCTGAGCTATCAGTTTTCCTGAATTATGTTACCATATAATTGTAAATATCTGTATTTAAACAGTAGGTATACATGGGAAAAAAAAATACTTAAAATATTTACCTCTTCCTCAGACAGGTCTTTCTGTAAAAGACAGATATTGAAAACATTAGAAATTTAAAGTCTTACTCCCACTCTTCAGAAAAGACACTGCAAGATGTGAAAATACATAAATTCAGCAACTAGCTAACTAAATTATATCATTAATATATTGACTAACATTAATTAAAGTTTAATTTCTGAGAAACATTCTTGCAATCTCTCCATTCTAAAAAATAATTTAAATATTTTCAATGCTTATTATAGATTGTTGACTGAAATCACTGACTCTCCTTATCCAGCCACAATTTGCTAAAATTGCAATGGTAAACATTAATAATTTGGCCACTTTAACATGTAAAATGTACAAGTTTCTTCAATGGTATATTGAGGAAATGTATTTTCAAAATATTAGAAATAAGACAAGATTTACATATGTTCCTAACACTATTTCAAATTCTTTCTCATACATACCATTTCTTTGAGAACCTTCTCCACAGTTTCTTTCTCCTGGAGGTTGAAAACAAACCTGGATGCTGGGACACTGGCCAGGAGCCGGAGCTTGGCAGCATTGCTAACCTCCTCAGCCACTCTGGTCATTCCCATTGTGAAAAATACAATTCCTTGGTGTTTAGCATCAGCTGTAGCTGCAAAAATATCTGGGTTTCTTGGATGATCCACTCCATCAGTGAAAAGCACAGCTACTTTGACGCTACCCAAAGTCCCTTCAGTCATGTAGAGTTGGGTAAGATTAGTTATAGCGTAAGTTGTGTAGGTGCCATGGCCTATGTGGGTGATGGGAGCAATACGGGATTTGAATGCTTCAGGACCTTTCCAGTCATGGAAAGTTTGCTCTATGAAAACAGTACTGCTGTACTGAAGTAATGCCATCCTCCAGCGAAGGGTGCGTCCAGAACTAAGCTGCAGACTTTTCATTCTGTCTACTGTTTGCAGTACAAAGTTTTTCTGTTGTTCATGATTATAGTCCTTAGCACTTTCGGAGCTGTCCAGTAGAAAAGCAATTTCCAGAATGCAATCTTCATCTAGAATAAATAGGTATGTAGGTGAGTGGAGTGACTTCATACTAAATCTTATTCTACCCATACATGTATTTTAGGATTCAAGAGCAGGATTGGAATTATGGAAACTTTTGATGACATCTGTCTTCACAAGTGTGAGCCCTTCGTGAAGATAGAGCTGATAGAGGCTGAGGGATTTGCTCCAGAACAGATGCCCCAAGGAATAAAAACCTGAAGGTGTGTTGATATAATGTAGTATGAAATTAGAAATGTTGTAGTGGTTTTTTAAATTTCATTCTGTCATCTTGCCTGGTATTCCACTGTATATCCTACCAACAGAGATGGAAGTCAAGTACAAGAAAATGAGGCTTACTGAACAAGACACTGGAATGTGATTTGACAGAGCTGGATTTTGTCCCTAGTACTAACACTTACATCCAGTGACAAAAATTTCCAAAAGCAGGATCTGTACAGTATTAATTTTCTGAACTACTGATGACATTACTTCTATGAAAGTAGTTATATGGGCTATTATTCTTGTGACAGTAATAGGCTCTCAGCCACATCATAACAAAATACAGATGCTATCTCCTTTTCTGAAATACACAAAAAGAGAGGGAAAAGATGGGAGTAAAAAGATAAAAGTGCAAAAATAAGGCATGTGCAAACGTAGGATGAGGCAAACTTGGCTGATTATAAGCATCTTAGAAGGGAAGTTAACCACATAGTCCAGAATCCAAATAAATCAGGATGTTTAAAATTACACCTGTTTTAAAATTACAATATTCACCTTGATCACTTGGGCTGGGATATTTTTCTACAATATTTGACAGAATGTGTTTAGGTTTTGATCTTCTCAATCCATATATCTTCTCTTCCCTGAGATTTTCTGCTAAAAACTCATGATGTTCAAGTATCCACAAAAGCCACCAGAATCTGAGGAGCATCATTTGTTTGTTTCCTAAACAACACAAATACAGAAGCACAGCAGTACAAGGACAATAAAAAATTATTAAATTTTGCTTCAATAAGTTGCTTAGCAGTCTTGTATTTTAAACTATCATCCCTAGAAACAAGGTGATTTTGCTTTCTTTGGGTAAAATCGTTTCAAAAACACATAAACAGAGACGTATTGGAATGATTTTCAAGCACAGTGCATATCGTTCTAGCATGTGACAAACTGGAGACAGACTTTTACAAATACACTTCAGTTCTCTCTCACTGCCTGGTATCGTAGTTCTCTGAAACCTTAGCCATGGCTGTATCTGTGTGGATGCACTGTGAACTCCAAATGTAATTCACAGATGTATTTTTTCCTAAACCTGCTTTTTCTAGAGCTGACATGGAGAGAAGGAGGTACTGAGGCAAACCTCAGATTTTCCCTGTTCTCTTTACTTAAGGGCTGAGGGTCGTGCACATTTCTCCCTGCTATCCCAGTCCCCTGGCCTCAACAGTCCTATAGAGGAACAGTCATGGCCTGAGGGTGCTGTCAAAGCATGAATGTACCTGCTGTGCAATCCTGGGGATGTGGGCCCAGAGTGCTGAGCCTAGGCTCAAGAGCTACCTAGTGATAGGACTTGATCCTTCTGAAGGAATTATAGCTGTTTGTCTTGGCCTCACAGAGTAGCTCACAGGCTGTTCAGGGTCTGATAAATCATTCCTGCAGCACTTTGGTTTTATTGCCATCTCCCTGCAAATTCTCCCCAAGTAGCTACAGTGCATACCAAAAGGGCAGTTTGGTGGCAAGAATGAACCTCTCAGGACTGAGCATAAGTCATCTGACTCACAAAATTCCCTAACACAGCCTTGTGTGCAGGGTTTCTTGGCTTCTGATAGTTTAAGGTGCGAATTCCTGTGCCCACAGACACAGACATAGAAGGCAGGTGGTCCTTACCTCAATGCTCCTAAGCAAAAGGCTGTGCAGAGATGCAGGATGCTGCTCCGGGCTCGCTGGCAGCTGCGTTGCCCTCCCTGTGATGGGTGCTCTCTGAGGAAAGGAGGGAGAAGCAGGGCGACAAGCTCCTGTGAGAATCGGTGTCATGTGTCAGGAGGGGCCAGCAGAAAGGAGAAAGGCAAAGAACAGCAATCCTGGCTCCCCCTCCTCCACACCCACCCTCTCCTCTCCTCCCCTCGAGGCTATATATGTGCACTCTAGGTTTAGCCCCCACAGCCGTTTACACACGAAAATCCTCATCTATAACTTGGACATGAATGGAAGAGGGCTGTTCTTACCCCAACACACTTCTCTACACACCAGCCCAGTCGTGTTCACTCTCTTCTCCCATCACTACTGCACACACTTTACCCTCATACTTTTGCACATCTCTCATGCTTGACTAGGCAGCTTTTTGTAATGGGCGTCATGTTGTCAACATCATGTTTGCAGTTGATGCCTGTGGGATCCCTTTCAAACCTAAACGAATCTTGTCATAATGAGGGATTACTGTTAACTACTGAACTAAAAAGATATTTACTGTCCCATGAACTTGGCCAACTGAAATTTCAGTTCCTGGTGAAACTGTCCAGCAAGAGGTGGTCAAAAAAGGCAGGCCAGTCTGAAAGCCAGTTTCAGTTTCTGCAGGTTTGTCACACATCTTCTTTTACAGACTGTAATGGAGAACAATGACTGACACATAGTATAATGACTTGAAAATCTAAGCTGGGTGGCTAAGGATCCTGAAGGCTGTCTCTTTTACCAGTGATTGCAGCTTTTCACCTAATTCTTCACAGATCTTCAGAAAACTTTGCATTCCAAATTAACATATTAAACAAGTAGCTTTTTTTCACAGAAATACCTTTTTTTTTTTACCGTGGAGTCTTCATTTTCCACCAAGGGGCACACAAAGAGGACCTAATGCTAACTGCTGTCCTCTTTTCCATCTTCAGTATCCACCAGCTCAGCCCACTTATCACAGGCACAGCCAAGGCAGCCGAGGAGATTGTGGGGAAAGAATGCAGCTTTCGCTCCAGTTTAGATACATGAGAGAGACCAGTAGGACAATGCAGCTGGAAGCTAAAGCCATTTGCTATGGTTCTATCCCCAATTTCTATTTTCTGTATTTGCTGGTAATTAGTCCAAAATTGGTGAACTAGGATGGCTGAATGCAACTCTACATATTGTACTGCTGCTTATCCTTACCTAAGCTGAAACTAACTCAGATACAGCTATTTGTGCCACAATTACAGCTAAGAAAGAATCTTCTTTCAGGGCTGGAAAGAATTGATGTTTATTTCTCTCCAGCCACTTTGATTTTTCTGTGCTTAGACTGTCATATTCAGATTTTGATTAAGGCAAGGAATGAAGAGGCAGTATCTTCCCATTTAGGAACACAAATTATATGGTGCTTAACTGAAATAGGTATAATAAATCTCCCATAGCCCCTAAGTCTTATTGAGAAAAAATTCTAATTTTAGCAAGTAAAAGCATGTTATTTATGGTTGGGATTCTATGCCTCCCATAAGCGAAACATTGTCATTCTTTCATTTTCACTGCTAATTCCTACCTCAAAACATAGCTGGAAAATATTTTCTAAATTAAGTAACTATTCTGCTTGGTTCTTTAGTAGCAAGTTCATGGCTTTAGGCTATTTCCTTTTATTGGTGAATAATGTTTACCTTCAGGACAAATTTTTCTTTTTTTTCTTGGCCAGGTGCAACTTTAAAAGCTTAGTGAGGCCTCCACGTTTTCATACCTGTTTGCATGGTATTATTCTGTCCAGAATTCCAGCTATGTGACATAACACTACACTTCTAGACTTGCAGTCTTCTCTATGAAGTTCTCAATACGTGCACTATTCTTATAGTGACAACTTATCAAAACCTGAATGATACCAATGTAAAATATGTATGCCCTGATACATTTGAGATAACTCTTAAAAATAAAAATTAACAGCAAGACTTGCCTCATTTACAACAAACTATACTAAGTGCTTATTTAATATTTTAATGGCATTATACTGTATGTATTTTTAAAATAAAAAAAATGCCTTAAAACCTATGCTAAGGAACATTCATGCTGTCATTTAAGTGTTATAAATTTATTGCTGAAATTCAGAGTTTTTTTGTAAAGGAGTAAAAAAGTGTTGTATTTTTTCTTGAGGAATCTAGACATCAGATGTTTCAGCACACAATTAATTGCATTTCCATTCCACTCATATTTAAACATATTTAAGTATCTTTTACATCTCTGACAGATGACACTATAGACTTCTGTACTTAGTTGACTAAGTTGGGCCCAGCTATCTTACCTCATATATGCTTCCAACATTAAGACTGGTAATCTTTGCAGGAGTCAAAGACTGACATGACTATAAGGCTATGTTATGATTGCACCAACCGAAGCTGAGATCACAGATACAGCTGCATATTCAGATCTCCAGATTTTTTCCACCACCGTTTGAAATCCAAGAGTTCTCAGCTGTCTGATCTCAGTACTTCAAATCTTTGAAATGAGGTCTAATACTTTTTTTCAAAGAATAGAGGGGTATATGAGAGCTATTTAAAACCACATATAAATAGGTTATACTCAATCAAAGGGAATTCTTTATAATTCTAGAACTATGGGGAAAGGCATAATGAAGAAAGATCTGCAAGATCTTTTTGCGAGTGTGTTTAAGCACTTTAAGGAAAGGAGAAAAAAAAGTGATATTTATATCCCTTTGTTGGTGGCATTACCATTGCATAGGTGGTGACAGCTTCAGAGCTACGTGAGGTTGCAAGGACACTTTGAAGGGACACTGAATGAAGAACTGGGGCTTAGATGCCACTTGCTGTGGTGTAGCATGACCTCTTGTGTCAGCAATAGCCCTCACTTACTGCTTCCTAATGGACAGAAGTAGCAGCAAGCCTGACAGTTTCAAACTTCTTTCCCATTCTCTTCTTCGTCTGTCTCTCCCTTCTGTCTGTGGGTACCTCCTTTACACAGACTCTTGAGCATGGTCTGGCTCAACTGTGACTCCTTCATCCACTGTTTAACAAAATTCAATACATTATTGAAAAGCGTTGAGTAATTTCTCTTAAGGTAGAGTAACTAAGGTCTTCCAGCATGATGTCATGTTACTAGAATGTGATAGAGTAGTGCTTTGGCTGTCCTACAAGCCTGCAACATAACTGGATGTAGAGTAATCATGAGCCAGCATAGCTGGCAAAATACCATCTGAATATTTCCATATGCTAAAGGAGTACTGAACCACTGGGAAGGCCAGTTTGTGGGAGCAGCATGAAGCAGACAGACCATGCCTTTGACTTTCCTCTGCTCTGATGGTAATTTTTTTGGCCTCAAAAAGCTTGACACGATGTTCCTGAAATATGTTTGCATTTTTTTGCTACCTCAGTGTGAATAGTTCACATATCAAATCTGCTGTGAACTGTTAAAAATATGCACACTTTGCACAAACTGCTTCTGGTGTTTCATGGCCTCAAGATAGTATTGACCATTTAATCTGACTGCATGATGGTGCAATGGTATTTTTCGATTATACGTGTCAGTACATGACCAAAGTGCCCAGAAGAAACAAAAACCTACCTGACTTGAACTGGTAAAATAATGAAAGCACATCATTTACAATAGTTTGAATCCTGATACTAAAGAGCAATGTTAAAAAGAATGTGTTTCACAGTTCTGTAAGTTGTATCACATATGCAAATTTTTGGAAAAACAGTTCAAAAGTTCGAATATTTGAAGGAATTGAACAAGAAAATATTTAAAAAATCTGAACTTTACTGAGGATTGTATCTCAAGAAAGATAAAATAAAAACCTGTATGTCACCTATTGACTACAAAAAGTGTTCTAGTGAATTTGACAGCCCAAGATTCAACTGAGCAGTCAGTTAAGCATAGTTAAGTCTTGACAAATTGACTTCTGTTTGTCAACTCTTGAAGCTACAGTTTAATTTTTTTAATATAGACTTATGTTCTGCAGCTTCACCTGGTTGTTCTATATGAAAAATGCTCATCTAATGGCACACCCTTATAAAAAACAGTAATAAAATCTTGGTGTACACGAAGGCAGTTGCAGAACTATTGATTCCAGCAAAATCAGAATTTTGTCTTAGCTTTTTGGTACAAATTTTGACCATGTGGTCTGAAAGAGCTGATCAAAGCAAATCAACTGTTTTCCTCTGAACCCACTGTCACAGAAAATGCTGTAAGCAAAGGCTTTGATGGCAGAGACTTGCTCTTTTTATAGTTCCCAACAGATTTTAATGGTTCTCTGAGACTGGAGTAGTAAACATGTCTTTTTCTTTTGCAGCTGGTATGAACATGGCTCACCATTTTCCTGTCTTTTAATACTGCTCTTCTGCAATGTTTTTCAGGAGGTGTGGCAAGAAAGAGACTCTAACAAGGCATAAAAGGGAGGAGGCTGTCTTCAGTATTTTCCTATTTTATCTAGAGACAATACAGCCAAAAACTCACTCTGAGCATTTTGGTGGTAAGTAAATACTCATAATCTGCATGCACTATCAATCAGTATCAAAGCTTTTGTTTTGTTTTTAAGGTATTTGTTTATTTCTACTTTTATTCTAATAATTCTCCTTTCATTTTCCCTCATCAAGAGATATTTTCCATCTTACATCCTATGTAAGCATTTCTATACATAACAAGTCATTTTCAAAAGTATTTGAAGCATTTAGCCTAAGAAGAGAATGAAAGCATGCTAATAAAATAGTATAGCTGCAGTTTTAACGTATCAAATATTTGACTTAACATTTGATGGTACAAACATGAACATTTAACTAGATCAAGAATTAATTTAAAATTAATTATTTCTTAAAGATTTAATTTTATTTGCTACATTGGTTCCAATGAAAATGTATTTGACAAATAATTATTTTGAATTTACTGTTACACGCCAGTTACTTCTTATTGTATAGTACACTTAGAATAATTATTTTCTTCCACCTGCCTGATTTTCCTGTTGGTAACTGTAATTAACAATACAAAACTCTTTTTAAAATACAGTATTTACATTTTTAAGGAGTGGAAGGTTATATGTTTTAAGGAAAGGTGCAATAAATAGCAGATACATTGATGTTATCTAGCACATTTTGAGAAAATATTTTCCAATAATTTTAAGCAGAATAACTCTGCTGGAAATACAGTCAGTAAGTTAAAGCATTTTCCTATAAGTAGTACACCATATTAGCAAATGACTGAAATCTGGTAGAAAAAGTCATGTTCTATACAGCTTTAAAGCTGTGATCCTTTCCATGTTGGGAATAGATTTTGTCTTTCAGAGAGGTGATTATTTATAGTGCTGTAAAGAGGCATGCATTTATCTTACAACCATTGTTGTCAGTATAACTCTGAACTCACATAAATGGTAGAATTTAACCTTTTAACGTGTTTTTTAGCTGTTTGTAATACACATTAGCCTCTGAGCTCAGAGCAGTAATTGTGCTTGTAAACTAGCTCTCAGAACCTTTAAAGATCCTGAGCAGCCTCAGCTGACACTCCCACCCATACTCCTGGCATCTGAGGGCTCCATTTAGGCTCAGCCTAAGGCCATCAGCCTAGCCTATAGTGGTGAAAGGGCAGGTGGGTCCTGGCTCTACCACAGCCTCGTCTGCATATGCTGGTGTCCCACAATGTCCTGTCCCATGTTGGTGCCTGATACCCTGGACTAGGAGCTGCTCCTAGCCCATCTCTCTTGCTGTGGGCAATGGGATGAGAAGCCCAGCTCTGCTGTCCTGTTTGGGACTCCCTGTTCCCCCTGCCCTGGGGCGGCACCTGGTCTGCTGCTCTTGACAGAATTGGTGCCATTATTTACAGGCCATCATGAATGCTGGTAGGCATCTCAATGTCAGTGGGCATCTACAGCTCCTCACAAACCCCTCCAAGAGTCCTTGGTGAAATATCAGCCCTATTAAGCAGCATTTACTTGTGGTGAAATACTCTGCTGGTGGAGACAGGAGTGGGTCTTCATGCTCATAAACTAGTAAACCTCTACCTCATTCAGAGGTTTAAAAAAAGGTATGTGTAAGTATATGTTTAGAGGCTGAGAGAGTTGAGGTTGTTTAGCCTAGAGAAAAGCAGGCTCAAGGGAGACCTCATGGTGGCTTTTCAGTACTTGAAGAGTACCTATGAGAAAGATGGGCATGGAATTTTTAGCAGGGCCTATTGGAATGGGACAAGGGGTAATGGTTTTAGACTAAAAGAGGGTAGATTTAGATATAAGGAAGACGTTCTTTGCAATGAGGATGATAAAACACTGGACCAGTTTGTTCAGAGAGGTGATGTATCATGCCTAGAAACATTTCATGGAGGTTGAATGGAGCTTTGAACTGCCTGATATGGTTGAAGATATCCCTGGGTGCTACAGGGGTGTTGGACTAGGGGATTTTTAAAGGTCCCTTCCAATGCAAACTATTGTATGATTTCTAAATGAAAACTTGTAGAATGTAAATCAATTACAAGATACGTCCATGAGGTGTCAGCCTTGATTCACGTTTGAAGGTTGCATGGTTATTGCTGACTGCACAGGTTGGCTGAGAGATGACTGATAGAGCAAGGCTGTTAATATCAGTCCTACAGCGAACAGCTTTTTTTAAAACTTCAGGAAATTGATGTCATGTAGGAGTAACAGTGCATCACTATGGCCACTTCGGTTCAAAAAGAGACCAAAACATGTAATATAGTAGGTGTTTTTATAGTTTTATTTTTCTTTTGAATGGTCTATGTGGGCATTGTGCATTATCTATGGATTGTAAATATCAGGATAGGAATAGCTGATTTATCCTCCTACCTGGGCTGTAATGTGTGAGCTACTAGAGGTGTCCTTGAAGTAGAGAAAAAGGGAGACACAGAAAAGATCTCTTGTATGAATAGCTTCACCTGCTGTAATGACCGAGAGAGTTTGTTAGGTAGCCTAGGCTGCTTAATCTATTGCTGCCCTTTGCATGTACTTTTCCTTTTTACAAGAACTTAGACCTTTTTAGAGTTATTGTAATGTGACAGACCTTCAGCCTTCTTTCCTGAAAACCTCTTGAAAATCTTCAGTTTTTCTGAAGTGTGAAAAATAAAGTGGATTTTTGAACAATAGATTTTACTCTCTTCACAAAGGTATTTTTTACTGAGCTTTGGATACTGCATACACAATGAATGTCTAAGGCTATATTGCATTTCCTTATGTTAACCTTATCTTCACCTGACGGACAGGGAAATAAAAACATTACTTACAGAGCATCAAATAGTAGTAAATTAGTTTTGCTACATTCTGTTTGTGAGTATTAACATTCTGTAATGTTTCAGTGGTTAAAATGAATTCTATTTTGGATCATCTCAGAATATGAAGACCTTCAGAAAAGAGTAATCAAAGTCAAAGGAATGTGTAAAAATATAATTCTAGCTAAACGAAATTCATTTAAGAAGCTTTCCTAAGTGAGAAAATTACAAGCTCATCTTTTCTGTTTTTTTCTGGATCCAAAGGCAGTCTAACAATCTGCTCCTTCTCCACTTCTTATAATTAACTGCATTTATTGCTCACATTTTCAGGAAATCTTTTTTCCCTGATAAAACTTTTCAAGAATGAGGTGGTAGTGCTGATGGAGGTGTCATAACTTGGAAGGAATGTTCCTCTTGATTAAAGTTAAGAAACATCTTAGTTTTGTATTTCTTATATTCTTGAGATGCTATGTTGAGCTGAGAACTTCTAATATATGCTAGCTGCATTTGAGAGCATTGAAAGACCTAGTGCCTGTGAGCAGGATCCTGAAGCATCTTTATTACATATTTTTTGTTCTAGGCAGTTTTAAATGTGGATATGTGAACTCAATTTAATTTACAGATTAGTGACTTTTTTCTGTCGAGCATCTTTAATTATTTCACAGTGGTTTGTAGACATTAGAGATTCTGGGATTACTGTGGGATAGAACTGCTCAAAATATGGTTCAAAACTTGCTTCCATGAATTATATAGCGACAACTACCACATATCTGTAGAGGTTGCTGAGTACTGGGATGATGGTTCTAAACTGGAACTGGGAACTGGGAGATGATGGATGATGCAGTAAAGTTAGCAAACAGCAGTAGTTCCACTCCTCCCCACCCCCCCANGGAACTGCATATATTTAGAGCACGGTAAGAAGTTCAACTCCGGGCTACAGTTCTCAAGAGGTTCTCAAGCAAAGGAAGCAAAAAGGTCTAAGATCCACTGTTTTGCACCACAGCACAAGTAACAGGCAGGTTGGTTGTGTAAGTGGTTGCTGCTTTGTCTAGGTCAGGCTCCATGAGCATGCAGAAAAAAAAAGTGATGTTGCCTCAAATATAAATGCTTCTCCTGGTTCTAATCATTGTATATTATGAAGCATGCTGTGCATAGTTCAGAGTTACTCTGTCAAATGCAAGCAGGAGGAATTTGCAGTTTACAAGGATTTTGAAGTAGCATTCCTTGAGTATTGCGTTTCTTTGCTGCAGTCTTCACTGTGTCAGGTATTTGGTCCATCTCAGTCCTGTTGATAACTGTTACTATCAAGAAGAAGATAAAGTCAAGAAGGAAGAAGTCCTTTGTCAAAGAATGAGACTTTAAATGTACTGAATACATTACTATTTTATTTGCTTTTAGAAGTCATTCATGGCATAGCCCTTCCTGAGTAGACCATCACAGCTGATGTCTGTTTCCTAGGTCTGTTAAATGTCACCTCAGAGATGGGGAAAAATTTCACCTCCTCTGCTTAAACCATTTTAGCCAGGGGCAGCCCAAGTAAAGATCACTTCAAAGGCAAAGCATGTTTGTTTATTTTTTTTTTCTTTGTGCATGGCATTGCAGTGGCTGTAGTTGGTAGTCCTCATTTTACTGCCACAGTTAAATGTTATGACTATGCCTAGTTCTTTTAATATTTATGCACATCAGGAACTTCTCCTGTAAAGATTCTGGAACTGCAGTAGCTTAAAATTGGTGTTACAAAAATGGGATCATTCCCCATACACAACACAAACTCTAAAGGAGAAAAGGCACGTGACTTGACATCCCTTATCTTCAGCTGCAACTCCTTTCAGGACTGCTTAGATAAGATTAAAAGAACCAGGCTTCCTTCCAGCCACCTCCCGCTTTTTCACCTGAAGAAATGTGCAGAGAAAAAGAGCAGACTCTAGCTGCAGAATTTGAGTCTGCTTCTAACATGTGCACAAATGCAAATTCAAAGAAAATAGAGCTCACTTTGGCAAATGTGTGTGTGAAACCAAGTTCTTTTTTGATGTTGCATTTGAGTTGATAGAAAAGATTCTGTTGACTCCTTTTTATCATTCACCCTCTGTGGAAAATTATGTAAATCAAATACTAAAAGACCTGCATGCCAAAATCTGAAAGGTTTCTTCCAAATTGTTGGATTTAGTTTTGGTTTATTTAAACTATTAGTTTAAACTGATTTAAGTTGTAAACTTAAGTAGTCTGAAAATGTAAATTATAATGTTCCCTGGAAAACTTTACCTCTGATCCTCCTCACTAATGGTGGGGAGGGTTATTATTTTTGTGTAAGAAAAAGAGTGACAGGAGTTACAGTATCTGCTTTGACAGATAGGGGAATGAAGAGATAAAGATCAAAATGGCATTAAAACTAAGAGGGAATATTTTATTATCTTCTAGGGTAAACCCACTAAACCAGTATTTAGTGTATTCAAATTGCTTATAGATATTTGCAGTTATTTTTGGCGTCTTTGTTCTGTGATTGGATTCTAAAATGAACAATGAGTTACAAGGATGCTACAAGAGGAATAGTGTGTGATGAAGTCCCTAAAAATACCGAACTTTTTTTGTACAGAAAGCTCAATACCTGCTATCAGCTGATTTTGTGCTTTTGCAAGCATGCGTGCCAGCAATGTATCAAAAATCTATCAAATGCTTTATTTCTGTAGGTGTTTAAATTAAGGGCAAAACTTCTGTTTGGGAATCTGGTATGAGAGTCTCTATGCTATATATAGCACATTCAGACTGACCTACTCTCCACTACTGGGACAGTAGGTTGTGTTAGAGACACTGGAAGGTGCACCCACATTTTTTTCTACTTCCTTATTCCTCTCCCCAAATCACTGGATTAGGTCTCTGCTCTATTCTGTAAAATGTACTGATATAATTGAACTTGTATTCTGAGCCAACATCTTATTTGTCTGCTCTTGTTCTTCACAAATACAAAATGAATCGAACCCAAAGAAGATATTTTCAATTAAACTGTATGAAACATAGCTGTGTTCCTGAGTTTTCTGTTGCCATAATGCACATTTTAAGAGCTGCTTATAGTTGAACCCTGCTCAGCAGCTGGAAGGAGAATGCCAAGAGAGGTAGCAAGAGGAAGGGCTGAAGGGTTTCTGACTCCCATGGTCGCTGTAAATCATACCAATCATCTTGTGTCTTGGAACCTCGTTCTCTATTGGTGATTTGATACCAGAATTAAATCTTAGTGTGTGAACTGAATTTTCCTACCCTACAAATGCTTATCTTGTTTTGAGACATTGCTAATAGTTCTTTAAAATGTAGTGTCTATTGAAAGCAATAGATAGAACTTAGCTAAAAACTAGTAATTGCTACGATAGCAGAATGGTTTTATCATAAATCTGTGTAAGTATGTTGCAAACATCAGTTAATATATTACTGTGTTTCCCGCATAGAGAGATAACATTTACAGTTTGTATTTAGAATCTGTGCATGTCCATACATAAAAATCAAACTTTAAATTAATATCTAGCCTAAATAGAAATACTGGGTTTCAGTGCAATTATTATTCAGGCCTTAGTAATAAAAATTCCGAGAATAATTTTACATAATCATTTGATAGTGGCACACAAAGGTTCAATTAGAATGAAGAGTTAATTGGATGGAACACTATAAAATACGATTAGGTTCCTAGATGGTAGGTTTTAATGAAAAACTTTATTTGAAATATCCTTATGCCTTCTATATATAGAAATAGTGAAACATGAGCAGAGATGATCGATTCCTTAGCATTGCTTTGGGAATGTGACCCATGAGAAACTATCTTTTGCTATGGAGGAAAAAAAAGGTACCTCCTGCAGCATATGATTGAGGTCATGGAGTGCAATTGTGTCTCTGTGGAAATCAGTCATTTGTGACATGTTTTATAGTCTCAAAAATAATAATGCTTCTCTTTGGTATTCTAGAACATGGAAAATCCTTTATTCTTTTATTCTAGCCCCTAGCTGAATCCTGGAGAGAATGATATTTTGTATAGCTTTCTTCTAATATAACCTTATACTGTCAAAACCTAAAGGTCAAACCAAAATGAAAAACTGCCCACAAATCCCTAGTCTTTCACTGTGTTTAACTCAGGATGAGCATGAGATAATGACAGGTGTCTTTAAAGTACTTTTTGTCCCTTCCTAATCCTGGTTTATGGGGATTTAAACATCACAGGCATAGTAAGTAGTCAATGAAATGTTCTGTCTCGTACAGAGTTTGCAAGGATCCCTGTGAAGTAGGAAAATATAGAGGTTATAGTTGTACCTTCATCTCTTTCTGGTATGTATTCTAGTTGTGTGCTGGAGTAAGATTTGCTCTGGTGATCTTAAACTATATTCAGTTTGTATGGTTTTTTTTATACTGGTAAATTAGCTCAAATCAGCAGTTTCATAGTGTGAATCTGACCTTGTATCTCCTACTGCAACTTGATCAATATGTCAGTTCACAAACAAAACAATTGTTTTGCTGTAAAGAGGAGTAGTAAGGACTTCTGCATATATTGATTATATTGGTTTTGCTTGCATTCCTCTTTGCTGTCTCTTGTAACTTAATCTTTAAAGAAGCAGATTAATGCCTGCAATGAAGTATTAGGAAGACCAAAATATACTGGGAATGAAGGAAAAGGAAAGAGCAATGTAGTAGAATATGTGATCCATACTGAGGTAAGTGCAAGTATAGCAACAGAAATAAAGGGAAGACCATGATGTCCATTAAGAGAACAGTAAATGGTTCTGGGTGCTATAGTTCTGAGAGCAACATTTGGGTTTAATATTCTCTTTTATTAAAAAGACTTCAGTGCAGAAATGGAAGAGTGCTGAAACTAACACTATATATTATTTGGATCTCTGCTGATTGTAGTCAGTGCTTCAATATTTGAAGCAGTTGTAGTCTGATGACATGGAAAAGTTGAATGACAGTAAAACATGAGAAGAGTTTCACATATTGTAAATGTGTTCCATAAGTTTCATTGAAGCTCACTTGTCTCAGTTGATTTAAAATATGAAAAAGCTCATATGAAGATAATGTATTGCCACACTTATGAGACTTGTCCAAGCCCAAGCAAGATGATATCCACAGTGACTGTTGGCAACGAGGTGGATGAAGGAACAGATATGACAAAATCATACTGCAAGGATGGTGTGGGATGCCTGTGTTGATTACAGAGGGCATAAATCTGCCTTGAATTTTCACTATGTTTCTTTGATTGCTGGATATAAAGAGAGAGATATATACTTCTGCTGGAAAAGGTAAAGACGGATCAGCAGACTTTCTATTCGCTAGTCTTTATTTCAGTATTTCTTAATATCAATATCTGCCTGTTGGATGATGACATTTTTAACAACTTTTTTTTGTTTTAAACTTTGCCATTCATATGTATGTGCCTTTGCACTTCAGGCTAAATCATTTAGTTACATTCAAAAGGTATCAAACCTTGAACACCACACAAACAACAGCTAATAAAAATTCAGGGGACTGATTGTTTGAAAGGTTGACTGGAAGAACTGATTGTTGGCTACAATGAGTTCCTGCTTATATCTAGGAAAACTAGAAACCTAATTTCTAAAGTCAGGCATAGGTTTTTGTTATCTTTTATTGAAAAATTCTCTCTTTTGTTCCTGTAGTAGATCCAGGCATCTTGTGTTTCATTTGAATAATGGCTATGGGTAACTGTTCACTGACTGGTGATGAATCTCAGCTGAAACTACTGAACTTTGGACTTCTGCCTCCAAAGTCCGATGGAGCCTGAATTCAACTTAATATCTTTTTTTTTTTTAATTTAGAAGGAATGTTTTTAACTGTGACCTGTGGAAGTAATTGGAATGTTTGTGGAATTGAAGATGTACTTATAGATATCTGCTTGATTACCCATCAGTTTTTCACAGGAAGATGGCAATAGTAATATATCAGGACTGCTGGCTCCCTACTCCCCTTTTTTCATTGTGCAATAATTAACTGGGTATCCAGCTACATAAATCAAAGGTCTAAGGTTTGAGGCTTGTCCTTTTAATTATTTCTGGAGTTTTGACTACAACACTACAGTATGAATAAAACATTACTTTCAGGTCAATATGAGGGCTCATGCCAATGGCCTTCAAATTAATGAAACAACTTCTTCTACTGTACCTAATCAGCCACAGAGGATTATGGGGACTGAGGGCATTTTCATTAGTATCTCTTAAAGTGTCTGACACAAAGTGACATAGCTTCAGTTTTTCTAGAAGGCTGAGTATTAAAGTCACTCTTAAGGAACAAAGAAGTTTTAATACTAGGGGATGTGGTATGTAACTTCCTATTTCCTTTTAATAGCTTCTGGCTCTGGTTTATAATGACACTTTAGCACAATTACTTATCTTAAAGAAAAAAAATAAACAACCCCTCTGAAGCATTTTAAGACATCAGTAATTACACTGCATATATTGCTTAGCTGTCCTCATACATATTTTTAGAACTCACAGACTACTGTTCCAGTAAGAATTTATGCATGAGTCAAGAATGTGTTTCAGTTTCTTGAATATGCTCTTCAGCTTATACTACTGTGCAGCTGCACTAGAAACTCAAGTGTTGCATATCTGAAATTTCTTGAAGTTCCTTTTCTTACTAGAAAAGTAACTTCCATGTGGCTTTTGAGATCTCATCCTTCATAATGCTGATCATCATGTATTCAAAACAGTAAAGCAACAGGAGGTAGCCTTTACTGTGCTGAGATCTTTAGATGTATCCTAATTAGGAAAAATCTTAAATTTTGAAACTGGATTATACAATAATAACTTCTGAATGCAAAAATTATGCTGAAAGGAAGGAGGAATTCAATTAGCTATCTTGCAAAGTACAAATCACGCCATCAAGCTATTTTTGATGGCAAACTTCTACCTCACTATTTTGTATTCTGCGAAAAGACTATAAAAATAATATTATATACTCTTTTCGTGGTAGCTCAGGTGGATGTAGCTTCTCCCGGCATGCTATCCTGCTCCTTCTGGCTAGTAAGGTACAAGCTGTAGAGACGCTGGCATGAGCAGTCCAGTTGGTTTGACGCTGTTGTGTCCCCACTGCCATTTGCTGCTCCATGGTGCATTTGTGGGACTGTGCTGTGACCTGGGCACCTCTGCCAGTGCTCCCCTCAGGGTCTGCTGGCTGAGGGGACAAACAGCACCAGCAATGGCTGTGCTGCAGCTCTGAGGGAAACTGGATAAAGGGGGAAGGGTGGACTAGTCAAGCCAGTCACCCTGCTCACCAAAGTTTGTGCTCACTGAACTGTCCTATATCTCATTCCTGTGAACAAGTCCCCCAAGGAGGAGAGAGGCTGGGTTTTTTAAATTATTGTAATCCTTTTGACCTCATGCATTCATGAGTTTGGTCTCTTCTTGTCAAAGTAGTTTTGCAGGTTGACTGAATCAGGTGCTATTTTCAAACCAAATATTTTGGGTATTCCTTAACAATCAGTTAAGAATTGCTACAGTGTCGCTTATCTTGAGCTATAATTTTCTTTGTGTTTTTTCCATTTAATTTAAAATTTAAAATATATTTAATATCATAATATCAAATATATATTAAATATTAATATAATAAATAATATTAAATATAAATTATTAAAATTATATTTATTGTTATAGTATTAAAATATAACTCCAAATATTTCTGTATACAAATCAGTGATTCTCAGGGTGTTGCAGTGTAGCTATACTTTCATCATACACTCAGTAACTTTGCTCCCAGATGGTATTTAATAGGCCTATTGATATCTAATTCTCTTTTTTCAATAAGTATAGAGGCTTGTTCAGAAAATTCAGTTAGGCTGTATTTTCAACTTTTTATATTGAGAGAGCAGTGGTGAACATTGATGTTCTGTAATACATATCAAAACTGTGAGAATCTGTCAACTGCAATCCCTACACTGTTAAACCATGTTCTCGTTTGTTTCTCTTATTACCCTGGGTTTGACCTGGAATTCTAATTAATACAACCGAAGTCTTATTATTTATTTTTTCTCAGGTCTTTTGACTGACTGCTTTTGTGATCTCTCAAGCATTTCATCCTAGCTGTTGGAGGAATGAGACCTAACCATTTTTAGTATAAGTCCCACTTACAAAGGTGTTTGTCCTAAACAGACCTTCTATCTGTTAATAGGAAAGTAAACCAATGAAAAGAGTAAAGGAGATTCAGAGTTATTCCAGCCTATCCTATTTTCCTTGTTAATACCCTAAAAAGTTTTTAGATCATGAGTAATTTGTAAATGCTTCTTTACCTCCCATTCCTTTCAAAGTACAAATCCCATTTGTTGCTTCCTTGCAGGGCAGAATGGCACTGAAGCGCCAGTGAATTGGAGCAAAAATGAGGACCTTTGTTCCTTAGAGGCAGAGAAAGTGCCAAAGAAATCTGTTTGCAGATTTACCTGTTTACCTGCCTTCCAGGTAAATTAAAAAAAGACTCTCTCATCTCTACATGGTTACTGTTAAACTCCATGACAGGCACATTTCTGCAGATGAAATATACCTGGGGTGTTTTGGAAGCTCCTTTACTGACTGTCTCTCTACTAGTCTCACTTGTTCAGTGGCAGTTATCAAAAAAGCACATGGTTCCCATGTTCCTGCTTCTTGTTCCAGGGTGCAGTAATATAATTCCAGGTTGAAAGAGAGAAGTTGTAATATGTCACTAACCAGAAGACCTTGAGGAAACTTTTGGCCATGGTGCCAGCTGCATTGTGCAATTCTGGCTCTGTGATTTCTGTTCTGGACCAATTCACATCTCCTCAGCTTAATGTTTCTCACATTCATGTGGTCTGGAGACCCACCTTTGATCCAGTCTTCTGGAAATCTGTACTTTAATTACAAATATGCAATAGATGTTTGGGAATTATATGAACTAAGGTTCTATTTTTCTCAGTTTGAAATTAGGTGGATTTTTTTTTTTTTATTTCTTTAAATCCTTGGAAGAAAATGCTTCCCTGGCAAATAATTTCCATTGCTTTAGATACTGTGAAATGTGATGTGGCTTATATGACAAACTTCATGAACTTGGGGTCATTGTCTGTTTGTTTTTTTTTCATGTGTTGTAGAGTTGAAATTAATACAGGTTATTTGTATAAGATGCATGTTCCCTAAAACATGACCTTTTAAGCAAACTTCTGCTCACAACACATGTATTTGGGAAAAATAAGTGGTGAAGTCCAAATGCACATTGCTACTGTGGATCCCCATGAAAAGAGCTGAATCTACTCTCCCTGAAGTCTGATGGCCTTGATGCAAACTGAAGTGGGCCTTAGGTGAAGGAAATGTCTCAAAAATAGTATCTCTAAAGAGACCCTCCAGCCATTAATAGCCTGTTAAGAAAGGAAGCCTCTAATACACGCACACATATTGTTGCTTGCTGTAAAACTAAGGTTCAGTTAAAGAAATGGAACACTTTAAATTGTAGAATAGCAAAGATGGATGAAATCTGAGGAGTTAATTGCTTATGTTGAGTACTTATATTATTACCCTGGCAGAGAGACAGTCTCTAGTTTAGATTTGTATGACTTGTCATTACCTGTGTTATCCCAAAAACTGAGCACAACTTTAGTATCTTTAAAATGTAGTCTTGCTTTAGTATGATTGCACAAAAATTACAAAAAAACCTTGTCATGATAAAGGCATAGGATTTAATGATTAAACTCTAAATGTGAAATTGGAAACACAGCTTGTAACTTAAGATGTTTTCTATGTGGAAACACCTGGGTTTATCCAAGGACAGATTGACCACAAGATTACTAAATGCCAATGGCAATTACAGCTTTATTGGATAATGCACTGGGCAGATCCTTAGCCTCTGTAAACTGTCCTAGCTCCAAGAAGTTCAGAGGAGACAAATTTACAGATCTGACCCACATTTTCCTATAATGAATGTATATAAGTCTTTTTATTTTCCTTAACCATCAGCTTTCTATCTTTATCTGGTCATACATCAACCCTGATGTTTCTATCTGTCTGTGAAGAACTGCATGAGTTTGGACACTAATTTAGACTGAACCTTGGTCAAAAATGAAGTCTTTTAATTTTTAACTTCCTTACTTAGCAGGTATCTTTAATAAGTAAGCAGCATAGTTGTTAGTTCTAAATTACACCTTTAACTGCTTTTTTGAGTGCTTGCTTAAGCTAAAAACCAGGCAAGCAAAGACATCCCAAACTGTATTTTGAATCAAAAATGGAGTTCATTGACCAACAGCATTGCCTATGTTTTCTCCCACTAACCTTCTAATAGACATAGTCTGCATCTTCTTAAATATGCATAATCAACTAAAAATCCCTAGGTCTAGTTCAGTCAGAAATAATGATCTGCCAACAGGAACAGTCAACAGTAGGATGAGAGAAAGAGATGGGTTGCACCCACATGGGCAATTTTGGGTGTAGTTATGCAAAAGCCTTGAGGAGTTTTTATTCTGATCTTGAAGTCTCTAGTCTCAAAGTCCCATTTAATGGTGTCCAGCAGGACAGGGTCCCTTTAGTTGGATGATAAGGTGCCATGGTACAGTGAGATGAGAAAATTTTAGATGAAGTAAACAGAGGATAGCATTGTCCTGTGCTGGCTCCTTTGTTACTATTATTCAGCAGTAAAATATCTGGGCTTATCCATTTATATGTCTCTAAACGTAAATTTTGTCTTGTGAGTGCAAAGAATAGTGGGTGGGAAGGGCATGATCCACCATCTCAGCTCACTGTCAACAGCATCTCCTCCATTCCTGTCGGAGAATCCTTCTAGCCTCTCACCTATGGAAAATACAGACATGTAGAAATGGTGATGGTGAATGGGGCAGGACCACACCTTCTGGCTGCCAGCTGTGAGGGACTGAAACAGGTAGGTGCCTCCCAAAGCTTGCATCCAGGTCACTTCAGACATACAGTGACAGAAGACTACACATAGCTCCCAGCCTAGAGTTGCAGCTCCCAAGCACTGTTTGCCCTCTGTGTGTTGCTGGACTGTGAACTGCTTTAAACAATTCCTCTTCTAATTAAGTACGGTCAGCCTGTGTGTTGGCTTTGCAGGCACCCATCTGTACAGAGCAGATCTGCTTGCTCCCCTCTGAGGATCCCTTCCTTCCCTCCCCATCGGCCTTGTTGGGCGATTAAAGCCGAAGAGGCCCCATACACAAACGCAGCTGGTTCCGTTTGGTCAGCCTGAGCCTTGCTGTGAAACCACGACAAGAATTCCAGTAAGTTGGCAACACTGAAACACAAAGAAAACAACAATAGGAAAAGACCTTCCGTGCAGAAAGGAATGTTTCAAGCACTATTCCCCTACAGTGAAAGGAGAGAGAGTGGGAGGGAGGAGGGAGATTTGAAGAGGGCATGTCTCCCCCTCCCCCGGCAGCTCTGGATCTTGTGATGGAGAGATCTTATCCTCTCTTTGTGATTCAGAGGTGCCAGGAAGCTAATTGAATATTCTGATCTGCCCCCAGTGTTTCTTGTGGCTTGACCCCGGTGCTGTGTCGTACCACTACACCAAACAGCCCTGAACCTGCATAAATCACAACCTTGCAAAAGCCTATGCTCCACATCTTCTTTCCCCACCCCCCCTCTTTACTGTCTTGATAGATAGAAAGCCTTTACGGAAAGGTTTAGAGGGATTAGCGTCCTACAGGACCTGGAGAGAAGTCACAGTCTGCTTATAAGCAGCAACATGTTCTTGTGCAACTTCTGCAGGAGCAATACAGGCACCTCTACCCCTTTATTGAAATTACAGTCCATGGCAAAAAGAAGAAGAGTTAAGGTTTGAAATACTGCTTAAGTTCTTTTGCAGCATCAGCAAACAGCCATTGCAATATAATGAGCATGGCATGATGTTAATGCAAAAGATATATGGTATTTATAAAGGTGATGTCATTAAAATTAACCTTACAGAGCCTCTTGGAAGACAGATCGACCTATCCTTCTCCCATGGTATGTATGTACAGCAGTCACTGTTGACAGGCATGTGTGTGTGAGTACACGTATGAAGAAAGAACAGCTTGGCAGAATAAAATTTTCTGCGTGAAAGACTATTTTTGATTACTACTAAAAAAATAATGATTTAACTTCACACATTTTATATATGATGTTTCTGATCCTGCAGGCAAAACCTCCAAAATGTCCTTTTTTCCAAGGCTGCGTTCCAGCCTGAAGTATTAAGGTATCTTTGTCTTTTCCCTGTGATCCTACATACTGCCCTTCCCTTGTTTGTGGGTATATGGCTCCTGAAATGGCAGAAGCAAAACACAAGGAGGTATTTCTTTGTGTGCTGCACACACTGTTGGAGAGTTAGAACTAAAGGAGCGCATCTCCAGCTCATATCTTGAGAATTCAGAGCCAAAGCACTTTACCAAATTGATTTTATCTGCTAAGAAAGTGCAAAAGTAAGTTTCATCCCTGCAGTTTTCCTTTCATAGTATTTATGTGAGGAGTACTAAATTCTGAGCTTTACCTCTGCATTGGTAAGTAGATGTTGGATTTTTCTCAGTTATCAAAAATACTTTTTTATATTTGGAGCATGCCTTTGCAACACTAAAACCTGTGACATACTTCACTTGCCACCTGCAATTCCCAGAACTACTCAAAATAGATGAGCACATTAAATCAGCACCAATGGACTCTGATACAAAGTCAGCAAAGTGCAGGGTCTTGGAAGCATCTTGGCTATCCTGCAAAGTGTGGAAGGAGGGGCAGAGGCAGCCTGTGGCTGCAGGGCCTGGAGCAGTGCCTGATTCCCGCATGCTGGTTCCGGGGCCGCCGGGTATAAAGAGCTTTATGCAATGTCTGGAGGGTGGGAGTTTATAGAAAACGCGATGTCTCAACAGGCGAACACGCCTTTCTTCTGCAACTAGCAGGATAAGAAAAAGACACCAGGCTCCTTGTGCTGCTGCTGTGCAGATCAGCACCCCGGAGTCCAGGAGCCAGCTTCTGAGGAAGCTGGAGCATCCCAGCCCAGATGGGACCTCACCATCGGATGGATGGAAGAGCAGCAACTGCTTGCAAACTGCTCATATTATTGACTGCATGCATAATTCAGGGCAGTTGCCAAGGTAAGCGCTATGCTCCAGCCTCTCCGGAATGGGAATTGCACCGCAAGGAGCACATCCCTCCTCAGGGGATTTTTATAAGAAAAAGACCAAAGTGCCTGAAAGTAGAGGGTTGGGCGCTGATTCAAGGAGTTCTTTAGAATAGCTAGGGGAGACAGTTGGCTCTTTCCAGGAGTCATTTGATGGAGACAGTTTCTGTTGTGGAAAAGTAAGTAGTGCCTTAAAAGCACTGCAAACACCACCAATTCTTTAACTTCACTTCGTCTTGGTTTTAAATTATCCTAGGATGCTTCCTTTGATTGTTTTTGTGGTTTGTACAAACTTTTTTTTTTCCTAGTTGTGTAAGACAGCAACACACAAATGTGGCTAGATTTTGAGGGACATCTCAGACTTTGCAACTCCACGGTCTAAACTCATGGTTTTACAGAAATGCAAGCAGGCAGGTTTTTCTGTGAGTTCTGATTACTGGCGGTGAATAAGGCCGAAAAAAAAAAATCACCCCAGACTTCTTGCATTTTTTCCTTGCGATCTTTGTGCCTTTCTTGCTACTGAAATACGGGTGGTTTTGCAGAGCAGAGTTCACCTGCATTCCAAGAGCTGGTTTGGTGACCACTAGAATTGTACCTAGAGTTGTTTTTGGTGAGAAGTGCACAGGCTGCAGCACTTGCACGTAGGCAGATTGGGCCGGGGGCTGGGGGTTATGCATGGACATGCTTGCGTACGTGTGGTATATGCAGTCATTTTCAGAAGGCTATAAGAAAGAAACAGATGCTTAGTCTGGAGCACAATAAGCTCCCCTCAGTAGGTCTCAGACGCAGATTTGAAGTTGAGAGAGGGAGAACTTTTTCTCTGGGCTTTACTGTTGCTAGGCGACATCGAGGAGCATGTGACTGGCAGAGCAGGCTGAGTGCCGCTCCTCCGGTGCTAATCTGGCTGCTAGGGATGGAGCAGCCGTGTGCCCAAGTCCTCCCGCCGGCCTGTGACTGCAGCCGGTCTTCCTGCCTTCCCCTTCTTCACGCTGTTTAATTGCCTTGCCTTGAAAATCAAGCCTGCCTTGTTGGAGCAAGAGTGGCTGAAGTGCATTTCCTCCGCCCCAGTATTGACCTGCAGTCCTGCTGGTTCTGTGTGTGTCTGTGTATTACGTGTGTGTTCAAATTGTTAATCTGCTTTCTTTGCTCAACTCTTAGTTTAAGCTCCTTAGACAGAATCAACTAAGTAATTATACAGCAACTGCTGCTAGCAGCTCCCACTTATGAACAAGGAAATAAGAGATAGCTAATGTGCTGGAGACCTGCAAAAACTCCAGCCAAGGAGGTCACACTGGGCAGAATTAATCCTATGCACTATTATTTTACTTTGGATAGAATGGAACCTGCAGTGCATATCAAAAAATTATTTTTTTGTTCTACAGCTGCTTGTGATTGTCCAGAACATACCTGATAAATGACATGACAGAATAAACAGAGAGAGGCTTTGAACTAGTATCCATAGGTAGTAGAAGTACAGATTTTTTATGGTGTTCCTCCTCCTCTTTCTCCCATTCTCCCCTCCCCCCTTTCTCCACTGCAGAATAACTGTGGGAATCAAACAGTATAATTTTAGTAATGGGTGGCTGATACTAGCAAAGTACCTAGATAGTAATTTTGCCTGCACTGTGATTATGATAGTGAAATATTTGGTAACCTTAAGTTACAGTTCCTTAAATGTTGAGATCATGTCAGACACTTATTTTAAAAAGAAAATTTGGAGAACCATGAAAGCAGTCTCAAGCCTTAGAAGGAAAAATGGTGAAAATCTATTATCTTGCCTAATCATCAGTATTTCCAAAGGTGCTTCACTGATGTTTTTTGAGATTTTGGTTGGCAATATGTGAGTGTTCCCAGTATAAGATGGATGTTTCTAGAAGAATTTCCCCTAAGCACTTGCTCAAATGACAGTACTCTTCCTCATTTTACCTAATTCTAGTTTAACTGAGAATAAACATAGTGCTCATGAATGGAATAAAAATGCTGTTTTTTGTAATTGCTGGCAGCACAGGGCCTGTTTCTCCAACCTTTACTCTATGAGTCTTGATGCCTGTGGGGTAATTGTTGCCAGAAAAAAAGTGTAACTGGAATCTAAACAGTAGTTAAGTGAAGGTAGTGTCAAGCAGGAGCATCATGGGACTATTGCTTATGTTTGTTTTGAGGAATATCAAAGTGCTTCACACTCAGTTCATAAACTAGAGACAATGGATGGATGTTAGTGCACCAAATTGGATTTGTATCTTAAATCTCTGCAATGATGAATCATCAGCTTGATACGTCCCAGGCAAATATGACTAAAATTTGTTACTATTATGAGGTCTCTATTAGTCTGAGAATGAAAGCTATTTTAAGAATGAATGCATATGGTGTGATAAGATATATCAGAAATCACAATGAACATTTGCATGAAGTGTGGCAGGCCATTAAGAAATAGATATGGTAAGACCAAGTAGAGAAGAGGTACAACAGTTCTTTCTGGAAGTCATGGAGAAAGGTGCTTTTCCATAAGGCATTGTGGTAGTTCAATCTCCAAATTAATAGATATTGTCTTCACTCAAAACTATTTAATTTGTCTGTAGGATGATGTACAGTGACATTGCTATGGGCAACAGGTCAGAGTCACTATTCAGACTTCCTTATACAGCACTGTGCACTTTTAAATGACAGAGAAGACTGTCTGTAAGATTCCACTCCTGCCAAGACCTAGAGTTTGAAGACTTGAGTAACTGGGGACTGAGAATTTGGAAGTAATGAGAAGGGAAAAAGGATGGCAAGAAATATGAATATACCAATGCAGTCCTGACATACTGGGGGTTTGTGCATTTGAGTGTTCATAATCCTGCGCTAGTACAATTTTATTGGTTTCTCTTGGAGATGTACTCACACAAAATCAAGAGCAAAAATTGCACTGAGTGTCCATCTACCTGTTCTAAACTGGTTTACCTCTTGAGGCCTGACAATTTAGAAGTATCTGTCAGTGAAATGCGTTACAGTATTTTCACATTTTAATGGGTTTTTCTATTCATGAGAAGGGGTTTTAGCAGTTTTTTTTCCTTGTTCTTTTTAATGAATAGCCCACTTCTAGTACATCTCTTGAATTTTCTTAATAATTCACTCTTTTTCTGTATTTTGTTCAGTAAAGCATATCAGGTATTTGCAAAGTAATCAGCTAAAGCAAAGAATGGGTCAAACCTCAGAATTTTAGTTAAATATTGAAAGCAGTTATTGGGTGACACCTGGTTAGATTTAGGTTCTATGCCAAATGCTAGAATTACAGTAAATAATTAAGCTAGGAGAGTGAAGACAAACAGAGACAGAGCATCCAAGGAGATTTCAACTAAGATAACTGTGTGATGTGTGCGATGCTTCTATTTCCCTGTAAGACAAACCAAAACCTTCTTTCATAAATTGAGCTGATTGGAAATTTGAGCAATGAAATCCTACTTTAATCCAGATTTACTTGCCATGTGTTTTGCAGGAAATAGCAAAGATTCATTTGGGGGAAAGGTAGACTGCAATTTCATTGCAGCCTTTTAATTCTTTTCCTTTTGGCCTTCCTGGGTTGACACGAAATTACTTGTACTGTTTGGAGCCTTTCCCCTCCATGTGCCTTCTTGCACTCTTAACTTCTTGTTCTTTAACACTGAACCTGGAGGTTCTTGTAGATCTGAATACTCTTCTTTTTATTTGAGCAGTAAGCAGGCACATTACAGACATAGTTTATCTATGTTATTGGATCCATTCAGTCTTCTACAATACTTATTTTTAGATCTGAGTGGTCATGATCACTTTTCAGATAGACAAATATGTAACTTGAATCACACTGTACTATCGCTTTTTTTAAGTGGAAGTAGAGCTCTTTTCTTTCAGAGCTCTACTTTAAAACATACTGGAACCATATAGTACTTTGGATGTTTCAAAGGAAGTCAAACTTTCTAGAAGTTGTAATTGTTGAAAAACATTAAAGGTCCCTTCTAATTAAGGATCTACAGGCTGACATCTATTTAAAGAGTAGTGGATGTTTTTATTTCACTTTGACTAATTAGTGGTGATAATCATAGTTTGTCAGTTTCTTTTTAATAGCTTATACTGAATGTGGCAGATAAAAGAGCTGTTTTTTAAATTATTAGAAATGAAAGTACTTCTTTATGTAATTTGATAATACGTGAACAGCATAAAAGACCTTGAGGTTTTTCTAGATGAAAGAATAACAAGGTTTCTTCTGAGTCAACCCAGTGTAATTCCTTTAATTTTAAAGAAATTACCCTGAGTTGTACTGATCTAAGACAGAAAAGAGATGATTCATCGAAGAGTAAACATCTCTTTAAATAGATTTTTATTGTTTGAGATCCATCTTGAAGTCCATTTTGTTATAATGTTAATTTTTTTAACAGCTTTTTTCTCCCTTGACTCAGTACACTTATAGAACCGTTGAAAAAAATTGAGTTTAATGAGTAAGCATAGAACTGTTAAATGAAATGCATAGCCTTTAGTGTGTTCCTTGAGCTTTTACTGTTGGTTTCAGGGGTTTTAATGTTTTCTTTGTTTTGCAATGCTTAAAGTGGATTAGAGATCAAAGGATCACTGTTACAAGTTTTGTTTTGGATTAACAAAACGACATATAAAAGTTGACTGAAATGGTTCTATTTCTATGACCTGTTCTATTTTATTGCCTTTGTTTTACAATCAAGAAGCCAGATCTTCAGCAAAAGTGCGCTGTTTAGAGCAGCAGCATGTCTGCCCAATTATTTTCCTGCACAGCCAGGTCATGATACTACACCCTGCTGAGTCAAGTCAGAGAGTGGGGAATTGGGATTCCCTTTTATGCGGATTGCAGGGTTATGCTTTTGTGGACCAAGAAGGCTGGGGCTTTAGTTGTATTCTGTGGTGTCTTAAAAAAAAAAAAAAGGCATAGCCCACAAGATATCCCAAGAACTGATGCATTCACTGATATATTTAGAATCTAGGTAATGGCTTTTATTTTCAGAAACCATGGTGCACATTATCAACTCAAATAAATATACCATAGAAAGTTCCGTTTACTTTCAGGAAGTATAAGGCCTGCAGAACTGGAATACGGACATATATATGGATAACTCTTCCCAGATTTGTTCCAAAGAAGGAAATCTACTATGTAAAGTTCATGTCATTCTGTACCCATTTTGATCTGATCAAGCCCTTGTCATACCTTGTCATCTAAGGGTACAGCTTGATGCTCCCACACACCTTCCTTCTCTTTTCCAATGTCCCATGCCCATGTTGCTGACAACCTTGAGTTGTTGGTACTTCCTTTGTGCCACTGCTCATTGGACCTTTTCTGAGATGCTTTCACTTTGAAACCTGTGGGAAAAATAAACCAAACGTATGGAATTATGGCCTAGGGATTTTGAGCAGCATGCAGAGAGAAAGGCCTAATAGTTACTGGAATTTAAAAAAGAAAGGCAACCTTGTCATCCTGTACATGGAGAGGTGTTGGAAAGAGGATGAGAAAGAGACACTCCATTTTCCTATGGTAAGTCAGGAGGGTCATGCAACCACTGTCTAATGCTACTGCTAAAAACCTTACCATGCTGGTAACAAGAGTAGTCCTATGAGGGCTAGAATGAGCAAGTGTTAGTGCTGCTGGAAAATGTTTTGTAAAGTTGTCTTGAGTAAACAGATGGCTTGACTTGAATGGGGCTGCTCACATGTTCACTTTTGAGCAGGGTTGTAGGGCTGTTCTCAACCTGCAATGTAGTAAGTGAATTGGATGATAACCAAGCACATGGAGTGTTGCTGCAGTTCTTGTTGGCCTTCTAGCTTTGTTAATAAAAATTACTTTCAGTACTACAAAGTCTAACACTTTTTAAAACTGTTTCATGTGAAACAACTCCAGTTTGTCTGAAATGAGAGACAAAATCTGTGGTGTCTTCCATAAGAATATTTGAGCTGGGTTAGCTCTGCAGTTTTTAATTTTCTGTATGAAGTCAGTCACAGAATGCGCTTTAAAGCTTCACTGAAAATGGGTGCAAAACTTTTTAATTCTTGGCCTATGTAAATTTTGCTGATAGGAGTTAACAATTCTCAGAGACTTAAATCCTTTAAGACAGTAGAGGAAGGGAGAGCCACAAATAATCACCCTGTTAAAGGAAAAATCTAGTCTTTAAAAGCAGCCTGTGTGGAGATACTGACTCTCTGAAAAGCAATATAACAGGTGTGGTTACAATCTTCTAGCAGGCATTGTGAAAGACTGATGGAAAAGTATTACTGTAAGGAGGGGATTACAAGTTAAAGATTGCAGATCTCTGGGCAAATGCCTGCAGTCCTCTGAGCAATGTGATTTGTATGTTGTGTGTTACCATTGAGACACTTGGGAGACAGTGTATGCCTTTCCTGGAGTTTTTTGTGCTTGCTTCTGGATGCAAGGACATAGGGTGCAGTACGTGTATGCTTTTGTGTTTCCAAGAATGTAGCAAGTGTAGGGCTTATGCAGCTATACCAGCTAGAGAAGTTCTTCCCTACTATTAACCTCTGTGTCTGGAATCTGCTTAGAGTAGCTAGCTAATGTAATTTAAAGAATTATTTAAAATATTATGCCCAGCAGCTACTAATGAAGGGAAGTCACAGCAGAAGCAAGCATCCTTAAAAAGTCAAAATGGGTGAGTAAATCTGAGAGCTATAGAGTTTGGATGCTTAGGGAAATTATAGGTAAAATGCTTCCATTGGGGTTGACAGGAAGAATAATGTTTCAGGAGAAGGTGATATTTCTTGTATTAATCTTCTGATGAATATAAGGACTGTCTTTTTAATGTGGCACACTCATTAATATTACTATTTGTGTAAAAGGATTTCTTAAATTATTCTTGAAATCAAAAACTAGAAAGAAAATATGTTACATGTAGAAACAAAACAGCCAAAGGATTATTTATTATTGTTTGCTTTCAGGTCCTTTAAGATAAAACTGCATTTTGTGTGAGCACATCAGTCAACATTGTTGTTTCAGCTCAGGTGATCCTGGCAGGAGGTGTGGAACTACATGATCTTTAAGGTCCCTTGGAATCCAAACCATTCTATGATTCTATGATCCGTCATTTACTCAGGCCTGCCTTGACATATGGAATTTTGGGAAGCTTGATAAGGAGTGACCAGCCATTAGCTGCTAACTGAAACAGTCACTACTGAATAAGGGGGAAATATGATGTGTCACTGCATCCAAAGAAATATATTTACTTCCCAAAGTTCTGGGCAGTAGTAAGCAGCATTAGAATGCCTATCTAGGCACGTGTAACATGTGTTCTATCTATTCTGTACTGACACGTCAGTTCTGCTTTTTTAACCACGTTCCCACCCGTTTAGTTTGTAATGAGTAACTGTTGCAATTTTTGAAATTTGTGCTAACTTACTAGTGCCTTGTGAAGCTTTGGGGCACAGCTTAAATTGGTTTTGTTTCTTTTTTTTTTTAATCTAGTGTGCTACTAGTATGATGCTAAAGAATTTTGTTGTGGGTATTTTTGATATGGGTTCTGTGGTGGGAAGAAAGAAATGGCTACCATTTTATGTGCTTACTGTGTTTATTACCTGTAAGGGAAAGTGGTTTACTTTTTGCATGGCAAGTTTCATTTTTCATTTAATAACTTGTAATATAAAATTATAGTAAGGTTTTATAATTAGGCAAAGAGTTATATGTTGCATAGGCATTTTTATTCTAGCAATGGTACAGTAAAGAAATACAACAATGACACAATTTCACTGTCATGAGCTGTGCAGGAAGGCTCTTACTGAGGCGAGTTCCCAGTGCTACAATGACTCATCAGCTTTCTGGAGAGCATGACAAAATTGAATGCAGGTCATCATCTCAGCATGGGGTCTAATTTTGAAAAAAAACCCCTGCACATTGGTTGGAAAATTTATTTTGAAAATTATGCACGTCTCAAAACGATAAAAGCTTCCTGAGAGGATTGTTTTATAATCTGCTACTGTATCTGCCTGACTTTCTCAGTGATATATACTGTCCATGTTCTTTCAAAGTTGTTTAAGCACTTTGTTTTGTTTTTTTTTTTGGTCCCACTTTCCACACACTATGTAGTTGTAAATACTTCCTAGTCTTGAAGATTTTCCTCTTTTGGTCATATTCCCCCCCACCTTCGTTACCCAATTGTTATTCTACAGCAGCTGTGGGGCCATTAGCAAGGTTCATTCTTATGAAAATGCTTGGGAGGCTTCCTTCTGTGAGTAACTGAGGCTGTCTTTATTTCTGTGGTGTTTGCATGTTCTTCTTCCTCTTTATGTCATATGGTCAATTAGAACAGACTTTTGCATTCTTAATGTTCCATTCATGAAAAAGAAGCTACTAAGATGTAGGAGAGTTGGGATGTGTATGTTTCCCTAGAGATTCACAATGCTTGCTTTGCTTCCCCAGCTAACACAATCACAACTGATTTATGTGGATTAAGACACCTAGTGTCAAGACAACTGGTTGGGGTTATCCAACCGAAGGCAGAACATATTCTTCACATGAAATGTCCGAAATACATTTTTATATTACAAGGCTAATCTTTCAGCAGCACTGCAAGTACTGGTTCTCTTGAATTTGGCCATACAGATAATAATTTTACTAAAATCCCTAAGGTGTACAAATAGTTTTTGTTAGTGTCCTTCTGGAAAGTACTTTATATACAATTTAGATTAAAGAAGGTGTCCAAGAAAAATTAATGGCTTACCCTCAATTATTACGGAAGTACAAGAAATTTGTCAGTGACTTAAATGAAAGAAGGAACCTGGTCTGTTCAATATAAAGAATATTTGCTTTTTCAGTAAAAAGGAGTATCACCTCCTGTCTATTAGAATTAGTCCTTGCTTAAAAGGATTATTTCTTATTCCTGCCTTGTTATAGGACTAAAAAGATTGTAAAAGTTTATTTTTTGCTTTAAAAAAGTGAGTTGAAACAAGATTATAAAGTAACCTACTATTTATTATTTCGCTTGTAGTACTGTATGATGGAAAAGATACATAGTATGGATATGTACTCTTCGTGAGCATGTATGATAAATAAACTGTCCTGGTTTTAAATTTAGAAGGTTGGGTTTTTTACATTTAGGATCAATATGAATAACTTTAAAAGACTGAATATCTTAATTATTTTTTTATTTTTCCCAGAATAATTGGTTTGAAAGTGGTAATATAGAAACTATTTGTTTGCAATACCAGAGCCTTAAGAAAAAAAAATTAAAACTGAGATTTTTTTTGTTCCCTAGGAGGTCCATATGTAGTATATTAAAAAAAAAAAAAAAGAAGAGAACTTGTTCTCTCTATTGATTCAGGCTTAAACTTGAAAAAAAAAATTGAATAGATTTGTTAAGAACTAATTAATAACCAATTTCCATTTTTATCAGTTTGTTTGCATTTGCTGCTTTTTCAATTAGTAAAATTGAAGTAAAGTAGAGGAGATGAGGATTATGAATACCTTTAATGTTGCTAGGAAGCATTTACAGTGTCATTCCTTTGAAGTTGTCTGCAGGAGACCTGAACCCTTTTTTCTTTACAGGAAAGTTTCCTGCTTAGTTTCAGTAGATTAAAATCCTGAATTTCTTTACTACTTGGATTTATGTTGTGGCACTAGCAGAAATTAATCTATAGTCCTTTGTAACTGTATTAACTGAAAATAAATAGTTTAACATTGCATACAATGATTTAGAGTATTTTTATCAAAGATTTTGCATGTGACCATTATTAAAATGATATTTGATGCTTTAGTTTTAACAATTGCTTTAGTTGACAAGTATCTGTATGTGCAAGAACATACAGACACAAAGCATAGAATATAATGTAGATTTTGCTGGGGTTTTTTTCCAGCTTGGCAAGTAAAGGCAAACCATTAAAATATGCTGATGCTGCAGGGAAACATGGTATTTCTAAGTCCATAATAAAAGACTATATTTTCACTTTTCGTCTTGAATTTTAAAGTGCTTTTTAAAAAAAATCAGTGAGTAAAAATTTCAAATGTAGGTATTGGATCTTATCTGTCAGGGTAGAACTTGTTTATTACAGTTTCTGATACCCATCATTGTGCTGAACACTGAATGTGGTTTACTCAAAAATAAGTCCAGCTAGTGCTGGTGAAGAACCAGATCTTTTGCTTCAAGTTCAGTCCTTTATAATTTCCACCACTGCCTGCTGCCTCCTACCCCCAAATAATGTGACATGTGCCTTGTTTCTTGTACTGTCTAATAAACATACCAGCAAAACAGAGTGTGCCTCTAATGTATTGTGACCTTTTGTGAGTGCTAACAGATTAAAAGTAGAATAGGAATATATGTTGGTGCAAGGAAGAACAGGCCCAATTGGCCTCTTGACATCAGAGCACCCCCGAGAGTTCGAGAGCCTGTTGTCTTTATGCTGCAAACTATCCAGGGCATGGCCCTTTTTGTTACATGATTGGACAGTGCAAGGCACAAGGAGTTCTTGATCAGCTGCTGAGTCTGTAGATGCTATTTTACTAATAATAATCTTGTTATATGTAATTGGATGATAATTCAATAAAAGAAATCCTACATTTCTCTTTTAACGATGTATATCTGGCACTTCAGTTTTTCTGCCTCAGATTGTCCCTTGACTAGTCCTCTGTCTGCCTATCAATCTGTCTATAAAGATCTTGCAGTCACATGAAGTGGGTGCACATGCACATTTGTACTCTTTTTGTTGATATTGTCAGTAAAAATTATTTCTTTAATCTAATTTAGAGATATGTAGGTACAAAAAATGTTTTGTGTTGCAAGGGCTTGAAAACTGCAGGTAAACCTTTTACTGCTTTGTGTAAGACCTATAGGTATTTGTGTGGTCTTTTTTTTAAATCTGAATAGTTTGTATTAAATGTAATATGAAGTTTAAAGAGTGTAGAAAGACTGAAGGTTGAATATCATGTCGAGATATGTGAAAGTTTGAACAAATATTATTTAATAGTTAAGAAAAATAGAGTCTGATCAAATTATGCTTTCTCCTATTATAATTGCTAGCAGAAAATTGCTTTTCAGTATCATAGGGCATTATTTGAAAATAAGCTTTGAATTTCGCTTCATTTTATGTTAGTGAGGGGGAACAGACGGAATTTCCAGAGGTTCAGCCTTCCCTCCTTGAGCATTCCAAAACCTTAGGCTGTTTGACACGTAATTAAGCTAGGCAAAAATCTGACATCAAAGTGTATGGAAGGTGATTCTTCAGGATTCTTTTACGTGCAAGGCCCCTAGAGTGGGCTGCTCTGTTTGGGGGCCAAATGGGAGGGTACCCTCTTTTGGAAGCCAGAAAGGGAGAAAAAAAGAGCTTGTCACTTATTTTTCTATTTGTAAATTTTGTGTAGAAAAGTTTTGCAATGCACAGTCTATTTGCATTTACTTATTGAAAACCTGAAGATGTATTACAAGTGGAACTGCTCAGTTGAAAAAATATTGCCTTGAAGAACATTACTCTTCTAGATGCAAATAAATCTGTTGAGAGTGTTGATTCTTGAAGCGTAAAGTAATTGCAGCAGTGTAAGTTTGATTTCTGAGTGGACAGTTTTGAGAGTGGTACAATCTACTCTGGCCTTAATACATTCCTCATTACTTTAAATTCTTCATTCAATCTTAACTGCTAAAGAAGTGTTAACAGTTCTCAAAGACATTGTGAGCACAAGGAAGGAAGAAGGAATGAGGGATTTTGGCCTATTCTGTGTAGTCAGAATGAACAGTCGTGGCCCTTAATCTGTGGATGACAAATGTAATTCAGAAGATGTGTAGTCAGACTTAAGTGTGAGGGACTTCAAGGTTAAATAAAGGCAGCTAGAAAATGAAGAGAATACAAAAGACTGGAACTGTTCCGGGAGGAACAGCAAGGAGTCAAAAGTATTGCAGAGGGGTGAAGAGTAAGGCTGTTTCGCTTCTATTGTAAGCCGAATATAACATTCTGGTTTTAATACAAAAGGACTGAATTTTAGCTTTAATTTTGAAACTAAATATTTCTACACAAAGTGGTGCCCAGTGGAGGTTGAGAGGGTGTAGTGGTGCCTTCCTGTTGGAGATGGTAGTCCTATGGGTTAAAGCGTTGTGCTGTGAAATGCGTGATGCTATTAACCTCTCTCTCTCCTGCTGGAATTCCCTATGAGTTAATGTGACATTGAGTAACATTCATTAATGATGTGAATGTTGACTACCATCCTCTAGTGGCACTGGGATTTGTCTTTAGCAGTGGTTTACCATAGGGTACTTCATTCATTTGCAGGTAACAATTGTTGCAGAAAAATAAGGTGAATAGTGGTAAAAGATGCACTTATTTTTAATAAATTAAAAGTGAAAAAAGGTGTTTTGTTTAGTTAGTAATGTGCTCAGTCTTTCCTCTGATAAAATCACTATGTTGTTCTATTCCAGTGGAAAATTACTACCTGACAATCTTTCTGCAAGTAGCTTTCCCAGAGCTAGTAACATAAGCCTTCTTGTTTTACCTGGGCAAATTCTGAATCTGAAACATCCATTGAGAGTCTCTTACAAGAGAAACCCCAACACAGAGAAAAATATAAATTCAAGCTAGCATGAAGCCCCAAGATAGTAATTATAACAAGAAGTTTAGAAGTAGTGCTTTGGTCTACATTTTTCCAGTGGTGTTTCTGATCTTTGCTGTGCAATTGCAGTATTACACTGGTTTATATTAAAGCCAATATAATATATTTGTTATTTCTTTGGTGTTTTCCTAAATATCAAGTGGCTGAAACAGATTTTACTTTTCAAAATTATTTTTGTTAATGCACATAGATTTTTCTTTATGTATATATGTTCTGGTGTGATTCCTAAGGTCTGCCATGCATTTTTAGCCTGTATTTTAGTAGTGCTTTAATCACAGTCAGAAGACTGAAACTGAATTACAGTAAGCAACACCAAAAATTCAATAATTTCTGAAACTTGAACTTTCAAAAGTCACCCAAATTCTGTTTTGTTAGCAAATTCTAAGCATGAAAATGAAGACTGATTACCTTATCACTCGTTTTTAAGCTCAATGGTTATTTCCTTCCTATTTCAGTGTTTGTCAGAGTAAATCTGAATTTCTATGGAAATTAGCTCATTACTCTTACTTTTTTGTAATATCTGAGTGATTAATGAGCTATTTTACCATTTATAAAAAACCACAAAAATGTATTGAAAGGAAAACCTTCCATAAAATTACTAAATACTAATTCTTCAGGGAATTGAGGCTTCAAATAAGATCAACAAACAAGTGAATACCCCTTGTTTTCTGACAGTCCCTGCTCTTGCTGAAACCCAGGTGCTGCAGGCTCACATAGAATAGAATATACCAAATCTGGTTATTGCTGACAAGGTTGTTTTTCTTTCATTCTGGTTATTTCTCCTGGGTATTTGTAGCAGTAACTTTGTAAAATGTATTTTTTCCCCTGATTACTCCTTTATCAAAGTTAGAATTGTTTTTGCTCACAGATGAAATACAGGCTTTTTAGAACCTCTGTGAGAAGTGCCCCTGGTACTGCAGATCACTTTTACTTCTTTCATATTACTGATTTTCAAAGACTGTTTTTTTAAAATGAATTTACATAATTATCTGCTGGTAATTTTCTTTGTTCTAAAGGTAATAAAAACCAGTGATAATTGAAATATTAGTCTTTCATAATATTTGTAGGTGTTTCAGAGCTCTTTGCCTTCAGTTATAAGTAAGCACAGCAGATAACACTGTAAAGCTTAATGCCATAATTAAATTAATTATAACAGATCTGCTGAAGAATTGTATAAGTGGTCTTTGATACAGTGGTTCCTGTATATAGGTGTGAGCATATTAAATTATAATTCTGAAAAGCATTATAGAGAATAGCAGGACTGTGTGACTTGCAGGTTTTCTGTTAACATTCAGTGACCATTTCTGATACTGTACAAAGACTGCTGTGTTTATACTGCTTTTAAAAAGGTTTATCAGTTTTATCGCCTCATTTTAATCACTCTAAGGGTATGTTTAGCTATAAAAACATAATACAAGATAGGCAAAATAAATTATTGTCCTACATAGTGCTTGAAATTTTTTTAGCTAGTTATTATTTAGAAATATTATAAGAGTTGCTCATATTGCTTGTTTATAAACACATTTCATTAACAATCCTAATCATGTGGATGCAGATTTGATTCTATATTGTAAATTCTTTTTTAAAGTAAGTGACTATGAATATTTTTGAATAGCCAAAACAAATACTAAATCTACTTGTAGATTTAGTATTTGTTTTGCATAGTAATTGCAACTGATAAATGGTGGGTTATATGTTGTGTTTTTAGAGCTTTAACTGCTAATCTCATATGAAAATGTTGCTTTGTAGGGCAAAATTCAGGGAGAGGGCCTGGGATTCCAGAGTGAACTTGTACATTCCTTCAGGGCATTTTTGCAAGGGAGGTTGTTGTGTTTTAAAGGTAGTTGATAAGAGACCTGCACCACCAACCCCAGACCTGCACTACCAACCACCATCATGCATTAGTCTATAGAAGGTATTTGGGTGAACATACTCCTGTACCACTCCGTACCACCATTTATCCAAGTGAAATTTTTGACCATTTGCAGGATACATTATAAATCAGGGTGTCACTAGCAGACAATCAGATTTGAACATTCCTTGCATAAAGTAGCTTGCCTATATCCCTGAGGAATACATCACTTAACTGTGTTTATGTGACAGTGTTGATATGCCTGGTTTTACATGAAAGTTAGGTAGTGTGTTATTTATGTCATCATGAATTTACCAAATGAGTGGTTGTGCTTTATGTATACTGAGGTTATCTTCTCTGGACAAATCACTCAGAATAATTGAAAAATATAATTTTATTATATGGTTATTAATTAAATCAGGAAACATGATTTTTTTTTTCAGAATTGGACATTGCTACTACTTCAAGTTTTTTCAGTGTTCCCCTCTCTGAGGTGCTGACAACAGATTAACATGAAACAGAGCTCTGTTGAACCTAATTATGTTGTAGCTCATTGTTTTGAGGATCTATAAAACTGTTCCCTCCCTTTTTATGAGGCTGTAGTCACAATGAAAGGCCATAAACAGTGCCTTTTCTCTTTCCTACACACTGGAGATTTCATTAGTTGACTCTAATAAAGGCCTGATCCAGCTGCATTTACACCTGGGAATGAATGCTTCTTTATCAGGTCTTAATCTTCAGTAGATCAAGCAGGAGCAGATGACAGCAGGATAGCTTTTGATCAACCATAAATGTCTGAAAGCTTAATTTTGTAAAAAATTATTTGCTATTCAAATCTTGACTCAAGACATGCTTTCCTGTACTTCAGAGGAAATATTTTAAGTATGAGGGCATTATTAAAAAGCAAAACAAAACTGAGATCTTTCTATACTTTCAACCAGTTACCACTGAAACAAGGTTTCGACATCAGCTAAGGGGATTATTATTGTATGTTTTTAAATCCTCATACACTTCGGAGAGGACTAATGTTTAGCATGTTTGGCCTGTAGATGTAATGTGGAAAATTATGCCCTACCTTTATTTAAAGTCTATACTGCTTGGGAATTTAAAATTGATACATTCCTGCTAAATAGGTTTCTGTAGTGTGTGTACTCTGAGACTTGTTTGGGTTATTTTTTCCTTTTTTATAACTATTTTTGTTTTAATATACAATTGTTAATATATAATTTAATAGATAATTCTTTATATTGTTAATATGTTAATATATGTTATCTATATAATTGTATATTTTGCTTAATATATAATTTTTTTTTTAATAATACACAAATGCTAAAATTATTGGAATTTTCTACTAATTTATTTGGAGATGTTCTGTAATACTTGAAGATGGTTCTTTACTTTTGTTTGTTTGTTTGACTGGGTATATAGAGCTTTTTTTATATATGAACTTTTAATGTTTTTGTGGTATCTTTTGTATTATTTTTTGTATTATTTTCTCTCCATGCTGCAAGGCAATAGATAAAGTAGAGCTCTTTATGAATTTCATTGTCTGTTTTTATGCGTTTGTACTGTTCCTCTGTTTTACCGCAGGATGTGAGCGGGGGCAGTTCCGCTGTGGCAATGGTCGCTGTATTCCTGCAGACTGGAGGTGTGATGGGGCCAGGGACTGCTCGGATGATACAGATGAAGCTGGCTGCCGTAAGTGAAACAAATCCAGAGCCACTCCTTTGTAATATACGAAATTAGGAGATTCTGATGTGCTCAGCTGTACCTATGGTACGAGAATGAATGTTGAATTGGGGAAAAACTACTAGTTGTCATGAGATACTGCAGAATCTATTTGAGTCATATTCCATGAGCTCATTCGGCTTCAGTACACAGAAAATCAAGTAGTGCCCAGCTTCTAACACAACTAAACTTTTCTTAAAAATCTGACTGTCCAATAATGCAGTTTTGTATTATGATTAATGTTCTAAATAGATGTAGAAATGTATTCTATTACTGTAGTAATCCTGAATATTGGATGTATATACAGGTACCACCAGCACTGCTTGTGAAAAGTCTTTGGATTTTTCAGACCCTGGACAACTAACTGTACCTACTGTGCCCAAAGTGGGGTCATGCTTAATTGTCTAGAGTTGATTGTGCTGTGTCAGCATCTCAGGGTCAACAATTTTATTCATATGGACTGTAATATCTGTGCACAAAGATTCTCTCAAGCTGAATGGAAAAGTTGTGAAAATGGAGAATTTCCTTCCACCGTCTGTTTTCAGGAATTTGCCTGTATTTTACCTTCTCAATTCTAGTGGTCTTTGAGTCTTGTGGGTTGGTGCAATTATCAGCCCCCTTAAAGATTAGGCCAATTTTTGCCCGTCAGCTGATAGGGAGTGAGTCTAATTTATATCCCTTCTTTTTACATTGTTATTATTTCTTTGCTGCTTGACCCACGTAATAATTGGAGGCCACTGACATGGCTTGGCAGTCTGACTTGTTGCTCAGCACTTTAACTCCAAAAAAAACCTAGTGTAGTCCCGGGTGAAGAATGCCTTTAAACTGGCAAAACAAAATGGTGTTGTCCCACAGCAATAATGAAAATTAAACTTCATTTAAAAATTTTTTTTAAAAACAAAATGTGCTATGGGCAGTGCTTAGCAAGATTGTTTGAAACTGGTCTGAGGTTAAAATCATACTAAAAGATCATTCTTTGGTTCTTGAAGTGGGACTTTAAAAGGTATGCATAAAGCACTTCTGTAGTATGTGATCAATTTTATCCTTCTAATTACTTTACTACTGATATTATTTTTACTTTTCAACTCTAAATCTGCAAATTGTTTTTATTTTCTCGCTTGATGCTTTGGTTAAATTGGTAGTTGTACTTGCATATCATCCCATGAGCACGAAGTGTTTCAAGTTGACCTATTTCTGCAAAAACACAATCTTGAGAACAGAGATGGTCAAGATCGAAGTCCTGTTTACTGGACTGTGTTGTACTAAGGATTTTTCCAGGAGTATTAACTAGGGATGGAGCAAGCTGTGACACAGCTTCAAACATTTATTTTGATCTTTCTCTTTGATGGTTCCCTTTTTGTCTATTTGAAGAGTACAGAGTGGAGCTGGAACAACAACATTCAGGTTGTTCTCATCTGACCCTTATTTTGCCTCATGAATTCACAGGAAGATTCGTGAGCTTGTTTTGGGAGATCATGTTCTTATCAGGGATAAAACAAATGAGGTGGAGTGAGAGCAGTTGAAAAGACTCCTGTGAGACTGGGGAAGCTAGTGTGACTGTATACAAAAGTAAAAAAAAGGGCTCTGCCAGAGGGCAGTTCAGAACCTGAAAAGTTTTTGGGGACCCTTCTGGAGGAGCTTGTGTCTCCCAGAGAGGATATAAGGCTAAAGAGTCTATGCAGGAGTTTACTAAGCTGAATTTTGCCTTTGAGCATCTTTTTGTGGGTCCAGCTTTCCCTCTCTGGTCTGTCTGTTTTCTTTGATCTGTTAAATGCTTCATGTGCTTCATGGAAGTTACAATTCATTGACACTTGAACCTTAGAACTTCTTTTCCCTTATGCAATTATTTTCTTTGAAAGTGCTTTTGCAGATGTCTGTGAAATGACAATATTTTTTATTGCTTACGTTAGCACAACCTACCTGTGAGGGAAATCAGTTTCAGTGTCAGACTGATGGAGAATGTATTCCACAGTCATGGGTTTGTGATGATGAGGAAGATTGTGAAGATGGCTCAGATGAACATCAGCAGTGTCGTAAGTATTGTAACTCCCAGTGTTATACCAGCTTTGTGAAATAATGTAATTTACATAGCAGCACTTTGAGAACATACAGAAATAAGCCCTCTGTAAGTACAGAAGTCTCTCTAAAGTATTTCTAGAAATAAAGTAATCTGAAATCTGAAGTAGATAAAATACAGAAAATATGTCTAAAAAGATATCTCCAGGTCTTGAAATCTGAAAATTACTTATGTTTCTTTTAATTAAAAAGAGAAAAATATAAAATATAAAAAATATTTTAAAATAATATATAAAAATATATAAAAATATAAAAAAGCCATAAGCTTTGCTCTTTTCTTAGTATTGCTAGATAAATAAAACACATCACTCTGACTTAGAATTTCATGACTAAGCATTTGAAGGGCTATAAGTACATGCCACAGTGGTGAACAGTGAACAGAGATGATAACTGCACCAAATTACATTCTCTGCATTATTGCACAAGACGAAAGAACAACTGTTCTGTTCTGAAGGATTGTTTTTCTGTCATTTCTAGTATTAAAAATTACTCTAAGTGATGAAGATAAGATTAATTCATTTTCATTTTGATTGTGTGTATAATTTTTTTATAACTTCTTTGAACTGTACAGCTCTGGAGCTACTCACCAACCCCTGGGGAGGTTAAAATGTTTCTTTTGGAAGGATTCTGCTCCTTTCCAGACTTGTTTTTTGTTTTTGTATCTTGATTCCATCTTCATCCACTGAGGATGGAAAATTTTAAATTATAGATAACTACCTTTTGCTCCCCTCTTCCTCTGAGAAGGTGTCAGCACAACTGCTGGTTATGTTTTAACTAAAGAATCTGCAGACACAAGAATGCAAATGAGCAGCAGCTCCGAGTTTGACTTTGGTCACTGTAACATTGTTCACCATGTACTGGTTAATCATGAGTGTCTATCTGCACAGTGGCACTGTGCTGCTGCCATTTTTGAGTCATCTCCTGGTATTTGTCCTTGTTGTTTTTATCTCAGTGTTTGGGAAAGCTGGAGGAGGTTTTCCTCCTTGAAATATTAAAAGTTTTTCTTGGAAAACTGGCTCACAGCTCTGGAAGTCATACGTGCAGAAATTTGTTTTATTTTACTGTCATACTCTTGTTTTTCCTCATGAGACTGGTATCCCAGCAGCTGGTCTTATTTTGGGAACACTGCTGGCAGAAGAAGGCATAGAGAGCCCCTGTAGAGCAGCAGATGACAAGATGCCAATGTGTAGAGTTGATGATGATGGGATGATGTTGACATACAACATGAGTTTGAAAGAAACAAATGTGCAGGTGGCAGAAGGAAGGAAAAGTTAGTAGTAAGCTTGTCCTTTAGCTGTATCTTTACAGATTTCTGTTAGTTTGCCTAAGAACTGAAAGTGTAGTTTAGCTGTAGTGGAATCAAAGTGGAATTGAACAGTTTTATGTGGTTGCTTTTTCCTGATAGCTGTCAAGAGAAGAGACATAATCATTCTCAATCCTCTGTTAGTTACATATGCAAACTATTCCTGACTGTTGAGGCCCTGGCTGTATTAGAAAGTGGTGCCTTACCTCCAGCTCTGCTGTGTTTACATTGTGACATTCCAGTTGACTGAGTAACTTACAGTTACTGACATATTTTGACCTAGTAAATAAAATAACACAAAACTTTAAATCAGTTAGAATTGGTAATTTAATATTTTAGGCAGAATAATTATAGGGAGGTACTTTTTAACCTAGAGGTCAATTCTTCAGTGGAGAAAAGCAGTGACCTTGCAGACTGCAGGAGCCCTCCCAGAGCTATGCTGTCAGCTATGTGCTTGTCAAGTGTTCTTTAATCCCCTTGAGTACATGAGATACAGGGGCAGAAAGTGTTACACTGATATTTATGAGAAGGATGAAGTAGTTAAAGAGGAAGGAAGATATTTTTCCTCATAAAAAGCCTTGGTTGGTAGGAAAGACTGATTGTGTGCCTGTGTTGCAGCGGGAAGGACATGCTCAAGTCAGCAGTTCACGTGCTCCAATGGACAGTGCATCCCGGGCGCGTACTGGTGCGATCGAGTGCAGGACTGCACTGATGGAACAGACGAAAGAGCCTGCCGTGAGTCTTAATCCTAGCACAAGATCTGGTTTCATCTCATCTTTCTGGGGCATTTTAATACATTTGTAAGATTAAAGGGCTTGTTGATAGACAGGATGACCACAATATGCTTTTTGTTACAAGAGTTTCATTTCAGATTCTTCTGTGTATTAGAGCTGATGCTCTGATACAGATCTGTTACCACAGAACTGAAGTGCAAACTGCTGCCACAGGATCGGGTCATATTGTTCCTCGTTGTATGAAAGATAATTAATACTGCACTGTAGAAAGGCAGCCATGTTTAATTGTCTTACGGCTTTGGGACACTCAGAGTTAACTTTACTGAAGTTTTTCATGTTGTTTTTGCATACTCCATATGAAATCAGTACTAGTTATAGCCTGTACTGAAAAGCAAAATTTGTCTCCAAATGACTTATTTGAGGAGATTTGATCCCTTCAAAAGCATTTTATTCTAGACTGCAGCTTCCTGTGGAGGTGATTGTTGCATTGTATTCAGATAAGTTGTTTATATTGTGCCAACAAAATGCAAATGGACAAGTAGTTTTTTTCACTCTAACTTCCCCAGAGTTGAGGCTGCCTGTTTGGTGACAGTCTCCCTAAATTCTGACCTAGGTTGAATACTGATGGAAAGGAAAGCTGGCCACAGAATAGAGGCCATGTTTTTCAGAAATGTTTTTGTCTAATACCTACGCAACAGTGTGTAACAGGCATGTCTGTTCACTGTTAGTCTTAAGGAAAATCTTCACACATCCTGAGTGATATCTTCCAGCTGTTAGAACATAGTGTGCCTTTGGGGAACAAACATAACTCTAAACTTCACTTAGAACCAGACCCAGGGCAGGAGGTGGGGAAAAAGGCTGGGGTGGTAATGGATGGACAAAGAAGCAAGAAATGAAATTTTGTTATTGGCTGTGCTTAGGGGGAAAAAAAGGGCATATGCTGTGTAAAGGAAGACTATATGGTCATCTGACTGCTAATGTGGTTTATCCTTGACCCACAAGTGGCTAAAATTGTCCCTATGTAGAATGAAAGGGGATTTAGGACTATATGATACTCTGGAATAAAATATTGCTAAATCATTCAGCTTGGAATTTTTCATGTGATAGACCCACAGCCACTTCTGAAGTCACCAATAAAAATGGCTAAAAGCCAAGATCCAAAGTACCGCATATCATAACTGGAAAAATATCTTCTGTAGATTGGCATTTTTTTCTCTTAGAGTAAGAAATGAAGTTAGTAACTTAATTTAGCAAATCTGTCACACATGAAAAAAATCCTGAACAAAAGATATCTGTTTTAAAAATGTATTATCTGTGAATTAAAGAACTGGAACTGCTGAGCATCTCTGAGAAACCTGTGAGTAGTCATTGAATACAGTGTGTAATAGCCAGGTACCATGGTGTGATTGTTACAACGCAGTAAATCTGTGTGAGTCTGGGAGTGGAGGCCTAAGGATGATGCTTCAAACTCTTTCTTCAAGCTAGAAGCTGCTGTGATGTTTGAAAATTGAAGTACACATTTTATTTCATGTTTAATATTCTCAGCTAGGTAAATTAAAAAGGCAATGAGGAAAGGGCCCTCTAGATACATTAACAGCAGCACTCTACTGTTGTAGGGGAAAGCCAGTCATTGCTGCATCAGCAAATAGGCCCCATGACTGTTGTGGGGGCAGCATATTTAGCCCCGAGGAGAGGGACTGCCTCCTGTCATTCAACAGCCTCTACTCTGGTTTATTAGAATATGTGTTGACAGTCCTCGAGACAGAAGAATGACTGTGACTTGGAACCTTGAAAGTAGGTTGGACTAGTTTAAAGAAATGTGACAGGGCTGAAGACAAGAGGATCCAAGAAGAATGTAATGACAAGACTGTTGAGGAGGGCTGGTTAATTTTATTGCTTTTCTGTCTTTGCAAGGCTTGGAACTTTCAACAGAAGCCATAAAATAAAATTTACAATTTGGTGATTTATGATTAACTGTATAGTACAGATTAGTGTAGGTGATTTTTGAGCAGATTCTAAGACTTGCTTTGAATGCTCATTTTTCCCAGTGTTTAGTGTCTTTCCTTTTCCACATTATCTGATATAAACAAATGTAAGAGGAATAGTAGTATTTTGGCCTTTTCCTTTTTCACTAAATTCCCCTTATTTAATTTGAACTAAAAGTTTTCATAAATAAAAATGGAACACCCATGAACAACACAAGAATAAAGCTATTTATAATTGATTCTGGTGTTTCACAGAGCATAACAAAATTCAAACTTAGGTCTCTTATGCTTTGCACTCACTCATCTGTCTGGAAACAGATTTATATTGTAAGGAAGATAAAGTTTTATTCCTGAATAAGTTACATTTTTTAAGAAAGTAGTCAAATGCAAAATGTCACCAATATAAAGTAAGTCTGCGATTAAACATGTAAAAAACAGAACAAAGGAATTCAGAGCCTTAGTCCATTTTATTGCTAATGGGATTAACAGCAAGGGAAAACTACCCATGCAGAGGCTAAGATAAACATCAGAACAATGCTTCAGCTACAGGTCATACAATTAGTGCACTGAAGCTGTTTTGATTTTATAAAATTATGGCTTTTAATTCTTTTAAATACACATATCAGGCTGTTTTCTAGCTTTTTTGAATAGTCAGCAGCTAGCAAATACTTTACTTTTAAAACTTTAGAAGCATAGAATGAAATGGTGGATTATTTGGGGTAGTAAATGCTTTTTGGGAGTAGGCAGCCAATACTGGTGTAATTTTTCTGTTACATTATTTTTTTCAGTTAAGACAGATTTCTCTCTCCTGCCTCAGCTTCATAGTTGAAAAATGAAATTGCCAGCCATGTTCATTTTGCTTTGCTGTGGCAGAATAACCTTTCTGGATACTGCTCTGAGCACTATGCTGAGGCTGTGAGGGAGAAAGCGGCAGTACATTAAAGACATATTGTTCGAAGCTAGTGGGTCAAGTGTGGGCCAAGATACACTGGATTTTTGATTCTAATTTTGATGTTGAGTTGCTGCCATAGATCAGCTGCCTAACTGTGAATTCCTGCCTCTTGTTTGCTATGCTAAATAGGTGTTGTGGTCAGGAAGTGGGCAGCCAGCTCTGGGATTAATTTGCAGAGTCCAGGGTGAAAGTGAACAAAGATCAAGAACTGAAGAGATCATGAGGGATGTAGTCCAAGAAAGAAGAGAAAGGCCATAGTCAGAGACTAATATTCTAGATGTTGGACAAATTACATGTAGCAGCTATAGGACGAGGAAGAAGTTCAGGCTGAAGGAAGTATCTCCACCAGGAAGAGTTTGGGACAGGGAAGCAGCAAAATTGGGGCAATCTAAGGCAGGCAGCCAAAGGCTAGAGCCTCAGGGATCAAAATCAGGACTTAAGGCCCAGAATGAGGGTCTGGTCTGTCTGTCTGCCAGCTCTGAAAGCATCTCTACTATGAACACTGCCTGGTATCATGTAGCTCACAGGATTCTTGGGCTCAGAGTAAGTCTCCCTCCTGATGTCTCTGGTAGGCTGGGAGCTGTCTGGGCAGTGCTTTGACTGCTGTGAGGTGGTGACCCATGGCAGTGAATCAAACAGTTTAATTAACTTTATTTTGTAAAATGTTTTTGCATGTTGCAATAGAAGACACTTGTTAGTAGGAAATTGCCCTTTTTATTTTCCTTTTATTTCTACTCCTTGTAACATGGGTTAGGGTTATGCAAGCTTATACTGCTGACTGTGTGACAGAAATCAGCTTGTGCTGAATCAAATACTGTATAGCATTATATAGTTGCAACTATTTCCTGTTGCTATTTTTTATGGGTTTATTTCCAGTTTGCAGAACAGAACTGTTAGGCAGAGCGCAGAATAATGTAGGTTTAGCAATTCCTGTGACATAGGTTTCAAACATCCTGTGACGTAGGTTTCAAATATGTGTCCTTTGAAAGATGCCATTTAAATATGTTTGCAACGGTTGCCCCAAAACAGTTACAGGGAGCAAGGTGCTTCATCTGTCATTTGTGCTGGTGTTTGCCAGTTATTTATATTTTGCAACTGAAGCATTGGCATGCATCAGGGAGACAGATTGTGTAGAAATATTTTGGCTAAGAAAATGCCTGAGGGGAGGGGAGAGAAAGAAGAGCTCCCTTTCTTCCTGAGCATTGGAATGAATATAGGTGAAGAACATTCCCCCGACTTTCACAAAGCTCATATTATCTTCTAGGAATTGTCATGACTATGGAAGCGTTTATTCTTTTTAGTTTTCTGTAAAATTAGCCACAGGTTTTTGGGAGGAGAAGGTAAAGGAAACAGTATTTATGTTGGAGGCTATTGACCGTTCAAAACAAGGTGCAAGAAAACAGTGTTTATATTTTTTTCTGTCCCTTCACTTTTCTCTTAATGTTGTGCTCATCATATTGTCTCCTTTCACACTCTTGTACAGCTGTATTCTCAGACCTCCTTAGGTGCAAGCTACCTACCTTGTTGTCTTTTTAACTCAGAACCTTATCCTTCCTTTTTCGCTCTTTCTAGCCTGTTTGTCAGCAACGTAGAAAGAAAAAAAAGTTCCATTGCCTGGGAGGGAACCCCTTCAAGTCATTCACAGAGCATTGATGCTTTTTCCATATGCCCCCTACAACAGAGACAGTATGATCAATTTCTCTGACTGTTATCAGTTCTTGCACAGCTGTGGGATTTTATGCAAATGCACTAATCTTGGATCAGGTGTGTACAGAGAAATCTTAGTTTAAATAAAAATTCAAATAAAAGCTAGCAAATATTTATTTTGCAAACCTCAAATGCAGTGACTGATGTAAGACCTTTCCACTTAAATTTAAAATGTTGTGATACTCACTTTCCAACTTCATTTGCTGGAGAGCTTTTTATTAAACTGGATTATACAGGTCTTTCAGTTTAAGGAAATAATCCCATTCCTCCCCTCTTGCTGCCAAGGTTCAGATTATTCTTTTCCTTTTAAGAGGTCCCCATTTGGTGATAGGAGTAGAAGAACTAAGCTCATGGCATATGTTTTCTAAATTTTGGAGAGAAAGAAAGGGAGTTTAAGTCCCAGGGTTTTTGCAATTGCAAGGACAGTCATTCCTTTGTTTTCAGATATCCTGGTATTGTTATGAAGTTCTGTTTTGGCTTCCTTCATTCTCTCAGCATTGAGCCCTCACAGAAGCCAGCATTTCTTCCTTGATTCTTTTACCTTTTCTACTTCTCCTCACATAAAACTAACCCAGGTACTGAGGAGCTGTCCTGATGGCACAGATGCTCCTGAACCATGCAGTGCATTGGCTACAGCCTTTGGTGTAGCTTACAGCCTTACCAATTTTCATGAGGCTTAGTTCTTAATGCCCCAAATAATTAAAACCAATTTATTAAAATAATATGCTTAAGGTGCAAAGAGTACCATCTGCAATGCAGAATGCCATGAAAAATATCTTTCAGATCAGTGATCAGGCTGTAATCAGAACTATAATTTACTAACCTTGGTCTTTTGATAAGGGATTGGAAATGGGATTGCCTGTACAGAGTTAAAAATTAAATTAATCTCCATTAGGCTTTTTAAAGAATGTTCTCACTTTTGCAAGTACAATTAAAATAAAGAATCTGCACACCAGTTTTGAAAAGAAAATAAGAAAAAAAAAAGCATTTGTTCACATTCTAATAAAACAGCAATTTAGTCAGAAGGTATATTTTGAAGGATCTTTGAAACATCTTTACTTATGGCTCTTCTTGGTATTTTTTAATCGTGACTGTTTATAGAATGCACTAGATTTTATAATATAATAAAGATTTTGCTATGCTGAGGATATTTCCAGGCCTGCTGCTGGTGAGAATACTTTGGTAAAGTTTCGCTTCTTGTAAGCTTGAGAAAATCTTATTACTTGGCTGGATTCTTAGTCTGCCTGGGCATTCTTAAAGGAACAGGGAGTGCAAGGCGATGTGTTCAATTGTTTATTTGCTTGACATCAGTCCATTGGAAACAGTTTGGAACATCACTGGAGGTATTTCTGGGGGATATGAAGAAAAATGAGGAAAATTTAAAAACTATCCTTTATACCTCCTATGGAAGATTTTCTACTTCAGTGCATTCACAAGCACATACCATGTTTTCTTCCTTTTCTTCCATTGGCCCTATAGTAGAGTGTACTGCCATAGCTGTTTCTGCTGGGCAGAACTCCTGATGGTTCTTCCCTGTCATGACTTCTCTGCTTTCAGACAGGGAAGAAGCATTAATTCCATGGTGAACTTAAAACTTGGCCCCGGGTCAGGCCTTTCTTTAGTCCTTTCTGCAGGCAGAGCTAATACTTCAAAACTCATGTTATTTCCAAAGCATTATGAATTTCCTCTAAGCCTAACTGAAGCAAGAAAAGGATGTATTAGAAAGGTGATTGGTTGAGAAGTGGGACCAGAGAATGCTCAGGGCACATGGTGGCATTGTCAGACATTCAGAATGGAAGACTGGGAGCTCTCACTAGAAGGCCACAGGCAGCAGCAATGCTGTAGCTGGAGCCCTGCTAATCTGCAACTACTATTCTTCAATTAGGCAGACATTGTTTCCATGTGCAGGTTGCTACCTTATGTTAACTGCAGTGAAAACAAATGAAATGTAAATGAATCAGCTGGGGAGGTAGTCTGGCTACACTTATAGTTAACATGAACATTATCCTCTCATTTTAACAATTTTTCAGTTAAAATCATATAAACCTATTCCATAGGTAATTGAAGTTTTGTGGGAATGTGATAATACACAGAACAGCAGAAGCAAACAAAACAGTTTGCCACTGTCTGGAAAAATTGCAGGTTTCTTGATATCTGCTTGAAGCAATTTTATAACCCATGTTTTGGATTCCAAGGGTATGAATGAAAATGTGCCCAAGTGAGAGCCTTCTCCATCTGCTTTATTAACTCCTAGAGAAGTAAAAGTGGGATAAGAATTCAAACTGAAAATGTTATTTGTCTCTGTTTCTTGAGTTCATTTATCTTCTCTATAGAGACAAAGGGTCAATAAATCTAATTTCTAAAATTACCAATTCTTTGCTTTCTTATTTGCCATTTGACCAAAAAATGTAATTTTTGTATACATAGCAGCAAGCTAAACTATGAGCTCATGTTCTCCTACTCAGCTCTAGTATGTGCATACGCTTAATTTGTTGGATACTTCCACTGAACTCACTGACTGCTTGTATATATAAGTATTCTCCAAATTTGTTTTAAGTCATTTGAAACAATCCCTTGTATTTGCCTGTAGATCATCTATATAAGTAGAATATCCAAAACCTAAAAAGTCATTATTTCTGCAGAATCTGTTTTCTTTTGTGAATGGGGAAGAAAGTAATGAAAACCAGTGGTTCTAACATTGTTCATGGAACATGGAAATTTAATATCCTTGGCTTAATTGGAACAAAACCATAAAAACCTGAGGTCTCTGAGTCTGAGAACTCAAGACACTTTAGGAGGACCTAGGAGCTGTAAATTTCAGGAAATCCATTGCTATCTAAACACTTTAATTAAGATCAGGATAGTGTAAAACTGAGGTATAAATAAAACAAATGTTCAGGGCTTGCTCTCTGTTTATGTTCTATTGCTTTCTACCATATTGTAAACTGCTTGGGTTGCAAATCTTTTTGGGGTGTGTGATGACATTTAATTTTTCTCTTGTTGCTTGCAAGGTTTTGTAGCATCCATCCAGAGGATATTCTTTAATACCTGTTGGAGAAGACAGTATACTGTGTAAATAGATTACTGGTATAGGACTACCAGTAATGGAGTATTGTATTCCCTTTTTCCTTTAAACCAAGCAATTCTGTTAACACTAGATGGATGTGACCCATTATAGTCTAACTTCATGCTAATATAAAGGATTTTTTATTTCAGACTACCCGAGATGTGAACAGTTATCCTGTGCAAATGGAGCATGTTTTAATGCAAGCCAGCGATGTGATGGCAAAGTTGATTGCAGAGATTCTTCTGATGAAGCTAACTGCAGTAAGTCCCCTGTGAAGACTGATCCCAAACAAATTTGCTTTATACACCTTCTTTTGGAGTTAAACACTGTGGTTTTCTGACAGATTTTCTGTATGTGTTTCTGTGCTAAAATCTTTTCCAGCACATGGATGTACCAGTACTCAGTTCCAGTGTGCTAATGGAGAGTGCATCCCGCGAGCCTTTATCTGTGACCACGATGATGACTGTGGAGATAGGAGTGATGAAAACTCTTGCAGTATGATGTTTCTTTTTTTCCCCACTTTCTTTAACTGTTTACTAAGACCTGGTTCAAGCAGATGGCAGGAACCAGATTGCTTGGCTGTACAGCCATCAAAAGCTAATCACTGTTCTACAAGTACTCTTTTGTATAGAAAGGTGAAAATTGCATTGCTACTTTGATAGACTTTGTCTTTGCTGCCAAGTTCCAATGTTGTTACTATTTGAATTTGCTGGATTTAGTGACAGTCTCATTCTTAATACAGATAGTTACACTTATGTTGTTGTCATCTTCTTAATTTCAGCATGAGCCAAAGGTAATTCATAACTAAATTAAAAGAAACCAGCAGTGTTTGCAATATATACAAAATATGGAACTGCCTAAATTTTTTAGGAGATATAATAAATTATCATATATGAGACAATATTATTATTTTTAACCTTTTAGCCACCTAGACCAGTTAGATTTTCTTATGTTTCTTTCCATAGCTTATGCAACTTGCAGAGGCAACTTCTTCACTTGCCCGAGTGGCCGTTGCATTCATCAGAGCTGGATTTGTGATGGAGACGATGATTGTGAAGACAATGAAGATGAAAGAGGATGTGGTAAATACTATTGCTAACTTCCAATGGTATTTTCAGAGGGAGATGACGCTAACCTGCATCTATGAAATTTAGACCACTCAAGATGTTCTGAATAAATTTAATTTATTTTAAAACCTTAGAATTCCACCTTCATTTTTATTTCTTTTTTTAACTTTGGCAATATTTTTGTTGGTGTGTGTATGAAAATTATTGTGATACTGAGTATGATGCAAACTAAGTTTAGCACATAGCAATATGTATTTTTTTTTCTTTTATATATTCTCTTTTATATTTTGTTTTGGTTCTTCTGCCAGTGGAGATTTTTCAGGTCATGTGTTAAGACACGAGGCTTCTAATAACCGAAATCCATTGATTCAAAATGAAATTAACTCAGATCCTGCCAAGATATGTCATGTGAGAAACAGCAGTTTTAATGAATGAAAGTGTGAATGAGATTTCTTTTTCATTGGCCTTTTCTATGATGAACATTATTCTCTTTATCCAGACAGCATTTATGTGTTTTGAAACCACAAAATTATAGCTCCATTTCTGGTGCACTGGTTAGTTTAAAGCTAAATGGTGCTACTATTTCTAACAAAACAGAAAACTAAAGGGTTTCATGTGTTGTCTACCCAAGTATCGTTGGCATTGTAGTTTGAATGTAAAAGAAAGCATGACAAGTAAATATAAATAGTGTTTCTTTTTAGTCTTTCCCAGCTGTGTGCAAGAAACAGAAACTGGATATTGAATGATAGAGATGCTTTGGGAAGCTGTTAGAGAAGAAACTTTAGTATTTGAAACATACTCTTCATTATTCTTGTTTTTCTTTTCCATAGAAAGTGGTCGCCATGAATGCTACCCAGGAGAGTGGGCCTGCCCTGGATCAGGGCATTGCATTCCAATTGGGAAAGTGTGTGATGGAACTGCAGACTGCCCTGATGGAGAAGATGAAACTAACATCACTGCAGGCAGACACTGCAGTATGTATTAGAATGAAAAACATACACAGAATGGCAGAAACATCAGCATTGACATCTTTTTACATTTGCCTTTTGTCTCCTAAACAATACTGAAATTTTGGAAGCTCACTATTTTCATTGGCACTGTTTTGACTGGATGACCTGAAAGAGGCATATATGCTGCAAAGAAGCCATTTATTTTTTAAAATTTGTACATGAAATTTCACAAATAAGGACTTTAACTTGCTCTCCATACCCTAAAATAAGTTCATAAAGTCAGGAAAAGGTGTGCTATTGACCTTTATTTATATATCTGTTTGTCCTGTTGTGTAAGTAAGAAATAATGATTTGGGCTGATCAGAACACAGCATTGAATCAGTATATCCTAAGCTTTGACTAAATCACAATAAAGATTAGGATTTAAAAAAAATATCTTTTTACCTGGGATGTCTGTTTCTCCAGTTAGTGGTACACTGCATTTTTTCTGTTGGAGGCAAGGAGCATGCATAGCTCCTGTTAATTTCACTCTAATGCTACAAATACCAAGTCCTCTGAAGACAAGGACTGGTGTATTTTAATTTCTAGGAAGATTAAAATTCCTATTAACAAAATCATGCCTTTTGGAATAGGAGGGAAGAAAAATAGGAGGAGATAATTCCTTATTGTAGAAAAACACCCCTTTCTTTGCTGAGTGGTTTGTTAGTTATGACAGATATGAGCTGCAAAGCAAGGCATTTAACAGAAGTAATTGAGGAAAAGGAATATGCTGACTTTCAACTCCTCCTTTGTCAAGTGTTTTGTAATCATAACTTATTCACCTGTCTGTGAATTGTTTATTAAATAGTAGTAGAAGGAAAAGGAGAAGTAGCGAAGGAAAAAAAGAGAGAGAGAGAAGGAAAGGATAAAGAAGTATTTGACCATGAACACAATGCAAACAGTATATTCTAATACATTGGAATAATATACATATTCTTCTTAATATAATATAGTAGGGGTTTTTCATATACAAAAGTAAATTATGAGGTTATGTGCCAATAGATGGAGCTCAAGGATATATTGCTCACAAGTAGGTCTTGTGGAACCAGGGAAAGTTTTGGTGCATTACAGATGGCTTCCTCAGTCACCTTTTTACACAGCACTTACCATTGGTGGTACATATAAGATTGATGCTAATCCTTTAACACTGTTCTAAAAACCTATTAAAAACAGTACCTTCCTGTGGGATACACATATTGAGAAAGTAAGAAATTACAGCCTGAAAAATATTCCAGGCCGGAGCTTCTCAGCTCTGTTCCCAGCCTGATAAGCTGGTCCAGCTAAAGGCCAGGGAAAATCTCTCCCAGGATGATAACTTGGTCAAAATAGAGAGGAATTAATAACAAGATAGAACACCTGTTGTGTGCGTGACCAGGCCCTGGGAACAAGGTGTCTTCTCTCTGAACCGATAATCTTTTTCTGCTCTTGGAGTTGCGAGTCATGTTATAAAAACCAGTGTGTTTCTGAATAAACTTGTCTCTGTCTCTCTCTTTCATGTCATGAGAGATGACCATGTAGCTGTGCATCTTATTTCCGCCGCACCTAAGGGGTTAACACCCCACTCCACGGCTACATTTGGAAGGTCCCACCGATGGACACCTTCCCTTCTGTATTCTGTACATGTATGTGATTTTTATGGAACTTTGTGCATAATTTTCTCTGCAGAGTAGTTTTAAGAAGCTGTACTTGAAATTGAAGGCTCACCATAGAAAAGATTTCAGCTTTGTAACTCTTAATAAGGCAGAAAGCTGTTCTACTGGTAATAGGTGTGTTTCTGAAATATTTTATTTGCCTTTCAGATGTATCACGCTGTGCTGCACTGAGCTGCCAGTATCGCTGTCACTCCTCTCCATCAGGAGGGATGTGCTATTGCCCTGCAGGATATACAATAAGTAGCAATGACAGTCGTACTTGTATTGGTGAGTAAAGTCCAGGGTTCACAGATATCCAGTACCTTCTCACAACACATTGGGAAAGTTTGGATTTCAGGAAGGCAAGTTAATTCGAATTGGGTCAATGTACTGGCAAATAGAAAATCTCGGGAGTCAGCAAATGTGAAAATTTTAGTAGCACAATGGCAGCATGGTGACATAGAAACAAACCAGAGAGATATCATAAAGACCTCTTTCACTTTGACCTAAAGAGATAGTGACAGCATGATTAGGTTTAAAAATATGTACTGCTGGATGGCTGGTTTGTTATCAAAAGTTTTTACTGGTCTTCAAGTGTTTACATAGAGAGAGTTTGTTTCTACCTCAGTGGTGTGTGTTGCATGCCTGGAAAAGCAGGCAATGATGTTGAATTGTTTGTTACTTTTGGAAAGTGGCTGTGTATGAAGACAGCAGAACAATATACTTGAAAATAAAATGGGTGTTTTGTATTTGCACTATGAAAAGGTTGTGTCTTCTGTGGGGTTTCAGTATATACATACTTCACATGAAAAAGAATATTTGCATGAAAAAGAATGTGAAGGTAACTGTAAAGCTACTGTAACTTGGTAGCACAAGTGATTTATCTCAGTAACTGGCAATTGAGTAACTTCAGAGTCATGAAAGTTAGCACTGCCTAATAAAAGAAAAGGGGTAAATATCTGTTATGAGTTTTCAACCCAAGCTATGTGTTTGTGCTATTAAAAATATTTCAGATGCTCAGTCTCTAATGAGATTTTTATATTTTTGGGAATGCTGGGTGGCCTAAGACTGTATGAGCTGCAATGGCAGAATGTTTGCTCTTTGTAGAGACAGAGAAATAAGGCACAAAATTTCATCCATTTTTTCACGCTTTTGTGGGAAATACATGAAGGACACATTCCCAAACCTGGTGCAGTCTCAGTGAGTCTTCTGTTGTTTTTTGACTGCCCTGTAAACCTAGTTACCAGCTAGGCTTGTAAAATCTGAGTCAATGTATTTTGGTTTGCTGAAATCTAGGCATATATTTGTGGTCGGAGCAAAACCTGGCATGAAGGAATGGCTGACAGTCAGTACTGTATCATTCCAGATCCAGTACTCTGCCTATATGGTATTTTGCATGCTAAATGAACTTTTTCGTGCTGGTTCTGGTGCACAGACAGCTTTTAATTGTAAATCAGATACCTGTTAGCATGGTACTAAATCTGAGCTGATAAACACTGCCTTCAAGTAGGACTTAAAGGCTTAAGAACTGCACTAAAATAAAGATGGGGCTCACCTTCAGAGTGGGCTTAAATCCAACCAGTTCTTTGTGTGTGCCAAGTGTAGAGATCTTTAGAAGGAAAAATACTTCATAGACATATTCTGTATTGTGGAAAGTAGACAATGACATCCCTTCAAATGATTTTTCCTTTTCTCCTGGCAGATGTGGTTTAGATTTTTTTTGGTTAGTTGGTTAGTATTTTTTCAGGGGGGAGCAGAAGTGTGGGTAGGTCCTTGGGCAGGAAACACAGGTTTTTGTTATCCATAAATACAAAACAAATGCTGTGCAAAAACATGCAAACCCTCTTTCTTCATGCTATAGTTTTGTAAATAGATATAAAGCAAGCAGAGAGGACAAACTTGCAGCTTCTTAATTATGACATAAATTTTATAGAAAGTATTTTTTATAAATATACCTTATTCACTTGTCAGATTTTGATGACTGTCAGATGTGGGGTGTCTGTGACCAGCTGTGTGAAGATCGTGTGGGACATCACCAGTGCCACTGTGTGGAAGGTTATTTCCTAGAGCATCACCGGCATTGTCGGGCCAACACTTCAGGTTAGTGCATTTTAAGTGTCTTGTTGAGCAAATAGATAGAGCTAGGTAAAATGGGGTGGTTTTCATGTCTGTGCTACACAGGTTTCTTTGATTTTAACTCTGCCCATAAGGACTTATGGTCACGACAGCTTTCAGAATATCAGCAAATGTCAGAATTCTGTATCTGCTGGCCTGTGTCAGTTGGTGTTGATTGCCTCATCATGGCTGCTTCTCCTCTAGTCAACAAATGTCTTTTAGACTTCACTGCTTTTTCAGCACTTCTGACTTCTGCTGAGTTGGGAGGTTATTGCCAGAGCACTCCTGAACAAAAAAATTCTTGTTTCTGTGAGAGACAGTTTTCTGTCATGCTCTCTTTGGAACTTAGTGTTGTCAAGAAATGAGGAAACCCCGTTTTTTCTAGAACTGTGCCAGAAGATGGTTTTGCTGAATGGTGAGATCAAACACTAGCCTGTGAGAGAAGCCATGCTCTTGGCTTTGAATGTCCCAGAGTCTGAACTCTGAAGAATACTTGTCCCTCAGAGCATAGTTCCTCATCAGCTGTAGGCTGCTGCTCCTGACCTTCTTCTCAGTTCTGAAAGCAGGCCCCAGGGAACTCTGCTTTGTGGAGATGTAATGTCCTAACAGGCTTTTGTGTAAGGCAGGTGTTCCTGCCTGCAGAGAATCAGTGGGAATGGGAGTTCCTGCTTGGCATACCTGATTAGCAGTCTTGTTTCTTAGAAAAGCAAGAGCTGCTCAGTTCCCTCCCCTTTCTTTCTTCAGCTGCATCTGTGGACCAGTCTTCAGCTCACAATTTTCTAAGTATTTCTCTCTTATAAATGGGACAATTTAGTACCTGCTATAAGTCAGTTTCACTGGATTCATTTTAGCTTTAATAGAAATAGTCTTTTGGTGTTTGCACAGGGGTTTTATAAAAGTACCTGGTAGGGCTGTTCCTGCCTCATCTGCTTGAAGTGTACAAACCAAAGGCAAATCACAACAAGTTAGTACACACATAGAAACATTTATACAGGTTGTAGTCTGAGCATCTATTTAAAACTTTGTGTCCAGTGTGTGTGAACCAGTATGTATATATTGCAATGCCCCTCTGCAAAATATCTTGCCTGCAGAGTAACCATACCTCTGTCACTCCTGCTTTCAGCTGGTGTTGCATCGATTATTTTTTCCAATGGCCGTGATTTACTGATTGGAGATCTCTATGGAAGAAATTTGCGTACTTTGGTGCAGTCACAGAATCGTGGGATTGCAGTTGGAGTGGACTTTCACTTCTACCTGCGCAGAATCTTTTGGACAGACACAGTGCAAGATAAGGTTGGTAGAAATTTCAAGAAGAATGTATTTCTGTGTACCTGGAAGTAGAGAACTGCAAGAGGCAGAGTGTGTAGATAGGCCCTCATTTTTGAGAGCCAAAGCTGGCTGTATTTTTGTTTTCTAACAAAAAAGCTCCTTGAAATGTTTTATGTTAATGACTGCATTTTTCCATTATACTATTACATGTGACATATTAAACAAAGAATCCTATTATATGGGAATGTCTTGAGCAACTTTTAATTTTACTTGAGACTGAGTCCAAAAAACTAATTAAGAGAAATAGTAGACATTCTTTCAAAACGGAGCAAATTTTTCTTGGTAATTTTTGAAACATGATCATTTAAAATATAAAAGCTGTGTGCCTTCCAAGATGATAAAAATCAGATTTCTTTATATACTTCAAATGGCACTGTAATTGAGCTTGAATAACAAATATTGACAGTATTTTGTGTAATGAGCCAATATTGTGTTACTTTTTTTTTTTAGGAGTAATTATTTTAGCTTGAAGATACAGTAGAGCAAAGTAATTAAAAAAACTGTCTGGAGATTCTTGTGGAAGTTGGATGGCACCCTTGTTCTTTTTTTCTGTGCATAACTTATGGAAATCAAAAAAGTCTTAGGTCAAATGCTGAAACTTCATAATCTTTGTCCTCACGTTGATTGTCATGCAGAGTGAAGGAGAATCTATGACCTGGCTCCTGCAAATGCCACTGATGGATCAATTTGGTGTCACTGTCATAATTCTGAATCTACACATAAGACATGTAATAAAAATTATAGTTCTCACCGCAGTTCCATGCTGATTCTGTAGAAAGAACATTCACTACATGGCTGTCAAGTAGGACAAGATTTGTATGCACAGTTTTTGACTTGGTCACAGTTCTGGCATTTTTATTGTGGCTGCAGTAGGTTCCTATTGCTGCACTTGCTTTGTCAATGGCTGAATGTAGTCAGGGTCAAATCTGCACTTTTATGAGACAGGAGGTTAATTCTGTCTTTGCAATAGGTATAAATAAAAGATAATATGGGGGTTTTTGCTGCATGCCCCAGGTGGCCAGGACTGTCTTTTTATCTGCCCAATATAGTTTAATCCTAATTAATTAATTAATTAAGTTCTAGCTAGAATGGCCAGATGAAAACATTTGCATTTAGAATTTTCTTAAATGACGAATATTTCCACCTGACGTCTTAAAATAATGATATTACTGGGGCATTTTTTGTCTTTTTTTTTTCTTTTTTTAAGAGTAAGACATAAACTAAAACAGAAAATTGTGGGTTGTGTTTTGTGTCATCTTTATCTCATTTAGTGTACTGCCAGATAACCTAATGCCCATAAGCTCTTTCATCAACAGGGTTTCCAAAGACCAGAGTAGACAGTTAACTGGTTATCTTGATTACTGTTACTTGGAACTGAAGAATATTTAAAATGATACAACTCTTTCAGCTCTTATTTTTCTTCTTATTTTTCTTGCATATATGTAGTTAGTAATCTGTATTTTCTTTTAAATGCATTCCAGATCTCGTGCCATTGTTAAAAAAAAAAAAATCTACCTTTTCATATTACCTAGTGTTATAATCACATGATTACTATATATGCAAAATAATTGTGTTTGGACTGTTTATTTCATGTAGCTCTGAACTTGCTTGTAAAAAACAACTTTATTCTTCTTGAGCAGGATGCTGTTAAAATTAGCCTTAGGTAAAGGAGACCACAAGCTGAGACCTTTCTGTGAGGACGGACAGCTTCTCCTAATTTCTTCATTTTGCTATTTCCCCGTAGTGGTAGCTGCAGTAAGAGCTCCCCTCTTGTTTCTGGCCACTGTTGAGAGCTTTACCAAAGCAATGAGCATTTGTTTTCAATCAATAAAAATACTGGGTTTTGCTAGATTCCATGAAAGCAAATGCACTTTCCTCTTTTTTTTTTTTAAACCACTTGCTAAAGGACAAGGCTATTTTAGTCTGTTATCTTGTCCATTTTGCAGAAATGCTAGTTGAAGGCAAGCCTCCTGCAATTTTTGCATTGGTTTTCAGAACTTTGCAAAAAATCCTAACCTAAGGAATAACTTAGAGGACAACTTGCTTGTATCTGGTGGCCAGCTGTGGATCAGTGATCAATGTGATGATAAGAGACAAATATCACATGACTTGTGATTAGCAAAACATCATGTGGGGACTGACAATATTTGTATTGTTTTCAGGTTTTTTCTATTAGTATTGATGGCTCTGATTTCCAAGAAGTTTTAAATATTTCAGTTGACACACCTGAAAACCTAGCAGTGGATTGGGTTAACAATAAACTATATGTGGTCGAGACCAGTGTGAACAGAATAGATATGGTTAACTTGGATGGAACAAACCGTGTGACTCTTATTGCTGAAAATCTTGGAAATCCTAGAGGAATAGCACTTGATCCAACTGTTGGGTAAGTGATACTTACCAGATAATGGTAAAAGATATATCAGAAATTCCCTTATCCCCATGCAAAAGGAAGACAACTAGGAAACAGCAAGAGTGATCATTTTAGAATCAGATATAAAATATTTTGAACATTTGCATTCTCTCCTAACCTATTCTGAACCTTAATTTATGAGAGGGCTCTGCAATGCATTTATTTATAATGTGTGGAATCTGTTTCATGGCTGGAGTTGTGTGTGCATGAGCAGCACTGAAAATGGGACCTGTGGAATTGCCCTGAAGGGGAGTATTATCCTTAAAGATTTCAATTGTGATACCATCCAGATATCCTGCTCTCTGAAATAAAGAGATGGAATGAAGGCAGGAAAGTTAGTGTCTCTTAATCCATATGCTTCAGAAATATATGTGAGCCATGAAAACATGTATCTTCAGAGAATGGGAAGAGGAATTTAATGCAACTTGTAGTCATGACTGCTGCTTTCATGCTGCAACTATTTGTCACTGGTTTATTTCTGGAAGTAAACTTGTCTGTGATTTAATAAGGAAAAACTAGTATTTCTGAGGTATTTTGGGTGAAAGCATGCTTCTTTATGGACTTATTCTATAAAATAAAATGAAAGTTACTTTTTGTCTAGAAAGTATAAAGTATGTTTTTGTAGTATGCCAGCTGAGAAACCAATTGTGTTCTGAAAGGATGTTGGTTTTAAATTCCATGTGAAATGCTAGGATTTCTTATAAAATCTCAAGGAAACATGACCTTTTTTCTTTTTTATTTCTTTATAGTTATTTGTTTTTCTCAGACTGGGACAGTTTGTCCGGTGATCCTAAAGTGGAAAGGGCCTTCATGGATGGCACAAATCGTCAGGATTTGATAAAAACTAAATTAGGCTGGCCTGCTGGAATAACTCTGGATATTGTGTCAAAGAGACTTTACTGGGTTGACAGCCGGTTTGATTACATTGAGACTGTAACTTATGATGGACTTCAAAGGTAGGTGAAATACTATTCCTTGGAGGCTACACTGATTATTTTGTATCTAGTGCAAGAAAGGATTTCTCTAACAAAACAAGATATACAAAGGATGAAAATTACAACATAATTAATGTGATGCACCTTTGTCTCTATGGTATGATGCTGCTTCTAGACATTCTTTAATTCATCAGTCTTTGCTCTTTTTCGACCTTGAATTCCTCTTGCCCTTATTTTATAATGTACATTTTATAGTCCACAATACAGTACACGTTTTTAGAGCATTTGCTTTTTATTATTTTTCTATTACATTCATTATTTTCCATCGTAATTTTTTGTATTTTTTTCATGAAAGAATTTATATGAAATATTCTACTTCAAAACAGGAATTTGTGTGATAGGTATTAAATGTTTTTCTTACATTTTATAAATCTTAGCTGTCAAAAATTTAGTCATCCTTCACCCTATTATGATGCTGGGGAGACTAAATCGCAGCATGAAAGAGGGGAGTCCTTGAGTTTTTATGGGACTGTGTCTTACAGCAGTGTTGTTTAGAAGCCTGCTTATCTCTGCATCCCTGATTAGTATCAGTTACTCAGACACAAGAAAACTTATCCCTTTTAACACACCTTCTGTGTATTGACTTCAAAAACAGTCTTCTGCTCATTTCACAGGTCTATTGTTCAATGTATTTTTTCACTTACTAAATTATAAAATTAATGTTGGTATCTTTTCTCCTCTCATCTTTACTCACTTGTGTTTTCTTGGAATTTGCTAACACTTTTCCTCTATTTTCCACTGCTGCCTCCTTTAGGTTGATGAACTGTGTATGTTTAGCTTTATCTCTTCACTTCATTTGATCTTTTAAATTTATACTTTAGTAGCTTTTCTCTTGAAACAAAATGCAGTGAATTAATTTAAAATACAGTATCCTTTCTTCTGTTTATAATGTTACTGTCTAGGTAATATTTGGTAAGTAATTTTAAATTATCTTTATAACAGGAGAACAGTAGCTCATGGAGGCTCACTGGTTCCTCATCCGTATGGAATCACTTTATTTGAACACAATGTTTATTTCACTGATTGGACCAAAATGGCAGTGGTGAAAGCTAACAAATTTTCAGAGTCTAACCCTCAAGTGATCTACCAGTCTTCACTGAGACCTTATGGAGTGACAGTTTACCATGCTGCCAGGCAGCCCTTTGGTAAGACCATAAGTAGATTATCACAGGAGATTTAGGAAGTATGTTACCAAAAATTGGTAAAAATTATGAGACTTGCTTTGCTGTAAAGAACTGTAATTATGATACATAAGTTTGTATTGCAAAACTGGGCTGATTTTTATCACACAGTTGTTTCATCCAGGTCCTGTAGTTGATGAACTGTCAAATGCAACATTCAAGAGTAGGGAGAGCTTTATAAATAGACTGATAGTTGGTGGAGTCAAACCTGTGGGTTTGAGTAGTATTAGTGTTTAGGACTTTTTTTCTCAACACTCCAATGAATGCAATGAAAAGACTACCAGTATTCAATTAATTTTGTGAGATATAATTCTGAAGTAGGTCTATGTGCAGGAGACTATAGCCCAATTTATGGCCTTAATGCTGTGTGCTGAGTGTCTCTGTATGAGCTGAATTCCTTAATGATGGTTACCTCTGGTGTGGTTTCAGTGCATTTCACGGTAGAACTGGTGGGGTATGTTTTCTGTGTGATGGAACTCTCACATAATGCACATGGTTTATTGTGGATGTTGAAGAAATCCTGAAAAACGAACATAATGATGCCGTTCGGTTAACAGAGGAAGTTATAATTCTATCTGTATTATTTTCCAGTAAGAAATCCTTGTGGAAGTAATAATGGGGGATGTGAACAGATCTGTGTTCTCAGCCACAAAACAGATAATGATGGCCTAGGTTATCGCTGTAGGTGTACCCTGGGCTTTGACCTACATGTGGATGGACGACATTGTGTTGGTAAGAAAATGCCTTACAATTGTTGGAAGTAATGCTACTCCATTAACTCTAGAGCTGTTTCTAGAACATCTTTCTTCTCTTCTGTAGCTTCAATATACTAAGGACTTTTTGTCTTTTCACCGCAACTCTTTTTGACAGCTTTAAATGTAGTAATTTCTGCTGATGTTAATTTCAAGCCACGATTTAAACTCACCTCCTTTAATGAGGATTTTGAGTTAAATATGGAATATGTGTAGACAGCTGAGCTCTTGATCCTGAAATCAAGCATGAATGCTTGCTAATATGCAGATTTTGCATTATTTTGAATATATAAGCCTGTTTTCCTGTGCAGTAGTGTGCAGATTTGGTTGGTCTTCTCCCTTTGGACACATGGCAAGAATATGAGATTCTGTTTTGGAGCTGTGTGTTTTCCTATTTGAGTGCAGAATTGTCAGTGATGCATGTTTACTATGACTGTCTACTGACAAAGTATGTCATATATGTTGTCTGTAATTTTAGTATTTGGCCATTCATTTATCTGGCTAGCCCAGGTATTGTCTAGTTTTATGGTGGCCCTACAAAGCCTCCGAGTTATTTTTTTATAGATTATTATAAAGCAAGAGTACAGAAGATGATTTCTCCTTCCATAGGTTTAATGTTTGCTTTAGAAGTTTATTAGGACCACAGTAACAATGAGAGAGGAATACTTGGCCACATCACCTAACATTCTGGATTGGGTTTTGTTTTTCTTCTTCAGTTTTTAGATCTTGTCAGTATTTAAATCCCTATTTTTTCATTCTTCCTTTTTCTACTTCCAGGCTATTTTTAGTTGTCAGAATAAAACAAAGCTTTTCTTAATGCTCAGGTGTCTCCCTTTGTGGATAAGTAAAGTCTGTGTCTGATTTTTCCTTTCGCAGCTGTGCGGCAGTTTCTGCTGTTTTCGTCCCAGATGGCAGTGCGGGGAATCCCATTCAATCTCTCCACCCAGGAAGACGTGATCATACCTGTAACAGGGAGCCCATCATACTTCGTTGGAATTGACTTCTGTGCTCAGGATGACACAATTTTTTTTTCAGACACAAGTAAAGACATGATCTATAAACAGAAAACTGATGGTTCAGGTAAGCATCATGCTTGGGAATGAAAGTAAGTATGGTAAGAAGTCTGTAATATATATTTTTCTAAAAAAAAAATTATGAAAACTCACATTGTGAGATATACAGATAAATCTATCTCAGTGTAACCCCAGTAACCTGGAAAATGTTTCTCAAAAATGTTTGTAGAATTCATATTAAGCTTGAATTCTCTTGTTGTTTGACAAACTTGCTGAATGTATTTGGGAATGAACTATTTGTAGTACTTCCACCAACTAGTATTTGCCCTTACCAGTCTGTTTATGCAGACAAGTATGCCTTTCAGTAGTATGAAACCATGTTTCTATTTTAATTTCCCGATCTGGAGAGCAGGATGTTTGCTATGATACTGTAATACAAAAAAAGAAAATTAACTTAGTGAGATTTTTGGAAATCCTATTTATGCTATGTAAAGAATGTTTCTCTCCAATTTATAATGATGACCAAATGTCAGCATGTAGTCTTCTGTGCTTGCTTGCTGCCTTGGGTCAGGTTAATGGTAGACTGCAGCTGACCATTACTATGCAAAGAGTAGGTAAAGTCTGGCTGTTGAGCAAGACGTCATTGCTGCACTGACCTTACTGACCTTCATTTGTAAAACCCTCAGTGTAAACTTAGTGACAAATTTTCCTCTGACCTTTGGTTAGTCTTTATTTCCCCTCTTTTGTAGCTGTGCTCCTGGACATATAGTACACCTTCTTTGTCTAGGGCAAAGGGCCCCCCCAGTAATCGGTCTTTATATTAAGTAGCACCGGGGTAGCATTTGTACCAAGGGGAACCACTAGAATACTGTACTCATGTTATTTCTGCTGTTCCTAAACATTTGCAATTATTATGTGTGTTATAAATTCTAGGAAGAGAGATTTTGACTGCTAATAGAGTGGAAAGTGTTGAAGATTTGGCTTTTGATTGGATCTCAAAGAACCTCTACTGGACAGATCCTCAATACAGGAGCATTAGTGTGATGAGGCTGGCAGATAAATCTAGGAGAGCTATTGTTCAGAATTTAAATAATCCTCGCTCAATAGTGGTTCATCCTGTTATTGGGTAAGTTTAGGCTCTCATTTTAAACTATATGTACAAATGTATGGTTTAAACAGAACTGATGAGATTAGATTTACATCTGATTCTGGATTTTCGTTCTTTTTAAAATACCATCTCTTTTCAGTTGTCTTGTCTTTATTTTGTTTGTTTTATTCCAGCCTAGGATTCAGCACCCAGAGGAAAGGGCATAGTGAGACAGATTCCACATGACAGAAGCACTCAAAAGAACTCTCTTTAAGAGCACCATGTTTTTTTCCTTTTACTCCTGTTCATTGATAAAAAAGCAAAAGAGATTGGTTTCTTTCTATCACTCAGAAAGCTATTTCTCATAGTTGAAAGATGAAGCTTGCTAAAGTGTTTTTAATATACTTTCAATTCCCAGACTGCTAACATTGGTTCCGTAGTTTTATCTCTCCAAATTTCTTTATTTGAACCACATTGGATACTACTGTCTGTATTTGATACAGACCTTACAATATGTGACTCCATACACAAAATAAAGCCCTGCTTTTCTTTGATGGAAATGGTTACTTTCAAATTTCATACTCTATGTTCTTTGCCAGTGCCAAGACAGTGTTTCTTTCACAGCATAGTTTGGCTTTGTAATGTCGTACTACTGAATTTCTTGATTCTTGGATATTGGTTTTTCATGAGTAACCAAATACACTATTTTGGAAGTAATCTCATAAGAATAATGTTGAACCTGGATCATGGATATCCCAACATTTTTTGTTTGCTGCTTTATAAAATTATTTAACATTAACTTCAAGTCTTTGACTGTAAGCATAAGTCAAATGGATCAGGAAAAAGTTCTTTGAAGTATTCATGCTGGAAGATGCATTTTTGATTGATTCTATTTCTCTGTCACTAATTACATGAGAATCTTAACAATTTTAACCAAGTTATGGATCTTTTATATTCAAAGGGCCAAAATACTTCCAAAGATCCTGGTAGTTGTATACAAGATAAATATTAATTGTCGATACCACTGCCAATTGTGGAGAGTGACAACATGAAACTTTTTAAAGTTATGTGAAGGATGTGATACAAAAAAAAATATTAATGCTGTTTCAAATGTTTGCTCTGTTTAATAACATTATGTAATTTTTTTCCTGACATGTGTCTTTTCAGGTATATATTCTGGACAGATTGGTTCCGTCCAGCAAAAATCATGAGGGCCTGGAGCGATGGGTCCCATGCCTTGCCAATTGTCAATACAACACTAGGCTGGCCTAATGGCCTCGCCATTGACTGGAGGTAAGGGCAACACAGAACACAGAGAAGCTTTTTTTGAGCAAACATCTTTCTCCCTTTAAACTGTTAGTGAGTGAAAATGAAAGAATTACGTCAGATTGCATGCACTGGCACTCTTTTCTTGAAGACCTTATCTTTCCATTGGTTGAAAAGCTTAAAATGTAAGGTTTTCTCAGAATCCTTCCCCACACACCCCAATAGCTTCTTGTAGGTTTAATATTATTGTTTAAGAAAATAGTGCTTCCTAATGGACATAATGTCACTTAAAAATACATGACATTTTCATTATTTCTAGTTCTCTGAGATTGTACTGGGTGGATGCTTTTTTTGATAAGATTGAGCACAGCACCTTTGATGGGCTGGACAGACGGACTCTTGAACATATTACTCAAATGACTCACCCATTTGGCCTTACTATTTTTGGAGGTAAGTCTGGCATTGAAATATATTATCTATTATTATCAGAGATTTTTCTTTTTATATGATGATCTGTGAGTTTGTGACATAAAAGGACAGATTTTGTAATACCGGTTTTCCCAAAAAAGCACTCTTGAAAGTTTCTACTAGAAATATGTATTTAGTACGTGCTTGTTTTTAGAGCTGGTTTGAAGTATATTTGTTTTTAAATAATTTTGGACAGGTCAGGTAATTCATGTAGTGCAACAAGTCAGATATGCTGTACTAATTATAGCTTCCAGGGTGAGCTATTCATGCTGAACAGACAAAGTGAATCACCACTCCAGTAATGGTAAGCATTTCAGGATTTCTAATAATTATATGTAAAGTTTATTACTGGATTTATGTTGTGTCTGAAGAAAGATGTCAGTACATGACCCTTTTTGATCGTGTATAAAAATATCTTCAAAAATACTCTAAAATTTTCTGTGAAGTAGTCTTAATGAATGACTTAAAATTGCCTTGGAATTTGAAATTCTAGTTGGGTTTGTTGTATGTCAATTTCAGTAAAATTTGAAAAGGTGTTCCTAAGTTATGTTTGCCTGTGACTGAAGGCTAAGTTTGACAGCATTATAAGTGGTGAAGTCCCTTTTGTCTTTTTCATGAAACAATTATGAAAAATGGTTACATTTTCACGAAAAGTCGTCTAGGGTTTTTTTATGATGCTTGATTTTTATGTCCTATTTCTATATAATATGTTAAATATTTTTCAAAACAGGTTATGCCTATTTCACTGATTGGAGACTTGGTGGAATAGTTCGAGTGAGGAAGTCTGATGGAGGAGAAATGACAATTATTAGGAGGGGCATTAGTAACATTATGCATGTTAAAGCATACGATGCTCATTCCCAAATAGGTGAGCCCCTTTCTTGTACAGAGGGAGGATGTGAAATAGGGAATAAGAGACAAAATGTCAGGACAGCAGATTCCCAGTTTCAATTCTATAAATGGCTGTACTGAATCATAACTAACATGTAAGGGAGGCAGCACAGGCACTTGCAATCACACATTGTGTATTTCACTGCTTTATGACTGGATGCAATTTCCCGCTACCCCTTCTGTTACTCTACTTAACAACCAAGCAAAATGAAATTATGATTCCATTGTGTTTTGTGTGATTGTATCACCAAACTACAACTTCACATTTCTCCTTTTCTGGTAGAAGTTTTAGTTAAACTATATTATTTATTTAGAGGAATTGGGTAAATGTTTATTAATCAAATTACTATTCTTCAAGTAATTACTATGTATAAATCACTAATTTTTTCTTATTTTCTTAAATTCTATGGGATTCTATGATCTAAGCCAAGGATTTGGTATTGTAGTTAATTTTGTAAAACAGCCAATGCACTCATCAAACATACGATTAAACCTAGGGCTCACTGACTACTTGGTATCCAAAGACTTGATCTGGTTTCACAGCCTTGGTCAGACAGAGGTTCTCATTCGTAGTAGTATACTTATTTCCAGACAGCTGCTGAAAATTGTCAGAAAATTGGGTGAAATTTAATAGTACGTTTTTGGCTTCCATAAACATTTGTGTCAATGGAGAGTATATGGAATGCAACACTTCTTTTATGTTACTTCTACTCTTGCTGTTGATGGACTTGACCTTGTTTTGCAGTGTATGCAAAACCGGGACTTGCTACAGCACTTTTTAAAAAAAGTTATTATGCATTTTTAATAGTTCCCAAGATGTTATCTGTAGTGCATACATTGATTTTCTCTATCACTTTTTAAGGCTCCAACTACTGTAATAGAGGAACAAATCCCAATGGAGACTGCAGCCATTTCTGCTTCCCAGTACCAAACTTTCAGAGAGTTTGTGGGTGTCCTTATGGAATGAAGCTGGCTCCAAATCAACTGACATGTGTTGAAGATCCATCCAATGAGCCACCCACTTCGCAGTGTGGCTCTTACTCATTTTCCTGTGGTAATGGAAGATGTGTGCCTCGATACTATCAGTGTGATGGTGTTGATGATTGCCATGATAACAGTGATGAACAAAACTGTGGTTCTTTAAGTAAGTAATCTCTGTAATTTGCAGTTAGTGTTCCTCTTTTGCAGTGCAGGAAATTTAATGAGTCAATATGGCTTCATTGGAATAAACTCCAATTTTTTAGGGTTGCATCTGTGAATAAATCCTGAAATCTTTCTGGGAGATTAGTTACTTTAGAAATTCCTTTGAATAATTAGTTACTTTGGAAAGTATATCACAGTAATACAGGATTCAGTACCAGCCACCTAAACAATGCATGAAAATACTCATATCTCGCTAGTCTCAAAATTCAATTTACATAGTTACAAACGTTTATTTTCTAAAGAAAAAGGTTGTCCTTGTTATTATTTTTTTGTAATTTTGAAAGATATTGGAGTATCAATAGCTTGCCTAATTGGGATGCATGGAGAGGAACAAGCCATCTTAGTAAAGATGAGGACACTTAGAAAAATAGCACCATAAGAAAAATAAAACCATCTACATCGCCTAACCTTCCTCTAAGATTAAAGCACCACCTTTTGTTTCACTTAACATCAGAATAAAAGATTTGTTTTTCATAATATTTGGCTAATGCTGATCTGTTTGTTACATCTGGATTTTAACGGTTAAGTAAATTAGAAGCACATTGGTTCATTTCCTGGTTTTACAGTAAAGTGTCTCACACAAAATATTTTGTTGTTCAAGTAAATTGAGAGAACAGTGGGATAATAACGCTTGATAAGGCATTGAAGAGAGGATAAGGTACTGAAGATATTGAAGATGCTTTTATGACATATCTGGTGCTTCTTCAGAGTTAATTTTTTAAATCCCAAACAAGAAAATAGGACACAGTAGTAAAATGTGCTCCCTAAAGCATGGGATTAACTAGTATGACTGAGGTATAAACTGTTTCTTATTAATGGGCCATTTTAGAATAACTAGAATATATTTGGGGAAAAATATAAAGCAAATGGTTACCAGAAGAAGTTACTTTTCTTGTTATTTAGATTGTTGTGGAGTGCCTAACTGTTCAATTTTTTATTGCTTCCTGCAGTTTAAAAAAAGTTTGTGAGTGTTCTGTCCAGTTCTGCACCATGTTGCATAACAGACATTTTAATTCCAAGCAATGTGCACTTTAGCATTTGATGTTGATTTTAGGCATTCTGTAAGTGTAATGAATGTACTGATAACTGTTACAGGAAAGGCAAGTTTTGGAGATCTTTATAAACACCTTTTTTTTCTCTCTTTTTTTGTTTCTGTTTTTCTGTTTTTCTGTTTTTCTTTCAGACAATACTTGTGCTTCTTCAGCTTTTACCTGTGCCAGTGGACAGTGTATTCCGGGTCGCTGGCATTGTGATAAACATAACGACTGTTTTGATGGCAGTGATGAATTGCATTGTCCTACACAAGGACCCTCTTCATGCCCTGCAACTCAGTTCACCTGTGATAATAGGAGATGTATTCCAAGAATCTGGCTATGTGATACTGATAATGACTGTGGTGATGGCTCAGATGAAAAAAACTGCAGTGAGTAGCATGACTATCTGTTGTTTTTATAGTCAACTGTGCATATCTACATAGCTGTATCTGTTGGTATAAGGATGATAAATGAAACTGTGAAAAAAGGACTAGTATCTAAGTTAGACTGGTACTTTGTTGTCCTTAAGATGTGGAAAACTTGTCTAATTTGAAGTTCCAGGGCCAAGTAGAATGCAGAGAAGTAATTTAAAAATAAAAAGAGGCAAATGTGATAATCGGAATTATGGTGCTGCATAATGTCATCCACTGTAATTAGCAAAAAGCAGTTAAGGCTGAGATGTCCTAAACACCTACTTCATGAGTGATCTCAGTGATGGCTAATGGTGTAGTCAGCTAACCTAGGCTGGAAGTTTTTGCCAGAAGTAAGATACTATCTTTTTCATATACTTTCTTTTGAGTTATTTACCACTACGTGGCATCTTTTTTTTATTTTCCATGAGCCCAAGCCTACATATAAATGAAAAATTACCTGATATTAACTTATTAGTGCTTGTAATTTATATGATTGCTAGTTGTTGTACTATACACTGCGAGTTAGGGATAATGTTCTTTTACTTTGTCAGGAATATGCTGATTTCAAAAGAGAGGAAAGAAACACATTTGCATTTATTGTCATTCTTAATAGCTTTCACAGGTACTTGTGAACCCAGGCAATTCCAGTGTCCAGACCATCGCTGTATTGACCCGTTCTATGTCTGTGATGGAGACAAAGATTGTATAGATGGTGCTGATGAGCATGACTGCAGTAAGTGTGTTACTTTCTTTGTTGAATGCCTGTTTATTGTTTCCTCATACTTGCCCCCAAACGAGTATTTGGTGACCTCAAATTACCAGCTCCAAGACAGCAGAATGCGTAATAAACCTATCCATAAATTAACCCTGTTTGTGATGCTTTTGATCTCTGGGTGGATTGTGGAGGGCTGAAATGTGTTTCCTCTGTTTTCTGTGTATTACAAAGTCACTGCATTTTCTGTGTCTCAGGGAAATTATGGTCTTCAGTGGAACTGATACCATATCAGACTTGAGCACTTGTAGGGTAAATCTGATGCAGTCTAGCTCTGTAAAATAAATAACATTCAATATTTTTAAATTTTGTAGTATATAACTGCAGTGCCACAGAGTTTAAATGTCTAAGTGGAGACCAGTGTATCAGCAGCTACTACCAGTGTGATGGTGTTTTTGACTGTAACGATCACTCAGATGAGGCTGATTGCCGTAAGTATATTGATGCTCAAAGACTTCAGTTATTAAGTGATGCTTCTGGAAATTTCCTTTAATCTGCTATGTCAAATAATGTTCTTGAAATCTTAATATTCTTTTCAGGGAAACTTGTCTTTAAATCATTTTTCGGAGCAGGAATTTCAAACATAGGTTCCAGTGCAAGAATATCATAGAATCATAGAATGCCTTGGGTTGGAGGGAACCTTAAACATCATCTAATTTCAATGCCCCTGCCATGGGCAGGGATGCCTTTCACTAGACCAGGTTGCTCAAAGCCCCATCCCACTTGGTCTTGAGCACTTCCAGGGATATGGAAGCATTTCAGACTCAGGATTTTAAAGTAAAATTAAATCTATTAATCTGAAAAAACTGGTATTCATGAGAGTTAGACTGAAACTTTTTTTTTTAGTAATTTTTTAGACTTAAATTAGTTAAAATGTTACAACATGGGGTGGTGTAAGAGAAACTTGATTTTCTGTAGCTTTGGACAGGTGCATAGGTATAAATATGTGCTTGCTCAAAGTATAACAATAGTTGAATTGCCTTGTTGACCACATTATAAAGTAGGAGTTAAATTGGTCACATTTTGAAATGTCATGTAAATTGACTGACTGATTCTATGGCCTGATCTAAAAGCAATACAGTTCTTAATAGCATTGTACCTAGTTATATAAGAGATGAACTGAACATAATGGTTTTACTTCTATGGCTAAAATTGAAACAGCTTCTGAACTGCTGAATGTCACTGTTCTAGCTACAAGACCACCAGGGATGTGCCACCAGAATGAATTCCAGTGTCAATCAGATGGCAGTTGTGTTCCTGATAACTGGGAATGTGATGGCCATCTTGATTGTGCAGATGGCTCAGATGAGCATCACAGATGTCCTGCCAGAACATGTCCTCCATCTCTTTTCCGCTGTGATAATGGCAACTGTGTCTATCGAGCATGGATCTGTGATGGGGATAACGACTGCAGGGATATGAGCGATGAGAGAGATTGTCCAACTCAACCCTTCCGGTGCCCCAGCTGGCAGTGGCAGTGTCCAGGTCACAGCATCTGTGTGAATCTCAGCAAAGTATGTGATAATTCTGCCGATTGTCCTAATGGAGCTGATGAATCCCCATTGTGCAGTAAGTTACTGTTCAGGTATCTACTATAGACTATGTGTTATATCTTCAGAAGGAAATGGAATATTCAGCATGCTCTATTTAATGTCACAATGTTTCTAGCAGAAATGTTAATAAGCACAGTGTAATTTGAGCTCAAATTTCTAAGTAGAACTTGCTTTCAGTGAAAAGAGACTACAATGATGACTGAGGAATTTATTTACTATATCCAATCTTGTGCTCTGAATTCCAGTGTGACTTCCACTGACTTTAGATTTTCATATAACTACATGGGAATGACCTTTGTGTTCCTGAACACATTCACTAAAGCATAGTATGCTTTAAATTCGATGAAATGTGATTCATTCCTTAATATTCTCTTTTAAATTTTTAACTTCAAGAATCATGATTAAAATCAAGAAGTTCACATGTAGCCAGAATTTGTATTTATGAGTTGATTATGAGTTGATTTAAACATAATCTTTTTCTTTCCTTCTTTCCTCCTTCTTCTCTTTAATCAATGCACATTCTCAGATGAACCCCAGCCAGGTATGATTATAAACTATTTTAAATTATTATTTATACAGCTTTAGGTTTGGAGTGGTAAATTTTCATATATTTCTAGCTATTTTTGAAAAAGTTGTTGTATGTACTTTGACAGCCTTCTGTTTGGCATTTGTTTGATGAGATTCAGTACATGTGATGTTGTTACCTACCTTTATGTGCACTGTGTATGTTGTGTTTTGTATAAGGACCACAGTCCATTCTCACACCGCGTAACTGATGATTCTGCAGTCATTTTAGCAGCAGTCTTAGGCTAATAATGCAATTGTAAAGACCTAAATTTATTATAGGAAGTCTTTGTTGACTATTTGCTTATCTCTTTCCCCAACCCAACTTCAGATCAGGAAAGCTGCTCTGACAATAATGCTGGCTGCACTCATGAATGTATTCAAGGACCTTTTGGAGCTCAGTGTACCTGTCCTATTGGATACCAGCTTGCAAATGACTCCAAGACCTGTGAAGATATTAATGAATGTGATCCTCCAGGCTTTTGTAGTCAGCACTGTTACAATGAGAGAGGGTCTTTTAGGTGTTACTGTGATGAAGGATACATTCTAGAAGCCAATGGGAGGACTTGTAAAGCAGCAGGTGAGAAACATTGATGTCAGACTAAAGAATGACAATAGTATCTGAAAAGTGTCCAGCTTTGTGTCTCAGTTTGAAAGACAGGTGTCTGCCAAGGTGGGAACCTCTCCTGGAATGGAAAATATGACCCCCTTCCCTCCAAATTATTATAACTTTGAAATTAAGGGGCTTTCAGGCAAAGATATGGGAAAAGGAATAACAGTTCTTTATATACAGATATATATATATATATATATATTTGTATTTGTATAACAAGACGAACAAACCAAACCAGAAGCCCAGTGACCGCCTTCTCAGGGCCGGGAGCTCTTCCCCTTTGGTGTAGTTACAGGCACAGTCTGCAGGGGGCGCTGCTGGCTCCGGGCAGGGCTGGTGCCGTGATTCCCTGGAGCCGGCAGGGGGCGCTGCTGGCTCCGGGCAGGGCTGGTGCCGTGATTCCCTGGAGCCGGCAGGGGGCGCTGTGGCGCGAGCTCAGCAGCGTCTCCCTCACGGGGTCATGGCGGGGGGGCTGGATGGCAAAGTGGGCTGACCAGGAACCTGGGGGCAGCGGCTGGAACGGCAGGGACCAGCAGACCCCAGAGTAGCAAATGAAATGTATCAGAAACTCCGCAGCTGTAGCCGGAGCCATGGGGGTTTCATGGCAGGCAGAGGTGTGGGGTTAGAGTGAAGTGAAAAATCTGGAGCAGTGGCAGGAAAAAGGTGGGGCTGGGCAGTGGCAGCCCAACTCCGGAACGCAGCCTGGAGAGGCTCCTTTGGAGGGGCCTCGGGGTCCCGGGTTTTCCCCTGAGGCACTCAAGTAAGTGGTGAGGGTCCTTTCTAGTGGGTAAGGTATTAATAAGGTCCCAGTCCAACAGCTGCTCTTACAAGCAGATGCTTACCCACCGTAAGGAAGAAGCAGTCCAGGGCTGGGTGGTGGCAGTGGCAGCTTGACCGACCTCCATCTCGATGCCGACAGTAAGAGCAAGAAGAACCGAACCCAACCCCTAACCCCCCAGCCAAAATCTGGTGGTATTGCTGCCCTTCCCAGGAGAATGCCCCTCAACTACTAGCCAAGCCACTTGCACTCGTTCCCCTTCTCCTTGGCTATATCCTTTGTCTCTCTTAAGTACCAGTCGTTATTGTCTCTTAGCAACAAATGGGAGAAAATTCCCTGAGAGAAAGCAACAAAAGGAAAAATCCTAACCCCCAACACTTTGCCATTATGATATTGTTCTGTTTTAAAAGAGCTAATGTGAACAGCCACTTAGAGCTATTCATGGCAGATGACCTTGAGAATTAAATCTGTCAGCTGAGGGGTTAATTAGAAACTAATATTTCGTTGAAATAATATATTTAAGTGAACACTGTTATTTTTAGCCTGCAGTGGTCAAAAATAATGTTTTGAAGAAAAGCAATGTCAGAGACTTGTAAGCCATAGGCCAAAATTAACTGTTCATAAAGTTTAATGCTCATGAAGTATTTAAATCCCAGCCTTTCGTAAGACTTACCTGGTCCCTATGCTACACTTTGCTCATTTGTAAGCAGCAAACATCACTGATACAGCCTAGAAGCCAGTTGTTCTCTGTCTCTTATGTAGAACACTGACAGGGCGGAGGAGCCATATACCCAGTGGAATTTGCCTCTACAGGTTTCCTGGTTTAGGGATATACTCAGGTTGTGGAAGACACTTGCATTTTTCCTGCACATAAGCTTGCAGTTACTTTACTAATAGGGAGTTTCTTTGCTGTCTCTATGATTGCTACTCTTCAATTGCTTTTCAGCATGTTATCTGTGCAACCCAATTACAGCGATCTATTACTTTCTTGTAATCTATTTCTTCTCTCCTGTTCTCGCATGGTCTAAAGGGAAAAAAGAGAAGGTGGGTTACAAAGGAGGGAGACCAGACTGAGTAGATTAGTTGGAGGTGGAGGTACTAAAAACTTTGGGAGTTGAATCAGGAGTGGGAGATGAAGGAGGTTCATGGAAGAATGAGTGTTGGATGTCAGCAGCAAACTGGTTAGACCATGGGGAATAGGACCAGATAGGAGCCTGGAAGGGAAGTCTGTAGAAAGAGTTATGGAGAAAAGCCAAGCTAGGTTTAAAAGTCAGGATGCACAGACTGAATATGATATTGTATCTTGGCCTGAGAATTGATTAGAATTTGTCCTTTAAATATGTATATCTAGATACTACAGTTTTGATGCTATAAATTCATGTTAAATTACTCAGTGTTTCTTTTTCTCTCAGTTACTGTTGAATAGCTCAGTGGTTTATCTTAATTTCTATTCCTTTGGCAGAATCTGGGAATCTTCTTTTGCTGGTGGCAAGTCGTAACCAAATCGTTGTGGATAACATCACTTCTCAGTCACATAGTATTTATTCTCTGGTTCGGGATGGGACAAATATTGTGGCTATTGATTTTGATTCAATCACAGATCGTATCTTTTGGTCTGATACAACACAGGATAAAATTTGGAGTGCTTATCTAAATGGGACTGACCGAAAAATAGTAAGTTTTGTTGAGTAAGTTTTCTTGTCTTTTATGGAGAGAAAATGAAGACACTGTGTCTTCAGTTAACAAAGGGGAAGAGGGAAGTCCAAATATAGTAAGAAGAGAGATAACAAAGTAAAACAACTATGTAGATGCTAGGCTAACATTTCATATAGCTGTTTGAAAAAGGAAAATGAATGCTTTCAAGAAGTCCTTTTTAAACATCAAAATATAAGCTGGTTTTCTTATTAGTAAATTCTGACTTCTTCAGTAGACCTGCTGAAGTTAGTGGCAGGGTTTGGGTTTATGCTTTGCCATCATTTTGAATATGTGCATCATGATTCATTCCGCATAATAGACCTTGAAGGTACTGGAAACTTGGTTCATCATTTTCCATATTTATAGAAATGCAAAGGGTAAAATTTAATATAATCTTTTCTTTCCTCCCCCTGCCTGCTTTTTTGTTATTACACAGGTGTTCGACAGTGGTGTCACTGTGACTGAAAGTATAGCGGTAGATTGGGTGGGTCGTAACCTTTACTGGACAGACTTTGTTCTGGAAACGATTGAAGTCTCCAAAATAGATGGGAGCCACAGGACTGTGCTGATTAGTGAAAATATAACAAACCCAAGAGGACTAGTGTTAGATCCCAGAATTGAGTAAGATTTTCCAAATTCTTTTAAATGAAGATGCTTATTTTATGGTGTAACTATTAAAATTTGAGACATGCCCAAATTGTATTTGAATTGTAAATGACAAGTGGAAGAGACAACTTAAAACAATTTAGTGTGTTTGCATAGTTGATTAATATTTCAAGTCATGAGGTAATTACTGGTGATATGTTGTTCTGTTTCAGTGTAACAATATGGCTTTTTACCTGTAAAAGTTTTTTCGACATTTGCTTCCTAGTTAAGAAGTATTAATTCAAAATTATGATGTATCACTTTGGTTGGTGATATACCACAAACTTGTATGTGATTTCATGTCATATGCTTGCTTTCATAGCCCCAAGTCTAAAATAATTATCTAGATGTTATTGTTACCACAAAAGCACCTTCCCATTTCAGACAGCAAGTGGTATAGAATTATTGTGAGGATTTGAACTGTTCATGTACAAAATTTTGCTCTTTTTTGAGATCTTCAATGTCTTGAATTCTGTTTACTGCCAGTTTCACTTCTGTTAACATTATTGATGCATACCTGTTAGAGTATAAGCCTGTATTAAATTATTATGTAGCAACTGGAGAATGAGGTTATAATCAACATTAAAAACCAATGACACCAGTAGCTTCTATATGCTATTATCAACAAATAGAAACAGCAGTAGAAGTATTAAAAAAAATTTTATAACAGAAATCACTGTAATATCTTAAGTAAGCATGTTGCTAAAACAAATTATTTCAGTATCATTGTATAGGACTGTTTGTAGAAAGATTGCTTCTATTTTTTGGCTAATGACTCTTTATGTAATGTTTCTCAACAGGCAGCTAGGTTTTTTCCCAGATTGCTAACCACAAGTTAATTTTTCAGTGCTCATGTAATGTTCTGGACAGACTGGGGCCAAAACCCTCGAATTGAAAAAGCCAGCATGGATGGTAAAATGCGCACAGTGATTATTAATAATAAAATCTACTGGCCCAATGGACTTTCCATTGATTATCCAAATAAACTTCTCTATTTTGCTGATGCTTACCTTGATTATATCGATTTCTGTGATTACAATGGAAACAACAGACGACAGGTGGTTGCAAGTGATCTGGTAAGACATTTATAAGGAACCATTGTTTTCCCATGTCCCTGCTGATAGTACCTAAAAATATATTATCATTGTCGTAGACTTGGGTGTATTTTTCTTCAAAATTCGTGAGTGAAGCAGATGTGAATTATTTTATCTGCTTCCTGTTGCTGGAAAAAGAGAAACTCTCAGGAGATCTTCAGTAGAGTCTGGAGCTGCATGTAGCCTCAGTGCTTTAGATTGTTCTCATCTGTCCTGCCTGCATGTATGAAATCTGAAGGTGACGTCTGGCACTGCTGCTATGAGGTGGTGCATTTTCCATAGGCAAATATAGTACAAAAAGCCTGGAGAAACTTCCCCTGGTCTTTTGTGAGTGATTATTATTACTACTCTTGACAGCAGTAAAGGGTTTTGTGCTACTACATGCTGTGTGCATCCGTCTTACAGTCTATCTCCCAGTGAAGTGCTGCTGGCAGTTTGTAGCACTGTCCTTGTACCAACAAGTAGTGCAGATGTTCAGCTGGTACACAGAAACTGGTATCAATAACTATGTGAATGTTTTCAGTAATTGGCTCTTGGGGCTTTCACTTTTGGCTGGAAATACGAGCCAAGACAACCTTTCCACTCCTGGTTATCTGAAATTTTGATGAGCCACCTTCTTTGATCCTCTGGTAAATTTTAGGGGAGCTTATCAGGGATGCAGATTCTTGACAGGTCTGTAATTCTCACTAGACATTTCTTCTTGTGCTCTTGAAAATCTACAGCTGGCTCTTTGTCTGTGGGTTCTGTCAAAGCAGTTAAACTGCTTTTTTAATTCCTCATTCTCTTCATCTCACAGGGTCTATACAGCATTCTAGTTTTTAAAAATATATTTTTTTCTCATTATTAATGAATTATTTTTAGACAATGATATTCCAAATTTTTTCTGAAAAATGTCCTTTGAGACACAATTGCTTCATTATTTATTTATTTAAATATTATGCTCACCCCTGTTATTACTTCATTGAAAGCTTTGTATCTGCGAATCTCCAGAAGTAAATTGGTGATCAACCTTGCCTTTTTAGATATTGCAGCATCCACATGATCTAACTGTCTTTGAAGATTTTGTGTACTGGAGTGACCGCTATACTAATCGAGTAATTCGGGCCAATAAATGGCATGGAGGAAACCAGACAATTATGATTTATAACATTCACCAGCCTTTGGGTCTTGTGGCAGTCCATCCTGTAAAGCAGCCTAATGGTAAGTTCATCAAAACAACTTTGGTAATTGCAGAAATAAGCATGCAGTAATGTCGTGCCCTGGAACAGCAAGAATCATTCTTTTCAGCAAATGGTTTGGGTTAAAACAAGCAAATAATTCATACTATTGACTTGCAGCTGTTCAATCTGGTGTTAGGTAAAGTAACAACCTAGGCAGCATTTCAGGATGATGAGTAGCCAAAAAGAATAATGAGAAGGTAGTATGGGCCATTTTCTTGCACTTTGTTCTGAATGTTTTTGCAGGACAATTGAAGCATTTTTGGAAAGCATTTTAATTTTAAAAAATTCTCTCTATGGCATACTAGATTCAATTTCTTGTGCAGTAATAATTCTTTTTGAAAATACTACTGTCATCAACCTTCTCTGAAAGTATTTCTACATTATTTTAGTCAATGCAACAATAATGGTAAATAAACCCCTTCTATGCATGAAATAGTCTCTCTGAAATCTTATGGAGGAGATTCCTTGCAGCTGAAAGACTAAAAAAACTTAAATTATTTCAGTTAGGTAGAGATCTTTCATATAAGACTTTTTGTTATTTCACGGCATGACTTGAAGAGTGGGAAGCGTGTTGATATGAATATTATCTTTCAGCTTTAGTTATATTTCTTGTGTATGGAGTGTTTCCAGCTAATAAATATTAATTTTCTTTCTTTTTTTCCTCGAAATACACCCCCATGCCGGGGAAGGTGGAGGCTTGCATCTGAATAAGGCACTAGTACTGTCAGTGCTGGATTTGTTTTGGAACAAAACCTTCCTCAGACATGTTTAGAACTAAAGCCACCTATTCGCACTGCAAATTGTTCAGTTAGCAGGGCATAGCATTAATTTTTTCCTATATTTATAATTATGGTTTAAGAGGTTTTATTTTACAACCCAAGGTTTAAAAAACTTTCTATGCCTGGAGAATTTTTTTTTCTTTTTCTTCATTGTACATTTTGGAATTTTTCATTCTGAATTATTCTATTGTACTTTATGTGGCCAGGCAAAAAAGGAGAGAATAGAGCACTTGCAGAATAGCAAAACATACTGATGTTGACAAATGAAGAAATAATTGCATGCTGATTAAAATTCCAGATGCAGTAATAAAACTGTCATCCACTCTCCTAGTTTGTAAATAATTAGATCTTACACTAGCCAGAGTTTAGATTCCTTATACTGATGACATAAACAATTTTCTTACAGCTTGAGTTCCGAGTTAATGCAATTATTTTATTGTCATGTTAATTTGTTTTCAGTTCTTGTTAGTTTTTATTTTAGTAACAATTGTGTAAATTCCTGGAACTTCCAGGCTTTTTAGACTCAGGTCTGCTGCAATTGATAAAGATGAACTCAAAATCTGATTTTGTTTTCTTATGAAGATTACTCATTCTTAAAAGTCCTTTTCAGCAGCGGGTTTGTGGAAGTGTATAGTAATAATAACAGTCAGGAGAGATCTTCAATGTCTTTTTTTTACATTTTACAACTTTTGATTGACCATTTCAAAGTGATCTAAGAAATTTGGCATTGAATTCCCACTATCTTTGAACCAGACATTGCAACTATTTTCTCTTTAGTGTCCACAAGAAGTTTCAGCAAATAATTTAAATCCCCCATCTAGAAGGGTTATTACAATCAAGGACTGCAAATCTCACGGGTTTCCCCATGCAGTTAAGAAAAGTTTGAAATGGAGTTTGGAAGATTTTTTATGATGCATAAAAGTTGCAAAGACCCCTATGATAATGTACTGGTTTTCCATGGAAAATTGTATCTTGTTACAAGTATATTGTATTGCACGTGGTTCTTAGAAATAGTTTCATTATTTTAATTTTAAAGAAATAGCAAAACTGTCTTAGTTCTGGGTTGATATTGTCAGTAGCAATGAGACAGAATATTCTCTCTAGTTGCTTATACTGTTATAGTTGCTAATAGTTCCTTTCTTATTTTCAGGTATTAATTCCTGTGCATCATCCCCCTGTAGCCACCTCTGCTTACTTTCTTCATCTGGACCACTTTTTTTTTCCTGTGCTTGCCCTTCAGGATGGATCCTTTCTCCTGATAACATCAACTGCATGAGAGGTAGGGCAGTAATAATGAGATGATAAAAAAGACCTGATATTGCCAAATCCATCCCTCTCCCAGGCAAAACTTCAGGCATACTTCTGTGGGCTGCTGCTCATGAAATCAGCTTGGGCCATTCCAGACAGACTTAATTTAGAACAAATGGAATATACTTGGCCTAAAGGTTTGGAGACTGGTTTGGGAAAGAACTGGAATCAGAGATTCAGATTCTTCATTTGGGGAAAATGGGTGAAATAAATTTTCTTATACGCACTTTAAAGAAGCCACACTTTAAAATTTCTCACCACATGGAATATTTGGCTGTTTAATTACATATTGAAGGAGCTTAGTATCAGTTAAAAATTAAAACATACTGTGGCAGATTGTTGTGTTCATTGGAAGTATTCAGCTTGGAAACAGGGTTTGTAATTGTAAAAATGTCAGGATGCTGGACTGGAAGGGACTTCCTTGGTCACTGAAGTTTGTTTCTTTGTTACCCTTGACTGCAAATCATATGTCACCTTCCACCAGTCAAGCTCCAGTTTTAGATTAATCTGGGTTCTTGCCCCTAAAATTCACTGAATCTCACAATTTTGATATTTGGAAATCTAATTTTCTGTTCAGATGTAGTCTTTCTATTTTTATCCTTCACAGCAAATAGCACAAGTAGTTCTCGATTAGCACTGGTAGGTTTTGTTTTATTTATATTTGAAGTGACTATCACATTCTTTCTCAGCCTGTATTTTGCTAAGAAGTAATTAATGATCTTTTGGTTTCCTCTAATCAGGCAAGATGTTCTTCCTGGTAGTTATCACTCTCTTCAGTCTATCTGAACTAATGTGTTTTGAAATTCAGATCAAAATTTCCCATCTTCAGCTTTTTCCCTCTCCAGTGTAAAAAAGTAGTTTGCCAAATGCAGGAGGTGTGAAAACACAGCCTAAAATCACGTGTGATTATATGTGATGCAGCTGTAGCAGAACTAACCTTTGCAAACAAAGCTTCTTATCAAAAACGACCACTGAATTTTCTTTGGATAGTCCACAGATCTCAGCGATTCGTAAAGGTCATTTAGCCAGTTCATTTAAAAAGAAGTCACAAAAATTCAAATTAGTGGTAGGCAACTTGTGACTAGAAGTTTGACCACATTGCTTTTGTCAGATGAAGCATTTATTATTAATTTTTCCATCCATTGTACAGATACTAAGTGTGCTTTGGTGCCTCTCTATATAGGAAGCTTCAAATCACTGAAATTTAATTGAAATTATCTTTGGGATGAGCTAACACTAGAAATCTGTCAGTCAAAAATCCTTTTCTTCTAAAGTTATCTAAATATTAAAGGCCAATATGACATTCTTTTCCTGCTTGATACTTAGCAATGTGCTCTTTAAGGGGGTATATTGCATTCACATTTTTCTTTGTCAATAGCAAGGGAATTACCAATTTATGCAATCTGAAATGAAGTGTGAATTTGTTTAATCTATTACAGAAAAGCAGGATTATTTTAGACTTCTGGACTTGTTTGATTATGTGCTGGCTTATAGACAGATCATGATAAAAGAAAGTGCCATCGCATGCTAGTGATGAAGCACATGTACGTGTAGAAGTTGACCCATTCCGCCACTGAATTGAGCTATCAACATTTCTTATTTTTATTTTTCACGTGTTGCAAATTTCCCTGTGTCTGCTTAGGTACAGCTGTGGCCCTTTTATTGGCAAATGTTCTATAAGAGAGAAATAGCAATATCTTTTGTGAAGCACAATTCTTTTAAACTATATGGAATTTTTCTTTTCTGTTTATATTTAATTTATATGGTTAAAACAGTATGTAGAAAATCCCTACAGATTTGGGTAATTAAAAAAAATGTATTTGCTGAAGGTCAGCACACCAGAAAAAGTTATTAAAAATATACTGATTCTTGTATTTGTAAAATATTTTAATCATTGCTAATGATTAGTGTCCCTGCCAATGGCAGAAATGTTGGAACTAGATGATCTTCAAGGTCCCTTCCAACCCAGAATGTTTTATAATTATATGTTTACACACAAATAGGCATTTGTAATTTCTTTACCAATATTTACTGTTATCCTTATCCTTGCTGTCATTGTTTACTTTAATAGGCCAGCACAATCTTTCAGAAGAAGGATTAAACTGAACTGCATGCATTTGATTGCCCAGTGTCTCTACAAACAGTGATATTGCTGGTCTCTGCTTACTTAGTTTACATATTAAATACCACCAACTTCCTTGATTCTGGGATTGCACCATTTTCAGCTTTATATAAGATGAAGAAAACTTGCCTTTGATCGTACTTTATTTTAAGCCTCATTTCAGGTTGATATAAAAGATGGTAATGTAGCAAGCTGGCTTGGAAACAATGGAATTTGTGTATATTAAAACACTGTATTAACATGGTACATGTGCATATTTATTATAACAATACATTAATATTATATGGACTATAATTTTTTGTGTAAATTATATTAGGTTCAAGAATTGCAGAAGTTATATTAATGCCAATCTGATGAAGCTACACAGGTTTTCATATCTCTACAGCTCAGCAAATTTGCTCTATTTTCCATCATAAGAATGAGGAAAAATCAGATTGCATAGATTTGCGTAGGTATAAAACTTGAAGCAGTTAGATTTGACAAATACTTCTAGCAGCCAGAGAGAAGTATGGAGAATAATTTTTGAAAGGTGCAGTGATGCTGTGTTTTGGGGTTTTTCATGTCAAAATTTTTATTGCAAAATTTATATAAATTTATTAAGCAGCCAGTAAAGAAAATCAAAACCAAACCAACCACCCAAGTCTTTGATCTATTATAAAAGAGGAAATGAGTTACTGCTAGCCCAGTTCCCTGTTAAGTGGTGCCATTCTCAGCATCAGGGAACTTTTGGATAGAAGGGGGAAAGCATATCATAATGCCTTTTTCTTGGCTAGACGCAACTCTGAATTACTCTTTGTTTTCACAGTTGAACACCCTTTCCTTATTGCTGTAAGAGATAATATAATTTATGGAATTTCTCTGAACCCTGAGGAGAAGACAAATGATGCTATGGTTCCAATAGCAGGAGTTCAAAATGGTGTTGATGTTGACTTTGATGACTCCGAACAGATGATTTATTGGGCTGAAAATCCAGTAAGTTAGTATTTGTGTTCAAAATGTGCACTAAATTAAGACCTTTTTTATTTTATTTTTAAAAAGTGTTTTGGACTGAAATATGTTAGTATTGCTGGTAAGAATTTTGATAAATAGAAAGGAATAGAATAGAGGGATTTTTTTTGTTGTTGTGGTGTGTTTTTTTTTAATTTCTTTTTTTTATTTGGTTGGTTGTTTTCCTAGGACAAGTAAAGAAGCTTTCATCTCTTTTGTAAAGTAGTTCTTGTTTTTGTCAGCAGAAACATTTGATTAATGTTTTTTCTGGCTCAGAGACATAAATAAGAAATACTGGAAAGCACTGACAGACCCACACTCTCAGCCCTGCTGTGCCATAGTCCACTGTCTCTTCTCTCTTGACTTATGAGTCAATTCTGCAAACACAGCCAGAACACTTCTCCATGGGAGCAGTGCATTGGACACAGTGACACTTAACATTCACTTAACATTAGAATGAATGTATGTGCACTTAGTCTGAGCACATAATGAAGTAACATCATAGAGAGGCATCTTTTTCTTTAAATAGAAAATGATTGCAAACTCACAATAATTTCCAGGTAGCACATATGAGGCGTATAGATTTTTAAAATTAATTGTAAATAGATTTAAAATAATATAGATTTAAAAGAATTTTTAATAGTTAATTATAATTAATGTTTGACTAACTGCTTTTATTTGCTTTTATTACTGGTCACAAACTAAGAAATTATATGTGTTCCACAAGGCTAACTTGTCACTGAAAAAAAAAAAAAAGAAAAGTAATTTTTGTGGATGGACTCTTCAAAAGGAAAAAAAATCTATGGCAGTCTATGAGACAGATGTGATAGGAAACACATTGATTCTGCAGTATGTCTTCACTCTTGGAAACTTAAAACCAGTTCTTGTCAAGAAAAGCAATAATTAGGTCTTGGAGAAGTATGATAGTAGATAAGGAGATTTCTGTAATTATGTTTTAACAGAAAAAATTCACACAAACTTGTTATGTTTCATCCACACAAGATTTTTGCTTTTTTTCCCAACCTGCTTTCTTTACATTTTGCAACTCTGAAGTAAATACAATTTTAAAAATAACTAATTTTAAAGTGTGTTCTATGCCACTCAAAGAAATTAAAATTTGTTTAACGATTTGTTCTTTTAAAGTTAGAATGTTTAGTTCAATGAAGTATTTAAATAGATCTATTTAAGCAAGCCTTTGCCTAACGTCTTAAGTACTTGGAAATCTTTTTCATCTTCCCTTGCAGTGTGAAAAAATATTCTTGACAGATGTCAGCCAGCAGACACCGCTGACATACACAATAGCGTAGGAGGTCAAGGGCTGATACATCCATTAACAGCAAGTTAAATTGGCAAGTGAAATGGCAGGTGCCTTTGCAGGCCAAGTGTTAGGTGTTAGCTCTGCTTTAGGTGGGTCTTGACAAAGCCTGACAAATATGTGCCTCTGGGCTGTGCCCCCAGCTGTATTCCTGGCCTGCAGACCTCAGGCTTCTGTTGCTCCCAAACAGAGCTGAGACCTGTGTAAGTCATGGATCACACTCTGAAAAATATATTCTCTAGTTTCTCTGCTCCATTTTTTATTCCTGGTTCTGCTCTATCTCTGCCTCTGCCTTCTGCCTCCTTGAACTGTGCTAGCATTAAGAAAGATTGCAGTATAAAAGAAGTGCTAGTGTAGGTTGGAATAGAAGAGTGTTTTCTGCTCTTGACATTTTTTTTTACTTTTGTTATTTTTTTTTCCAAGGGTGAAATTCACAGAGTGAGGTCAGATGGAACCAATAGGACAGTTTTTGCTCCAGCAGCTGTTATTGGTGCTCCTGTCGGTCTGGCACTAGACTGGATATCTGCAAACCTGTATTACGGTAACCCAGGGACACAGTCAATTGAGGTAATTATTTAAGGGGGACAATTGGAAAATAAGAGCCTAGATTTTTCACTGCTATGTATATAGGTTGAAATATTTATTGAGTGAAAAACTTAAATTAGATTTATTTTAAAGGGCAATCTGTCTGTAGAAAAATAGTTTACAAACTTGAACAGAAACTTAACTTTGAACATCGTCAAAACGATTGAAAGCAGTATATTCTGGACACTTTGTGCATAGATCTATCCTGCAAACTTTATTTGTGTATAAATCTCTCTTTTTGTTTTCTCCCTACAACTCCTCAGGCTTCCAATGTTTAACATACAACATCTCTGATGACTAGGGTTACTATTGTTACTATCCTTACTTCTAATCAATAATACCAATGCAATGCCTCTGATGGTAAAGGAATGCTGCCATTCAATACAGTAAGATCCATTCCCAAATGCTTTGATAACATATTATGTAGCTTTCTGGAGACAAGCAGTCTCATGGTATGTGAAGGATAAAACTGTCACTCAGAGTAGGGAATGGAGGATAAGTAATATATAATACAGTAATGACTGTGAATAAACCCAGTCATTAGTGTTCTTGTTCCAAAATATAAATGCCTACTATTAAATTAAAAGACAGCTAATTTGACCAAATGAAGCAGAATGCTTCCTAAATCAGAATTTCATCAACTCATTCAGGCCTTGAAGATATTATGGAAATGGAGAGATTAACTATTTTTCTACCTAGGATCCTTCCTTGTTATCATAGGCAGGTTCCAAGCTGCAAGCAGCTCCCTCAAGGGGTGTGTATTAGAGAAGGGAGATGGTTAGAGTACAGAATAATGTGCTTTTTCTTCATGGTGTTCGTGAAAGTCTTCTGCAATTTCAACTCCGTGTTGATTTAGGCTTCATTCCTGCAATTTGAAAATGTACTGTAAATTCTATATGGCATAGTCTGATAAGTTCAATGTTTGCATAGGTCCTGAAGCTGCATGGTGACATAATGTACAGAAAAACACTGATTACCAATGATGGCACCACTCTGGGAGCTGGCACACCAATTGGTTTGGCAGTTGATCCAGCAAGAGGGTAAATTTCCAAAACTGCTGTTGTATTTGCTCATGAGTGTATTCTCTGTATTTTTCTTGTTCAGGGTTTTCAGATTTCATCCTGAATTTGACATGGTTTTGTTTAATATTTGTGCAGAATTTATTTACTCTTTTTAAGCTGTAAAAAATAAGTGCATAGCTTCCTAAATTATTACATAGATGTTCATCCTCCATAATTTACAATATGCTTATATAGTACCATTTTTTAATCAAAAAATTTCAGAATATTATGAATGTGAAAAAAATCCCTGGAAAATGGGAACCCAGAATAAAGAGAACTCCAAAGTCTTTCTGTAAAATATCTTGTGATGTCTGACTTGAGCCTAGTAGAAAGATATATTACTGGGGAAAAAAGGCATATGTCAAAAAGCATAGCATTAAATATAATTTTTCTGCTTGCTCCCAAAAAAACAATTTGCCTTTTTTCTGTTTCATCTACATTTTTTCTGACTATAGTTTTAATTGAAAATTGAAACCAAACTCACTCTGAAATGTTGCAGCCATCTGTGAAACAGAATTATTATTTTTCTTTTTTGTTGTAGTCATAATACTCTAGTGCGTTTACCTGCTGATGGTATTGTGGGACGATAAATGTGAGGTTATGGATTTCTAAAAATTATTTAAGAGGCATTTCTCTCTTCCATGAGAAGCTGGTGCTTCTCTTTGTTGAGAGAACAAGCATTCTTCTCTTTCTCAAATAAGCTCTTTTTCATCGTGGCTTGATTCAATATGAGCTCTGTTCAGTGTGTGCTGAAGTATTTGACTGACAGAGGAATTGGTTTTAAGCATATGCTCAAGCAACTCTGGTCCACTGATTTCTCTTGCAAGTTTTGCTGATAAATCTGGTAATGTCCATTACAGGAAGTTGTACTGGACAGACCAGGGAACTGACAGCGGAGTCCCAGCAAAGATTGCCAGTGCAAACATGGATGGCTCAGGCATACAAACCCTCTTCACTGGCAACCTGGACCATGTAGAGTTCCTTACCATTGACATTAGGGAACAAAAGTTGTACTGGGCTGTCACAAGCACAGGAATGGTAGGAGATATTTTTTAAAATAATTGCTTCTTTATGTGTTTCTGCATCTGTGGTTCACATGAGTGATTTAGTTACTTCAGTTTTCTCTTATAAATCTGGATACCTGTTGTTATTAAAAACCATCAAATATGTAAGACCAGAAATCATATACTGCCTGCCTTTTCTTCCTTCCTTTTACCTAAAGATTTCATGCACAGTAGGGATTTTAGTATCATGCATTGCGTTTTAGTTTTATATTATAACACTGAACTGTTAATATAGGAAATGTAATCTTAATCTTTAAAATTATTTCTTAGATTGAGAGAGGCAATGTGGATGGTACAAATCGTGTGACTCTGGTGGTTCATCTTTCTCATCCCTGGGGAGTTGCTGTGTACGGCACATTTCTGTACTATACTGATCGAGATTATGAAGTAATTGAACGAGTTGACAAGGCCACCGGTGCAAACAAAGTAGTACTGAGAGATAATGTCCCAAGACTGAAGAGTCTACGTGTGTATTACAGAGACAGTGAGTATTTGCTAGAGGGGTGTTTCAGGATATTCAACTTGCTAAAACTCAAGCTTTCCTTAGAGACAGAATGTTTGCTCTTTCAAAGGAAATGCTTTGATTTGTCTGTCAGGAAAAGTGTCAGAAACATTCTGCCTGGTTTTGGTGAAGAGATGCTCCATCATCTATTTAAGGCACCTATTGGCTCATGTAGCTTTACTAAAGTAGTGTTGACTAAGAAATTTTGTTACTTTAGCTTCAGATTTGTTTTCTCTGACTGTTGGCCCCATTGATCTTAAGATGATGAGAGACCAGTAAACCCATTGCTAACATAGCTGTGCTAAAATGTATTATGATTAGGATCTTTATTTTGTCAGCTGATGTTAATACCATACAAGGGTATGTATTTGGGTGTATATCCATGGGTGTTTGTGATTATACAGTTGAGATTTTTGTTTTGCCATGTATGTCTTTTGCAGATTCTGCTGGTTCCTCAAATGGCTGCAGTAATAATATTGGAGTTTGCCAGCAGCTTTGCCTGCCTGTACCTGGTGGATTATTCTCCTGTGCCTGTGCTACTGGCTTTCAGCTAAATCCTGATAATAGAACTTGTTCCCCATACAGTTCATTTGTAGTTGTTTCTATGCTCTCTGCAATTAAAGGATTTAGTTTAGAGACATCAGATCACTCTGAAGCCATGGTACCACTGGCAGGAAGAGGTATGTGAATATTATAATAGGAAAAAGTCTTGTCATGCCTAGTATTTTGGCATTTCTTTCTAGCATAGCACATATTTTAAATAAGTTAATCTATATTAAAAAATATTAATTTATACTTTTCAAAATATTTCAGGACGAAATGCACTTCATGTGGATGTTCACATGCCTTCTGGTTTCATTTACTGGTGTGACTTCAGTAGCACTGTTTCTTCTCAGAATGCAATACGTAAAATTAAACCTGATGGTTCTTATTTTAGAAATGTTGTTACAAATGGAATAGGACGAAATGGGATCCGTGGCATTGCAATTGACTGGGTAGCAGGTAAGCACAGCTGAATTTAGGAGAATGTTATTCTTTACATATTATAAAATTTTTAGGCTAACATAAGCAGATTCTAATGGAACTATTTGAATGGAAGAACTATTTGAATGGTTCTGACTTGTGGTTTAATGGACTCATTTTAAAATAAAAGGAAGTAATTAGTGGCTCTTATGCTTATATATCTGTATAAAGGTGAAAGTTTATCAGAGAAGATGTATAGAGCCTTTTCTCTCCTGATGTTTTAATATTTCTAAGGCCTCTCTTCTTGTCTGTAGATTTGTACGTAGCTGTATGCTACCATTGTGAAAACATGTTCCAGAGTAGAATGCACAAGATGTGTCTTATGACATTGTAAATATGAAAGAACTTTTCATCTACCCTCAGATTGCTGTGTACACATAAGTTATAATGTGAAGTAAAAGAATCAGAAGAAATATTTTCTCTTTGAACTGTAATTTCCACATGTACACTTCCTGTTCCTATTAAAACATATTACAGATTCATTTAAATATTATCTCTGCAGAAAGTATTAATCAACAATTGCCATTAATACTTTAGTTTTATATATATGTGTACTGTATATGTCTTTTGCAAAAGTTCTTCAGTTGATTGATAGGCTTGTTGGGATGAGTTTTAGGATAATAATTTGCTGTAAACACTTAATTTAGTTCCTGTATACAGTCTTGTGCCATAATGTGGATTTCATAGTTGTGTGTTTTAAAAGGCAACTGTACTACTGATACCCATGGCAATCCATGAGGATTTAGAAATTAATTGACAACTGTCAGTTTGGCTGGCTTCTTTCTACTTCATCAGATTGGAGGCAAATACCATATGCTTCCAACTGCTAACATATTTATGATGGCTATTCATTTTGTGGTTTGGTATTTTAGCAACTTGTGTTTCTCTGGTATTGATGCTAATATTAACTTTCTCTTTCGCTTTTCTGATTTGTTTTGGTTTGGTTTTTTGTATACAGGAAATCTTTATTTTACAAATGCATTCCTGACAGAGACTTTTATAGAAGTTTTGCGTTTAAACACAACTTATCGCCGTGTGCTTCTGAAAACTACCATTGACATGCCAAGGCACATTGTGGTTGATCCAAAAAACAGATATCTGTTCTGGGCAGATTATGGGCAAAATCCAAAGATCGAACGTGCATTTCTTGACTGCAGCAACAGAACGGTTCTTGTGTCTGAGGGCATTGTCACACCTCGTGGGTTGGCCATAGATCACAGCGATGGCCATGTTTACTGGGTGGATGATTCCTTAGATATGATTGCAAGAATTCAGCCCGATGGTGGTGATGTTGAAATTGTACGTTATGGCAGTCGTTATCCAACTCCATATGGTATCACTATCTTCGGCAATTCCATGATCTGGGTGGATCGAAACCTGAAAAAAGTCTTCCAAGCCAGCAAGCAGCCAGGCAATACTGATCAGCCCACAGTAATAAGAGATAACATTAATTGGCTAAGGGATGTTACAATTTACAACAGTAATTTCCAGTCACGTTCACCCTTTGATGTCAATAACAATCCTTGTTTGGACAACAATGGAGGTTGTTCTCACCTCTGTTTCGCCCTCCCTGACATTCAGACACCGAAATGTGGTTGTGCCTTTGGAACACTAGGTAGTGATGGCAAGAGATGTTCCATTTCAACAGATGATTACCTGATTTTTGCTCTTGAGAACGCCCTCAGAAGTATCCACCTGGATCCTGAAAACCACAGTCCTCCCTTCCGCACAGTCAATGTGTTAAGAACTGCTGTGGCCCTGGATTTTGACAGCATAAACAACCGAATATATTTTACACAAAGTTATCCTTCAGGAACAGGAAGAATCAGTTATATTAGTATTTACTCGGGAATTGGCTCTCCAACTGTGGTTGCATCTGGTAAGTGCACTGAAATATGGTACAAAGTAATCAGATATTTAACAAAATGACCTGCAGCACCTACCACTAGCTCAAAAAGTACTTTTATGCTAAAGGTCAAGGTCGACCACTTAGTCAAGATGTCTAATAAAATGCTCTTTTTACTTCCTCATTTTTTCCTTTTCTGAGATTCTTATTTCATCTTGATTACAATGAAATGGAAATATAAAACTGGATAGATATTATTTCGTTTATAAAACGATACATAATAAATTAACATTATATGTAATAAATTAATATAATGGAGTGAGGGAGAATTCCTGCTACTTGAAGAATAGCAACCAGAATTTAAATCTGTGTGAGGTAAAGGTCTTTGTAACATTATTGTATACCCAGGTCTGACTGATTCCCAAGTATTGCTACTCCAGGTTTTTAAATGGACAGATTTGCACTGGTACCAATGGCATTTCAAAGAAGTCTATGTATAGCCAAATTATAATAGATGAAGACTGCAGTATCTCAGGAAATTATAATAGATGAAGACTGCAGTATCTCAGGAAACCATGCTGAGCTTGTGTATGTTTGCTTGCATGTGTCTAAGACCTGGGGACTCCAGATGGCATAGCCTTTGACTGGATCAACAACAGAGTTTACTACAGTGACTACCTCAATCAGACCATCAGCTCGATGGCTGTGGATGGATCAAACCGCACAGTGATCGCCCGGGTGCCGCGGCCGAGAGCCATTGTGTTAGATCCCTGCAGAGGGTATGTGTGGCACTTTGTTTTGACTGCAGGTGAAACTACAATTTAGACCTTGACAAAGACCACCAGACACTTCCTATAACACTAACTCTTTTTCTGTTGTATTTCTTGAAATACAACAGAAATGCTTCAGAAGAATTCTTGTTTCAGTGTCAAAACATTTCCTGAGATGATGGGGGCATTACTGTATGATACTGTCCTTTTAATTTCATTACCAGTTATACTGTATTATAATTAAGAAAGATAAGAAAGAGATTAACTTTACTGGATTCACATAGGAGCTGGAAAAAAGTTTTCTGAAGTTCACTACAGTGGACCCCAGTGATCCCTCTGGAAGATTTCCTTGTCAATGTGAGCCAAAACAGAGGAAGATCTTTTCCTGTAGTTTTGCAATGCACACTTCAGTGAAGGACACCAGGGTGGAAATAGCACTAAAAGCAGAGTTTGTGAGTTTTGTTTTATGAAAAAATAATCATGTTATTGACAGGTATATGTACTGGACTGACTGGAGTTCAAATGCAAAGATTGAAAGGGCTACACTTGGAGGAAACTTCAGAACACCTATTGTGAGCACAAACTTGGTATGGCCAAATGGACTTACCCTGGACTATGAAGAGCAGCAGCTGTACTGGGCTGATGCAAATCTGTATGTATTGATAACACACTTGTTGGTTTACATTTGGTTAATATTTTAATAGCTCTATTATTTATTTTTCCTTGTTTCTTAGATGGTTTTCAGCATTTCAGTTGAATTTTGTGCTTGACATTATAGAATGTTATGAGCTACTTAATAGCAATGCAATGTAAGTTTTAATATTGATGTGAAACTACTGTGCGATAAGAAGTTATATTATGTCACAGTGCGGATTTTGTTCTCAACTTTATGCACTTGTACCTGCTGTCAGTTTGTTTGTCTTACATGCAATTCAGTATTTCCATGAGTGTCGTCTTCAACAAATACAGTCCCAGTACAGGGATTGTACAGTATTAATTGCTCATGGTTATGCCTGTCACCTGTGGAATTTGGCCGGATATTCTTGCTGTTGCCTACCAGGCAGAGCTCTACCCTTGAATTTATGCCACAGAATTTCTTCCATCAGCAGGAAAGTTTTTAAAATTGGTTTAGTTTCAACACATTCTTTAGTTTCAACTCATTCAACAATGTTTTCTAAACATTCAAATTGACCCATGGTCTTGGAGAAACCACTGCAGCAATCAGACCTTTCCCCTTCGATTCCTTCAGCATTGAAGTTCTTTTTCAGACTTCTTTGTTGTATCAGGAGAGTGTTCTCTGTAATGTAATAAATCCCATGGCCTATGTCTCTATGGAATCTTCTTGGAAGAAGGTGGCTGTTTGGATTTATCTGCATGCAGGGTACTTTTAAGGCACTTGTAATAGGATGTCTGTTTTAAGAGGAATTCAGGGTGTCAAATGAAACATACACTTTTGTTTCAAACTCTAGTTAATGGAGGTGGGGAAGCATCACAGCACCTAAGATATTAGTGAACACTATTGAAATGCTGGATGTCAGTTGCCAGACTAATTAGGGCATGGTTTTATACATAAGTTAAAAGACTTCTTTCTTTTAAGATGTAATAATTTTTTTGTTATTGTAGGCAGAAAATTGAGAGATGCACTCTCACTGGTACAAATCGTGAGGTAATTGTTAGCACTGCTCTGCATCCATTTGCAATGACAGTGTTTGATCAGCACATATATTGGACAGATTGGAACACACGAAGCATTTATAGAGCCAATAAGTATGATGGTTCAGATCAGATTGTAATGATCATGAATCTTCCACAAAGACCAATGGATATTCATGTCTGGGCAAAAAGTAAGCAGCAGCAGTGTATGAACCCTTGCAACCAGTTCAATGGTGGCTGCAGTCACATCTGCGCACCAGGTAAGCTGTTATGCTTGATGACTGTAAGCTATTACTGTCGCCTGTATTAGAGTTTAGACTATAACAATTCTAGTCACATGGGGACAGCTGAAATATTTCTTACTGTTCACAAATTTTTATTATCTATTTTATTTCTAAATGCAATCAAAATGAGTGCCATTTAAGATCATGATATTTCACCAACACACCTAGGAGTTGTGTCTGAGAATCCTCACAAGTAAAAATTATGGGTTTCTCTAACTTAAACCAAAGCATTGTTTTCTTGGGTTTAAACTTTCCTTGGATGCGACATCAAGTGAGTGCTGCAGGATATGTTTACCTTAAGAGTATATACTCTTACTGTACACTGATAAGATGCTTCCTACAAGACATTTAAAAATTTATGGTTGCTATTTCTTTATTACATAGGTGTTACAGAGCTGTTTCATGTGTTGTATATTTTGGAAGTTTTGATCCATGACTTTGAAAAAGTCGTTCAGTACCTGTTTTCATTTGTAGCATCTTAAATACCATTAAAGATCTGTCTTGCCTGAAAACAACTCAAACTTCTCATTAATTTTGGGAAGAGCAGTTTGTCTATTGCAAGAAATTGTGAACACTTGTTTTGATTTTGAGAGATGAAGTCTCAGTGGATATAGCTGTGATATTTCAAAGCATCACATGCCATCTTGCTGCCACTAAAAAACCATTTGGACAGCAAGCAAGTACTAAGATACTCCAAATTTTGATCTCAGTTTCTCTAAGGAGCTCTGAAATAACTTTCAACATAACTTTAATATGTTTGCATATGCTTAACTGAGATGAAAGTCTGGCTAAGTCACCAAACTATTATCTAAGTAAATAGATCATATAGGAATTAGGAAAATTTCATTGCCTTTTCCAGTGTTACCACTATGAAAATTTTAATGGAATCCTATATAAAACATCAATGTTAAATTTGTTTCCTTTTTTGTGTGTCCTATTTTTATTTTTTTAAACTGTCAAACATAAATTTAGGTCCAGCTGGTGCAGAATGTCAGTGCCCCTCTGAAGGTCGCTGGTATTTAGCCAATAACAACAAGCACTGTATCGTGGATAATGGTACCCGGTGTGATACTGGTTTCTTCACATGCCTTAATGGACATTGTATCTCTGAGCGGTGGAAATGTGACAATGACAATGATTGTGGTGATGGCAGTGATGAGTTGGAAAGCGTGTGTGGTAAGCATTTAAAATAACTGCTTTAGAAAGTATACTTTGTCTTGCCTGTTCTGTAGTCTCTGTTACTTTTATGGCTTTATGATCATGGATCTTATGGCTGTAGTTTGGAAACGATCCCTTGCTTGCTCATAGATTTGAGATCTGAATGACTAGTGGTTTGCTTTAGAATCCAGAAGCACTGTAGTATTGAGTTTTTGTTATGAATAGTAAATTTCTAATTTTTTAATTCAAATATGTATTTTACTTTTCATGCAGTCCGTTTTGCAGCTCTGTTTGCCCTGGCAGGTAAAAATATTGTGATTTTACTTGTTACTCTGTCAGAGAACTTAGGTTATATTTTATCCACATTTTTCTTTTCTTTTTAATTTTCTGCAGCTTTCCATACTTGTCAGCCAACAGCTTTCACCTGTAGCAATGGGCGATGCGTACCCTATCATTACCGCTGCGATCACTACAATGACTGTGGAGATAACAGCGATGAACTTGGCTGCTTGTTCCGAACCTGTGACTCCCACACAGAGTTTACTTGCAATAATGGAAGGTGTATATCCCTTCAGTATGTCTGCAATGGAGTAAACAACTGCTATGACAATGGCACATCAGATGAAAGGAATTGTCGTAAGTTGAGCCTTAGTACCTAGTGCCTATTTGAGTCTGACTCTCTAGACAAAGGAAGAGGGAAATGTAGGTTAATGTGAAGAAATCTGACAAACTCAGCAAAAAGGACAAGTTTTTAAAATTTACATTATGGGTACTGTTTAGTGTTATTTGAAGCAAATAGAATTGCTAAATCATGTTCTGGAACACCCTAAGATATTACATAGAAAATGTTGCTTTAAGTAGTCTGCTTTGAAGCAAAAAATGCTCATGCAGTATGCAATGTTAATTCTTGTAATTCCATGGTTTACAAGAAGATTATTTCAGATTACTTGGATTCAGGGTTTATATTTTTGCATGATTAGCCTGGAATTTGACAATGGCTTTTTACTTTGTGTCATGCTGTATTAATTATATGATATTTAATAATCAGGAGTGTGTATTGTGATCCCATTATGGCACAGTTTAAAATTATATGTCTTATAAAAATTATCAGTTATGTTTGATTTCTTTAAGATGTAAACTGCTCAACATTGGCTACTTTTGCAGGCCATGAAAATATACAGCATAACAGTATTTGAAATAGCTCTAAAGCACTTTTGCTTTTTTCCTCCCTCCTTAAAGCGGAGCGTACGTGCCAGTCTGGTTTTACAAAATGTCAAAGCACAAATATTTGCATTCCTCGAACGTATTTGTGTGATGGTGATAATGACTGTGGAGATATGAGTGATGAGAGTCCTACTCACTGTGGTAAGTTAAGAGAGTTAAGAGGGCCTTTGTTACTTCTCTGATACTTCTGTAATTTATTCCACCACTCTTTTCTTTTAATATGACTCCAACTTGTCAAAACATCTACTTTTTTAATACCGATGTTATATGTGCACGGTACTATTATCTAAATTATCTAAATAATTATCTAAATAATGCTATTAATTAGATTTAGATTATATTTAGATAATTACCTAATTATCTAAATAATGCTTTTATAGAATAAAAAAGGTGATACATTTTTGCAGAGTTTTAATATAGGATTTCAGGATTGTTCCTTTTGCTTATTTTGGTCTGTATTTTCTATTGTTTTATAAGGTGTTTGGCACTTAAGTATTATAGAGAGCTGTCTTTTTCCATAACTTTAACATTATTTTTCCTTGTAACTGAAGGAATTTGTCTGTTGTCTCAAGTTTCTTTTAGTTCTTTCATGTGGTTATGTATGCTTTAGCATATGATTTGTTGTTCATTGTAGCTTCTAGTTAAGATATGGAAGTGCCTAGTTTTCAACCAGCCTTAATTATAAACCAGGTTAACTTTGCTAGGACATTTTTATTAGGTAGAAGTTAGGTAGTACTTTTCCTATATAAAATATTATGGATCAATTTATGAAATATAATGGATATTTTCAGGTTGTGATTTAGTTTTAGTATTGCCTGAGTAGATTATTTTTGCTTTCACTGTTTTCCCTAAAGGTACATGCCTTGAACTAAGTACGCTGCAGTTTTTCTAAAATATGAGTTCAATTTTTGTAGCCAGAATGTGGCCACTTTTATCTATGGGCACCAGCATGTCAAGAATATGTGGCTATAGTGAGTCTTGTTCTGCTTGTCAAAGGTGTACTTTGTTCCTTCTACTGTTTATGTCCCTGCTGAATTAATTAAATTGAGAAGTGATGAAGGGCAAGGAAGAGGGAGAGAGAGAATGAGAGATGAAAGAAACACCAAGATGTTAATGAGCAATAGTTAACTGTCTTTGATTTCCATCATTAAAGGCCCAGGGAAGAGCAAGTTAAAAGGCCATACTGAATCCTTCTGGTGTTTTGAAACCACCAGAGGGAACAGGAAAGTATTGGTAACTACTGAAGAAGTCGTCAAAACCCCCTATACATGCCAGGATCCAAAGGCTTATCTGAAGTGCAGAGAGTACTTGCAGCATGCTGAGCTGGAACTACTCACTGTTATGGTTTGTTCTTCACTTCCGTTAAGAAAAGATTCCTACTAGCAAGTGAAGAAAAATTGGTGGGAGGAAAATTCTCTACCATGAGATATTACTTTCTTAGTGCAGAATTTGATTTCCTGTAAAGCACTGAGTCTTTTATGCCTGGTTTGAGCACTGGAGAAACGAGTACACTGGAATGTGGTCATTTTCCTGTGCATATATCTCAAGTATAAATGTAGAACATATGTACAGTTGCTGCACGCAATCCTATTTCCAGGGCAAATTCTGTCTACTCACCAAGCTGATATATATGCCCAGGGAGAAAAGCCCGATTTTTTGCATATAAATATCAAGCTAGTTTGTACAACGAACTCTTTCCAGAGGATGAGAAAAGACATCCTTCCTAGCATAATTTTTTTCTCTGTCTTTCTTGGGGACTGTATTTTTTTTTTTTTTTTTTTTTGCATAACATGGACTCAAAAGCAACTTAAAACAAGTTGGAATGGTAGCAGAAAAAAAAGATGTCATTCATAGGTTTTTTCTTCCAGTCTCTCTGACTTGCACAAATAGTGAGTTTCGTTGTACATCGGGACGTTGTATTCCTGCTCATTGGTACTGTGATCAAGGAATAGACTGTGCTGATGGCTCTGATGAACCTGCCTCTTGTGGTAAGTCTGCACTCAGAAGATACAACATGCTGGGTTATGGAAAATCAATAGTTTGTCTTGTAGGCAGAAGCTTTAATCCAGACCAGGTGGAGAGTAAGTATCTTCTGGGTTTTATTCACTGTCTCTAATCTGAGTCACTGAGTACTTTGAGTTTTAAATACTTAAAACTGTGTATGGAATATAAAGGTTTTAGTTGCAACAACTGATTGCTTGTAATGTGATTGCTCTTAATGCATAACCTCCTGTCTCTATGAGGCTATGATGGTTGTGAATCAAATGGCAAAAAAATAGCAAGTATTTTGGTATTGTTTTGCATGTAAAAGCAATGTCATGCTGTACAGAAAGTGTGCATGCAGTATTACGTTTGAGGAAAAGGGGAATGTGCCGTGCAGAGGGGAACAGTGTTGACACAGTATATGGGTATAGTATTACAGTAAACAACTCCTGTACGTACAGTAGAAACTGATGGGAATAAGCAGAGGAATAGGGTAGGAGGTGAAGAAAAGGACAGTGATCTCCAGGGAAGAAGAGAAGGAGTTAACTGAAGTCATGACGATATTATAACATAGTTATTATTCTCACTGTAAAAGTAAGAATAATACAAGGCAAGATTCTTCTGTGATTTCAGCAGGTCTGGTAGCTAACTTTGCACATTATTGGAGTTGCACCTTTAGCTTAAGAAAATGTTTTGCATTTTATACATTAACTATATTACAATTATGCTTCAGTTTTACATTTTGCTGTCATATGCTTCTCCCTGAAATACAGTCCTCAGTACATTTCATGGCAGTGCAGATTAGTTTAACAAGCACAGTGATTGTGTTCATTTTTAAGTGCCCCAAATGCGGACTTGTTCGAGTGACCAGTTCAGATGTGATGATGGCAGATGTATCCCAGCAACGTGGATCTGTGATGGTGATAATGACTGTGGGGATATGAGTGATGAGGATCAAAGACATAATTGTGGTAGGTGGTTAACATAAGTAGATACTGTCCTGCATGTGTTCTTTAGAAAATAACCAACCCCCAAACTCTCACCCACTGCCAATTTTTCTACCCCATAAAGGAGCACGTTAAGTATGAGGTACAATCTTCCTCTACTTTCATTTTTATTATATTGAATCAAAATTGAATATTTTACTGGTAAAAAAGCCAAAAAAACATTGTTCTAATTTTGCAATTATTCTTCTTTGAATTGTTGAGTTGAAATGGAGATACAATTAACCTGGGTTGTGAGTATGATCTGGGAAGTAGAGCAGTTTCAGTAGAGATGCTCCCTGATGATCATGTATTGCATCTTATGCATATTAATAACCACATGTTTGTGGCTTAATATCTTTAAAAACTAGTGAACAAAGTAAGCATATCTGTTCAGAGGGTGAACAAAGGGAAGGAAGTTCACCAAGCCTGGTCCTGCTTCTTGATTTTTTTGAGAACAGCTGGTTATACTTGTAGTCCTTGCCCTTATTAACTATAGTATTGCTACCTCTGCTTGCTCCCTGGAGCACAGAGTACCTTGAACAAAATAGGGAATAGAGGCTGTTCAGCTCCCAGAAAGTCTGGCTGAAAAAGCTTATTTGAGAATCCAGTAAAATGCAGATTTCTGCACACGTCAGCATTGCCTAAGGAATGCTTTGGCTCCCAGTCAGCCAGCCAGCCTTCATGAAGAGCAATGTGCAGTTTTGTACATGAGAAAGTACAGTGGTATCTATCTCTGCGTGTGCAGCAGGGCATGGCTCTGTTGTGGATTGTGGGTGGCTATGCTGGCTGTTTGTGTAGGTGGTGGAGGAGGTTGTCACATACAGAGTGTAACATGGTTAGTGAGTGTGCTTTTCCTTCAGCAAACCGGAACTGCACAGCAGCAGAGTTCACTTGTGCCAACAATCGACCCCCACTCAGGAGGTGCATTCCTCGGGCGTGGGTCTGTGATGGTGATGCTGACTGCAGTGATGCTCTTGATGAACACCAGAACTGCACAAGAAGATCTTGCACAGAAAATGAATTTACCTGTAGTAATGGCTTGTGCATCCGTAACACATACAGGTTTGTGACTACCCAAGCAGCTATAGAAATTCTCAAAATTGCTTGTTGTGAAGGAGCTAATTCAACCTTTTTTTTCACATCATTTAGTTGTAACTAGATCTACATGTTGTAATGAAACTATTTTTCTGCTCTGCATTTGTGCATTAGCTTTAACTTGAAAATGCTCTAGAATTTTCTGTTAATATTCCCATTGCTCACCATTAGCATTTAATCCTTCTTACTGTCACTAGTAACCTCTCCTGAGGTGATTCTGTCCAGCCTGTAATGCACACAGGGAATATTAGCAGGACTCACAGGACCAGACTATATAATATGATCTCAGTTTCTGAAAAGCTCTTCTATTGGAGCCAAAAATATTGACCTTCTTTGGAAATTGGGAGAGTGTATCTATCCATCTGTCCTGGAGACACTGATCGCCTCCTTATATTTGAAAAGAGTGTTCATTCTTCTTCAGGTGTGATAGGCGGAATGACTGTGGTGACAGCAGTGATGAAAGAGGATGCATCTATGAACCGTGTCAACAGCACCAGTTTACTTGTCAGAATGGGCGCTGCATTTCCAAAGCCTACATCTGTGATGGGGATAATGACTGTGGTGATGAATCTGATGAGCTGGAACATCTCTGTAGTACACCAGAAGCAACCTGCTCTCCCCATCATTTTAAATGTGACAATGGAAACTGCATTGAGCTGGTTAAAGTCTGCAATCGGTTGGATGATTGCTTAGATAACAGCGATGAAAAAGGATGTGGTATGTATAGATTTATTTGTACTGTCTAATTTTAAAATCTTAGGCACCTTTGAAAAAATACACTCTTGAGACAATTTTTTAATTCTAGTAATATATATTCCATGGCTGTTCCTCATAAAATAAAATGATAAGAAATGTATCTTTTACATTTTTTTTGCTTTAATTAAGTCATACTTACTATATGCTGTTTTAACTAACTGTGACGATGAGCTAATGGTAGAAACAAAATGTATTTCATACGTTGTTATGCATTGCCCTTGCATTTCCAAAATATGCCGGGGTCCATACTTTGCACTGGGTGTTTTGTGACAGACTTCAGAGGTGGTAGAATAATTTTATTTTAGATTATGTTGTTTTCTTTTTTCCTTTATTACAGCAGCCCACATCCACATTCAGCGTTTTCAGAGGGTAGCAAGGAGAGACACAGAGTGCATTGGAAAGTGACTGCACTAGTAGTCTGCTAGCTGGCTCCTTGAATAGAACTCCTTTCCTTTCCCAGGTGTAAATGAATGCAGTGACCCTTCAATCAGTGGATGTGATCATGACTGTACAGACACACAGACAAGTTTCTACTGTTCTTGTCATCCTGGATACAAACTTATGTCTGATAAACGGACTTGTGATGATATTGATGAGTGCAATGAAACTCCATCAGTATGTAGCCAGATTTGTGAGAACACAGCTGGCTCCTACATCTGTAAGTGTGCCCCAGGCTATATCCGGGAGCCTGATGGAAAAAGTTGCCGGCAAAATAGTAATATCTCCCCATACCTTATTTTTAGCAACCGTTACTATCTGAGAAATCTCACAGCAGATGGCCAGTCTTACTCTCTCATTTTGCAAGGACTGAGAAATGTGGTGGCACTGGACTTTGACAGGGTGGAAAAGAGATTATACTGGATTGATGTGGGGAGGAATGTCATTGAACGAATGTTCCTAAATGGAACAAATAAGGAGGCAGTGATAAGTGATGATGTGCCCAACGGGGAAGGTATCGCTGTTGACTGGGCTGGCAGGTAAGAAAATGCATTTTTTGTCTTTCTGGGCCACTGAAGAAATGGTGTGTGAAGGAGTTTATCTTAGGGGTTTTTCCCCACTCCATATGAAATTTATGATGAGTACTGAAATAGTTTGGGTTGAGGATACAGTGTTATACAACTGCTCTGAAATTGTTTATCAGCATCTAAAACATAACACTTAAATTACTCTCATATGTAGTATACTGAGGTTCTGTCAGACTTAGTCTCTCATCAATCGTTTGCTAGCAGTTGTTGGGATTGGCATGCAGGTGTCAGTCTGCATAAATAAAATATTGTAACGGGTAACTAGATCCCAGTGAAGTAAGTAAATTTTAGCTGAAGTGGTCCTACTGCTTCATTTCTAATACAGCTTTTGAATTATTTCAACTACCATTAGTTATGTCTTCAGTCAGTTCTTGTGTAGGTGCTCCAGGCAGGCTGAAGGACACTACAATAGTTGAATTTTTCTGCTTGTTTTCAGTGCAGAGAGAGGATTAAAGGATGTCGTGGGATGTAGGTTGGAGAAGACTATTTTCTCCTCCTCCCTTGTGGGAATGGTACTACTTAGGGTGGTGTAGGCAGAATTATATCTGTTAGTCTCTTTCTGGAATGACACTGTGGGTGCTGGAGTTGACCAGCTCTGTCAAGAATTTCAAAGTATTCTGCTGTAGATCTAATTGAATTTAATGCTTTGCTTTGATGCAGGCTTTTAAAAAATCATCCCTTCTGCTTGTATCATTTTTTTGCTTACAGCTGTGTGTAATTCCCAGCAAAGTAATAGAAGTGTTAGAAAATTCTAGGTGAAGTTTAAATTAGGGTGTCAATCTACTTGGAACTTTTCTACCTGTTTGATGAGAGCAGAAGTAGCAGCATGGAACAGTTGAAGATTCTCTACAATGCCTTATAGCCCTGGTCACAGTCCATTGCACTGCATGTCTGTTTTCCTGCTCCTGGCTGTTGTTGGTAGGACAAAAATGGAAGAGGGGTTTAGGAATTTGTAGGCAAATGGCGTATTATTACTCAACTGGGCACCTGCAAGTTTGAATTTGGCACCACTGATGGTGGTTGCAAAGTGAAAAGGGCAACCTGGACCATGGTGTAGAAGAGATGTCACTGAAGTGTGTGTTCCTTTGGAGTGGATACATTGCTTCTAGGAGAAAAAAAATAAAGATGCTGTGAAGCAAAATAAGGGGGAAAATATATTTAATAAAATAACTCTAAAATATTTCAGAAAATTGTACTGGGTAGACGCCTACCGAGATTGTCTCTATGTCTCTGAACTTGATGGAAGATTCCGGAAAAAACTGGTGGATCGGTGTGTGGATGCCAACAATACTTTCTGCTTTCAGTATCCCAGAGCAATTGTTGTTCATCCAAAATATGGGTATGACTGTTCAAGAGTCCTTTTCTTTCTTTTGGGAATAATTTTGTGCTGTTCTGAAAATCTGAAGTAAATTTGGGCTGCTTGCATTTAGGTTTCTGTGATGTTAATTGCAGCTTAGGAAAAATAGTAGCTTGCCTGTGGTGGGTGTATATACATGGCTGTCAGCTACCATTGAAAGTGGAATTTGGTTCTATATGGACTAGAAAGTTCTGATTGCAAGGCTAAAAAGGTTGATAGAAGTGTGTATGGTTTGGTAGATATTAGGGGTGACTGAATTCTGTTGTGATTGCACAATTGTCTGCTGTAGCAGTTAAACTAAGAAATATATTAGCTTTCTTCTTCCTCAATCTCTGCTTTAGTTCTGTGGCAGAAAATACTGTATCTGAGGCATAGCTTCTAATATTGACTTCAACAATCCTAACTCTTAAGTATTTATTTGAACAGACAGATTTACTGGACAGACTGGGCAGATCGAGCCTATATTGGACGAGCTGGCATGGATGGCAAGGAGAAGACTGTGATCATCTCTACAAAGTTAGAGTGGCCCAATGGACTTACCATAGATTACACCAATGACAAGCTCTACTGGACAGATGCCCATCTAAATTATATTGAGTATGTACACAGAAAATATTAAAGCAACTGAATGATCGCTCATGTCAGATTGTGATGGGAGAATTTATAGGTGCTGTAGAAAGAATACATATTCCTGCCCACTGCTCTTATAGAAAACTGAAGTCAAAATGTCTGGAGTAGTAGATGATATGGATCATTAGATGATACAGTAACTGGGTGACTACACTCACTGAAAATTGTCCAAACATTACAGTGAAAAGGCTTACGCTCTGTACTAAAATATGCAACTTCTCTATATCTAGTTATACAACCTGAACCAAAGCAAAATTGACTATAAAGTCCCTATCTTTTAAATTCTCTTGTTTCTGCTTATAGATAAGAATTGAGCTGTAACTAAACTACTTATGTGCTAATAAGTTGTATACAAACCTTTAGAAGATGTCTGAATGTCCATAAGTATGATATGGAATTTCCTGTTGGCAAATAGGATTCTTGTGTCAATCAAGAAAAATCTATGCATTGCTTCTAGTACTAGAAAATTCCCACCTAAATAGCAGTAAAAATGAGTAATAGTTATCTAACTACTTCAATGATTTTGAAATACACAATACTGAAATACTTTGAAACCAATAATTTGTATTTATATGAGTGTTCATATTTGTATTCATATTTACATGCACATTTAAATTTATATTTACTTCTACTCTTCTCTACATTAATTCTTCTGGCAGCCTTTTCTATGATAAAGTATTAAAAATGTCTTTGTAAAATGTGAGTTAATTGTATGGATGTTTCTCTCTCTCTTTTGTATTTCATAATTTCCCCATATAGCAAGGTGATAGTAAAAATGTAAAATCTTGTCAAAGATACCTCAGCAAAGGAAGCTCTAAATCAGAAAGACATGTAAAATTTAGGAATATAGGAAGCCTATTATTGTCTTCAGTGTTCCATTATTAACAGTCTGAATCATCTCGGCAAGCTAGTCTCTTTTGTGACAAAAATAACTTGCTGTTAAGGCAATAAATGTGCAAAATGTCATTGTTCTAGCTAATGCGCTTCTATTTCAGTGGATGTTATTCTATTCCATTTATTTCCCTGAAATAACCTGTTTTACTTTCCTCCATATACTAAAATGAATTTGCTAAGGATGGTGATCTGTCTTTAGAGAATAAAGAAGCTGCAATTCTACATTGCATGTTTCTGGTTGCCAATAATGAAGGACCATAAGCATATGTAATATGTGAAAAGACAGAAAGAAGTTTTAGCATTTATTGAATAATTTTGCACAAATTTTTCTTTGTGGAGGTTCTCTGACCTGGATGGACATCATCGTCACACGGTGTACGATGGGACTCTACCTCATCCATTTGCAATAACAATTTTTGAAGACACGATATATTGGACTGACTGGAACACAAGGACCGTTGAAAAAGGAAATAAATATGACGGATCAGAAAGGACTGTTCTTGTGAATACCACACACAGACCATTTGACATTCATGTTTACCATCCATACAGACAACCATTTGGTGAGAAAACAGAATTAGATTTGCGTTTAGAGGGTCAGCTGTTGTCTGGGGACTTGTAAAGGACCCTGAGTATACTCAGCTTTTGCCTTTGCTGAGGGGAATAAAATGCACAGAGTAAATGTAGGCATCTACTTTGCATTTATAAATTGCCTTTTCTTTGAAAAGCAGTGACTGGTAATGCATAATTTTAAATTCGTTTCTAAAACATCATGCTGTAATAGTATAGATTTCACTATGAAATGACATGTTTCTCTCATGAAATGCCTGCTTATCTAGGTTTTGGTTTTCAACCTCTTAAATTTAAGGTTGCAAAACAGTATTAGAGAAATCTATCGTAGATTGAAACTTTAGTGTTCTGGAATTTACAAAGTATGGTAATATTTATTCTTCTGTTTTACCAGTTCATAATCCTTGTGGCACCAATAATGGTGGTTGTTCCCACCTTTGCCTAATAAAAGCTGGTGGTCAGGGGTTTTCCTGTGAATGTCCTGATAACTTCATGGTCATACAGTTTGGCAGTACAGCCCACTGCCTTCCAATGTGCTCTAGCACCCAGTTTCTCTGTGCAGACTCTGAGAGGTAAGTCCACTGCTCAGCATTGTTTTTTCTATGTGTTTTTAAGGACATATTTTACAGTTTAGTCTGTTCAAAAGGGCAGGAAATTAGAGATTCCTTCTGTTCTCATTTTGAGTTTGTGACATGATTGCAGAGAGAAAACTAGGAAAAGACAGGAAGACAAGCTTTCATTTTGGAAAAATACTTCTAGGCTGGTTCCTTATGTAGTACTTTTTTACTTCTCTTTCTGTTATTGGCATTGCTAATGTAGAAAAGTTTGGGTTGTTAGAAACATGTGCCCCCAGAAACCATTTCTTGTCGAATTCTCAAGCCTGGAACCCTTTTTAAAATTTTTTTAAAATATCTTTGACAATGTATCTGTTTCTGCCAAATATATGCTGTCTGCCAGCATATGGCCCAGGAAAGCCATTTAGCTGATGGGAGGGCACATTTCTAACCCCTTTTACGGAGACAGCAGTGGAGGAAGAGGAATGGTGATAAGAGCTCTTCTACTGAGTTATCACCCTGGAGCCTACGAGGCAGGTGTGCTTCTTGGGTTGCCTTTTGAAGCGGTGTTACAATGATAATCCGAAGTGAAATTTTTCTGCTGAAGTTTGGGTGAATTATTGAAATATTACCTCATTAAAAATCCAGTTGGAGATTGATCTAAAAAAATCAAAGAGGATTACCACAAATAAACATAAAAATTAAATCTTTATTATTTTCTGTGAACTTCCTTCTGTTTAACATCTTGTTTCTGGTGACAGTATTCTGGCATATTTTTTTAGCATTTGACATATGAAATAGAATACATAAAATTCAAGATTTTGGACGTTTCAAAAAATAACACTAAGACAAGACTGTCTTTTGTGCTGAAAAAGAATGGTTGTACATCTGTAAAGCCATATCCTCAACAGAGAACACACCTCTGTTTTCTCTTTGTAGGTGTATTCCCATCTGGTGGAAATGTGATGGACAGAGGGACTGTCGAGATGGCTCCGATGAGCCCCCAACCTGTCCACACCGGTACTGTCCTGTGGGGCAGTTCCAGTGTAATGACGGGAACTGCACAAGTTCACATTTCTTGTGTAACACCCTGCCGGATTGCTATGACAGATCAGACGAAGATCCTGTACTTTGTGGTATGTTTCAACAAATAAATTAAAGTGTTTTGCCAGTATAAAACATGTAATTGACATATAAATGTCATAATCACTGTCTCTTTTTCCAAGATGAAAAGGTGAGATAGACAGATGCAGTCTTTTCTAGTCTTGCACCTGCTGGAGCCATTCACCTCAGTGCAAGCAGGGTAGGGGAAAGCAAAAATGTTCTATATCAAAACATAAACACTTTCTATACCTTCAAGACAGATTTGCACTGAGGTAAATTGCCATCTGAGGTAAAAAATATTAGAAACAGGACTCACTTTGTTTTGCTCTGAGTAAAGCTATGGTGATTACGAAGAATCTAAGGCTTCCTAAAGCCCAGGTCAGTCTAAGCGGCATGCTAATTTTCCCCGTATTCTACTTTGTGTGGTGGGATGAAATTACACCACCCTCTGCATTGCACAAATCCAGTTCATGTGGGAAGGTTTGTTTTGGAGAGCTGTATGTGATAGCTTGTGGAATAATGCTAGCTCCTTAAAAACCTATGCTATTCCACATACTTATGTCTAATTTTAAAAAGTGTATCCTTAGTTCTCTTTTTGTAAATAATGTAGTTCTGGCAGTTGCAAGCAAGTAATATAAAGCAAACGGGAAAGCAGTGTGGTTATATAACTGATAGTTTCAGTGCCTCCCATTCCAAAGTGGTTCTAACAATGACAGAATTAAATGAAATGTCAATTTTAACTGAGTTTCAGATAGCTAAGATCTTAAGTGTGCCACAGGGGAATTAAAAAAGTAGAAATGTGGCAGCTGTGTAATGCACAGAATTTAACATACTGGATACAATAAAAATCAATTTAGGTCTATGTAATTCCTTTGACTATTATCTCGTGGGTGGGAACAGAATCCTTTGATCTAGAACATCAGTGGAAATTATAATGCACAGTTTTCTCTTGAACAGTTTGGCAGTGTATGTAAAATAAAGTAGTAGAGTGGAGTACAGTGAGACATAGAAATTCTGGAAGCAGAGATAAGTGTTGACTCCTGTTTTCAGAGCTACCCCAGTCTGCCAGCACTACTGATACCAGCTTTCAGGTGCTTCGCCTTTTGGGAACAGAGGTTATACATCTGTGGGTTGTGCAGCTGATACTAGCATGGTCTTCTGCTATGTTTTCTGTCATGTTCATTCATAGAGAAACAAGCTCATCAGGCAATACACACCTAAGCTGATAGCATGGCCAGAGCCAAAATGCCAAAATAGCTCTTCTGTGAAGTGAGTGGGAGACCCTGCCTCAATCAAATTGAATGCTTGGTTTAATTCCCTCTGCTTTAGGAGAAGGTAGTATGTCTTGCTCCTAGAAAACTGTAGAGCCTTAGTGAGCTTGTCTGAAGATGCCTTGGGAAAATGTGACACGTGATGTTAAAAATGTGTACCTTAACTGCTTTAACTGGGCAAGTATATGACATTTTAAATTTTTTCTGGCTTTGTTTTTAATTGTTGGTGTAAACATAAGGGCTCAATTGAAATAACAGCAGCAGATAATTTCTGTAAATTCCAGTATCCTAACAGTTATCTATATTCTTTCAGCTAATCACCAGTGTGAAACTCATCAGTGGCAGTGTGCCAACAAACGATGTATCCCAGAAGCCTGGCAGTGTGATAGAGAGGATGACTGTGGTGACAACTCGGATGAAGATAGTGCTCACTGTGCCAGTAGAACGTGTCCCCCAGGCCAATTTAAATGTGACAATGGCCGCTGCATCCCACAGTCCTGGAAGTGTGATGTGGATGATGACTGTGGTGATAACTCTGATGAGCCATTCCACGAATGCAGTAAGTACACACCTGTAGTAAAATGCCTACCTTGTGCACCAAAAAGTGCACCAAAAGCAGAGTGAACCACATTACTTAATTTTCCTGAGATCAAAAGTTTCTTGAAAGGGAGTATTTTCTGCAGGCTAATTACATTTGTGTAGTAAACAGTGTTAGAAAACATAGACACTATGTGATAGTTTACTATTTACTTATGCTTGAAGGGGAGAAAGTTTATTTATGCTGGCCAGATTATTAGAAACTGGCAGCAGCTCACTGACTTTCTTGATGCTAGGATTTGCCTGTATGCTCTAGCATGTCTCTCTGAGCCAATGGGCATCTTCAAGAACTTGTGACCAAGGTTTGCCACCTGAGGACAAGCTGCCTCCTCTGGCTCCCGGGTTTCAGGCTATTGCCACTGTCACCAGCTCTGAATAGTTTAGGGAAAAACACAATGAGTATGATTTGATTCTGTGATGGCATATTGATCCTGTTTGTGGCATATGCAGAATACAAGCAGCATAGATTGAAAAGGATAGTAAAATCAGATATATTTAATGCTTTCTCTTTTACAATTCTGAAGTTAGCAGGTAGCTCTTTTCAGTCAAAATAATTGACCATGAGTTATAAAAGGTTAGGAGAGGCAGAATAGGACAGTTAATGGCTAAGTAACACAATTAATTTTGATTACTGCCTCTTTCAGTGGGACCTGCTTATCGATGTGACAATCACACAGAATTCAGCTGCAGAACCAACTACCGTTGTGTACCATTGTGGGCAGTGTGCAATGGGAATGATGATTGTAGAGACAACAGTGATGAACAAGGCTGTGGTAAGTTTGGAGAAGGTCATTTCAACATAACTTTGTGCCTAAAATATTTCTCTAATTTGTGAACACAGATTTTCTGAATGCCTTCAATAATAATGTACCTGGGCAAAGACTATACTAATGTGTGCTGTTTTGTTGATGAACTGTCCACTCTACAGAGGAGATGACTTGCAGTCCTTTTGGAGATTTCCGTTGTGACAATCATCGATGTATCCCGCTGCGCTGGAAGTGTGATGGAGATGATGACTGTGGAGATAACTCTGATGAGCACAACTGCAGTGAGTTCTTGTTTTGTTTGTAAATATATAGTCCCACTTTTGACTTAAATATCCCTCTACTTCTACTGAGAATGAGGAGACAGCTCTTAAATGCAACCATTCTTCATTTTATATGGTAGTCTGTCCTTTATTTGCTGAAATACCACACTGATGTCACAAGGATGCATTCTGGTCACATAAAAACGCTGACCAATCCAGTCATCGCAATAACACAAATTCCTGTTTTCCACTAAGAAGTGCCATTTGAATTTTGTCCTGTGTGCAGATGTAGTATTATATAGTTTCTTAATGATAGTGGGTCTTTTTTTTTTCTGATTTGAATTAAAAGCTCCTGTATAATTTTATGTTGAAACAAAGTCTGCAATGATTTTTCTTTTTTCTGTGTTGAGAGGGACATGGAATATCTACCATATTTATAGAGTACTTGGGGGGAATGTCATTTTAACATAATTTAATTTTAAAGATTTTCCCTCATTGTCTGCCCACATTACTTTTGTCTGGTTCAATGAGGTAGGTGTGGATGTTTAACTCTACATCTGGGAAACTTTTCACATTTGTACATTGATTTTAAATGAAGGTCCTCGTGAGTGCACAGAAAGTGAATACCGTTGTGACAATCTGCGCTGCATTCCTTCCCGGTGGATCTGTGACCATGATGACGACTGTGAAGACAATTCAGATGAACGTGATTGTGGTGTGTATTATCTGAATGCTACCTCTTACATGTTCACACTATTATTTCTAATGTGATAAATTATTCTGCAAAATGATCTTTTATGGGAAGCATCTTTAAAGAAGTAATGTTCACCCTGTCACCTTAGTAACTCCACCAAAAGTAGAGAATACCACGGTTTTAGGAGTCTGGGATTTTCCAGCATTTTTTAGAAGATTGTTCTCAAAATGTAAAAAGTTTATATGTCTTTGAACAAGAAGACATTTCAACAGTTACTTCTGAATCTTTTCAGAGCTGAGAACCTGCCACCCAGGTTATTTCCAGTGTGATAGTGGACACTGTGTTGCAGAGCGCTTCAGATGTGATGGAAATGCAGACTGCCTTGATTTCTCTGATGAAGCAACTTGTCGTGAGTTATTAGCTTTGCAACTGGTGCTCATTGTGCTCACTTTCAGAAAGATTTTCACTTTTCCCTATTTTTAAGTGAGATGACTCCTTAGAGATGTAGAATTCTGCAATGCTCAGTGATGTTAGTAAAAATTCAGGATAGGCATAATATTTTGAATCAGCTTTTTAATATAATAATGGGTTGCCATCTCTTACGCTGATTGTAAACACATTCTTAATGGTAGGAAATGAATGTGTTTACCAAATCCAGGAGAAGATACACATGTGATTGAATTAAAATTTCTCATTATCCCATGAACACTGCAAGATTCAAACTGTTTCAGTTGTACCAAATTCTAACTTAAGGTTTTGTAATGAGATTGTTTTTTATAATAGTCCAAGTAGTGTAAAGTGTCCTAAAGTATCAATGAACCCAAGGAAATAATATAGTTTTCCATTTCTCTTTTGCTTTGGTATATTGATCTACTGTGAAAAAAATAACTGTAGTTTGCCTCGATCTACTGCTGCAGCTGTTTATCCAGAAAGTATTGTTCCCAGTTGGAATGAAAATATTCCCTCTGTGCTCTATCTGCATTGACTGACATCAGCTTTTTCAGTGATACTGATGTCTTGATTCTGACTTACATGTTTCCATGATTTTAGGCTTCAGTACTTGGGAGAATTCCTTTCTCTTCATGTTGGTATCAGGGCAGTTCTGTACATCTTTCCATGTACATAATTTTAGCACCTGAGCTTTAAGTAAGAAAGGGCATCTGCACAGTACTATCTTTATTTTTCTGATGGCAACCATATCCTGCGACATAGATCACAGCAACTGTCTTTCAGAACCTGAGTTATAAAACCTTTGACTTCTTAAATGGAGGATAAAGTGTATGAGAAGCCATTGAAAGGGCAAGGATATGGTTTATTTATGTAGGTTGGTAGAATAATAATTTTGTTTTTGCTTTGGTTTACTTCAGTTCCTTTCACAGCTTTTACAGAATATGAGTGGGGGTTTTTTGCTATATCAACATGAATCCTTTTGGAATTATGTATCTTATGTGCTTCTTCAGTCATTCATGTTTGGTGCCAGTGAGGTTAATTATCTGTTTTATTGAACTAGATTTGTCAATAAAAAATACAAGTAGCATTTGTTAAATTAATTTATTTTCAACAGCTTGTCTAATGTAAGTTGTTTCACTATTCATTTAAACCTGAATTAATTACTTGTAGCTGCAAAGAAGTCTTCAGTCCTTGCAGCCCACTGTTGCTGTACATCTTTGAAGCACCTCATATAGTATCTCCTATTATGGAGAGAAGTGTTTTTAAAAATAATATGGGGTTGGACTGAATATTTTTCATGTAAACATAAATTTTTAATTGTAAATGAAAATGTCATAATTTTCTTTTTTTCAGCAACACGGTATCCTAATGGTACATACTGTCCACCCATGCTGTTTGAATGCAAAAACCATGTCTGTATTCAGCCATACTGGAAATGTGATGGGGATAATGATTGTGGAGATGACTCTGATGAAGAACTTCATCTTTGCTGTAAGACAGAGGAATTATACTAAAATGAACAATATGCTTCATCTCTGCATGTAAACAGATCAATTAGAAAATAAATTGTAATTATTTGGGATGAGTGCTAAGAATGTTGCTTTATTTGCAAGTTGACTCCATTCTCTGACAGTATTTCTCACTGCTTTGCAGATGTTTGTATATGTGGTTATGAAAGTAGGGAGAAGCTTATCAGAGAGATAAGGTCACTATTTCACGTTTTTAAGTTGGTTATCAAAAATAAGAAAGTCAGTTTGAAATTAAAGATTAATTCAGATAATGTATATTATCACAGGTGCTGAACTTTGAAAGGTATTAGTGTTGTCAGGACATCTTTGTAAATACAGCTGAGAAGTCCTGACTTGAGGTCTAATAATTAGGTGTTGGAGGTGCTACTTAAACTGGTTTTGTCAGTTATGCACTTAAATAACATGTTGGATTTCCAGTCAATTTACTTCATAAACAATCCTAGAAACTCAGTGTTATATGTAGTTAGAGAATTTGTCTTTGGCCAAAGATGAGGTATTGTCTTCTGATAAAAAAATGTGTAAGGTCCTAACATACTATCACCAAAATGTGCAGAAATTTTTTTTTTGTCTGCATACCTCCTCACCTTTTGAAATATGCAAAACATACAAATGTTCCAAGAGAAAAATGATATAAATAATTTGTGACCCAATGGCCTGAAGTATCAAAGTGTGACCGATTGACCTCTGTGCTTTCAGTGGATATTGCTTGTGAATCTCCATTCCGTTTCCGGTGTGAAAACAATCGCTGTATATACAGTCATGAGCTCTGCAACCAGGAGGATGACTGTGGAGATGGAAGTGACGAGAAAGAGGAACACTGTATGTTTGCACAAAACTGAGCATCAAATTCAGTAATTTTGATGTACTTAATATTTAATAATACCAAAGGGATGTCAAAGTTAACCATAAATAATGAAAACAAGACCTCACTATGAAATAATTTGAACTATGATTATTGGTACTGTGTATTTATAGCTCTCTGTACAAGTAGCAAAAATCAGCAAACATTTGTCTGAAAAGTAAAGAGCACGATTTTCTTATGAGCACCAGCAACATTTGTTCATCTTATTATGAACTCCACTTAAAAGGAGGAAGAATAAAGAGTTTGGCTGTATAGTAAAATTGGGATGGGATGGCCAACTGGGACAGCCAACTGGGACTTTTAAAATAAAGAAGTGAATACTTCCTGAAGTTGTAGCACTGTTAAGCACATATTAACAGTCTTTATATTTAGGCCCAGACCCTGCAGAAGCTCTGTTAATATTCAATAGGTTTTTGCCCTCAGATATCTTACACAGTTCTCACTGACTGTGCTGTGCATTTTCAAATTTAATCATATTTTTGGTTGCTTAATATTATTTTCTGGCTTTATTGTACAATATTCTAAAAGTTAATAGTTTACTAATACCACCATAATTTCTTGAAGTCTGCAGTAGATGTAGTAAGTATATCATTAAAGAATATTAATAAGTTTGCACTATTAAAAAGAAAGTTTAGTCAACAATTAACACAAAGAATTTTCCTTCTGTCTTTTTTATAAAATAGCAAGACTTCTTTCAGTTCATGGAGATGTGGCTAGAAATCAGGATGTTACACCCTGGTTATTTATACAGACTTCCAAAGTAGTCTTGTCATTGTTTTATTAGATGTCATCAACTTCCCCATTAGCAATGTTGTCTGTTGGTACTTCATAGTTTAGACTGTGACAGAGGAATATTTCTCTTCTTGATTGTAGGTAGAGAGCCAACACCAAGACCTTGTAAAACTGAAGAATTCAAGTGCAGTAACGGAAATTGCATACCCCTGCATTATGTCTGTGACAATTACGATGACTGTGGAGACCATTTTGATGAAATGGGCTGCAGTAAGTAATAATATCAGTAAAATTAAAAATTACAATGCTGTTGAAATAGAATTTTCTGAAACTGAAAGCAATGAATGTTTTTTTCTTGAATAGCATACTAAGTATTGTTTTTAAATTAGCCTCTGTGAATCTCCTGATTTTTTTAATAATCCTGTTCTAGGATTAGTCAGTTAGTGAAGACAATATTTACTGTTTTCATTCCTTCATTATTTTAGTTTATTTTGTTTTAATTCTCTTCTGTTTTAATTCTTTTGTACATGTCTTCTGAAAACATAGATGTGCTACTTAGAGACATTAGAGACATGGCTTAGTGGGTTTTGGCAGTGTTTGGTTTATAGTACAATCTGATGATTTTAAAGATCTTTTCCAACTTGAATGATTCCATCATTCCATGAAATTTGGTGCTCTGAATACAGTTTTTTTAGGCTTAGAGTATTTGCACATCACAAGATAAAGGCTTGATCTTGGTTTGAAATGGGTTGCATTACAGAGGCAAGAATATCCATCTATTTCAACCATAATTGCAATAGACCAACACACAGAGTTATTCATGGGCAGACTCTGAATTGATATACGTTGCTCTAGTCCTGTTAAAAATAAAAGTATATTGAGATGCTTCTATTTTCCTTTTTACAGACATGGCCGCAAAATTCTTTAAGGACCACTAGTCCTTTGCCTGTTGGCCCTCTCATATCCTCTATACAGCTTTTATTAACTATTTATTCTATATTTATTAGCATTCATTTAAATGTAAAAACTTTGACATGAACTTTGAGATGAGAGGTATTCCATGGAATCTCAAAATAACCCCAAACAAAACCATAACTTTTAATGTCAATATATAGACTGCTGCAGTGTGGTAATATGAGCATACACTTGTAATTTCAATTTGCCAGGCTGTGGTGGCATCAAGTGAGAGTGTGCCAAATACTACACTGGTAATTTGCAATCCAGCAGACTTGCAAAACACAAATAACTTGGAAGCCTGTAGTGTAGTCCATTTTGAAGCAGCTGATTTCCCTGTTTCAATTACCCTCCCTGTGGTCTTTAGGTAATATAGCCTAATGAAATGACTTGATGAAAATATAGAAGTATGAAAAGGCTATGAAACAGTGTGAAACAGACACTTCCTGATGTCTGCTTTCTGCTCTTTGGGGATAAATGTGAATACAGATCAGATGGTAACATTTGGAGCCTTCCCAACATCAAATACCTGCTCTAATAAAAGTAGAATATTTGTGTATGTATGTGTACAATGAATTTATGCTTCTACATGTATATGAAATTAAGCTGTTTAAATTTAATTTAATCTGCTCTGGAATGTGTATGTAAAAAGGAGATAGTTAGCTTAATGTAAAGTTTTGCCATACATCTGTATCTTTTCCTCATGATCTTCCACTAGGCATACTATTTATCTTCTCTGCTTATATAACAGATTTGCATTTGTACTCAAGAACTTGATGCATATATAGAGTATATATGAACCAATAGAATACTATGTGTACTTTCAGAAGTGTTTAATTTTCATTATCTGTTACAGACTGACTGTTATCCCTGACTCGGCTTTTCTATTATAGGAACATTTTAAAGGGCAGTGCATTCTGTGCAATGACCTGTACTGACTGCAGTAGGCTTTAGATTAGGTTTGGCATGAACTACATGTCATCTTCTCTCTAGTTTCCAGATGTTAATGTAGGGCCTGTGTTACGCATGATATCAATTGAGAATATTTCTTGTTCAGCTGATAAGAAAGCATGGATAAGAAAGAGCCATGTTGGCAAAGTTAGGAGTTGGAATAAAATCTCTTTAAATTCTGCAGTTGCTGCAGATTGGTGGTAGTGTAGAATGTAATTTCTGTTAAGGAAGGTGTGCTTTAATGATTATGGCTCTTTTCCTGGCCCTCTTCACTACTTTTTAGTTGACAGCTCTCTTAACCAGTGGTTACCATTGTCTTCTAATTTTTGTTAGAAAAAAAGGAAAGGAAACTACCTTCATCTATCTGAAAACTATTTTCAACTGTAGTAATCAATTGAAGTGATTGTAGTAATCAAATCAAGTGATAAAGTGATCAAAGTTATTATGCTTCCCCTTTATCGCTTCATTTTTGGTTATAACTGTATAATTTGCTTGCTTTCTTCTTTTTTTTTTCTTTTAGATCCTGGGTCAGAGCGAACTTGTGCAGAAAATATCTGTGAGCATAACTGTACCAACCTGACAGGAGGGGGCTTTATCTGTTCCTGCAGGCCAGGGTACAAGGCCAGTGAAACTAACCGCAACTCCTGTGAAGGTACTTTTAACCTTATAAATGTCTTCTCGCTGATAAGTGCTCAGTGACCTGTCAACTTACTGCAGGTTATACTCTCATTCTCTTCTGCTCTCAAACAGACCTACTGTAAGGTGTGTTGTGCCATATTTTTACCCTCGGTTTTATGTAGATAAAATGTGGTGAGGAGTCTACTCAAAGGCCATGGTTTGTGGTCATGTGATATAGTACCTTCCTAGTTGGTGTTTCAGTATGTTTTGATGAGAACCCTTCTGCTTGTTTCTCCCAGCTCTCATGAACAATTTGTGTAGTTTTAATAAACATGATCCAAGGCCACCCATCCCTTTCCTTCCTTCTGATATTGTTTCTGAGGACTATGTGTCTTGGCTTCAACATTTAAAGAAGGCTTTGCTCTTGCATCTCATTTTAGTCATGCCTCATCTTTTGTCTTGCCTTATTGATTTAACACAAAAATACAGGATCAAAAATGCATCTCTGAAAATAAATCTGTTAAGCAGGATTGCAGTAATGTAGTTATTGGCAATCTGTAGTTAAGGTAAACAGCAGATGAGTGATAAGAAGTTCTGTTTGATAACAGATGCTGATTTTAAGGATCACTTATTAGGTCACAGATCTAATGAGTATGAGAGTATGTGGGGAAGGTACAAATGTACCACTTCATGGAGTAAAGATGACCAGCATAGAATCATTGGATGATTGGATTTGATGACCAGCATAGAATGATCTGAGATTGGATGAGGCCTTTAAGAATATCCAGTCCAACTGTCAACCCAATACCACACTTGTAACGCCTAAATCACTAAAATGTCACTCAGCACCAGATGCAGATACCTCTGAAACACCTGCAGGGATGGTGACTCCACCACCTCCCTGGGCAACCTACTCTGTTACCTGACCACCCTAAGAGTGAAAGTTTTTTTCTAATATCTAATCTGCATTTCCCCTGTCTCATCTTAAGGCCATTTACTCAGCTCCTCTCACTGCAGGCAGCATAAAGGAAACCGGCCCCCACCTCACTACAGCCTCCCTTCAGGGAATTGTAGAGAGCGATGAGGTAGCCCCTGAGACTCCTAAAGACTAAACAAGAAAGAAATCAAGTTTTAGGAATCTTTTCTCTTCTTGTGTCTAGATATCAACGAGTGTGAGATCTTTGGAACATGCACCCAGGACTGCAAGAATTCCAAAGGAAGCTATGAATGTTTCTGTGCAGACGGCTTCAGGTCTGTGGGTGACCAACAAGGGAAGCAGTGTGCAGCTGATGGTACGTTAACTGATCGCAAAATTGATTGCCACCTGTAAAAAGCAACTGCAGTATAGTGACTTAATGAATGTAATCCTCTCTTTTATAAGAAGAGGATAATGAAAACCAAACCTTACTGTGTAAGATAATGTTATCAGTGTACTCTACCTATTCCATAATCAGTACTAAAAGTGCTCATCTCTGCTTCCAATTGTAAACATTAGAAATAATACCTTGATTTGGATCCTGCCTTCATTTCTCCTGAAATTTTCTGCAAACCAAAACCTGTTGTCCTGTGGTTGTCATCAGAAGGAAATTAATGTTGCCTATCCCCGAAGTTTAGATTTTTTCAACAAAATAACGCATCAGAAAAAAGGTTGCTTTAAACTGGCATAAATCAAAGGCACTGTGTTGACAAATTGCCATTCATTGTTCATGGATTGATGCACACAAACAGAAGGACTTTGGCCTGGTTTCAGATCAGTCATTGGCTTTTTATCATACCCCAGTGCAGCAACTACCATTTGAATAGGCAGAGTTGACTCAAAAAATAAAAATAAAAGTAAAGAGGTGAAGAAAATAGAAAAAAGTGATCATGGAGCAGTGTTATATAAAAGACAAAAACAGTACTGTATCTAGAAAAGCAGTTACACTTTAACAGCTTTAAGAGATAAATGATAGAAATATGGTGTGCCTAGTCAAATAGTAAAATCTTCAGAACAGAACGCCTGTGACCAAACCTACATGCTACTTGGAGGTTTTGAAACCTAAAATTTATTTGTAATATGAAAAATGCTACAAGAAAATGAGGTCTCCAGGTTACCCATCCAGTGGCCTAGTTCAGCAAATATTTTCTGCTGAGTGTTAGGATGGAAATGCAAAAGGACATTTACATTTCAGTTTCTGCCTGGCTGCCTCTTTGTGCCTGTGTCAGAAATCCGGTTCTTTGATACCCTTCTTCACAGGCTTTATTCAGGAAGCATCTAGACACACAAAGTGTTGAAGGCTAAGTGATAGATGATAATAGAATTGTAGCTGGTAACAATGAAATTTGTTGTGCCTAAGTTCTACTTCTGTGTACACTCAGAGTTCTGCCCTGCTTTGTAGCACAGTCTCACAGCCCTCATAAATGAGGACCAGATGGGATGTTATTAGGCTAATCCAAAATTAAACTGTGGCCAGGTGAACATTCATCTGAATATGGAGACATTAAAATTAAAAAACTGTAAGGTAGAACTTGGACGTGTCATGGCATAAGGGACTGGCAATTTATTTGTACTTTTAAAATTGTTTGCTGTACTTTGATGGAGAAAGTGGAACCATGTAGTGTATAGTAGCATTCTGTTTCTGAGATGTGATGATATGCCAACAATGTAATGTTTAAGAGTTGTTAAGGAATTATATCTGCACAAGATCTATGGTGAAAGGGATAATACTATCCTCAGTGGTAAGCATTTCAATTTTTTATGAATTTTGCAAAGCCATGAAGTTTGAATAGCTCTGAAGCTTTAGAAGTAGCCCTACATTCCCTCTGTTTCTTGTACAGTTACAACTCGTGAAAATCCCGTTTAATTTTAATTAGAAGTTACTTTCATCTGTTTTTTCTAAAATGAGAAATACATGAAAATAAATTCATGATTGTTTCCCAGGTAATCCTCCATTGTTACTGCTGCCAGATAATGTGCGGATTCGAAGGTACAATATCTCATCAGAACAGTACTCTGACTATATTGATAACCAGGAGCGCATCCAAGCTCTGGATTATGACTGGGACCCTGAAGGGATAGGTCTGAGTGAGTATGCTAATACTCAACCATGCAATGGTTGGTTTAAAAAGATGCATTTCTGCAGCATGGATGTTTAATTTACACTGGAAAGCAAAATCAAATTAGATCAGCTGGCCAGGTCTCCATTGAATATGCCCCTCCCCTCTACTCATTCTCCAGCATCCCTGTGGTTTCTTTTAATGCTTTCATTTAGGTGAGCTGGATTTTTATCTGGTTTTGCTTCTATTTTAGTGTGAGTTCAGCTGTAGAATTGTCGCTCTTTAGGATTGTGCTGCAATAGAATATTGTTATTAACTAATCCTTTCCTTTAACTTTTGCCTCTGCAGTTCCCAAACCTGGCTCAAGTCTTGCAAGAACTAATCCTTATACTAAGCAGGAATGGCCAATAGATTCCTCTATTAACTTATATTTTTGCTTCTTCCTCAGGTTCCCTTTTTTTGCTATTTCCACAGGGCCACTGTCCTGGGCCATACTTGCTCCTTAGGGTTATGAGTGTCTAAATTACTCTCAAAATCATATGTAAAGGTTTCAGAGCTAAAATCCTCTGCTTTTGAAAAATGTAATATATATTTCTTGATAATCTAGCTCAAGATGGATTTTGCATATGATGGATCACTTTAGAATTTACACACTAACACAATGTAATTTAGTTGAAGGGACAACACTTAACCTGACTCATAAATAAATGGGGCTGGTAACTTCACACAAGAGCCTCAAAAAAATTAGAATTTTCAGCAAATATGTAATTGACTAGACATTTCTCTTCTTTTTTTAAGGTATTGTGTACTTCAGCATTCTGGGACAGGGTTCTGAGTTTGGAGCCATCAAACGTGCTTATCTCCCCACGTTTGACAGCAGTAGGAACAATCCAACAAAAGAAGTTGACTTGAATCTCAAATATATAGTTAGTCCTGATGGGTTAGCTGTTGACTGGGTTGGAAGGTAAGTACAGTGGAAAGGTAGAAAAATGCTGTATCTTCAATGTGTCAATTTGTGAGTTTGATCAGGCTATGCAAAATCCACTTTTTTCTTCCTTATGAGTTGTCTCTGAATATGTCTAGTCAGAAGTTTAGTTTAGAACAATGTAGTAAGCTGCCCTTGCCCAGCCAGCACATTAATAGATGTGCATGTGGCTGGCTGCATCACATACTCTTGCAATTGGCAGATCAGCTGTGCGTCAGTAAAGTGATAATACATGAGCCTTCATGTCAGATGGATTCTTCTTGCATGACTTAGGTATGCTCCAGGGAACAAACTCTTTGCTGTTGGAAGGAAAGCTCCCCAATCCACAATGGAATTTTATGTTTTGTCTTTGCTTGTTCCTTACCAATCCTGTGCTATATGAGCAATCCCAAAGCAGAAGTAGCTCTGAAGTTTGATGAATAGATGTATTTTCTCAGAAAATTGTTAGGGTTTTGTAATTTTGTTTCAGAGGTTTTTCTCCCTTTTACTGACTGTGGGTTTTTTTAGACTAAAACATGGTAATTTTTTAACTTAATCATAGAAGTAATGAGATCACTCTTTATGCTTACTACCTTGGAGAAGAGCTGGGACAAAGTTGGGCCTGACTCTTGGAAGTTTGTGGTGTTTATGGTGTCATTTCATCTTGCAGTAAAACTGTTAAAGGACTTGGACAGGCATAGCTGTAGTTCGTGTGGTATAATGTTGAGAGGAACCTGATGTTTGTAGACGAACACTGTGAAATGGTGTTTGAAGAATTCTGTTGGAAGCAGAATGGACAGAAGTTATAGAGATTAGTCAACCTTCTGAATATTATTGCCAGATTTTGGATAAAAAATTATGAGAAAGAGTGAAAAATTGTATATTTCTTCCAGCAGTTTAGAGGTAGATATATTAGGGTCTGGGCTAGCCCTCAGGTTATTTTGCTGTTTGCTTCATAAACTGGACGCACCTAGAAAACAAAATGTCTCTGAAGGCAAAAGGGAGTGTCTGAATTCTGTTCACAAATTCATATGGTCATGAGAGCAAGCATCCAGGATATATATCACAAGCATCCTGGCGAGGCTTCAGCTTGGTGAGCAACTTCAGCACTTCAAACATAGTGCTGCACTGATTTCAGAAAAATGTTAAAATGTATTTTTAAAAACCGTGTTTAATTATCTGCACATTATAAAGAATGTCACACATGGTTTGAGACACTTAGTCTTGCTGCTCATCTGCCAAATAGAAATTACAGTATTTTTTCACATTCCCAGGACAGCTAGGAGATAATTTATTCAAACAGAAGGCACTGTGTGATTAGTGAGTGCATAATAATGAGTCTGTCTGTTTATTATCTAAGGTAAAAAAAATTATAAAGGCATGATGATAAACAAAATTCAAGGAAGAGTAGACTGAGTGTCCTGTTTATTAGGACTAAAAGCATTTTCATCTGATGTGGGAACAATTTATTCATAAGTATCTCTGTCAGAAGACAAAAGTCTAGAGAGGAGCTGTGAACTAATAAGCTTAATATCTCCAGAGCTGCTGCATAAATTACACAGTAAATTAATTTTTACTTGTAATGAACCTTATAGTCTCCTGGAAAACAGAGTCTTTAAAATGCTTATTAGCTACTTCTGCTGCTTAAAAGCAACAATGAAAGTTTTCAGTAGCCCTTCAATGAAGATTATTTGATAAGGACCAGAGGTAGCTGCAGAAACTTTTTCAGAGGAAAATAATGAGTGAGCCAACAGATCACATTTGCTAAACTTACCTATATTTAGGGTCTATATATTCTATACAAGTTCCGTAATCAACGCAGGTTCATTATATTCATTTTGTTCAAGTTTGATAGAGTGTTTCTTCTTAATTTTTTTTTATTCCTCTTCCATGTGTAAACTATTTACTTTTGGAATGTTTTGTGTTTTATGTAATTCAGACATCTTTACTGGACTGATGCAGGGACTAATCGCATAGAGGTGGCAAAATTAGATGGACGATATAGAAAATGGCTTATTTTTTCTCAACTGGATCAACCAGCAGCTATCTCTGTCAATCCAAAACGTGGGTGAGTACTGCAGGAGTTACCAGAATTATTTCCAAAACTATTCAAAACCAAAAACCCCACAGTGTTAAATTTTTCAGGAAAGACTAAAGGAATGTTTCCAGGAACTTCCGTTTACCAACATTGCAAAGTTTGTGAGCATGGGAAAGCATTTTGGGATTAGGTTTAGCATGGATGCCTGTGTTGGTGGCAAGGCCAGATGGTTCAAATAAAAATCTCTTTTCTACATTATTATCTGCCCACCAAATTTCTGTTACTAATGAAACAGGGAGATGGAGGAGAAATAGAGGGGAATGTCTCTTCGCCAGCTCCAAGCAAGACAGTCATAGCCTCGTCCATGGGGAAAAGCAATGTAAATGCACTTGTGCATTCAACAGCTGGGCTTGCTGCAACTTGGATTAAATGACAGATCATGAGATATTGTGATATGTGCTTCTCTCAGTTGGAGTATAGCAGCATAGCTCCCTGAAGTGACATGGATGCTGCAGCTTTATTGTGACAGATGTTCTTTTGGTATTTATTGTTCCGTGAACTCTCTGTGACCTTCTCAGTCACATCTGCAAAACATAGGTTGCTGAAAAGCTTTTTTTTCCATTACTGACCTTCTCCATGAAACTCCAAAGGACAATCACAGTGGCCAAATTCTAAACCATTCTCATATCCATTTCTCACTCTGTCCTTTCAGGCTTATGTATTGGACTGACTGGGGAAGGCAGCCAAAGATTGAATGTGCCTGGATGGATGGACAACAAAGACAAACTCTGGTCTCTGAAGACCTTGGCTGGCCAACTGGTCTTTCTATCGATTATTTGAACAATGATAGGATCTATTGGAGTGATTCTAAAGAAAATATAATTGAATCCATGAGACCTGATGGGACTGGCAGAACCATTGTGCTACATGGAGGTAAGAACATACTATGCAATTAATAGCAACCAATATGTGTGCTAGCATGCACTTAGGTTCACAAGTGGGGCTACATTTGGGAGCTTTTCAAATATTAAGTCTTGGTAGTGTTTACTCCTTTATACAGTGATCAGTGGCACACCAGCAGTGTGTGTTCAGTGTGTTCATAGTTCAGTGATGCCTGGTAACTGGACTCCCTGCATGGAGTTTGTGGCCCAAATAGGAGACAATGTGGAAAACTGGATTCTTGCTTTTTTATGTATACTATTAATCAGTATTAATCAGTGTGGGCACTGAGACATGATGAGGTCAGGCACATGAGGTTATAAATATATGACTGTATGTGTCTTAAAATGAAAGCAATAAATAATGTATTTAAGCTGAAGAACAGCAGTTTTGTCTGTTCTACTGAAGGTTTGCTTGCTGACAGTCTCTTATTTGGTTCCTTTGAGAAGCAGGCAGTCCATACAGCCTTGATGTCTTTGAAGGCCATTTATACTGGATAGCTAAAGAACGAGGAGAAGTCTGGAAGAAAGATAAATTTGGAAGTGGAGAAAAAGTGAAAGTGCTGACCGTAAATCCGTGGCTTACCCAAGTGCGCATCTATCACCAGCACAGATACAATCAATCAGGTGGGTAATCAGGATCCCAGTGAGCCATTTCTTGCTATGAAATTGAAGTTGGTATTGATGTCTGCAAAGAGCTTAGTAATCTTTTGATAATGTATCTGTTAGTAAATGATAATATTAGTTTCTGAAACATAAAAATGAAATAGAGGCTGACAAGCACTTTCTGCACGCTCAAAATGAAATCAACAGTGGAACATCACTGGTCTTTCAAGTCTCTGAGTTTTCACCCTGTCATTTCTCTTTTCCCCCTCCCTCATGAGGACAGTCATAATATGTATTTATCCTGGCAAAGTGCTGATCGTTTAATGCTTGGAGTAGTTTGTTCCTGGTGCTATATGGGCTCTCAGCAGCCATTGTCACTCCCTTAAGAATGTAAGGGTGTAAGAAAAGGCAGAGAGCAGGTTTTGGTATAAATGTGGTATGTTGGCACAACTGACTGTGGAATTGTCCTGCCTTACCTCAGAAATATGCTGCATTGCTTCTTCAACTATTTATCACTTTCACTTTTTCAGTGCTTAATCCCTGTAAAGATGTCTGCAGCCACCTCTGCTTGCTGAGACCAGGAGGATACACCTGCTCATGTCCTCAAGGGACTCGGTTCCTAGAAGGCAGCAGCACAGAATGTGATGCAGGTAGATTAATTTGTCAAACTGGAAATGAAAGAAGCCTTTCTTTAGGAATACAAATGCATTACTGAATTAAAAGTATGGAGGGATAAGCTAACTGATGCAATAGATATTGGTAAGTCAGAACATCTGGCTTTTATTCTCAGTCATCAGTGACTTGTGGTGATCTTGTACATTTTCTTTAATGTCTTTGCATGTCATTCATAAAATGGATATAGGTCTGTCAATCCAATCAGAGCAGACCCAGTAAAAAACTGGTCACACATTCTGATTTTTGTTTTGAAATTCCAAAATACTTTAAGAATGCATTGATTTCAGAACTAAGAATTTCTGAAAAATTATTGTTAACAATTTTGTTTACAATTCTGTGAAAGCTCTTACTTAATCAGTATCATAGAAACTTAAAGCTTACAGAACTCAAGAGTGTGGACAGAGATAACTTCTGGATAATTATACTCTAGAAAGCCTTTTAGGCACTAGAATTTCATGCTTCTTTATTGCATTGCAGCAAAACCCTCATGGTGCTTCCAGGAGCACAAATCAAATAGAATTTCTCTGCTTTTACTGAGAACAACAAAAATACTACTGCAGGATTTCTATTTCTCTCTAGTTGAGAGTTGGCATTCTTAGCTTACAGTGGTGTGGGTGGTAGCCAGATGTCCTTGTACGTGTCCTTGGAACATATCTTTAGTGTATTGTGATCTGTAATGTTTTGTCTGGCATCTTTCCTATGGTTAATCTTCTCTGAATTATATTCTTTTTGCCCTGAAAGAAAAAATGTCATCACTTTTACACTGCCTTACCTCTAAATTTCTTAATAACTATTAGTGATTTTTCCTATTGCCATGTGGTGTGATCTGCAGAAAGAGGTTATAGTAATACGTAATAGTGAATGAATGTATGCAATATGTGTTTAAATTAGGAATCAATAACAGTATTGATTGCATTTGCTAATTGCTGCTTGTTGCTCTGGGGACACTGAATTTGATATTCTTTGCTCAAACTGCTTTACATAAAATGTTTGGGAATTAAGAAAACTGTGCTTGTGCAGTGACCAAATATAGCTTTTGTACATACATTTAGTTTATTTGGCCCTATTGCACCTACTAAGAAACAGCTTGTAAAACCTCTGCCTGTCCCGTTTTTGTACTCCATTTACTTGGAGGGCATTTTACCTGTAAGAAACATTGTATCAACACACTTCCCTCCTCTGGCTGATAACCATTTTATGATGAAATACTATGATCTATATCCACCCTCAATCTATAGCCTATAAAAATGGCTCATATCCAGGGCTTTTCCTACGTTAAGTACACTTTTCTGATAGTATATCCTGGGCTCTTACTGATGACTAGTATGATTTTTTTTCCCCACTTCATTCAGCATTAGAGTAATGCTCTTCCTCTATGTGTGTTTCTATCCGTTGCTTCTCTTCATAAGTAATTGTATTCCAGTTTGGCTTTCTCTGTGCAACTTCATGCTGGTAGAATGGAAGAGTCTGGACAAAAGAGAAAGCATTGCTGCTTTCTGAATGAAGAGGTTTAAAGGATGGTGTTGGGCTGTATTGCATGAAAAAAAGAAAGTGAGCAGACACACAGCTTTTGAGCTGACTATGCCTACACTCTCCTAAGTCGTTATGTTCTGAGAAGAGATTTTACTTCAATTAATTTAAGCTGATTTGGCAGAAAAAAATAGAGCAACAAGCACATTGCTATCAAAAACAAAAGTTCTGAAAAGCAGTCTGAGAGTTTGCATATGCAAGATCTATAGAGACAAAGAAAATGTATTATTGGTATTATTTTGTTTGTTGAGGATGTCTTGATAATGCATATGTGGCTTCTGAATTTTGCAGCTATTGAAGCCCCTCCCACAATGCCACCAGCTTGCAGGTGCATGAATGGTGGTACATGCTATATAGATGAAAGCAGTCTTCCCAAATGCAAGTAAGTCTGTATATTGTTAGGGTAGTCCTCGCTCAGACTGTGCTGGTTTAGTCTCATGAAACAATTAGACTCTTTAAAATCTGCTGGAGACATTTCAGAAGGTGTCATACATCTGCAGTAGCATTTTTATAACAACTATGGAAAAACACATGCATAAAAATATCAACAAATTAGCAATGTAAATGCATCAGTTTGGGGAGAAAAACCCCAAACAAACCCCAAAACAGAAAACCCAAAAAGGCAAACCTCTGAAGATCCTAATAAAATGCTATACCCCAAAATTGTAGCAATGGAAAAATAACTCTCAACAAATGTAGCTTGAAACAGCCAGCAGGTGCCACCAACGCTCCACTGAAACCAGACCTTCTGACTCAGCACTTCTTGTTTTCACTTCTAGTTCTCTGTATATAGGAGACATACTATATTTACATCCAGTCAGTGCAATATATAATTACTGAGCATGGAATTAAAATTTCTGGGTTGTAGATAAACATTTCAGAATATAATCATAAAGCTGAGATCCCAAACTTAGTAAAAGCCATTCAGTCAGCTGCCCTTCTTACATTTACAGATGTTCTTATGGATACACTGGGAATTATTGTGAAATGGGATTGTCGAAAGGAGTCCCTCCTGGAACAAGTAAGCTTCAATAATATATTGCACTTGACATTTGAGCTAAAGAATATGTAATACCTCACCATAATACCTGTTCAGGGTCAGCCTTCTAATTCTCTGGGCTCTTCTTTTGCACTGAACTATGCTTGCTTGAATGTTTTCTTGTTCTTCTGTCTTTGACAGCAGCAGTAGCAGTGTTGCTGACAGTCATACTCATAATAATAATTGGAGTGTTAGCAGTTGGAGGCTTTTTTAACTACAGACGGACAGGCTCCCTTTTACCAGCGCTCCCCAAACTACCAAGGTATGTTTTGAAGGCTTTCAGAGCAGGAGTGTTTGTGAACTGGAAATGCGTATTTGTTCCTAAATATTTCTGAAAAGTCAGGTTTTTTTGCTGTGTGCCCATTCTGGTGGAACATGGAAGTGCAGTGTTGCAGCAATTCTAGTGAATTTTTCTTTCCAAGCAGTACCATAGCTGATCATTATTGTGAAACAAAAAGATGACTGTAAAAGTCTTGGACATTCTAAATCAGCTTTTAAATATTGAGCAATATAGAAGAGTGTTTACCAGCTCTGAAGCTGCATATTCAGTTCAAAAAGATACAAAAGACCATAGTTAAATGTTTTAATTTTTTATAAAACTTTGTCCTAAGATGATTTGAAGAGATCTTTTAAAACTGAAAGGCTGTACTCATCTGCAATGCTGAATTCATCTGCTTAAAAATACAGCACGTGTGTAGTGAACTTCTGCTTCCAATGCCTGGGACAATGCGTACACTGCTGACAGTCATGCTGTTGAGTGAAAACTAGCTTTGTGAAATGCCATCAAAAATATATGATGTTTTAAATTAAGGAAAGATGAAGGGAAAATATTTTAAATTATCTAAAATATATTTGTTTCAAATATGTCAGAATATGATGCTTTAAATTTTTTTGGCTTTAAGCAAATTGTGTTTTAAAATGCATAAAGGCACATCTTCATAGTCCTTGCGCCAATTTCCCAGTTATAGCTCTGAAATCAATCTAATTAAATCACTGTAATCAATAATGTGGATGAAGCCAAAACTGCTTCCTCATTGGAGGATTACACTGAATTAGTGTAGAGACTTTTTACAAGGGCACATAGTGACAGGAGAAGGGGGGAATGGATCCAAACTGAGAGTAAGTTTAGATTACATATTAAGAATTAATATGTATATACATGTTAAGAATTAAGAATTCTTTGTGAGAGTGGTGATGCACTAGAACAGGTTTCCCAAAGAAGTTGTGGATGCCCCATCCCTGGCATTGTTCAATGGGTTGGAAGGAGCTCTGAGCAACCTGGTCCAGTGGAATGATTCTGATCCAATTTATTCATGTGTTGATGTAGTTCAATTGGGGCAAACTTTTTGTGCAGATAAATTCTGAAGGGCAAAGAGGTTTTAAGAAATCTCTAAGCTACTCACTGAAATTCCGTTTCATGCTTTTTTGAATGGAAACTTTCTGCATTGTTAGACAGTGAACAAACTGAAATTTTAATGTACTGACTTGATCTTTGCTATTCAACAATGCTTCCCACATAAGTTACAAGACTGTGTGAAAAGGAGATGTCAGTTTTTTGACTGAGTCTTGATTTGGATTTATTTCTGCCATGAATATGTCTTAGTGCTGCCATTGCTCAATCCGTCTTTTAACTCTGAACTTGTACATTTACAGAAGAGATAACTCAAGCTATAGCTTAGCTGTTGCCTGTAATATGTAATATGAGACCTGCCCATGTACAGGAATCACAGCGAAGATCTACTTTTTAAAATTGAATCAGCTGATGCCTACAGGGCCAACTGGTGACATGTGTACACAATGCACCAGCTGTAGGAAAGAAGTTTAGCATGAGCCAGATCCAGTGAGGACATACAATTGGAAAGATTATTCCAGTACTTCTGCCTTCCTTCAGGTTAGGCAAATCTGACAAAATGAAACTAAAGGTTAGCTGTGGAGCAGATTCATAATTAGATTTTGGGATGTTACATGCTCAGATTCCTGTGTGGGAATGTCCTGTATTTGGTTACTGATTTCTATCTTTCACTTCTCTTATTATTTTTTAGCCCAACAGTGTGCTTTCAGACTATTTTCAATATTATTCATGAATATCAAGTGTGCACTTGTGGTTGTCATAAATCTTTACACAGATTGAACATTCACTAGTATGAAAACAGTGTCTTGTAAATATCTTCATGATTTGCATGCATAAACCTTCAGTATAGGTGTTAGTGGAATTGTATTGTCAAATTTCAGATGCATATTTAAAAAATCAGTTTCAATGAATTTGAATAACTGAGTGGATCCATGCATTTGTCTTTAAATTAACACTGAAGTAAGAGTGGTCAAAATGTGGGTAAACTCTGGGAAATTGTATTTCATTGACATAATTTGATGTCTGCATGAACACACAAAGATATTTGAGATGATTCTGAGTGGGCTAACTTAGGTTAAAAAATTTGTTAAACTAATGAAGAAATGCAACTTCTGATGCTAGCTTGCCAAAATTCAAAGTGATAATTATGCTTATAAGAACAAGTGAAAAAACCTGTATTATAAACACTCTTTCTGTATAATCTCTTCTAACTTTCTTTTTATTTTTGTTTGTTTGGAATTTTTTATAGTTTAAGCAGTCTTGTAAAATCTAATGAAAATGGCAATGGGGTAACTTTCCGATCTGGAGCAGATGTGACTATGGACATAGGAGTCTCTGGCTTTGGAGGAGATTCTGCTATAGACAGAGCAATGCAAATGGTAAGGTTTAGATCTCAAATAATTTTTTAAACTGTGTGCTTTTAATGTAATTAGTAGCTTATAGAAGGGAGCCTTTAATCTATAAAATGATAGTGAGATGATAAATGTGTTCTAGAAAAAGAAGTGAACAATGATTGATAGTTTCCTGAAATAGCTTTCTGTAATTTGAAGGCAAGGACTTCAAAGAACATAGGATGTTCTTTAAAATAATGTGAATTTTTCCAAGATTTATGTAACAGAAATTGTCAATTACCCTCTTTCGTCTTTCAGCATGTTCATGGAATATAAAGGAAATGAGTAGATAAATGACAGCTTTGTAACAGGGAATTTTTTAGGACCTGTGTGTTCCATAGAACAGTTTAAAATGTGTAGTTTTCAAAACCAGATGGTATGTTAGAATATTCAGAGGTAAAGCCTAAGCCTAATCACAGGATTCACTGTTTTGTGCAATACAGTATAGATTTGAGAATTCCTTAATTTATGAAGTTTCAACAAATCATGTTTAACAGTTATGGGGGTATCATAAAGTGTAACTCTACTCATCTGTGTTTTGTTATGCACATCTGAGAAACAGCAGATCCCTGCATTATTCCCGTTTACCACAAGAAGTACAATGTTCAAATGATTTTTACTTGGAGGAAACAGATCATGTATGTGTTTGAATAGTAAGCACTTGCTGCTAAGTATAAGGTGGAAACTCCCTAAACTGATGGTGAATAGATATGAAATTAAACAACTAAAGAAGAAAAGCTCCTGGTATAAATATATGACCTTGCCTAGATGAAGAAACAGTCTTTGTTAAAATTAGGCAGTTTGTGTAACAAAACATCCACATGAACATTTTGGTAAACTCTGGAAAAATAGCTTTAGGCTTGTATATTACCCCAAATCTTTTTCATGCAAAGAACTTCACCATACTTGGCATTTTCTGGCCCAATACCGACATACTGAAGTTCAAACAATGCCATTTATACATTGCCAATAGCAGGTCTGGATCCAGACTGTCTCTACTTAGATGGTGTTAGTTCTCCCTGTGTATTCAGAGTATAAACAAAAAATTGTTATTTTGACTGGGAACAAATTCAAAGGGTTTGGTGTATAGCAGTGGAGAACTGTGGGATGTGCCTCCTAAAATTTTAACATCATATATGCATTGAGTAGATGTTGGATATTTTTCAGTGGGGCTATTCTTAGCCAATCTAGTTTGAGGAAGCTGACAAGAGTTTACTGTGTTATAAAAAAGCTGTATTCTGATAGCAAAGAGCATGAATCCATGTGGCATGAAGGAGTGGTTTGTGAAAATGAGGCAGGTTTAAGGAACTAGCTACTGTACTATTCCTCTGCTATTCCTGTGCTATTCCTTGCTAGTTCTGTCAGGCTGTGTCAAAGAGCAGGACAGGTGAGTCTGGGTAGGGTTTTGTTTTCATTAACCTCCTACCTGATGTAACTCAAGTGGCATAAGTAAGGGGACACGTTTACTGCTTTGTCTCAAAAAATACAGCAATCTCCTTGCTGAGAAAAAATGAATGACCCCCATTCTTTATATATCAGCTACTGCTTATTAATTTGTATGTCATTTTGAAGTCTCCAAATTAAAATATTTATTTGGATATTATTTTTCCTTTGATATCTTTGCTTCTATCTGTTGAAGGTATGATGTGTGAAAGTTATCTTTCCTCATCATAAAATACTTTGAATCAAGTATTGAAGTGTGTGTGGGAGTTTCTGTCCATCTAGGAAATGAGGTAATATTGGAATAATCAGTAGTCCAGGCTGCTAAGTCAGGGAGTAAAAGTAAATTGGTATTATGGTTTTAACAGATACTAGGTTTTGTCTAGGCCTATATGAAAGTAAACATGTGCTGTTCCCCAAGATGAAGAGTTTGACTACACATTAATTTCTAGGAGTATGGAGGTGTTTATTCCATTGCAGTTGTTGGGTTTTTTCCTCCATAGAATGAAAACTTTGCAGTGGAGTCGGGGAAACAACCAATCACGTTTGAAAATCCAATGTATACAACCAGAGATGGTGGAGCCAGTACAGCTGGTGCAGTTACAGTCATTCGGCCAACACTTGTAAGATAAATATTGGCTTGACTTTCACCTTTTGTTTTCCTTTATGACCACATTTTCTTCTTTGAAGAATGTTGATTTTCTTTCTTCTCCTATAGGTAGCAGCAGCTGGAAGTGAGGAAAATGAAAATTTTGAAAATCCTGTGTATTCCTCTGTGATATCTACAAGCCCAAAGGAAGCCCCTCAGAGTACAGATGCACCTCCGGTAGGAAATAAAAATGCTTTAAGGCTGCCTTGTTTGTTTTCTGCTCCAGATCAGAAAAATGGAATTGTTAGGGAAGCTGCAGTCAACTTATGGTAGTTCCACGTTCCTCAGTAATTGCCCTTGTGTTGTTTTCAAGACAGTTTTTTCCTCTTTGATGTACTTGTATGGAATTAGAGGCTTCCATGAAATAATTTAGTAATTTTTGTTGCCTAGCCTTTTGTGAATACTTCTTTAGGTGAAATAACTTGGTTATCTAGCAAAAAAAGAAATTTGGGTTCCTTGCTTAGAATTACAACACAGTGATGTAAGAACATCCATCTGAAGTCACTGAGGTAGCAATCAATGCAAGTGAAATCCAGCACTGTTACTGGCAGTTTCCTGAGAAGTTTTGAGAAAAATGTATAAAGTTCTAATAATTTTTATGTTTCAGGAATCAAAGTGGAGTTTCTTCAAGAGAAAAAAGAAACAAAACACTAATTTTGAAAACCCAATATATGCAGAGGTATTGTTTATATTATATAATTCTATTTTTCAGCTAATGTACTGCTGGACTTTGTTCCTGCTTTCATAGGATAAAGATTATTGGTAGATTCTGCTGCTGTGTGGAACAGCACAGAAGTTCCAGTCTGGGTTAGGGACTGAAGTGGTTGTGAGAGGTTACCAAATGTCATGCACAATGAGTGTTGAGTAGGCTCAGCTCAGGTGGCACAGCTGCTCCTGACATTAAGCATTAAAATAGATGTTCCAGTGTATGGAATAAGTTTCTAGTATTGTTTTTACTCAGCTGTACTATTTAAGGTGAAATGAGTATTTCATTTTGTTACAGGTGGTGTTTTGCAGAAATAATTTACACCATGAAGTTTGACTTTAGGAATATTTATTTACTGTTTCTGAAAGTTAATGTTGGATGTATGGTGTATTAGAATGTAAGGTTTGATTTTATGATTATTGTTTCAGATGGAAAAGGAGAAGCAACAGGACACAGAAAATGTCCCTACCCGTTCTCCTTCACTGCCTCCCAAGATTATTCTGAAGCGAGACCAACCACTAGCTTACACAGCAACAGAGGATACATTTAAAGACACCGCCAATCTTGTTAAAGAGGACTCTGTGGTATAACTAGGTAACTCATTTAGGGAAAATTAGACACATCCATTTGCACATATATTTTTTATAAACAGAAGAGTAAGGTTCACATTCAAATGCTTTATAAAAATATACACAGCTCTTAGCCAGCGGCTGGAGATGTAAGTTGAAACTATGCCTTGTTTTTTTGACAAATGCCAATTTCTATTTTTTGAACAATTATCGTGATGTACTATATGTATATCTTTGCACTGAAGCTGTCTGAAAGTAATGTTATAAATATATTGTACATTTGTAAATTTTTCAAAGATTATCTTGTTCAGTGATGTTGCTAGTAGAAATTTGTATGGAATCGGTCATATATTTAGGGCTAAATTAATTATATAAATGCTTAAAACTAAAAAAAAAAAAAAAAAAAACAAAACAAGGCAGATATGGGAACATTACTACATTACTGATTTACAGGGTCTTTAGAGTGTATCTTTTATAACAGCACCTTTTAAAACTTCTACTGGTGCTCTGGGCATCTTTGCCGCCTGTTTTATATAGTACTGTATAGAAAAATGGGTATCTCTTTATCTTGTGTTAAAAAATGAAAGAGTCAATTCAGCATTATTATGCTGAATTACCTGTGCAAAATGTTGTTCTTACAATGTTTTAATTGCCTGCGATCATTTCCTCTCAATCTGTAAGACACATACTTTTCCTCTAGGTTCCAATTAACACAATTCCATTAAGAGTATTTCTATGAAGACTGGATATATTTAGATTTTAGTGCCACAACTACTTAATGAGCTTTTCTCTTGCTCATCAATGGAATACCTCTGTTCTTGGCTGGAGTCTCTGGAGCTAATTTGTACTATGAAGTAGCTAGGTTTCTGTAACAGCTTATTTCCAAACAGCAAAATATGAAAGATATTGGTTCACTTCAGAAATTCTTCAGGTTTTTTTTAATGTGAAAATTTAATTTTATTGACTATTTATTTCCTGAGGTGGATATTAATAGAAAGGGAAACAATTTCTACTAATGCAGTCTTTATAGTTATCTGGTTGTTCCTATAGCCCTCCATCAGAATATACTGTTGATCTTTTTAGCTCTTCTATTAGCCAAGATAGTTTTCGTAGAAGGAACCATTTGAGAAAACTACAATTACAGGACCATGTTCTTCAGCATTCCCAGCTAGCTACTCATATAAAAGATTCCTGAAGTTATAATCATTAAGACTTTTGCTATTTGATTGTTTTAGATCTAACTTCTCAAAATATATACTATTTCTAATTAGAATGCTTGTAATTACGTTGTAACATACTCTGATTAGAAAAGCCAACTGGAAGATGATGCTGCTGAATAAGTCTAATAAACATATTATTTTATCACATTCCTGTACCATAATTTGTGTTGAAGCTCTATGTACTTTTTTCAGTTGTGGAGACTTCAGTGCACTCCAACATGAAGACGACAATGCTTTAGATAAAGTCAAATAAAAATAGTGCTTACTGCTTCACACAACTCTCTAAAGTTCTTCATGTAAGAGGTCGTCTTGATACTGACATTGTATCTCTGGAAGTGTGAGGCTGCCCTATTACACACACTCAATAATCTGGCCCTTGAAACATGAAACTCTTACTATTGAGAAACTGATAATCAAGGTAGTATGGACATTAGTGATTAAAACCTTATTTCAATTAACTTTAAGCACATTATGTATTTTTAAAAACATTTTTTTTCTCAGTGCATTAATGTAGAAAATTACTTAGAGTCTGCACACAGCAGACTCTACATCTTACACATCTGTAAGGATTTCTTTGAGATGCAAGGCGCTGTTCTTAAGCAAAGGATTCACAAGGTTTTTTAATGGGAGAAGGCTGGGCTGACCCTCCCAAAAGATTTGCCTGCAGTTGCATACCATGAGAAAAAGGAGTGTCAGTTTTGGGAATAATCTTTGTCAACTCAAAGATTTGGAACCAGCATTGGTGAAAACTGCTACTATGTCAGCCAAGTATCAGAAATACCTTTTTTTTTTCCCTGTAATAATTTTAACTTTCCAGATATGGAAGAAAACAGTCCCTGGATTACTCTGTAGTTAGGTAGTATGTAAGTTTGGTTGTTTAGTGTATCTTAGATTCCTAAGCTTCACCTGGGACTCCCCCTCTCAATAGCCTAGCTGCTGAGTACCCTTCTGATTATGTAAAATTTAGGTTCTGGTACTTTGTGTAACAGAAGTTTTAGATTATACTCATAACTTCATTTTTCGCTTATATTCTTTTTCCTTTATCAGGACAGTCCCTGCTTGAATTTCTTGAATTTTGGACTCCTTCTGTTTCAAAGAAAGCTGATTTTTAGAGATTTCAACAACTGTCTGTAATCTGCAACTATAGAGCTGATAAATTATACCATTAATTTTTTCATGTACATTCTCTTTAGAGCTGCCAGGCCAGATAGGAAGATTTTTCTCTCAGCAGGTATTTATTGTGAAATGAAGTAAAATAAATTTATTCTTGAAGCCATTTGCTAAAAAATAGAACTTCAGTGAAATATTTGAAGGTTATTAACACTTTTTACATACTGTCTTTTTTTTGCCCACTGCAAACACACACACATGCCCTCTTGCACACAGTGATGAAATTTCTTTTCTTATGTTTGGAGTTCTGACCTGCACATGGTATTTTTTTAAGCTTAATTGAATTTCACATTAATGATTAATCACCATCACAGCACTTTAGCAAATAAAACCTTTACCCCTTCAATTTTAATATCTCTAGGAGCACCGATTTGTGAGCCTCTGCCCAACAGCTTAAGAGATAGAGTGTACAGAAGGCACAGTAACCTCAACTAATGTTTTGCCACTCTGAACACACTCTGTACAACTGAAAGAATTTGCTATAGCCTACACTAATGACCTATTTCATCTGATAAGTGAAATAATAATCCTTTTAACTTGCAAAACACACTGAGGAGGAAAGATATATGAATGCATATTGTTTTTGTATTTTTCCCACAAACTATACTAATATTAGGAAGGAAGTTAAAATATGTGTTTTGATACTCTCTTTGCATAGAACGGTGGAGATTTGATTTTCCCTAGAATTGCATATCTGTAAAATTGCTAGTGGTTTTTTTCTGCAGAATTGAGTAATCAAGTGGACAGATACTATAATTGTAATTTCTGGAATATGCTGCAATTGCTGGACTTTGTTATTATTTGACTTCATGTCTTGCATGAATAGTATTAACTAGCTTTGTAGCTGAAAATTTTATGAATGCAGTTCATACAGGGGTATAATTTCTGAGCAACAGCCTTCAAAAACATGCTGGATTTACAAGCCTACTTGCGAACTCAAAATTGCAGGTAAGATGGGGTGAGGGATGGAGAAAGTGTCTTCTGAAAATAATTTTAACAGTCTAGTAACTGGTAAAGAAGAGGACATCTAGTTTTGATAGGGTAAATATTTATTTCTCCACAGATGATACTGTTTTAATACTAGACATTAATTAGAACTCCATGAACTGGTCTCCTGCTCTCTGCTGGAGCTGGAAAAGTAATGCACAACAGCATATCAGACAAACAGCTTGGGGCATAGGAGAGAAACAGCCAGAAGAACTTTGCATCCCATCCAGCTCTGTATCGTGTCCTGGGGTACTTTGCTATCAGGGCGTGTTCCATGCATTTTATGACATTAGAAATATCATAGTCACACAGTCTTTTCACTGATGATCTTTGGGCTTTTATATCTGTAAACAAAAACATAATCCTGAAAGCATTTATATGCAACATCTCTGTGAGAGTGTTCTTTATATCCAAAGGTTTGGCTACAGCTTCAGGCTTGCTTTAAACTACTGCTTGAGTGCTGAGAGCAGTATAGCTTCAGCAAAGCAGAGACAACAAAGGCTGAAAAACACCCAGAAGTCCAATTAGCAAAAACCTCCCTGGCCCATACGGTGAACCAGATGTTCCATATAGTATGTGCTATGTCACACTGCACTAACTTTTCAGGTATCACTAAGCAACAAATGTAGCATATGATGATAGCAGTTCATTTCCACTGGGCATCCTACCTGTAAGTATTGAGGGACTAAGAAATGTAGCATGATCTCATATCTCACCGGTCTCATGTGTGAACTAATGATCTCAGGCCTCATCTGACATACATGTAGTAAAGAACAGTCAGTGATGGGTCCTTAATGAGCATTAACAATGTCTAGTAAATGTTCACAGAATACAGATAGGCTGAGGTTGAAAGTGACCTCTGGCACCAAGCCCCACTACTTAAGCTGGGTCACCTAGACCAAGCTGCCCAGGACATGTTCAGATGGTTTTGAATATCTCCAAAGATGAGGACCTCACAACTGCCCTGGGCAATCTGTGCTAGTCCTCAGCACCCTACACTGAAATTTTCAGCAGGAACATTCTGTGTTTCAGTGTGTGCCCATTGCCTTGAGTCTTTTCCCTAGACAACACTACAAAGGGCTTGGCTCTGTTGTCTTTACAACTTCAATTCAGGTATTTATGTATGTTGATAATATCCCCCCTGAGCTTTCATACAATCCTTTTTCTACTTACATTTAACTAAGTATTTTTCTCCATAGGAGTCCTTGATCTCAGGAGTCAGTCTGTTCCAAAGTTTGAAGAGGTATTTCTCAATGATACCTGAATTAACTTCTTCTGCCTTAAAGAAACCATGCTCAACAATGCTTACTTTCACTCCAAAATGCTGCATTTCTATCCTAGAGGAAAAAAACCCCACAATAATCTCCCTGACCACCCAATAATGGTACAATTATGAATCATAAGTAAGTTGAAAATCTGCCACATTAATATTTGAGACTTTGATTCTTATCTTCATATATCAGAATTATTTTGAAATGTTCAAATTAGCTTCATAGCAATGTACTTGTCCTATAAAAGCAGAGCAGACAACTAAGGGAAAAAAAGCATTGTTAAGTAGATTCACAATTCTCTGTATTGTTTATGTTGGACTCCTGCAAAGGATGTAACAGCCAGGTGCATCTTAGTCATGCGTTATCATACTAAAACTTTTGACAATTTCATATGCTGTTGCATCATTTTAGTTCACAGCAACAGCAGATTATTAAAGTGTCTGAGAAAAAGTAAAAGTGAAAAAAAAAAAAATTCAATTGGATTAGAACTTTATTCTCTATCCTGAGGTTAAATGATTAAATGTTAATGCAATAAAGGCTAGTAGGTTTCCTTGTAGTGTGGTTCTTTCTATGTAATTTCGAGTTGTATTGCAACTCCTTTGGGGTGAAAATGGCATCTTTGTCTTGCTGGGCAGCTCAAGATACCCAGGCACCCATATTCTACTGTGTGTAAAGGAATGAACCACATGTATATTAGCCTTTAATTTCTATTTCTTTAGGGTATACACTTTCTTTAAGTAAGTACTCATAATGGTTTGAAACTAGCTTTCCTAGTTGTTCTGACTTATGATGACTTGACTCACTGGGCTGGGCCTTAGCTTTCTAGAAGCAGTACAGTATACAACTGGTTTCAGCAGAGGGGTGCTCATCTTAATTTTCTGAAATTACAATTACCTTTGATAGTGTGGTTGATGTTTGGAATCGCCCAGCTCAGATTGTTGTGGAGAATTAGAGCAAAACATACAGGCAAGTATAACTTGCCCAAGAAACTGGATGTCTGTCCAGGCTATATTGTTGGTTTACTTTCAGGTATGCACTGGATTCATATGCCACATCTGCATGTGAAATCTGCACACTAACAACTTGTCTAGGAAGCGAAAATTTTCAAAGTGCTGTTCCTGAGTCTGTCCATAGTACTGGAGACTGAAATTTTAAAAATATGACCAGTCCTCTTATTTTCCTTTTCCCCTTTAGGTAGGATTTCCAGAGAAGAATCAAAATGGGCAAATATACACTCACCCTTCCTCAGCATGTCTGGAATCTGTTCTTGGATTCATGCATGTGTTTCTGGCTACTCACCGTAAGGTGTCAGAGAAAGCTTCCATGCCCCATTTGGACAGACTGTAGCCGCCCCCGACAAAAGCCATGAGGCCTTTGGCATTAATTAGATTGACAACTCTTCCCTCAGCTTTTTTCAGAAGTGGCAGAAGCTTGAGTGTGATTTCAATCAATCCCAGCAGGCTAACATCGAGGACTGAATGGAAGTCTTCAATCCTCAGCCAGTCAGTGGGTCCTACAGGTGCTGTTCCTTCAGCATTGCTCACCAAGCCAAAAAGCCCTAGGAGAAATGCAAAACTGTTTATTTCAGTGTATGGCGATATCTTACCCTGGAGTATCGTCAGCACTGGGAACCAAGCACACAGTCTGCAAAAACTTCAGTGAGATGAATACAGTTATCTGGGGTTTGCTTGGATGATCTACTTTGTATACCTGATAAAATTTGCTGAAGAGCATGAGTAAAGTGTTAAAGGAAAACTATTTTGTTAGGAGATGTGGGCCACCATGCTGGGCTTTATTATCAAATCCACTCAAGTATGTGGGTTCCTAATACATGCTTGTATTCTTGTGAAAATCAAATAGTCTGCTTGGAAGTGGAGAGAATGATTTTTCTGGTTTGGGGTCTAAAGGTCTGAACCAAATGTATAGAATTAGTCAGTGCTTCTAAAGATACTAGCTTAGCCCTGTGTATTGATAATACTGCTTTACTACCTTTATAAATTACTCGAGGAACTTTAGATAAATAGTGACGTTTCCAAGAGTCTGCTGAGGACAGCCTGTGCCTCAGGGGAGAGGCCGAAAGTCCAGCACTCAGGCTCCATAAAGTGTCACACACTGAGGTGAAAGCATTAGCAGTGGCTATCCTGGCTGAGAACCTGTGGCTTTCTACAAGCTGGGAGCAAGAGCCTGCTGGAGGGGGTAAGTGCTAATAATTTCGTTAAACTTACTCTCAATCTCTGCATTCAAGAATGGTCTGTAATTCTCATGATGAGGCCAAAAGCCTTTTACAAGCTTTGAGGAGAAAGTCCTGTGGTAGAAGATACGTTTTGGTGTTTTAGGTACCTAATTTATTAATAAGCCTATTGAATAGTTGGTAAAACTGTGTGTTACAACTGGTAGTTACAGTGCTGTGGTGCCCTTTGTTAGCCTTTAGTCTGAGCTCTCAGTGCTGATGAATGTGTGTTGCCACAGCTGAGTATATTTACCATGCAGATCTTTTTAGCACCCTTTGCCAAATCCAGCACTGAAGTCCCATAGGTGTCCAAGGGTAAGCTCTTCCTCTTCTACAAGAGTGCTCAGAGGTATATGATAGGGGTAGCAAGAGCTACTTACATAACAACTCCAAGAAAACTGGCTGAAATTGCAAGTGTTTAACTGTTACAGTCAGTGCAATAGTTGAGCACAATGCAAATGTCAGACTAATTCAGGCATGCAAAGATATACTCTTCTGTTTACTAGAGGAGGGTTGCAGAGGCCCTGAATTAACAATTTTTAATTGAGTGGGCTAAATTTGTCAAGAAAATTTTCTGGTACCAGTTAGTACCTTCCTTCCACTGACATTCTTCAACTACACCAGAGTTTAAAAAATACACCTGCCAATGATTCTGCTTTTAACAGACTGAGTAAGTAGAATTTTAGGCATCCTGTTGGTGAAAGCAATGGGCATCATTGCTGGAGACAATATCTTTGAACTGAGAAATTACAGAACTGAGGAGTGAATGTGTTTCATCAATAAGATTAAAAATGCTTCTGTAGTGAGTGGAGAGGCAACAGAACTTTTAGGTAGGCCAGATTTGGTTATATTGAATCACCTTTCTGAGAAATTGCCTTGTCACTTACCCTTGCCAGCTGTCTGTTCAGTCACAAACACCACAGCCCTGGCAATGCTGTTGGAGTCTGCTAAGTTCAGATTCACTGTCTTCAGTGAGAGTGAAGAGCAGGACCGTAGCTCTTGGCTTCCTTTTTCTGTGGCACATGCAGCAATGACACAAAATCCATTTTTGTCAAGCCATTTAGCCAGTGAGTTTCCAAGTCCAGTGTCACAGCCTGTTATGAAGACATGCTTTCCATTCAGGTTTCTCACTCTGTATCTGTCTCTGATGATCCAGTAAATGGCAAGAGAAAGTATGGAAGCCAAAATTGCTATGTGCAGCGAGTCCGAAAGTGAGAGCTACAAGCAAATAAGTTAATGATGTAGAAATGCAATGAAGCAAATGTGCTCAGCCAACCCTCCAACTTCCTGAGACACAACTCTTTTAAGGGGCTTTTTTTCTGGCTGCAGCCCTTCCAAACCACTGCATGTTAGAAGAGAGCAGGAATAGGGGCTTTGGCACAATGCGATCAGGATCCATGAATAATGTGCGCCTTGACAAAACCTTCTGTATCTTTCTTTTCAATAGATTTTCACTGTTTTCAAGCTTTGCTGACCAGACTTTCTAGTCACCTCCTTTAAGGACATTTCAGACTGAAAGGAATAACCTTATCAGTTCTGAAAGTTCTGTTTTTGTGGACATAGGTCATTATTTATCCTGATACTGGAGAGAGAAATTCCCTGAGAAAAAGGGTGATTCTTTTTGACCTCTTGTATGATGCTACCCAGACTGCTTTTCTAATCTGCAACATGGAAGCAGAGTGACCTCAAGAACAATCTAAGAGAAGTATAAGCTGCAGTGGTGGATCTGATGACTAATTTATGTGACTTGTGTTCTGTGACAGCGAGTAATTTGCTCTCTGCCCCTTAGACAAGGTAGACGTTGGGGCAGTGCCTGAATCTTCTTGTTACTTGTTGCCTGTTTACCAGTGATACACAGTACAGCAGAACATACTATATAGGAAGTGTGTTTGTATAAAGAAATGTGGAAATGCATGGAGGTATTTCCATTAAAAAAAAAAAGGCACTGAGGAAACTCACGGTTTCCTAACTCTGTTGAGGAAGATACTGTTTGCTTATTACAAAATGTTTTGATAAATGTAGAATACAGTTCTTGCATCTAAATTCTTGCTAACTGATTACTAGGTTTCTATTTGTATTTTGGTTTTTACAAGAACTAAACCAAATTAATTCATTAAAGCCAATATTTATGGGACCTCCAATAAGCACATTCAGATATTGTGTTAAGAGAAACTTTTTCACAGGTTCTAAGCAGTCACCTAGGCTCTAGGACCTACATATGTGTAGATGTGCAGACATCTCACCTTTAAAATGTGACAATTTTAAGGGCTGTCTTCTGTGTAACATTATTTATATCTCAAGACATGAATATTAAAAGAAGCTCAATGTGTTAGGCCTATTTGCTAGAGCCTGTCTGTTGTTCTTGTTCCTACTGAGTTCATGGACTAATTTGCATTTATTCTGATCCTAGAATCCTTGGTCACCTCACCAAGTAGGTATGGAAGAAATCTCAGAATCTGATAGTGAATGAATGTTGACCTCTTATTAAATAATTAAATGAGTTACAAAGCTAATAAAGTATAACAAGTGACAACATCCATTACCATTTAATGATCTTGAACTGAGTGCCTCAGTAGCCATCAGTATGAACTTCTGAGCTATTGACTAATGGTCTCTGATTTTAAAACGTTAAGCAAATAGATACAGGGAAGAGTTTTCTTCTCCTTCCACTGCAGTTTACAGGATGGCTTTCACTGAATTTTTGGGACGTTTGCACTGCTTATTTTAGTGGCCCATCTCAGTGTTGTTTTGAGGTTAATGTAATCAGCCCTCTAGCTCAGGTACTTTGTTTAGACGCTTGGCTTTCTTGCTGTGAATGTCCCTGTTAAATTTGACAAGGATTGCAGTGTTCCCGAATGTGTGCACTTTGAAATCATCTTTGTAATTTTTCACTGTGTTGATGACATTTATTTTCTGCGAGGACTAAGAGTGTGCTCTGACAAAGTGCCACTACAACTATGTGAAAGTGCTCAGGCTAATGAAGGCTTTTGTGATGTAAAATAAAGTCTGAAAACAGAATGTTGCAGCAGCTGATCATAGATCGCCCCAGTCCTTTTGCAATGATGTGCCAGGCAGTATTTCCTTTGATTGCCCATTTAGAATTTGGAGCAGAGCTAGACACAAAAAGAAAGAGGACTACTGTCAGCAGGCTCTGGTAACCCCATGCCACTAAATCACAGCAAGGTATTTGGTAAGCTAAGTGCAGTGATATATATACATAACTTTAGGACTCAAAATTCCTTTTTTCCAATACAAAGTTAAATAAAATAATTAGAGTTTTGGACAAACAATTAACCTAATTGAAAACAGGACCTGTAAATCACATCTTCCTTTCTTGGCTCTGCTGTAGGGAGGAAGCAGTGGACAGTGAGCTTGCACTACTGGAAAGCAAATTAAATTTGAAACTGGGCTCTGTAGATAAGTCCTGGAGTGTTTGGTCAGGATGCCTATCTGGCTTCTGTAAGGAAAACACCTGGAATTGCCCTGGTTGATGTTAGCCACTGTGTGTATGGAGCAATAATTGGCACAGAAGCTCTGTAAGACAAAAGGCTCTTGGGGAGACAGCTGAGAGGGCAGCTCTCAGTGTGGAGTCTCCACTGCTCTTCTTTTCCCTGTCAGCCCTGGGCCAGTGTTGCTAAGTCTGTAATTCCTAACTGCCTAGTTCTTGCCATGTGCTAGTGCTCCTTCTCAAGTAACACACAGACCTGAGCATCATGGTAGGTTTTGCTCTGCTGGAGCCTTCTGCCACTATGTATTCTGCTAGATTATGTCATTACTGCTGGAAGGAGCCTGGGGTCAGGACCAAGAGAAACAGTCTCAGTTAAAGCTTTCTTTCAAGAAAATCCTCTAATTCTGTGAATGTGCAATGTTATCCAAAATATCTCTTTTTTGATAATTGTGAAGTTCTACAAAAGCCAAAAAAAAGGCCACCTGGCTTCTAAGATCATACCGATTTTGAAATAGCTGCATGGAGTGGCAAACAGTGCATTTCCAGAGAAAATGTCAGCATGATATTTCAAGAGTATTGATGTATCTTCATAAATATTGCATTTGGATTAGTAATGTAGCCAGTAAATAGCTAAAGGCAAATTCTATTTTCCATCAAACTTTAATATTTACCTGGAAAATTGAGAACTTGTGTGTTAGAGCTTGGCTTTTCATGCCTACACATGTGCCATTATAAAAGCAATTGATTTTAGAGAGAAGCAGCATGACTGCATTGAGAGGCCTCTAAGATCCCTAGATGACTGCAAAGTTCAGCATCCCTCTGCTTCTCTGCACTGAAAGAAACTGAAGCACATAGACCCCATATCGAAGGTGGATATTAATGATTTACTCCCACAGGAAGTTTGATTATGCCAAAGAATTTCAGACTGGGGTGAGGTCTGGGGGCTGTGTGTGCTTTGGATTCCTTCACCCCCCACTGTGCAGGCAGTGCAAAACTTTAGAAGTCAGTGCTCTGCTATGGGTAGAATAACCTGCCAGGCATCCTGAGGAAGAACTGCCAATGGGAAATTTTGGCATTGTCGTTCTTCAGAATGAGCACTCATGTAGCACACAGTGGAAGGTTTAGATGTATCAGGCAGCACACAGAAAGATCATCCAACAGGTCTCTAGAGTCACCCTTCCATAGCTACAAGCCTCTAGTTTTCAGTTAATTAATTGAACAAATTGGCAGGCACAAAACATCAGGTCTCTTAGGTGAGCTATTCCTGCACATGCAGAGCCTTGCACTTCTCTTTCATGGAAAAGGAGTGCTTTTTTGTGTGCTGTGTAAATATGTGATAATTTGTTTTGGTGGTCAACAGATAATTTAAGATCTTTATTAATGTTACCTGAAAAGAAATACACCTCCAAACTCTCCTACACAATATTTTGTAGGGAGATGAGTGTTGTCTGGTACAGTGAGTCTTCAGCATGATTGCATCTTCTTTGTATGGCTTGCACTTCGTATTTTTACCACAGCATCATAAAAGCCCCAGGAAAACAAAACCATTTAAAATCTTAGGTCACCGAACTTGCATTTGAAAATTGAAGCAGGGAAAGATTCCACATTTTGGGAAGAGCATTTCTGAGTTAGTATTTTATTCAGACCTCGTAGGTGCTAAGATAAACAACAATTGTTAAAATTACTCTAGAAAGGAAGGGACTGTATATTTTCTTGTCTGTGCACTAGAAAACAAATGCTTAGCTCTCTTAGATATCCTGCAAATGTGTATAATAGGTACAGCTCACTGTAACAATAGACACAAGTTCTACTCACATTCTGGGGAGACATCTGCAAGCTCAGTCTATACCTCCAGGTGCTCATGAGTTCCCTTCATCAGTTATTTCCAGCATCAGAACATAGAAACAGCGCAATTTGTTCATATGCTTGTGCGCCAAGACCCGCATGTTGGTTTAAAAACAAAATAAAAATCTCATAAATTCTGTGTCTAGCGGTACTTTCCTAATGATGCACATCAGCAAGACCCCTCTCCCTGCTATTGCTGATGACTTGTACTGTGATCTCTGTCTATTTTAGGGATGTACTTGGCATTAATCTTCTGGCTATGCTCTATGCCTGCCTCACCTACCTATGTTGTGTAAGCACTGCTGGCTATATATAGTGATTTAAAGAGCCTGGGGGACTGTCAAGGCTCATTAAGGAGAACTAATCTATTGAGCTGAAAGAACTGATCTGTGCTTTATCTTGAAATCAGCAGGAGTCCTTCTGTTGATTTAATAGAGCTTGCTTCAGACCTCCCCCTTTTCTCTTTCATGTGAATGATGTTATTGTTGATGTGACTTAATCTCTTAAGATACCTCTTTAAATTACTCTTACTAGTCTAGGGGAAGTTTTTTGATACTAAGAACAGACCAATTTCAACTTTTCTCAAATAAATGCTCAAATACTACAAACTCTACGAACAGAATCTCTATAGTTTGAATGGCCACAGATGCTAACATGTGATTGCTCATGTCTTGTTTGCTTTATTGTTGGCCCAGTGTCTGCTGGGCACTTCTGATCCAGCTCTGAGTACTACTGCATAAATATGGCAGCAGAATTTCTTTTCCCTTCACATCTCTCTTCACTCACAGTGCTGTGCGGTGCCAGGTGCGGCAGTAAGAGAGGAGACTTGGGCAAAGATTGTTCTCAACAGCAAAATGAATGAATAAGCTTTTTCTTGAAAATTTATTTGAAACTAACTAAATGAGTAGGAAACTAAAACTGAGGAAACCAAGTAAAGTAGCAGGATGAAGCTGGAAGTGATCTTGCCCATGTAGTTGAGTGGATGATGGCAATGGCAGCCTGTCCCAGGCTGGGTGGTGGCACATGGTCTGGCTGGTTCCTGACGAGAGCTGAAGAGTTGTTAGCTCATCCTCTTCATGGTGGGCAGCTCTTCCCACCCAGTTTCTCTGCCTGCTTCCTTTGGCTTGGGCCTGGAGATTCTTGTTTCTTTTGCCACTCTTGAGTGCCGCAAGCTGCGGTATTGGTTGCTACTGTACTTTCAGCACTCTTGGGGCAGTCAGGTGGCGCATCTTGCTGTAGATGTGAGGTTCAATAGGTGACTGGCAAAAATTTCCTCTCCAGGACAAGCCTGGCAGAAGTGCCTGTGTAGCCCTGTCTGGCCTGATTCTAATGATAGGCTCTACAGTGTGGTTGGAATAACCACAGAACAGTGCTCCACCAGCATGCGAAGCCTGTCACAGGGAAACCCTGCTCAGTCAGTGTCAGGTCAGGGTCCTGCTGTTGTGGGTGGCAATCCTTTGCCATGCAAGCATAGGAGAGAAAAATATAAAAAGAGTTTCTCTACCGCTGTTTTTTTTTCCTCACCAAACTGCTTTTGAACTGCAGAAAGTTATTTCAGAAAGCTGAATAGAACCTTCTTAGCATCTCAGAAAACATTAAAATGGGGAATTTTCTCAGTAAGTTCCCTTCTACACAGAGTATCCTCCAGCTCCCTCAGAACCTGGCACGTGGGGGACCTTACTGGAAAATAAGCAAAATGTGAGGTCTATTCATAGTTTTCTGTTAGTTTGGCATGAGACAGGCTTTTTTCTGCAGAAAGCAGACGTTGACTGTGATTTCCTATTGATTCCTTAGGCGTATTTTATAACGAAATCCCTGACTCTTAGAAAGGAAAAATTGCCATATCTGAACCACAACACTGGGGAAGGAAATTTGGTTTTTCAGGGAAAAGCAAGAAGCTAGAGTTATTCTGCTGGACAGGAGAAGGTGTTGAAGCACACATTGTGCTGACTCTAACAAGCAAACCAAATCCGGGTTCTGTGGATGCAATCCCCCAGGATGTTCTGACCTTGTGGACATTATGGGTCTTCCCCCATGAGATGTCCCTTCTAGTCCTTAAAAACATGTCTAAATATGTTTTCACCTGCCTCATACAGCCTTGTGAACCGATCACATTTTGCCACTCATAGCACAGCACACTGTGGTTTGCTTCTATACAGAAGTCACTGGCTTTTGCTGGCATTTGAGAAAATGAGGCTTCGGGTCCCAGGAGAGTAAATGTCAGCAGAATATGGTCCTCCATACAGTGAGAAGTAATACATTAGGCAACAGATATATTTTCCTGCATTTATAATATTTTCTTATAAATGTTAACATCTGCAGTCATAGTGTCTCACAGCAGCTGATGGTATACTTGTGGTCTAACAGGGACTGAATTCAACCAGCTGAACTTTAATTTCTAAAGATAAAGATCAGAGTAGGTGGTGTCATTTCAGTTTCTTTGTTTCCCTAATCAATCCTTTTGATTGAATAATCTTGGTGGAGAAAAGATAAAAAGCTTTAGCTGCTAGAAAGCCTCTGTGTGAAACAAGAAAGTCCAAGGATCAAAAGACAAACAGTCCCTGCTCCAACAGGCTTGGCAAATGTCTGTTTGACAGGTCCTGAACAGCAGCTTCATCACTGGTGCTAGCAGAAGATAGGGACTTGATTTCTATTTGATTTCTAAATAAATAAACAAACAATAATGACATAAAAAACACATTGAGCACATTGATTGCATCAGCAGATAAAAGTTTTTCTGTGTGGGAGTTCACTCAAAACTACATGCCAACATGAATAATTAATCTTTAACTGAGATTTAAATACATCTTTCTAGACCAAATATATGTGGATAGTCATATTGTGGTGCAGATGCATTTATAATTAGCTTTTCATATGACAGTATTTCCAAAAAGTCAGAATGATGAGGAGATATAATGCTACTTTGCAAGGCTTTCTCAGTGAGAAATGTATTGCTTCTTTTGACAAAAATGTCTGGAAATCACCTCACCTTTTTGAAAATATTCCTTTCCATATTGCATTTTCATATCCAGGAGAAGCTTGCTCCAAAAAGCCTCTTTCTCTTTTATAATCTTTGCTGGATTACATAATGCTGTTTTGAACAGACTGGGTTGAATGCAACAAATCTTTACTCCAAAAACTTTCATATTTTTCCTGAAGGCTGCCCAATGATTTAATTGCTTTAGATATTATTATTATTTATACTGTTGGATTTTTTGCTGTACTAACATTTCTATTTCTGTCTTTATATGGCACTCAGCCCACAGATACACCGAGGTTTATTCATGATTGTGAACTTTCAGCTAGTTATCCATAAATGAAAGGGGCGTGAGCTATCTTATCTGCTTCCCAGAGTGAGAATGTGTGTGTACAGTAGCTGACAGTGTATTTCAGATCCTAGCTCTCAATGCAGTAATCATTAATTACCTGACTTGTCTGAAGGACTGGCTGGCTGCCTAAATGAAGTATGTGGAGCCAATTTACATATCTTAGGAAATCTCTTCTTTAGAGAAGATCTCTGGCTGGTGGTAGGGTTTCTTCTGGCCCCATCTGGTATCTCTCAGTCCTAGGTAAGTGTTTTGATATCCAAAATGGCACTATATGTTTTTAGACACACAAATTGCTCCTTGTCTGTCCTACAAGAAGCCACCATGGTAGTCCCCAGAATTAGTTTGCTGTGTTCTCTAGATATTTGTATCAGTTCTGATAATTAAAAGACAACACTGCAGAGAAGAAAGCTTAGACAGAAGTTATTATCATGCAATAACTCATGGTATGTATTTTTTATGGGTAGGTGGCTGTGAGAAATTTCTAGGTGCAGTTTTCATGTTGGAAAGACATTTCAGTTTGAAATTGATTTGGAAAACATTTCTGAGCCCTTGGAAACTGGGGGGAAGAGGGAAAACATAAAAATGTAAACCAGCTTGTATCAGCTCTTAGAGTTCAGTGAATGAATATTTTTGCTGGTCTGACTTTGCTCACAATTTTTTGAGGAGGAAAAAATCACTTTTGGCCTGAAAACAAAGATAGTTCAAATAAAAACAATTTGTCAAATTATAAGCAATTTTATGAAGAGATCAAATGACAAATGGAGGTTGGAATTTAGCAGTAAGTATTATTGGTACTATGGCATGTCATAATAGACCAAATTTAAGACTCAAATTCAGTAGAATCCACCCAGTAGGATCTTGGGCCTTTGCAAGCTCTGCTGCAGTACTGCTCCTGCTCAGGTTTGTTCAGTAGAGTGAATATGTAATTTTTGCTTTTGATGGAATGAGTGATAACTTAGAAGTAATTTATTACATGCATTCAAATTTTAAAACAAAACTACACTTGTTAAGTGGAATTTATTTCATTTGTTCCCTAGCTGGGTAACACAGCATGGGAAGTGCTGAGCACTTGTGCCAAAACCCAGATAAGCATGTGAGTGCAAACAGTCCCAACGAAGATTCCAGGAATTAGATTTCTGTTCTGACAATGATGAATTGATAACCCTGACTTTTTGAGCACACTCCCAAATATTTATCTACCACTAACTAGATGTATAAAACATCCCTCTAGTGAGATCTTCTTTCATGAAAGGTAACAAATACACACTTGTTAAATGTCAAGTAAAATAAGCTGTGAATTTGGCATAATATTTTGAAGTAAACTCTCCCACCTTTTTTTTTCTTGAGCGGAAATGGGAATTGGTGAGTGAGACTGAGGCCACAAACAGGCAACAAGAAGTCAAATAAAGCAAGCGGGACCCAGAACTTTTCCCATTACAGTGGATACTGAAGTAATGCTATCCAGAAAACTGTTTTACTTTACTAAAACCTTTGGTTGTCAATGCTGAACTCTCAGGAAAGAAGGGAGCAAGTACTGCCACTGTCTGTGAAGCAATAAATTTGCACCCATAGGCTGTGGGAGTTTGCCTGTGGTCCCTGAGCACAGGAAGGAGGGTGCAGGTTGGAGCACTTCACCTGCTAAACTGAAGCTCAGGCTGTGTGAAAACATCGATACTGAAAAATATGTTTGGGAAGAGCCTGCATATCTGGGATTATACTTCAGTTCATTTAGTAGTGAATTTATAAGTAATTATTGATGATGGGTTAAATTCTGCTTGGAGAAAAAGTTCAGTTATACTTCTGTATGAGCACTCTTGGCCCAGAAAACAGGAGATGTCTAATGCAATCAACTAAAAAAATATTTAAATAGATTGAAAGGAGTACAGAACTTTTTAGAGACTGATTATGGACAGTCCATCTCTTGCAGGGCAAGATGCAATGAAATTGCACTTACTATGGTCAAATTCTCCTCTGGCTAAGCTTAATTTAAAAGGAAATTGCTATGACTTGACATGTTTTTAAGCATAATAAGAGGAACAGGATCACTGCTTTTATTTTCTGCTTGTACATCTGCTTTCTGCTCTGACATGGCAGGTTCAGGATATCTCCATTTTTACTGCAAGCCCTATGGCTGCTCAAGGCTTTACAGAAATACGTATGCTGGTGAAATGCAGCTTCTTGTGCTGGGTGGAAGTTACCCAGCATGTTGCAAAAGTTGTTATTGAGAGATGCTAGTTTTCATTGCTTTGCTTCCTCTGCAGCATCAGTAGTGAAGAAGATATGAAAGTGATTAGGTAACTGCCTTCCCTGTATAGTATTGCAGAGTTCCTTTAGTCAAGGAAATTTTTATCATCTTGGCATGCGTATGCATGCAGAAAAGACTCAGTACACAGGCTGGCTTTCCTTCTCTTGCAAACCTTATTAAAATCACTGTTTTCCTTATAATATCCCTTACTCTGTTTGGAGTTGCCATATTCCTTTGCTGAAGCCTTCATTTGCCTGCAGCTTCTTGCAGTCTGGGTAGTCCTTGGCTGTTGTTCATCAGAGCCAGGGCCAGGCTTGCTTCTGGAAGCTGTGTAGAGATCTGCCTTCCTTGGCTCAGAGGGATCCTTGTTCTCCTGCTACTCCTGCCCACCCACACCTACCTGTCCTGAGAGTTTAGCCATGCCAGAGAGCTACACCATGTGTTTGCTAATGCTTGTGCAGGACCATGGCAGCAGCCCAGGGTCAGAGACACTCTGAGAATAGTCCCTCTAGAGAACGAGGCAGAACTCTGTTTCATCACACTCTACATCAGCTATAATGTACATTAGTAAATCAATATTAAAAAAACAGAGTTTTGGCTCGACCTGTAATTCTGGTCAATAAACAAAAATAAAAGCCAGTTTAGCTGGACTGAAGAAAAGACCTATTTTTGCCATGACAATAGACATGTCTACGAACATGTGACTTAAACTGATCTGTGTGGGCTTTAATCAGTGGGTGGTACTTTGTATCAAATTAGTAAAAGTGCTGTAATTACAAGGTTTCCAGTTAGAGTGCTTTTCACAGTCTGTGTTACCTCCAGCCTGCCAGGGAGACTGACAGGTCCAGTCTGTCTGCAGTTGTCAAACTTTGCAATGATAAAGATCTACCTGCATTTTTTAATAGAGGCCACAAACCAAAATGAAAAAAACAAAAAAACCAAAGGGTCATCAAGAAAAAATATTTTTTTCTGTAGTTTCCAGGAGGGAGAGTGATAAGAGGCATTCTGTGAGGAGCCCCAAAAGCATTTGTTTGGTGGCATTCAAGAGTGATTGGGAACGCTGAGGCACAGGGGAGAGGCAAGCTCAAATGGACATGCCAGATTCTAACAGGAACGGGGCAGGTGACCTGTAGGGCTGGTTACCTGGAGCATGGGGCAGACATTCTGAAAGACGTCTTTTTTAAAGAATTATTTATAAGTTTTAGGGTTTTTAAAAAATTTATAGTGGTTTGTTTGTTTGGGGTTTTTTAAGGAATGTTGTTGTTATCCCTGCTATTTTTGTTTGCACAAGTACTTGGAATGGATACTGGTTACCACACTTGGGTAGGATCAATGGGATAAGTAAGTACATGTCCTGCTTCTGGTAATTTCCAAGAGCAGATGGTGAGAGGCTAACTATAGAAAAAGGCGAGTTACTGGAGATAAGTCAGTCCCTGCTGCCTCCCTCCTAGCCTTTCTGCTGCACCCACTCCAGGCAGTATTTTCTAGGTTCAGAATAGTATATCTTTGTGACCAAGAAATGAACTTACTATGACTTAGTGTCTCTGATCATGATTTAGACTGAGAGAGAAGAACTTGATTTGTTTCTTTCTTTGAGCTAGCCTCCCATCTGGAGGTGCCTACTCCCAGCAAACAACAGCTTGGACTTTTTTCATAAGAAGATGAGCTCACCTTCACAAAAACGTTCCATTTATGCCCCTAGGTAGTTTCCCAATTTCACTGTGAAGAAAGTGTCTGCTATTCCCCATTTCAGTATTAAGAAATGTAGTTTGATTGGAGGGGGAAAAAAAAGGAAATGGATTTCTTATCATCTTGCAATAAAAGTTATATACCCAGCCATCAAAAGAGGAATTGTTGCTCCTAAGTGTAATAAAAAGGGACACTTGCTAAAGATCTTTGGATAGAGCAGTAATTTTTTTTTTTCAAAAATTATGCTGTGCTGTTTGTCCTCTTTATAACTGTGATTTTTTTAAAGGTTAATTTCATAAACAGTATTTACAAGTGACGCTCCAAGAACAGATGTGGACATCATTTGCCAAATAATTCAAGCTGCAAACTGTATCTACTTTACTTCAAGTGTCCCTCATCTCAAATCAGGGTACCAGAAGAAAGCTATAACTTGCCTTTATTTAGAGTTCCCTTTATTTTCATCTTCGTACTATTTAGGTGAAAAAATTGTGATACCATGTGCAGCAAAATTAAAAAAAGTATTTTTCAAAAACGGGGAGAAATAAAGAAGATAAAGTTTGGTTTTCAGAGGGCCAGAGGTCATGAAGATAAAGCATTTTTCAGAAGGGCGAGCATACTGCAGCACTGAGATCTGCTGTATATTCTGACACTTTGAGGTGCTTTTGCTTCAAGTGAAAAATCCAGTGTTTGGCCCTGGATCCACAGTATGCTAGTTACCAAAATAAATTTCTCTATGAATAGTTTAAAAATAAATTAGTGGAACATAAGAGCTGTCTTCTCAATGTCTTCTGTCAGACAAGAGAGTCCAGACTGCTGTACTCACATAAAGATTTTAGTGCAAAGCACAGAAACAAGTCATTCATCTGAAGTCTCATCCTACAGTGGCACACTGAGTCTATTCACCTGGTGGTAAACTGTGGCCACCTACTTCACTGCTGTGAGCACTCAGTGCTAAATTCCTGGCTATCTTTAGAAAGGATTTTTTTAGTTGATTTCTGCTACTATCTGTTGTCAATATTGGAATAAAGATCAGTAGGTTGTAGGTTACATCTTAAGTGGAGAAGTCCTGTGCCTAAAGAGAGTATATGGGCTTTCATTTCTTACTGAAAAATTATTTGTACAGAAATAAGTACAGTCTATTTTAATTCAATTTGTCTTACAAATTGTTGGAAAAAGTCCAGAGAAGAGAGAATAACTGCGTTTGGAGTGGTAACTTGCTGGAATAAACAGCTACTCAAGTTGAGGAAATAGGAGCTATTTTACTGCTTTTGGCTCAATGAATGCTGATCTTTTTCTTCCCATGCACAGAGGTATTACAATGATATGAACTATAAGCAAAATGTTTCCCTTTTACTCAGACCATGACTGTGGGGAATTAGTCTGGCAATATTGCTCATGTTTAATGAACTAAATTGTATCTATAATGTACAAATATGAGAGTCTTTGCATGTGTCCCCTATGAGAATTCGAGGATGGGAACGTCTGCCCTCAGTCTCCTTGATTTACTGAAGTCCTACTTCCTGTTGGTTTAGTGCAGTGACTAATTATTCATTCTCTAAAGGGCTGACTCAAGCAAGAAAAACTGAGTTTCCCTTCCTAGAGCATCAGAAGAAAACAAAGTACAAAAGGACTTGAGGAGATGGAGTGGATCTGGTTAGTTTTTCCACTAGCAGCTTTAAAAAGGGAAAGGTGATTCTGTGGGCTTTATACTCTCCCCTTCACTCTGCACAGATGGATGATTTTTCAGCATAGATTCATTTTTATGGCTGATGTCATAAATTCAGGTCACAATTTATTAATATTCAGGATTTTTTGTAGGATGATTTGAGAAAAGCAGAGGTTTACAAGGGAGCAGAGCCCTTCAAAAGGGTTGGGGTAGCCTATGGTCTCATCTCCAACTCATCACTGCCTTAATCTACTTCATTAGAAGTTTGAAACAGGCTCTGTGCACAATTTCTGAATGCTTAAATGAGCAAAGTGAGATTATTGAAGTGGATCGTATAAAGCTAAAATTATGTTCTGTCTTTGTCAAGCCAAGTCTTGCCTGAAGATACTGGGTGGCTTTGTGTGCCAGTGTGAACTCTGCTAAAGTACCTTGAGAACCAAAGGCATTGCATTGCCTTTGGCCATGTTGCTCCTGAGGAAGCTGTCAGTGGGGAATGAAATAAAGCAGACTTCTGCTCATCATATAATTTTTCTTCCAGCTTTTCCACTACCATGAAGGTAACTGTCCCTGCACTGCAGGTGTTTGTTTTAATCTGGCTCTGTGCTGTGGTGGACTAAATTATTATCACTGTGATAATAACACTATCCAATAGTGTTATTCTCAAAGCTGTGCTGTGTACGGTGGTATAGATGGAGACTTCTTTTTGTTATAATAGTGGGAGGAGACAACAGGTTTGCACTTAGTTATGCTGTCATTGTGAACACAGTAATGGTGCTAACCAAGGAAAATTGGATTTCTGCTTATCTACATTTAATTGCAACACACTTTTGGGCATGAGGCTTTATCATGGGGAGTTTGAAAGCACAGAAGGCTTGAGGAGAGCTGACAGTCACTGTGATTAAGATATTGTCTTTATATCTTGTCCTATGAGTCAGGGCCCTCTGTAGTGAGAACTGATTTCAGAGAGGAACTAAACCCTGTTTGCCATTTCCCTCTCAGCTATGTGGTGATATTGGCTGAGGTCATAGCACTGTCCTCATCAGTGTCCCTTATTGAAAAATCCATGGAGGGCTTGTATCCAATGAGAATTCACTACTACTCAGGAGCTTCCAGGCTGTAAAATCTTCATTTCAGAGGAAAAATTGGAAAAAGCTAGAAGCCATGTGAAGAGGGGCAATCTTAGATAGAAAACAAAGCTTTTGACAAGTTTTTAATCCGAATATAGCTTAATCTCTGAACCAATTATCATGTTATTCAGCTGATGTTGCTATGTATGGTGGGGATAAGAGTGTACACTTTTATTATCTGGCAAATAAAGTTGCTGATAAAATAATGCTATAATAATTCTTCTTGTGCATTCAACTGTGAGTTGTTTTCCAGAGAAATGTCTGGTCTCCTCATGTTTTCCAAGTGCCCTAACTTTGTTGTGAGATTGCATTAGTCAAATTTAAACACTCCATTAGATGTCAATGAACTGAAAACATGACCACATGGTTATTGACCCAAGTGCAAATAGCCAGTGCCCAACTGAAAGATTCAATTCTGACAAATGGGTTAAAATAATGAAAATACGCTGGAAAATGGTTGGAAGCTTCACTTGCTAATTGAACAGAGTCCTTGCAATTTGTTTATGATCCTATGATTTTTCACAACCACGGGTGAGTAACAATTTGTCCTGTTTATTATTTCAGAGTTAACTGATGACACTTCCTGAACTGAAAGGTATTTGTATTTTTTCCTTTGGGACAATTTAAGCTAAATGCTGCATTTCCTGTGCACAGTTGGTGGGGATTTTTTGGTTGGTTTTGTTTGGTTGGTTGGTTGGTTTTTGTGGGGTTTTTAAAGTTTTTTTTTAATGGGGCTGTTTGAAACACAAGACATTTAAGTTCTATTTTGAAGCAATATATGTCTTTTTGCATAAATGCTATCACTAATATATGAGGAACCTAACTTTAGAGAAACATGAAGGATAGTGCTTTCAGGGCCAATTTTAATTGTTATTTTTCTCCACCCATCCACTCCCTTTTATATTAAATAAAGATATGTTCTGAATAAAGAGATGATTTGAAATAGATTTCTAAGGGCTTTGGATCAGGTTATGTTACTCCATTTACAGGATGTGTTCCTTTTTTAGCATTTTTCAAGTAATACTTATTTAAATCTGAATTTTGAGTTCCTCAAAGATTTTTGTTTCTCAAAAATCCAGCAACTGCACTGTAACTGGCTAGAGTAAGATGCTATTTCATTTGCATGTAGTTTGAGTTATTCTCTGCTACTAGGTTGTATTTTGCGCACACATGGGTACTATTGCCTGCTATTTTCTCTAATTTCTATTATCTTGATTTTAAATGCAGACATCAGCAACAGTATTTTTCAAGACATTCTAAGTGATCCCAGTTAAACATCCAGACCCTGAGGAGGGTTATTTTAATAATCTAATACAGCATGTTTATCTGCTATGCTAATCCGTTTAAGTAAGCTAATGAATGATGGCCATGGAAGAGGACAGTACTTGGTGTTTTGAACTTTAGAAAAAAATAGGAAAAATGCTTCCCTTCAGAAATGTGGGACAGTCATAATTTTATTGGAAAATTAACATTATTCCAGAAAATTTATCCCTAGCAAATCTTTGCAACTAGAATTCTTATTCAAGTCTATCAGTCATTGGGATTTTTTGCACTTTTCCTGTTACTTAAAACTGTTTAGCATTCAGGCTTTTAAAAAGTTATTATTACAATTTTCAATTACAAAATTGATAAAGGTTTGTTAAAATGAAATAAGGACAATCAAACTATGCTATCTAAATGCTTAATATGCTTAAAATGAGAGGCTGAGTGTTTTCTACAGATGCATAATCATGCAAATGTTGATACTTAAAAGACTGGAAGAAGGTGTAACAACTGTGTCTTGGGATACATGACATTAAACAAAGATGTGGATGAGATTACATTGGTTATGAAAGGCTGTATTTTGGGGATGATTTCTGCAGCATTTTCCCTTGGGTGCATCCTGAATACTAGGCTTCCCTGGCAGATTTTGCCTCACAAAAGTGCTTTAACAGAAAGATATTAACTTTGTCCTCATATCTGCTCAGCCCATCAGTGTGACTATAGGAATAGAACTGTCCAGAGGAGCAGCTCTGGTAGCCAAGAGCTGTGGGAGTTCAGCTGGAGATAATGATGCAGATGTCGATGTGGCCCTGGGGCTCCCACCATTCTCCCTTCTTTTGTGCCCCAGTTGTCCTCTGTCATGGTCCTCCCAGCCATTGCCGGCTGGGACAGCACAAGGCAGGGGCAGGTTCTGCTGCTCCCTTGTAACTGAGGGATCTGTCCTGTTAGTGTCTCAGCCTCTAACCTACCCTCCCAGATGCGACCTCACTTCAGCACAGCCATCCCTGGGGCCGGGGCTGTTCGCTGGAAGCTGCCAAGCCCCGCAGGGCGGTCTCGGCTCGAGGCAGAGGCACCGAAGCCTCCGAGGCTTTGTGCTCAGGGGTGAGCTGGGCACTGTGAGGTGTTTTCCTACTCTGTAGTTTCACGGAGTCCATGACATCTGTCCTGTTATAACTTGTGCTGTAATCAGTGGTATTGTCCTGGGATCATGAGGGCAAAGAGGGAGTTTAACACAATGTTGTTTTATGTTCACAGACAAATGTATGCTGATACTCTTCTTGTCCCCATCCCCACACCCCATCTCTTTTCAGGACTTTTGGTTGAAGTAAATAATCATCATGTCTGACCCAGTAGTTCTGCGTAGCATCAAGAGATTGGGAGAGGATAATTATGCTTTTGACTCCGATGGCAAATGTAAGAAGTTTATTCTTCAGTCACCTCCTTATGCTATAAACTACGGAAAATAGGTGGTGGGTGGCCTAAGTGAAGCAAATAGTCTACAGAATACAAAGCAAATAGTCTGTGGGATAAAGTGTTATATGGTACCTGCTGTCATAGGTATGCTGCCCCCAAAACAACTTTTCTGTAAAAAATATAATAATCCCTACTCATGGACAATCTTTACAGGTAAACAAACAAGTTCAAGGTATCTGTATCGGTTTTTACACCCAGTACTTTGTTGTATAAGTAAAAGGCTTCTATTGAAGGAAAAAAAGTAAAAAATGCTGTCTTCCATAGTTTCTTCCAGCAACCACTCATATTTGTAGTCATACATGAATTAAGCAGAATTCTTATGCGCTAATTCTAAGATCTTAGCTAATGCCAAGATCTGCATTCCCTCTTCTTATCAGACTTTGTCCTTTTTTCCATTTTTCCTTTGCAATATGCATTTTTCCATTTTGGCAGTCTAAATGCAGAAAGAGTCAAGGAGAAACATGAAAAGAAACTGCTAAATATTTTGAGTTCTCTTTGTAAGACCTGAGAAAAGCCAAAAATAGGAGGATGTTAAATATTTATACAAATCATAAAGTACAAAGTAAAGCAAAACATTAGCCTTAATGGAAGCTAAATTGCAATACAGGTTAAGGGGATATGGCCAACTTCAGGGACAGAAAACTGTTCATTTCTTCAAATAACCAGATATATTCTTTCTTTACCTAAGAAAGTTTTTCTAACACCAAATGATCCTTTGTAATAACAGTTTTACACATTAGAACTTTCCTGGAAAATGTCTGTAATTTTTGGGATACATGTACCCTTACTGAAATATTTTTTTTACCACCCCCAAGTAACAGAGAGCAAAATGCAACCACTAGAGTAACTGTAAACTAAAGCCAAATAGTTATCTTATTAACCCCAAAAAGGAGATGCATCAGCTGTTCCCTTAGTCCCAAACTCAGACTGTTTCCATCTAGCTTGGGTTCTTGAGAAATGCAAAGCTCTGGAGGTACCATCTTCTCCTGAGTAGAAAAATGATAGAGGCAAAATCTGTGGTTGCAGCAACTTCTTTGTACCCTCTGTGAATAGTGATGCAAACGTCCTCTGTGTCTGCTCTGTGCAACAGCCCTGTGCATGCTCAGTGATGAGTCTCTAGAGGTGAAGAAAGGAAGGCAGTACTTGAAATGCAAACTATGGTTCTGAACTTAATGTTGAACTGGTAAATGCATTATAATTGAGCAAAGTGCATATGCTCAGTGCCCTTAGGTTATCCAAACTGTGATGTAGGTATAAAACGAACTCTTTATTCATTGTTATCTCAAGTGATGTACTACAAATATTTTCTACGTCAGACCTTCTGATGACATTTCTTTGGGGCTCCTGATAACACAAGTTGTGCTTTATTATGTCTTCCACAACATCTTTTGAAAGGGGGCTAAATCCAGACCTTTTCTGGAGACTAAGGAATTGTCCTACAACTTAATTATATCTTGTAGTATGATTCTATTTCTCTAAGCTATGGTTCCTTAGACAATGTCTCAAGAGTAGACATCAGTGTGGCAAGTTCATCCTACCCTCCAAGACCACAACTGCTCATCTTCCACAGGATTTGCAGTATCTAAGTTGTGAAGGCAAGAGTGAAGAGCTACCACTCCTCCTTTCAGGGAGCATGCATAGGGTGAGCATTAGCTTAGTGTCCTTAAGGAGGCAGTGTCCAAGACAACTAGTTGAATATTAGCAAACAGTTGGCAATGAAAATTACTTTTGGCTAATGTCCTGAATAATGTTCTTAGTGTAAACCGCATCCTAGCTATATGTATTGGTGGGAATAATATGTTTATAACTGAGGAGTGATCAGGTCTCACGGAGTTCTAGAGTTTATGTTTCACTTGTCTACAGAAGGTTATGTATTTTAACAACAATCATTAACTAGACTGTGCATTTATTTTCCCTCACAGGTAACAGCTTCAAGAAAACAGAGTAAGTCATGTCCATGATGGAACAATCAGTATTTCTAGGAATATTCAAAGAAGTTAATGTCACCAGATCAAATTGATGGAATTTTTTTTTTTTCTAAAAAGAGCTGTTCTCTAGTGGTTGAACTGCCTTACTTTATACAACTGAAACAGATAGACCAAAGCAGTCCCAGAAACTTTTAAAAACATAAATGCCAGCAATATGATCTTCCTTCTGAAAATGTTTTTGATATTCAAATTTATCTTTCTTCAGTGCTTTTAGTTTGAGAAATCACTTTTTCAGGAATTTTAATCAAAGTTGATTAATTTCGCTTAAAACTTAACTGTGAGATTTCAAAACAAAAGGAATTATCTCAGATACTAAGATTTAAATGTAGAATTCTGGATAGTTAAAAGTTGGGATGATTTAGAGAATTTTACCTTCACTTATTATCAGAGATCTGATTGGAACTAAGAGCTTCCTCCTTCCTAGACCTTCGGACAACTCTAGCAGGCTGGACAATATGCTGTAATTTGAACCAGCTCTTTCTGACACAGTGTACCCAGTCTGGGAGCTACCTCTAGAACAGGCAAACCAGAGTATCTCTTAGTTTTTCCCGTTGTCAGGTTGCCCATCTAAGAGAGCACCGGCCCAGTATTAGAAGTCTACCATGTCCTTCAACCTCGAAACCCAAGTTCTGTTGGACTTTCACATGTAACATACATGTGATCTGTACATACCTGAAGGAAAGCTTCCTTTAGGCTTTGTAGGATCTGGTGTCTGAAAACAGTTTATGACAAATATAGCTTGAATAATTTGCATCATTAAAAACCAAACCAAAACAACCCACCACAAATAGATTTTCCCTACTCATTTGTCACTGAATATACACAGCTGATGATGATTCCTTGCTATGGGAACAGGAACTTTCTCTGTCTTAAAGGAAGGATTAACCAAAAATTTGGGCAGTAGCTTTTTCTTTACCTGACCTCAAAGAACCCACAATCCACATTATAGGAACAGTGTGTTGAGGAGCTGCTTATGGATCAAAGTATAAACCTTTAGAGAATTTTAACCTAACCTCCATTCTAGTCTCTGTCTAAAATTTCAAAGAACCATCAAATCACTGGTTCCAAAGAAATGTGAAAGAAACAGCTTGTCTCTTAAAATCCTGGGCAAAATGTCAAATAAAATGCAACTTCAGAGAAGTAACCAAGAGAGTAAAAATAATAATGCAAAATCTTATCCTTTTTGCCAGAAATTTCTATGCATATGAAGAACCTTTTATAGAGAAGAAAAGTGAAAAGTGAGTTAAGTTCAATTCATTATACTTTGCACATAAAACAAAAGAATTACTAAAATACAAGTCTATAATTTTATGTTTTCTGTTGTTGAAGGTCATCAAAGAAGAAGGAGAACAGTGTTCGTGTTGGCTTCTTTCAGCTGGTAATGAAAGCAGTGTCTATAAATATTTGATGTGTATTGTGTTGCAGAATAAGTGACAATAACCAGTAAGGTTGTTTTGGGGTTTAGCTGTGACTAAACTGAACTTTTAAGGATTAAATCTTTTGGCCTGAAATTCTACCAATAAAATTTAGTGGAGATTCAATAGAACCCCTTGTCATCTTGTCAGTTTGGTGTCAAAATTGTCCATTAAACATATTATATTTAAGCTACAGGTACATATGTAGAAATGAGGTAAGATGCATAGCAGGGATCTAGGTGACCTTGGTTCATTTGTATTTCTACCAAAAATTTGCTGTGTGATATTTGGCAGATAATTTAGCTCCCTCATAATTGTTCCACAGCTTTTAGAAGATTTGGTTGCAATGGAAACTTGTGGATGCACAATACCATATGGTATGAGTTACATCTAGCCTTTGATACAATTCCATTGAGTTCATCTAAATTTTAAAATTAATGTAGTCAAGAGGTATCCAACCCAACAGATGCAGCTAAGAGGTCTTATTGCTTCTGTTTTGCACATGGTCCATGCAGTTAGTCTGTGATGTGTCCAAACCAGTATGGTCCTGACTCTAGCAGCGGGCTAGTGCAGTAACATCCCTTGCAATGTACCTGGCTATCTCAACTCAAGTATCTCAACTCCTGGTTTGGGGGAGAGAACAGTCTCCCCACAGAGGGCAAGCAGAGAGGTTTGAATCCTGTAGCTTCTTTTGCATAGATATTTAGCTCCTAAAGTGCAATTGGTAAACACAGCGTGTTTGCTTCAGATGTGCTGAGAGATCAGATATCATGTGTCTGTGCATTTTCTGTGTGCTTTTTTTTATGTAATCAAAGGAATTCCTAGGCTTCTTATGAGCAAGGTTTGTAAAACAGTGGTAGAGTTACAGTTTTCTTCTGACTTTTTTTTTGTTTTCTTCTTTTTTGGTAGAAGGACCTTGTGTTTTTTTCTCTTTTGTGTTAACTGGTTTTCCCTTTATATTGTCTTTGCCCTAATGTCCCTTTCCATATATGCTGTAAATTCCCACTCTTTCTTCTCTAAGACACATTATAGCACCTGCAGAACCTGGACAGGTTCTTCAGCAAGCTATGATTCCACTTGACACTCCTATTTTAAAATGTATAGCATTTGATACTGATATTCTATATGGACAGTTTAATCTATATATTTGCACCTGACTTCACCGAGAATCAGACTTCATATAATCATGACAAGGCCAATTAAAATCACTGTATATTTGCTGGGCTACTTGTGTGAAAACTCTTTTCTATACATTTCTCTCAGATTAAGAGCCAATCCGCAATTGCCTGGCTCAGCCAACACATGTTAGAATTTTAACTACGAGAAGTTGCTCTGAGATGTTTAGTTGGTTTTCTACAATAGCACCTCAGACTTTTGAAAAACTGGCTAACTCTATTCAGAGGCTCTACATAATGCCCTATGGCTTTTTCCTCCCTTAACTCTCTCTCTGTCCCCACTGGAAATCTGCAAAGCAGACTATATATATGAATTATAGTTACTATTCTTAATCTCTTACCTAGTTTCTGGAATGATGATAATGCGGAATGATATTGAGCTATTAATGTTATATGATAATACATTCATTCACATGTTAAAAGGAAGCTTGTAATAATTTATGAGGCTGTAATCACAGATATAATTAGATTAGATTGGACAGAGAGATTTGTCTTCTTTCTATATTGAAGATAATTATGAAATTTAAGGAGAATGTTTTTTTATCTGATCCACTTAATTAATCATTACACAACCAGTATGAAGACTGTCTCTCAGCAGAGGTAATTTTTTTTCCTTCCCTCTAGTTTCGATTTTCGTCATCTACGGAGATTTTAATGATGGTTGCTGGTAGTTTGTGTGCTATTGTTCATGGAGTAGCCCAACCAGCTGTGTTGCTTGTGTTTGGTGCAATGGCAGATACATTTATCGAATATGACATTGAAATGCAAGAGCTTAAAGACCCAAACAAGACATGTGTAAATAACACCATAGTGTGGATTAATGGCACTATTCATCAGAATGAAAAGAATGCCACAATAAGATGTGGGTAAGTAATGGATGTATTTGTTTCTTTTCCATTGCTATCATAGCTTGTCAGAGGCTACATTGCTATTGAAGGTCCCGTTCAGCCTCTAAATCTTATATTTTCTGTTCAGAAGGTAGAAAAGAGGCATGGTTCTTATTACATAGTCCTGTTTCTGAGCTGGCAATATTATCTGGAGGGACAGAAGGTCTTTCAGTTATAGCTGTCAGCAAGAATATTCTTTGATTATGATTGTTCTGATAACACATATTTATGTTACATATCTGAGTTCATTGATATATTTTCTCTGATTAGTTATAGGTAGTAATAGCTTCTGGTCATTCTGGTCAGGACTTAATTACCTGTAGATGCCTGCTGACTTCTGAGCAAGTTAGCTAAACTTTTGTCACTGAGAGAAATGAGCATTTCTAGAATGCAATTCATCTTACCTTATGGGGATGTCTGAGGCAGATCAAAAGAACGGCCCCATAAGACTGCCTGTTTCTTTCCATTAAATATAATAAATGGAGTCTAGATAATTCATTCAGATACAGGTATCTGTTAAGGCCAAATTTGAATCTGTAACCTTTCCTAAGAATAATTTCTTGGTGCATCATTACATGAGTTTTCTAATCTCTGAGTGACATTTCATTACCTACTTAAGTGGAATTAAAAGGTACTTGTTGAAACATCTCTGAAATTCAGGGCATATGAGAAGCTATTCACATTCTTAGATGTAGGTGACTGAGGCCAAATTATTTTGCTCCAGGCTGTCCTAGTCAGCCTTTGCAGATGGGCTGGCAGATAGAATACAGGATTTACTACTGACCTCTGTACCTCTGAAGGAGCGACTACACACCAGGCAGGACACGTTTATAGAACTATAGAATAGTTTGAGTTAGAAGGGATTTTAAGGATCATCTAGTTTCAATCCCCTTGCTATAAGCAGGGACACTTTCCCCTAGATCAGGTTGCTGAAAGCCTTATTCAAACTGACCTTGAACAGTTCCATAGATGAAGAATCCACAACTTCTCTGGGTAACTTGTTTTAGTGTCTCACCATCCTCACAGTGAAGAATTTATTTCTAACCTAAAGCTGTTCTTTTACAGTTTAAAGCCATTTCCTCTCCATGCCCTTGTAAAACATCTCTCTCCTGATTTCTTCTAGACCTCCCTTAGTGTACTGGAAGGTGCTCTAAGGTCTCTCCACAGCATTCTCTTATTTCTCTTCAGGCCGAACAAGCCCAACTCTCTCAGCCTGCTCCAGCCCTCTCATCATCTTCATGGCCTTTCTCTGGACTTGCTCCAGCAGGTCCATGTCCTCCTTATGTTGGGGCCCCCAGAGCTGGATGCAGCTCTCCAGGTGTCATCAGAGCAGAGTAGAGAGGCAAAGTCCCCTCCCTCAACCTGCTGGCTGCACTGCTCTGTATGTAGCCCAGGACATGGTTTTCTAGGCTGAGAGCACACATGCTAAGTAACATCAAACTTTGTCCACCGACATCCTCCAGTCATCTCCCCAGAGCTGCTCTCAGTCCATTCTTCACCCAGCCTGTGCTTGTGCTTGCCCTTACTCAGGTGCAGGACCTTGCACTTGGCCTTGTTGTATTTCATGAGGTTCACACACTCCCACCTCTCAAGCCTGTCGAAGTCCCTCTGGATGGCACCCGTTCTCTCCAGGGTGTCAGCTGCACCACACAGCTTGGTGTCGTCAGCAGACCTGCTGAGGGTACACTCAAGCCCACTCTCAGTGACATGGACAAAGATGTGAAAGAGCACTGGTCCAAATACCATCCCTTGAGAAGAAACATTATCTGTCACTGGCCTCCACTTGGACATTTAGGCCTTGACTGCAACTCCTTGAGTGCAACCATCCAGTCAATTCCTTATCCACCAAGTGGTCCATCCACCATGTCTCTCCAGTTTAGGGACAAGGACGACCTGCAGGGTAGTATCAAATGCTTTGCACAAATCCAGTTAGATGATGTCAGTCACTCTTCTCTCATCTATCAATGCTGTAATCCTGTCACAGAAGGCCACCAAATTTGTCCAGCATGAGTTGCCCTTAGTGAAGTCACACTGGCTGTCACCAGTCACTTCCTTATTTATCATGTGCCTTGGAACAGTTTCTAGGAGGATCTGCTCCATGATCTTAATTATCATGTAAAATTGTACTGGATATCTGTGTCAGGCACCTGAGTTGTTTCCCTGACTGTTTTTTGTCAGAGATCAAGTCAGGCATATAGTGTTCCCTTTTGTCTTAAAATTTCAGGGTACAAAATTTTGGTAAATTAAATAAAATTTGCTGTTCTGCAGGATGTTTTTTTTAAAAGTTATCTAAAGGCATAACCTATAACAACCTATTTCAAAGTAGATTAAATGCAAAAGCAGCAATTCAGTGCCCTTCAGTGATATTAGAAGTAATTTAGCACTCCTACTTGTGTAACAGAGCAAATTATCATTTCAGATTACCAAGCTTATGTTACAAAGTAATATTTGATTTGACTTTAGCAGCCCTCGCTTTTCCCTATAAAATGCAGTTGAAATCTGAATGTTATTAGTTGCTATAATGGCACAAAGCAAGCACATTCAACATCTAAAAAAATCTTGTTGGGCAGCTCTTCGAAATACCCTCTCACCTGTGCTGTTTTGGAGCAGGCAGTCTGGGGGTGTTTCCTGGAGAGGACAGGGGTGCTCCAAGATGGTGGAGCTTTTTCTGGTACCTGCCAGCTCCCAAGCCCTGTGCAACAGGCAGAACAAGGAAACCAGCCGCTAGCAATAGCCTCAGTATTGGGAGACAATGCCTCTGTTAGAAAAACAAGATGACTTCCACCTGGTCTAAATCTAACTCGAGGAAACATGAGATTAGAAACCTGTGAGAAATTTACAACAGTATTACTCACTTCTTTTTTTCTTTCTTTTCCTTTTACTTTCCCCAGGCTGCTGGATATTGAACAAGAAATGACCAGGTTTGCAGGATACTATGCAGGAATTGGTTGTGCCATACTTGTGTTAGGATACCTCCAAGTCAGTATTTTGTTTTCTATTTTGATTTCAAAGTTTAAATCACTAAATAATCTAGTTTATAATTATTATATTGGTTCTAACTGTTTAGCTACTTATTTGAGCAAAACAGATGCACTCATTCTATCACTGAAATATGTTAGCTCTGGAAATCTGAGAGCTCCTTGGATTTGCACACGCATACCATTGTAAAAGGATGAATTTTACCCACACCACAAGCAATACTTGCTCAAGTGTGGCTACTATGAAACCCACATGTCCTCCAAAAATAACAGCTGAAGGACATGCAGATTCCCAGTAGGTATCTCAACTGTGTTGAGCCCTGTTTCTGTTACAGAGATATTACAGAGCAATACTAGTGTAAAACTAATGTTGGAGAAGAATCATATCCTACATATTCTGTAATAATTGTTCAGCCCTTATGACTGAAGTGAGTCAAAAGCTTGGATGATTCCTGCATAGTTTGCTGAAGGGCCCGTGGCTTTTGAAGATTTTTATAATCGCAAAAATCACTTGTCAATCTCCTTTCTGAAAACTACCCAAGAATTTTGCTGAGGTAGGATCACTGCCATCCATGTATTACTTACAGTTGTAGATGGAAAAAAATTTGTCCATATGGCATTCATGTAACAGCATAAGTAATTTAACTTGCCTCTCTTCCCATCCTATCAGAACTGAGACAAATGCTTGATCCAGAGGCTATATAAAATAGTTGGATTATTTAAAGATCAAAACAGCTGTCAAGTCTATGTAGCCAGAATATATTTTTACCTGAATAGTAATTTTATCAATAGCCTTTCCCATTCTAGCCAAATTGCTTTTTCTGATTTGTTGGGAGTAGAAAGACTTTTTACTGCAATTATCAGCTCTTTTGTGCTTTTCCCAGATCTGCTTTTGGGTTACGTCTGCAGCTCGTCAGGTACAGAAAATCAGGAAAGCTTATTTCAGGAAAATAATGCGAATGGATATAGGCTGGTTTGACTGTACATCTGTAGGAGAACTGAATACCCGAATTTCTGAGTAAGTAATCTAAGAAACCCATATGCTACAGAAAACATTTTGCAATTCCTTCCAAACACTTCAGAGTGCCAATAATCAGGCATGTGACAAACACCTTTTAGTAGAAATACAGCTATGTTCATGGGAGCATCAACCAGACTTATTTGCTCCCCCATCTTTGAACTAAGTACCATAACTGTTGATCTACAATTATTTCCCTTTCATGCCTTGTCTGACAGCAAATGTGTGTGTGTGTGGGTTGGATGGGTTTTGGGGTGGTTTTTTTTTTCCAGTTTGTCCTCTCCTCTCTTCTCCTTTTGTGCCCAGTCCTTTCAGAGTGATCTATAATTTGGCTGCCAGTGCACGCTCCCTGAATCAGCTAGGGCACAGTACTAAGAGCCAGCTACTGAACAAGTCTACTGCCAGAACATTTCCTGGGAAAGGACAGTATCTTCTCTGCAGTAGAAGATACTGTCCTTTTCATGCCTAAAAGCCTTTTCCATTGCAAAGGCATCAGATTTTCTCACTGTACTCCAGGGTCTTTGTATGGGGTGATGGTGAAAGAATAGCGATGAGGATGGGCTCTCTCCACTGAAAAGCAACTAACCCAGATGTGGCCAAGACCTGCAACACAACCAAAAGTTATGCTCACCACTCTTTTGATTTTTGTTGTTATTGTTTTCCAGTGATGTTAACAAAATTAATGAGGCTATTGCTGATCAAGTAGCAATCTTCATCCAGCGCATAACCACCTTTGTGTGTGGATTCCTACTGGGATTTGTCAGTGGCTGGAAATTGACCTTGGTTATCATTGCAGTCAGCCCTCTGCTTGGGGTTGGAGCAGCTCTCTATGGCTTGGTAAGTGAATTGTGAAAGGTTCATGTTGAGCAATAATGGACATGAAAGATCAGGCAGAAATCTGTGAGGATTGGTGAAGTTGATTACACCCTTTTAAAGTCAAGAGAGGCAGATTATGGTCCCAGTAGCACTGAAGGAGGGGGGAGGGATGGAGGGAGGGGTGCAGTAGAGGGGAGATGAGCTTTGCTGCCACTTTGTTTTCTGATTCCCAGAATAATAAATCCTTCTTCTAAGAAGGGGGTGTAAGCATAACTTCTTGAGGGTCCTGTGGATGGGTATTAATGCTGAGATCAGAAGCTGGCCTTTACCTTTCTCAGTTACTACACACCTGCTTTAGATGGCTACAAGATACAGGACTTGATTTTTCTATGTAAATTAGTGACTTTTATGGGTGATAAATTTTAGAGACATAAAATGGTTGAAAACAACTACTCAAACTTAACTCAAACTGTCCCTACTCCCAGAAGCTGCTGCGCCTTCTCCCAGTTGTTCTTGTTCTGCTTCTCCATCCACTTCCTACAAACTTCCTGTCACTGGACAGGGGAAGTACAGTGCAAAGGGAAACTGCAGGATCCTCTGCCCTCTCACCTCCTCTCCCACACTCAGCAGAGCAGGGTAATTCCTGCTCATCCTCTTCATTCTTGTTGGGTTCAGCCCTCTGGCAATCTCATTTCTTTCACAGCAGGAACAGCTTGCTATCATTTTGCTATCAAACATCTAATGTAACTGTGATTAATTTCTTATCTTCCAGTTCTCCTTTAGCACCTTGTGCTGGCTGCAAGTAGCTGACATGAATAATGATTCATGTGAAGTGGGAGAGCAGAAGCTTGGCAGGGAATGAAATAAAACCCAAAATGTTTTTCCTTCATTTGTGATTTCTTCCTGATCTTATTCCCTTTATGTTTGTAATTTTCTCCCTTTCCATTCTTATTTCTCTGTACCCATCTCTTTCCAGTCACATACCTACTGTTAAGTTTTTCCTCATTATGAGCCTTTCCAGCCCAAGTCTTTGTTTTAAACCAGTAAGAAAACAGACCCAAGGTCAATCTGGCCTGGTTTCCTGTCTTCAAAAGGGATTAATAGATGCATGGGGTGGGGTATTTGGAAAGAGAAAGCAAAGAACAACACATTACACTTTCTAATGATATCTCATTCCCAAGTCAATGTGGCATCTCTGTGTAGAATTGTAAATAACTATATTTTCTTCCATTAATCTGAGCATATTTTTGAGCCTAAATAAGCTTTTGGCATCCAGTGAGCTCTCGGCTGCTGTGTAGGGACCTGTTTGCTATCAGCCCACAAAACAAAGCACAGTGGTGGGCAACATCTGTCTTTATCCTCCCCCACCACTACAGTTACCTCGTCTTCCTGATGCTGGGATCTGCCATGGTAGTTAAAGGGCTGCTCCTGGCACTTAAGCTCCCCTTTCCTCCCACTGTGCCCAAACCCTCAGCCTGCATCTGCTTCAGCCTAGTTAGAGCAGAGAGAGAGAGGGAGGGAGGCAGGGAAGGCAGGAGTTGTCAGCTGCTCTTTCTAGCTACTTGGAGCAGAGAGCTGTTGCAAAACATATGCTACAAAGCTGGATGCCCTGGCACTAGAAGACCTAAGTCTTCAAGTGTGCAGCATGCCTAATAAAAGCCTGCTTGCAGTGCAGGAGCAGCCAGCACAGAGTGATAGCCAGCATTGCTCATCGCTCTCCTTTTCTGTACCTGCAGTTCAGATGTAACCAGCACTGCTTATGCTTTTGTAGGCTGTGGCAAAACTAACAGGCCGAGAATTAAAGGCTTATGCAAAAGCTGGAGCTGTGGCTGACGAAGTGCTCTCATCCATCAGAACAGTGGCTGCTTTTGGTGGAGAGAAGAAAGAAGTTGAAAGGTTTGTTTGGACAAACTATACGGTCTCTGATTTCTTTTTCCTGAAGCAATGTAATGCTGTAATGCACATTGCATTCATAGCAATTAATGTCTATATTCCACAACTATGATTTATTAGCTTTGAAATTTATATGCATGTATGTTTCAGAAATTTAGGTTTCAAGTAATGTATGCAGAACTAGTTTTATAATTCAGTCTATCAGTGAAATAAAGCATCAGCAATACTATCTTCAATTCATGCTTACTTGCAGGAACATTCTGTCATATTTCCCTAAAATGTCTGGCTGATATATCACTTTTGCAGCACATCTAAAAACTTTGAGTACTTTCAAGCTAAGTAGGAGAATTAGTTTCATTAGGACATGTTTTTTCTGCAAATTTCTCTTAAATTCTATGAAAATATAACATGGCTATAGGATGTGCTCTGGAGTGTTGGCCAAATTCTCAAATTCTGTGTTAATCTGCTAAAACTCCAAATCCCATTGTGAGGTATCTACAGTGAGTGTGGTTTTTCTTGTGCTTATTACACTAGAACATATGAGGATTTCATGGTCTGGGAGCATTGCAGTTGTTTAGCAGTGATCTTTCACTTCAGAGTGATTTTGTATCAACCCTACGTGTGGACATTCTGCTGAGTCATCAAAGGTGACTCATTTGGTCTTTGCTCATTTTGAAATTTCTGTCAAATTGATTTAATTCCCTCTTATTTTTCTCTCTTTCTACAGATATGATAAGAATTTGGTGTTTGCTCAGCACTGGGGAATCCGAAAAGGAATAATAATGGGATTGTTCACCGGTTACATGTGGTTTATAATTTTTCTAAGTTATGCATTAGCCTTTTGGTATGGCTCTAAACTTGTCCTTGAAGAAGACGAATATTCACCTGGCACTCTTCTGCAGGTACTCATTTTAGCTTGATGCAACTTTTCTGGACTGTTCTTTAAAATAATAATTCTGGAATAATAACTCTGTTCTGGTATCTGGTGGCTCCATGGTAACAAACCTTATGTATGTCTTTTAAAGATCATTACTCACTATATGTATGAGACAACTGGATAAGATAAAAAAATCCATTTTAAGTATTTTGAATATTACCTATGGTGATCAGAATAATGTTTTCATTTGACAGCCCACTACACAATTATCAGAGACCCAAAACTAGCTTTTTAATTTTGTGGGTCAGCATGGGGCTTCAGGGATGTTGGCTTCTCTGAAGAATTTTATGATGAAAAACACTGTTGGAAAGAGACAGCTAACCAAACAATCTTGTCAGGTCTAATGAACACTTTGTGTTCCTTTGAGAAACCATTTCCTGTTGTTTTATTTTTACAAAGGCCATGTGAACATGTATGCAGATAAAAACACACCTGGCCGTGGCTCCTGCAGTGTGTACAAAAACTACACTAACCTGCACGGTGCTCCTGCATTCACTTCTGCACAGTAGGTGCTTTAGACACTGCTGGCCTCAGTGCAACAAAGCCAACATCTACAGGTATTTTGGTTAATTGCTTAAGCCAGGACTGCCCAAACAGCAGACTCCAGTCCAAACCCAGAACAACTTTTCCGAACCTTAGTGAGTTCTGGGTATTCTGATGAGACATCTGCTTTTGCTCCTTCTCTGCCTGTTGCACATCATGAGAGTTCCCAGCCACCTGCAGCATGCAGTGCAAAGCTTCCTGCTAAATGCAACTTGGCAAATTATCCTGAGAACATTGTAATCCTGAGTCATTTGCTCAAGGAGGAAATAATTCGCACCTGCTCTCAATACCTGGAGTTGATATGAGGTACTGCTGTGAAAAACAAAGTAAGCCATTTCCTTGCCTTGCTCATATAGTCCAGTGCTTCCAAAAGACAAATGGCAAACAGTGGGGAGTGACCCTGTGGCTGAAAAACTGTAGCTGTCAACGGAGGGTCTCCCTTATGCTCCCCTTCCTAACAGCTTCCAGTCATCTTTCTTCTACTTCGTATTTTCTACCAACACTTCTAGTTTGGCAGGGGGCAGGAGGGGGGATTTCTAGATACAAAACATTGAAGTATGCTTTTCCTGCTCTCTCAAAAAGTCATATACCTGCCATACTGCATTGAGATACACTAAGTATTGCCTTCCCTTCCTCTTGTGACAGGTGTACAGAACGTGCTCCTTCATGTTAATGATGGACTCTGACAGGCATAGAACCCCCTTGCTTTGAGACTCATTCCTGCAAGAAAAATAGTTAGTAGTAAAGCTGAGTGTAAATGTATGGCATGATATCTACATCCCAGCATAGACATTTGCAGTGCACAGCATGTATTCAGTAGATTCCTCCACTTTAGCTATAGGGATATTCCCAGTAAACATTATTATACTGCAAAGGAGAACTGAATCCTATGTGCTGTTATTTCTTTCTCAATAGCAGTGTTTCCTTATACACTTTGCCCCATTTATCATGAGTTCTGTTTGTGTTGTGTCCAAAAGCTTAGCCGGGTCCCCAATTGCTTCTTTGCAGAATTTTCAGGCAAGCTAGAGCAAATGGTTACATACCAGACATAAGGTTCCATGTCTCCTCATGTGCAGGGTGAATGTTCAAACTTGCACCCACAACAAAGCAACAAAATAAACCAAAAGCCTACACAAAAGACTTTATCCAACCCTTATAACCTGTTCTGGCAAAACACCTCTGTAACTGAAAAACAAAGTAAAACAGAGTAAAGTATCAGTGTTGGTTGATATCAACCCTTACAGTTTATTTCTCTGTGAGATAGAGAGAAAAAAGGTTCTCTATAGCTGGTACCTCCTTCAAAAGCAAGTTTTTGAGTATTGGATGAGGCAGGAACTGCAATATACAAAGGTTGTAATACAGTGTTTTAAGCTTCTTTCTATTTTTGTTTACTGGTAAAAGGTATACCTGAAATAATCTACTTCCCACCAATGTGTCCTTGTTTCAAGGAAAAGGCACCCAGTCAAACTGAGATGGCTTAAAAATACAACAGTGGCATCTCAGTAAATACCTAGATACATACTTTTTTAGGCAAAGGCAAATATAAGTTGATTTACTTCAACCTCAAGCAGAGCTGTGAAAGTCAGCACAAATACCTTCTGAAATGCATTTCTTTCCATTCTTGTTGGCTAATAATGCTCATATAGTGAATCACTGCAGTTCAGCAGATGCATGAGAAATCATAAAGCGACTGTATTCTGGTTTGCCTGTCTAAGCTGTAAGCTATAATAAAAAGGTGATGTCATATTTTGTTAACTTCTTTTTCTACTTCTTCAGGTTTTCTTTGGTGTTTTAGTAGGAGCATTAAATCTTGGCCAGGCATCTCCCTGTCTGGAAGCCTTTGCCACTGGTCGTGGGGCTGCAACAAACATTTTTGAGACTATAGATAAAGTAAGTAATGCATTTCTAAGCTGTATTACTTTGTAGTACAAAAACAATTTTAAAAGCCCCAAGTAGTGGTACTAGTTTTATCTACTGTGTAAATGAAGAAAAATGAGTCTGATTAAAGAAAAACTGACTGTGCAATAGAAAAGTCTAGTGGGATGCACATGGGCTCAAAGAACGCATTGAACAGATTTCTTAAGCGGCCTCATTCTGAGCTCTGAAGCTTTACTTCAGCTGCTGCTGTTCCTTTTTCCCATTTCTCCTTACATGCAATTACTTATCAGTGCTGGCCCATGGAAGGTGTACTGGCAGGCAGTAATAGTCTGCAATCAAACTTGCAGCAACCATCCCATAGCTCCCAGCCTCCAGATGGCAACAAACGGTGTGGTTCCATTGGCATTAGTGGTGAAGGTGGCCTCTTGTCCCAGAGCTACCCTGAGCAAAAACGCAACCAAATGAGCATAGATACTGGTCATGCAGCTGTCATAAATGTTAATCACAATATTATCTAAACAGATACTTGAAATAAGGTTGTATGAGAGACCCTAAGGCACCACTGAAATTTACTGATTCCTTTCTTGAGGATTCCTTTCTATAGCTTTATAAATTTGGTGGTTGGAAAAGTACTTTTGATTTCTGAAAGTATGTATTATCTCTGTTCACTGACAAGCTTTGTTGTGCTGAAAGCTGTGTAAACACATTAAAATGTCGCTTGTCTTCTACAGAGCACATAAGGCTATGGTAATGCTAACAGATTTTAGTAACCCTTCAAACTTCTGTAATAATGATAGAACATATAGACTTCATAAGCTAAAGCTCTAAAATGAACTGAAAATAGAGATGAATTAGGGACATGTTTTTCTGAGAAAAAAATTAAAATTGCAGAGAGTTGCAACAGTAAGGATTGATCACAATATTCAAGATAAGGCTGAGTCACGTAACCTTAGGCTACCAATGTCAGATTTCACCTGTCTAGAGAAAGGGTGACAAAATTAGATCCATCTGCTTGCCACATTTGTAGATTTGTGATTAGACAGTACAAGCACAGCTCTGCTATGGCACTAAACATAGTTATGTTAAGGTTCCCATTTGCAGGATCAGTGAAACTTCTTCATAGATTATTATCAGAATTTAATTTAGTTACATTCCTAAAGAGCAACTAATCTTGTATCTGTACTTAATATCTTAGAACATAGACATTTCTCATTTTAACTTTCCTTTCAATCTGTTAGGCTATATAAATGACCATGAACATTTCAGTTATCAAATATTTGTTGCTATAGTTTTAATTTACTGTCTGTATTCCATGCTTCGGAAATCTATCCTTAGAAAATTTTATTTCTTTGTGATTCCTCAAATTTCTCTTAGTTCTCTGCGCATGTCAGTCTGCAATACCCAAGACTTGGCCAAAAGTATGCAAGACCCAAAGCACTTCTTAGGAAAACTTCAGTATTTCAGCTCTTAGGACTGGGTGCACAAGGATGGATGTTTTAATTGCCGAGTGGCGAGGCCTGAAGATTTCCAGCAATTAATTGGTTGTTCAGTGCTGTGAGAGAATGTTTTTGAGTGAGGTAGTGCCATTTTATCCCTGAGGAGCTGGCTGAATTGGCTTAGCCAAAATGCCTCTGTCAGTCAGCTACTCAGTTCCAGCAAAAACTACCTGAGTGGTTGTCTGTTGTATTTGCAGTAATAATATTCTCTACAATGAGAAGAGCGTGCATCCTTCTTATCTGTGCTACCCACCAGTGACAACTCCCCCATCACTCTGGCCCTCAATTCCATGTCCCTTGCCTGGTATCCCTGGGACAGACCCTGCAGCTGGCTCCATGCAGCCAAGTGCTGTTCAAACAGAAGTGCCATGGCTTTGTATGGTATTGGGAGTATTTATCTACTGCAGTACTGCTGACTGTTTAACAGCAAATAAATAACCCAATAAATTTCATCCTAGAAACCCACCATTGACTGCATGTCAGAAGATGGCTACAAGCTGGATAAAGTACGAGGTGAAATTGAATTTCATAATGTAACATTCAATTATCCATCCAGACCAGACGTAAAGGTAATTATTCATCACCCGTCCTGTGAACACAATTATTGTAAACAAGCAAAATATCCTGGTTCTACCAACAATTTCTAGATTTTCAGTAGATATAGTTTTCCAGAAGCCTAGACTCCTTGTTTAAAAGTAGACTGAATAATCCTTCCATTAAAGTGTTCTCCTGCTTAACATTTGGCTTATTTTACCATTCTGACATATCCTTTGCCACATCCACATATTCCTTGCTGCTGAGCATAAACTCCCAGTACTTTCAGGCAAATTCACCTGTGTACAGCTTCTCTTATAATCAGTGATGCCCTTGTATCAATGTGTATGAGATAGAAAACAAAATAATAAACTGAATGGTACAATGAGATTTTATAAAACTCTTCCATTACCCTGGGGATGCGCCATGTGACCCATTAAATGCTAGGAAAGGGACAGGAGTGTAGGCTGTATATACCACTATTTCTCTACTCCTGTGTTTGAATTGACAAATTATCTTTGGAAAAACATTGGACAAGCATATTAGTGCCATTACTTCTAAAGATGGAAGCACATGTTGTATCAGATTTTTCTACAGAATTTCACTGTAACATTCTTAATATTTATGCTTTAACACACATTCACAATATACGCACAGTGTTCTTTAAAGGAAATATCATTTACTAAGTTCTCTGGTGTCATTAACTTGACTAGTTCTTAATGATGAACAACAGGAACAATGAAAGGCCACAATCTGCCTGCCTATTGTAGAAATGAGTGCTCTGCATCTACCAAGTCTTCAAACAGTGTAAAAATATGTGGCTTGCTTTATCCTCTTTCTTCATAATGCTTTCCTAAATTTTGTAAAATTGCTTTAAATCTTTACTTTAAGGTACAGAATACACTTACTTGGTTGTACGACTGTGGGAAAATTAAAATAGATAGATCTGTTTGGTTTTTCTTTTCCTATCCAGATTTTGGATAACCTTAATATGGTGATTAATGCAGGAGAGACAACAGCTGTTGTTGGAGCTAGTGGAGCTGGAAAAAGTACAACAATACAGCTCATCCAGCGTTTCTATGACCCCACTGATGGCATGGTGAGTGTCCCAGCCTAGAATGTGTTTCTCTGGCCCCAGAAACTGAAAGAATGGCATGGTTTCTTCTCCAAGGTGGGAAGGAAGACTACTAACTTCCTTTTAATTTCTCCTTTTTTTCCAATTATTTTTTAAATTAGTGAAATATCTTCCTGCACATTTCTTTTATAAGCCTGAGCTTAATACTCTTATAAAAACAATTATGTGAAAGAGCAAACTGTTAGGAGAAAATAAAAATTCGGTGCTAAATCTGTGTAAAAATTGTACCTATAGAAGTGATAATTCAGGACTGTTTCTGGCAAACACAGTATTGAACATTTAAACATTAACCCGTAATATCACTTGAGTATATGTAATTACCACTTAGTAATGGCTTGGCTAAGAATATGAATTAGATCTATTCAAAATCTCATTCCATTTATGTGTTCCTATAATCACATACATGTTGACCTGTATTTGAATATATAAAAAACAAAGAAATTACTGTAAATAACATAATCATCACTTTCATGATTACATTTCACCTGGTTTTACTTCTGATGCCAAGCAGAAATGGAGATGAAATCAAAAAGCCCAGCTCTGAGAGCCAATATTACTGCCACTGCTTTGCCACCTTCTGTATCTGAAAGCTGATTTTTATGCTGGTCATGGAAACACAGCATCACAGGCCCTTCACTTCCACTGTGTTTTTCTTTGTCTCTGAAGTGGAGGGGATAATGCCCCTGACTTTTTTCCCAATTTTGTGTCCATGTTCTAATTGTAGATTACCCTGGATGGCCATGACATTCGTTCCCTGAATATCCAGTGGCTGCGCTCACAGATTGGCATCGTTGAACAAGAGCCAGTGCTCTTTGCCACCACGATTGCAGAGAACATTCGCTACGGGCGGGATGATGCTACCATGGAAGACATAATCAAAGCAGCCAAACAGGCCAATGCTTACAATTTCATCATGGATTTGCCACAGGTATGCTCTGCCTTGGAAAGCGTTTGGCAGAATTTGATAAGAAAAAAGAAACTTTTTTGTCCTTTTGTTCCTCCTAGCCTGCAGCAATTTGTGCTCAAGTGGAAGGCAGAAGATTAATACAGATAGGAGGCAACAATCTTTCCTTTGACTACAGTTATATAGGTCTTACTACATTCATGCCACCAAGTTACAAAAGCAAACACCCTCCCACCCCCACCCCCCCCTCCCAAAATACAATCCTGAGAAGAATTAGTTCCTCAGGACTCATTTACACAACATCCAATATCATGGTAATGATCATAGCATGATTTAAAAATTTGTATTTTTCATGCTTTGGAGATCTTTTTCTGTTCGGGCCAAAAGCAATGTAGAGCCCAGCCTCTCATTAGCTATCATTTGTTACTTCACCTCTATGTACTGATGCTCACAAACTCTTCTCCTTGTATGAGCTCTGTAAGCCAGCTGGACGTTCCTTCTTCTCCAGTTTCTTCCCTAATGATGACAGGTCTTCAGTCATTCCTTACAAAGCCCAAATTGGATAGTATCAAGCTCTCTAATTTTCTAGAACATTATTTTGCCAAGTAGCTTCTGAAAATCACACGTTACAACAGTGAATGTTATTGACATGATTCAAGTATCATTAACTAATATTAGTACATTGTCTTTATCCTTCATCTATGCATTTCCAGGCTTCCCGGAAACTATTCATTGAAAGGCTGTTTAAAGGCCCCTATTTATTTAATGAAAGTGGAGGAATAAAAGAGATTTAGCTCTAAGTGAATATAATTATCCTGTCTCTCAATATGCCAGGCTTTATGTGTTTATTTAATTCTCTACCTGAATCCAATGCCACCAGAGTATGGTATCCACGAATCACAGACACAATATTCATGAGTCACAGGTCATCAGCAGACAAGGCCAGCTCTGGGAAAAGTTTGCTTGTGAGTCATCTGATGGAGAGTGGGTGGGTGATTCCTCTCCATTTCAGCTTTTGATATAGCTGTTTCAAGCTGAACCAGAACATCTCACCTTTTTAACCAGCCCATACTTTTGGTGTGGGGTTGAAAATCTGGTTCAGGCAAAATGATCTTGTACATTATGAAGAAAGTTATTTCACCTGCTGCTCTTTGAATCTGCTGCACTAACCATGTTTTTTACCAATACCTTCATCAGAAGCTTAACGGGCTTTTTTTTCTTATCTGTTTAATTTTCACTTTTTTCTTTCACACAGCAATTTGACACTCATGTTGGAGAGGGTGGAAGCCAGATGAGTGGAGGTCAAAAACAGAGGATAGCTATTGCTCGAGCTTTGGTGCGAAACCCCAAAATCCTGCTCCTGGATATGGCTACGTCAGCACTGGATAATGAAAGTGAAGCGATTGTCCAGGAAGCACTTCATAAGGTTTGCTACAGTATAGCAAAAATCAGACTCGAAAGGGCAGAAATTATTTCTAATGCACTCTGCAGAGGGTGCTACTGAATTGCAACAAGCCAGTGAGAAGCATTTCTTAATAACTGTTTCACAAGTACGAGTAGAACCTTAGTATTATGGACTGAGAATAATTTCTTCTTACATTGGGACATCAGCAGAAACCTATAGCTCCCTTTGCCCAGAAACAGATGCTTCTCTGTAGGCTGTGGACAGAGCTAAAGTCAAAGTGAGTTGAGCCCACTAGAAGGACTTGAGTTAATTTGATGAGCCTCTAGATTGCACAGCTCATTGCCAGCATGTCCGTGTGCTGTGCTGGCAGTGGGGCTGTTGTTGTCTCCTTCAGGCTCGCCTCGGCCGCACTGCCGTCTCCATTGCTCACCGCCTGTCAGCCATCAAAGCAGCCGACGTCATTGTCGGGTTTGAGCACGGCAGGGCTGTAGAGAGAGGAACTCACGAGGAACTCTTGCAGAGGAAAGGGGTTTATTTCATGCTGGTGACCTTACAAAGCAAAGGAGATACAGCACCTAACAGAGAAGAAACAAAAAGTAAGTATTTTGTTTTCTTTTATAAAATCATGTAAAATACCACAGAATGCAGATTTTTTTTTTTTTTTTTAATTAAGGTCTAGTAGCTGCTTTTTTTCTTGCTGCTTTTATGGCTGAATTTTCATAGAAGTGGTACACTGATAGCCCATGCCAAAGTGGTTTTGCTGCCTATGCGCTGAAAGACCTTCCTAATATAAGTCTGAAACATTAGTTCTGACCTGCAATATCCATCATTTTATAGCTCCACTGAGTGTCAAAAGTCCAGTTCTGCTGCATTTGGAATTCAGGCACATTACAGACTATGCTGAAACCATCCTATTTGTTTTTCTAGAGACAGATTTGAATCAAAGCTTCTGGAAATTAAGGTCTAATAGAATGATCTGTTGTATTTTTGTGAAGCACACCTTGGATAGGATTATCTTGAAATAAGAGAGCAATTGCAGAGATAAAATAGGTAAAAAGGCTTTAGCAGTCACATCTGAAGTGAGATGGTCCTTGGGCTAACATTCAGTGAACTTCATCATGTCAAATACAAATATAAAATTTGTGAAACCTATAGGTTGAGTAGCAAGGTTATATTACACCCCTTGTCTTCTACAAAGTATTGCATTTATAACTTGGAGACTATGCACCTTTTTGTAGAGCCACAGTGTATCTAGGTTGTATTCAATTTTGGCACTAACTTCAGAGCTCTATATACTGTATTTTGCAGCAGCAGAGGATAATGTGGTTGAGCCAAATCTTGAGAATGTCCAGTCATTCAGCAGGGGAAGCTTTCAGGCCAGTTTGCGGTGAGTCTTAAAAATGGTTGTAAATCTCAATGTTTCCAGACTGCTCTCAGTGTTTTCACTTCATCCCACTATTCCAATTTCCCAATAGTGCTAACAAATCACTTTCCTGTGTGCTGTGTAAAAGAAGGTTGAAGGGCTGCAAGCATTTTACTGAGATAGTCTTGGAAAGAAATAGCTTGAGTAATAATGTTACTGATTGAAGTCCATGGATAAATAGCAAGGCTCTTAATTTTGGTCCTTTCTACCCATAGTACCTTCTCCAATTTTGAACTACTCTGTTAATGTTCTGGTTTTGATATTACTAACATAAGCCTTAGTTGTAATATCTAATGCACTTTCAGTCCAGTCATTTTAAAAATTACTTGCTGTGCAATTACTTTAGAAATCAATGCAATCTACAAGGACATTTTTATTATGGCTTGTACTTGATGAAAGTGAAAGCATTTTACAGCCAGACTGTTTAGTAGCTAGAAATTTATCATTTCTTCCAGGCAAGCCCATGTCAGGCATATGCAAATGAATACATCTCCGACATTACAGAGTTATGTTTTGCCAGAGAAAAAGGTGGTTTGTTTCAGCATCCTATTTTGCTGGACTGAATTACTGGTAGTGGTAACAGTGATTTGACTTGATGTCTTAGTAACTTATGCAAGGGTAGTAGGACACACCACAGTTTTACTTAACAAATATACAGTACATGGTCCATCTAAGACAATGTCTGAGTGGTGTAAGTGGAATATGATTTTGAAAAGTATTTGTCCCAGTTGGTGAGGTATTTTCCTCCCAAGAAGTTGAGAACATATTCAAGAAAGAAAAAGTCTGTGGGATTACTATTAATTTCTTCAATGCATTCTGATTTAGTAGATATGAAAACTGCACCTGCTTTGCAAGCAATTACTGTTTTTACTAAGCTGTAAAGAACAGGCCATTTCTGTTCTCTTTGCAGAGCTTCACTTCGGCAGCGCTCAAGATCCCAGCTGTCTAATGTGGTCCCTGACCATCCACTGTCTATTGGAGGAGATCCTGCAGAGGCTACCTATCTTATGCCTTCTTATGGAGAAGATGATGGAAAAGCAAAAGAGGTCAGGTCCAATAGTTTGTTATGAAATTTTCAACTGAATAGGTTATATTATTTGTTAGTGATCACCTGTAGCTATGTGCTTGTAGTTTAGAAGTTCTTGGCAGGTACACCTTGGCTTGATCCTTTTCTCTCATTAAACAAAACCACAGCTTCATTTCTTATCTCTGTGTAAACCCGACACTGCATTTTGATGGCTGTTTTGATTATTGGTCCACATAAAACTTTTAGCAGAGAAATTTTGCTATTTGCTCTCTACCTGTTGCTAAATTGATATATGTTGTAGATTTAGTTGAAAAACATACATTTATAAAAGCTGAATTAAATGACAAAAAGCAAACTGCTCAGTCTGTGAAATGTAATTAATGGGCACTCACTGATACAAATGGCACTGCTTCTTGTTCAGTAAAGAATAAATTCACTTTCATCTAAAAATAATCTGGAGACTTGAGCAGAGAGACATCCTCACTGCAACCTAACCCAGAATCCTTCCGCTGTCAGTGTCCTCGTGCTATCAACTGGCATAGAAAATAAAGGACAGCGTGCCTTAAAATTACACAGAATATGTAGGAATATGCACAGTGGGTTTCCAAAGTGCCTGTGAAGCTCCCTGCATCAATTTGCATGGCTTCAGTTGTTCAGTGCAGAGAGTAGCAGACAGAAGTTACCCTTCTTGCTATTGCCAAGCCTGTTCTGTGGATAAATAGAGGGCTTGAGTGCTGCCACTCTGGCACCAGCTCAGAAAAAGAGAAAATACAAGATGTTTTCATCCACTCCTCCCTGCATATTTCCAAAAGATAGGTCTTCACAGCGTCTCTTTTGTCTGGCTGTTTCTAGTCATATGAATTGAGGGAGATGAGCAGGGTGAGCACACTGTTATAAGAATTCTGCACAAATCAAACTGCAGGGTAAGTTATAATTTGGTGATGAATATTCTTCCCTTACTGGGCATAATTATGGGAATTCAGCACATAGTCTGAGGATGTTTCACAGAAGGGAGGCATAATTACCATGTAAAAAGCCTGAATACAGCTATCACTCTGTAATCTCTCATTTTAATTATATCACATACCTGTTAATTTGATGCAGTCTGATCAGTGTGGTCACTCACAATCCTTAAAAATAATACTTAAGAGATTGAATGAGTGACAGAAAAATCTTCTTGTGAGGAGGGAATTTAAGTTTTGGCACTGAGTATTTCATCACACCTTGTCTGGAGACAGCTGAAAGGGAATGGCCTGAGTTTCAATGGCAGAAAATCTTAAACTGCTTGTAAATAACCTCTGCAGCTGGAACAATTAGAGCTGCAAAAGGTATGAATCTCTCTTTTCCCCCAGGGGTGGTAAAGGTAGTTGTTTATTTAACTCTTTTGTTAAGTAAACTTAACTTATTAGGTCCACAAAAGAGCTCCAGGTGTCTCTGCGCCTCCCATCCAAAGCTAGAGCAGCTGTTTGGGCCACTAGTTTAACAAACTAGGCTAACTGTTTTATCTCGCTGTCAAAGGGAGAGCATCACTGATAGAATGCATTTACTTCAGAAAGCCAACCTGTTTTTTAGGAATCTGTTGTGGAGGAAGATACCAAGCCTGTACCGTTCTCCAGAATTCTGAAATACAATGCCTCTGAATGGCCATACCTGGTGCTTGGATCTCTGGCAGCAGCTGTGAATGGAGCCGTCAGTCCACTCTATGCTTTGTTATTCAGTCAGATTCTTGGGGTATGTTATGGTAACATGTTATTTTAAAGTGTATTTTAGCTCTGAAACAGAGGAGAGGGAATATATGATGCACAACTTGACATGTTTTGGCAAATCTTTACATCTCATCAAGTAAATGGGGTTAACCTTGCCTATAAACAATTGTTCCGTAGAGATATTTATATCATTGTCATCAGACTATCATTAGAGCTCTTTGAAGAGATAAGCTTATCACCATTTGTCATGTGTTCTTCATTTTCTCTTTTGTGCATTTTCCAGGAACTGTTGGGAATGGGTTTCTACACTTGCATACAGTTTATTTTACATGAGACAAAATATACCTCACATGCAAGTACAGTGGAGAGACACATATGCAAAGGTCATTCCCTGCAGAATTTTATTGCACAGACATGGAAAGCCTTTGAGAAAGTTTTCAATCAGATCTAAAAAATACTTCTTTTTCTGTTTACATATTTCAGGCACCTTTTTGCTGCCTGTTCCCTGCAGAATGCCCATGGAGAGGTAGATAATTGTACCTGGGTTAGATAATTGTACCAGCAAAGAGTAGGCTTGCATCAACAGGCTTGGAAGCACAAAGTAGTAATATGCTTTAAACCTTAACATTCACTAAAAGATACAATATTTTCAAAATCCACTCCCTCTATTGAAATTTGTCAAGTTCAGCCATGAGTGCTTATTTCTACAAAAACTTGTGGTGATAGAAAAAGGATTCTTCCCCTTTTGTGTAAAAGCTTTCTGGGAAAATGCTTGTCAAGTTGGTGGGAAACTGGAGGGCTGCCTGAAGATACTCAGTGCAGTTGCTATGCTGTTTATTACACTGCTATTCTCTGGTTATCATTGTTTACAGTGGGGGGGTGAGTGGTTAATTATAACCAGGGATAGGGCACAAATAGGAGTAGTGTGTGCAGGCACCAACTGGTGCCTAGAAAAGTGTCCTAAATTTTCAAGATTTAGGCTAGAGAAAAATGCAGTTGAGTTTGTGATCAAACATGAATTACTGAATGTAGGGTGGATTTCATTAAGGGGATAGGAGCAGCAGCAGATCACTGTATGTTTTTTTTCTTACTATGACAGATTAAAACAGACCTGGTGATTTTTTTTCTTTAAAACAAAGATTCATCTAAGACAGTTATATGCTTGCTACTGATAAGACAGTGTGGTGTTGGAACAGCTCTTAGCTTGAAACACTAAGGGCTGGTATGGTATTATTGTTTTGGAATCTGCAGGATTTATTTTGTTGACTGATGTACAGAGTTAAAATACTTGAACTGAAATTCCTGTCAGAGAACACCTATTTCTTTTTCTTAAATTCATGCTCTAATTCCTTTCTGTTATTTGGAGGTATGGCTCATGTCAAACAAAAAAGTAACATGGGTTGACCTTTTAAGACTAGTAATTAAGTTTATTTTAATGTAATTTTGTAGCTGTAACGAAAATTCTTTCACTTCCTACTGCCAAATACTCACCTAGAATTTAGGCTGGTTTTGTTATAGGCAGAAGTTGAAATGCCCAAGTTATTTTTAATAATAAAATCTTATAGAGAATAATAAAATAATAAACTATCTTGCAGGTAAGATTGAGAGATTAGACAATTTATAGGAATTCTAGCTATGAAATCCAGTGAGTATTAATTTAAGATCAGTGGAGAAGTACAAATGCGAGCTTTGACCTCTATCTGGAAACAGCAGAAATAGTTCAGATACAGAACTCCAGACAGATAATCTTCTCTGGCTGAAAGGAATCACTAAAGGATAAATTTGGACCATTTCTTCAGCAGTAGCCCACAACATTGGCAAGTGTTAAAAAAGACTAGACATTAAAAAATGAAAGTACCATGGAAATTGGTACTGAATGGGGTGGAAGGGCTCCCCTTTTAGCACGAATGCTTTTTCTCAAGTGCCCAGCAGTACATTAACAGCTTGTATCCACACTCCTTCAGGAAAACACTGGGTTCCTCTTGGAGCCTACCTATGGCAACTACAGCATCTGTAATGTCATGCAGGGAGTCATACACTGGGGTATAATTAGTTACAAACTTCATTTTGTACAGCCTAATAAAGTTGCAATTGGCCCAGAGCAGAGAGGAGGTAAGATGCTGCCACTCTGTTGCTTTGTTGCTATGCTGTTTATTACACTGCTATTCTCTGGTTATCATTGTTTACAGTGGGGGGGGTGAGTGGTTAATTATAACCAGGGATAGGGCACAAATAGGAGTAGTGTGTGCAGGCACCAAGTATACTGAACTTGTTGGTTAACAGGAGAAAAACCCATTATGTTTTAATCCAGGCTCACCTAGGAAAAATAAGGAATCAAATCTTTGCAGGGGGTGAGGGACAACTCTGTGTTCTGGCTTTGGTTGCAGGATGGGTTTCTGTACTTGGCAACTGGGAGTCAAGAACAAACGTCACGCACAGCAAAACTGATGTTTCTATTTATTTCTTTTCAAAGACCTTCTCCATTCTTGATGAAGAAAACCAAAAAAACCAGATCAATGGTGTCTGCGTGCTATTTGTCTTAGTTGGAGTTGTTTCATTTTTCACACAGTTTCTACAGGTAATAGCAGTCTAATTTAGTTATAATACATGTTATTGGTTTTGCACCCTTTCTCTGTGGGTGTCTCTGTACAATCTTTATTTATTCTCATGTACCCCAGGGATACACCTTTGCCAAGTCTGGTGAGCTGCTTACAAGACGGTTAAGGAAGATTGGTTTCCAGGCTATGCTTGGGCAAGACATTGGTTGGTTTGATGACCGGAAGAACAGCCCCGGTGCTTTGACTACCAGGCTTGCAACAGATGCCTCACAGGTCCAAGGGGTAAGACCTGGCACCTTATGAATTTTACTATAGGCTCTGATTGAAGGCCTAGTTTGGCATGTTGTCACATAAATTAGCTACCATGCAACCAGCCAGATCAGTGTAAATCAGTTTTTGGTAAGCCAATTAAGCTATTTCTATTCATCACAGACTGCTGCCATGGAACCAATAGTAGTATATGGTATATCCTAAAAGTACAAACAAGAACTCAAAAATCAGTAAATACCAACCAACAATGGAATGGGAAGGAACACCCAATGCAGAAGTTTGATTTTCTCTTCCTTTCTGGAGATGAATTCACTTTTCGCCACAATGTTAAAGTGTTTATTTCAAAAACACGTCAAAATAGTATGTTAGTGACAGTTATTAATAACCATGTTTTCCAGTTTTCAGCATGGTATTGTGCATGTTGTGGCAGTTTTGATTTAAACTGACAACCCACTTGAAAAACCAATCTGCAGTACTGGCTGGTGCTCCAGCTGGGAATCCTGCAGCCAGTTTCAGTGTTTGGGAAAGTGAGAACTAACTGCATGCATTGCATTCCTTAGAGGCTGGGGGCTAAATCATGTGGAGCTGTATATGTTCCCTATCTGAACTGATCCTTTGGTACAATGAGTCAGATGCCATTTTGCTGGGCTGCAATGCAAGCAATTTTCTAGAAACAAGGAAGGAGATGTACAGATTTCTTTTGTTGCAAGAATTGTCATGTTTTAGCTTGACTGAAGATTGTACGTTAGTTTTTAAAAACTGTTAAAAGGGGTTTTAGAGAAGGTTTCCAAAACCCCCATCGGCAGCAATTTCTACAGAATCAGAGAAACCTGCTGCAAACCTCACAGGCACGGGGTATCTTTTAATTGAAATAAATAAACTTGTAAACCTCTGACTGAGCCATTTAATAGCCTCCTAAAGGACATCTTTGTTCAAAGCACAGCAGTGAGGCACAGCCATCCAACCCACAGCTTGCAGGGGGTGAGGGAGACCAGAGCTACCTGCGCAGCAGTGCCCTGCACCTTTCACTGCCTGGCACAGATCTTGCTGCAGGTCAGAGGAGGAGGAGATGATGAGCATTTTGTGCTGCCAAGTTCATATCCTGCAAATGAGTTTGACTGAAAATCATCAAGGGTACCAAATGTACATTTTTATTCTAATACATAGCAATATAGTTCCTCTTTAGGGTGCTGCTTACTGCTGTGAAAGAAAATTACTTTTGAGTAAATAAGTCTACTAGAAAGAATAGTGTTGTTGAAGTACATAAGGAGCAAATGCTTTCAATAAAGATGATGCCAAAGCTGTATTTATTTTTTTTCCTTAATAAAGGGATAGGTAGAAATACAACTGTTTCATCCCTTTTCAGTGATGTTGCTTACTGATTTTAGCACAGCTGAGGCTTTGTTGTTAATACCTAAGTTATAAAATGGTCCTGTTGATGATTTGTATCTACATGGATAAATGTAGAGGCTAAACAATGTATTCAGATGAGTGGTTCTCCAGGGAACCAAGGCAAAAGATTTCAATAGTTAGATTATCTTTCTCACAATCAGTTAGATTATCTTTCTCACAATCACTAGAAACGATCTTCTGAATTCTCAACGGAAAATTTGGTGGATCAAAGGAATATTGGACACTTGCAGTCCTCCTCTTGATCCAATTAATTTGAAACAGTATATTCCAATGCAGTCAGTGCTGTTAGTGCCTTATGTTATTTTAATTTACAGTTTTCTAAAGTTTTATAGGAAGATTTGTTTAATTTGTGTTTGAAGTACAAATCAATCATGTCCATTTCTTTCTTTCAAAGGCAACTGGATCGCAGATTGGAATGATTGTCAATTCCATGAGTAACATTGGGGTGGCCATGATCATTGCCTTCTACTTCAGCTGGAAACTGAGTTTGGTAATAATGTGTTTCCTGCCATTTTTGGCTTTATCTGGAGCTGTGCAGGCTAAAATGCTGACGGGATTTGCCTCGAAGGACAAGAAAGCACTGGAAGCTGCTGGACAGGTAATGCTGGTTAAAGACTAATTTATATTTGCAGTCATGGGTAGATGAAAAATCAGTCTTTAGGGATCATCAGTAATTCAAATGTCATGAAACTGGCAATGCTTTGTGAATAAGTTGCAATATTTCAGCTTGTTAAACCATTGAAACAGCATTGGGAACTCCGTAACTGCAAAAAAACTTGCTGCATGGATTGTGACTAACCTTGCAAAAGTTATTGGACCGAAGTGGTAAACACAGATCTCTCAGCAGTCCAGTTCACCTTTGTTGGGTTTTATTTAAACACCCATTTGCTGATGCCCTGTGTATAAACCGTCCTCAGAAAGCAGTGATACTTGTTCACCAGAAATGCTCGCACCTGAGAATGTGGCACTGAACCACAAATATGGTTTCCATATCCAAATCCATATGTGGATTTTAGAGACGACAGTTGGGTCCCCTTTGGTGGGTTGTACCAGCTTAAGAATTAACTCTTAGCCCTTCCCATCTTTAGAATTAGGACCTGACCAATTGCCCGCACCCAGAATGGTTAATTATTTACAAGTGTCTTAAATCAAAATACTTCTTGACAAGGAGAGAAACTTCACTAATGAGTCAAGGCAACAGCTCTTACTCAATCGAACAATGCAGAGGCTTTGATGAAGAAGGCACTCAGTGCTTCAGCAGTTTTGGTGATGATTGATTATGTCTGGTGTTATTTTCTAATTTATTTGCCAGCACTGCATCCAAATGCCAAAAACACTGAGTTCTTCCAAAGTGATTGCTCATCAGCCATGCTAAACATGGAAAAAGTATGCACAATCCAATTCACAGTACCTACTATCTGCTTGTTCACATTGAATGATAATGCAAGACGTTGACTCTCAATTTTGTCAGGAAAAAAAAAACCCTGAAATTGGACTTCTGATTGTCTACATGTAGAAAACCTCAGGTAGCCTGTGGGAAAGTTTTGTGTGAACATGGAGCTTTCCCAGGGGTTGGTCCTGGGAGCAGAGGTTTTCCCAGGAACAAACAAAGGCACCTGCTACTGTTTACAGAGTGTGTGTTTTGAGAACTCTGTTTATAATAAAAACATCTGTGCAAGAGATACTGCCCCCTCTGAATGGGCTGTATTCTGTCCCTGGAGTAGCGTTTGAGTGTACTTAAGCACAGTAGTGTTACAATAAAGTATCTCTGTCTCTCTCTTTCCTGTCTTGAGAGCAGACAGCGTCACTGTGTGTTTTATTATGGCAGTCCAATAGTTAACTCTTAACAGCAACATCTACATTCAGATCTTTTCCTACATGCTGAAAACATTAATAAGCTGTAATACCACACTTCCTTCCCGAAGGAATGTGTTACATTATTAATCTACTATCAAAGTCCAAGGAAACTACACCATTTTAAAACAATTTCTTAATACAATTACTTGAGACTAAAAGGGTGAAATTAGGACAAAACAAGCCATCAATTTACTTCTGTAGATGAAATTATGGTACTCTTTTTTTGGGACATAAACCCAAATTCTGACTGGCAATAAATTACAATATGAAGCCTACAATTAATAAAAGTTCCACACAAGTTTCTGTGGGCATTATCTCGTAATTTCCTGTGTTGCATTTTTCTATGTGCATAGGCAAGCATTTGCTTACTCTTTGCCTATGTACAAGGTAGAAATCTTGGAAATTGTCTCACTGAAGATTTTTATGTTCCATCTCATCAGCCTTTTGGACATCAGACAAGGAGGGAGGGTGAGCAGGTAAACCTAGTAAATTGGAGCAGGTTCAATTTATGAAACGGAAGTTGGGGAGGCTATCACTTTTAACTCTTTCTCTGACTACTGCTGAAAGTAACACAAAGCAATTGAAATAAACATATGTAATTAATAAATCCATGCAACCAAAGAAGTTCCTAGAACAGTCTTTTCTTTTGTGGGATTCACATTTATTCACATTATGTGAAATAAGTCACAAGTGAGAGCATATGCCTGATTCTCTATGAGTGCTTACAGTAACAGCTCCAGTGGAGCAGGCAGAGCATTGCTCTCAAGGAAATCAATAGGTCATTGATTGTAGGAAAGGTTCTCTTTAGGCTGTCTGCATCATGCCTGAATAAATTTATATATTGCATCAGTGTCCTGAGTTCATGAAAGAATCGTACACTTGTGAGACCACACTCTACTTTTCCAAGCAAAAATTAGGAGCTTTTACCCATTTTTTTTTCCTCTTCCAGATTGCCAGTGAAGCTCTCTCTAACATCAGAACAGTAGCCGGGATAGGAAAAGAGCAAATGTTTATCAACAATTTTGAGAAGAACCTGGATATGCCCTACAGAGCTGCAATCAAAAAAGCACATGTGTATGGAGTGTGCTTTGGCTTTGCCCAGAGCATTGTGTTCATTGCCAACTCCGTCTCTTACCGATACGGGGGATTTCTCGTTGACAATGAAGGACTCCATTACAGCTTTGTGTTCAGGTGAGAGCCTGCCGAGAGCCACAAACAGATCTCTAAAAGTTCTGGACTTGGTGTGGTGTCCAGTTTCCTGATGGCTTCCCAAGAATGACTGCGTCCCCCTTCTCCACAGGGTGATCTCTGCTATTGTCACCAGTGGAACTGCTTTGGGAAGAGCTTCTTCCTATACCCCAAACTATGCCAAAGCCAAGACATCTGCTGCACGCTTTTTTCAACTGGTTGATCGGCTTCCTAAAATCAGTGTTTACAGTGAAAAAGGGGAAAAATGGGTAAGCATAGAGATGTGTGATTTGTGACGTCAGCTCACTACAGGCATGGATGTTGCACTAATGATTTAGGAGTCAATGAGAACCAATGCTTTACAAGAAGCTCATACTGACTGTAAAATTTTTATTTGTCTTTGCTCTTTCGCAAGCAAGCTCTTTACTAGACAGAAATAGTATAAAGTCAGCCATTAGGAATTTGTCAGTGCAGAACTCCTGTAAATTGGAATGGAACTGATTTGGGTGACTTACAGAACAGCAAGCTCTTATTTCCTGCTGTACAGTTCATGACAAACCTGACTATTGCTGTTTTATAATGGAGGTTTTTCCAATCACATCGAACTGGTGGGGGGTGTTCATGAGAAGGCAAAGAATTGTTGAATCAGACAAAATGAAAATGCTCCGCTTCTGAAGAATTGAAAAATCAGACCCAGAAAATTGAAATTATTTATTTTATACACAGTGACTATATTAAAATGAAAAATGTGCCCATTTGCGAGGCAATGCCATTTCCAAGTTAGGCCTCTGACCAGTGCCATGCAGGGAAGCATAAGCAGAGAAATAGTGTTATGACTAATAGCTTCACCTCTAGGACAGCTACTCCAGTATGGTTTTCCTGAGATAATTTCATTAAGTGCAAATGTCATATTTTAAGCAAAAGATGCAAGAATAGATCTGAGGAAGAGTTATCTTGTACTTTACAACACAGGGTTGAACTCGAGTTCACTGTCACTTTCTCCTTTTTCTCTTCACCAGGACGATTTCAAAGGAAGCATTGAATTTCTTAACTGTAAATTCACATATCCTTCTCGGCCTGATATTCAGGTCCTGAAAGGACTCTCTATATCTGTTAAGCCTGGACAGACTTTGGCATTTGTTGGAAGTAGTGGCTGTGGTAAGAGTACCAGTGTCCAACTTCTGGAGCGTTTCTATGACCCTGACAAAGGAAGTGTGGTAAGTAAAGAATATGTGGTTTCTGTGCTCTGGCTTTCAGCAATGCTCCAAGGGCCTTCTGCATGTGCCCTACTGTGCACCCTAGAAGTGGTGGCTCATACATGTGCAGTTTGGGGCTTCATCTCCTCAAAAAGACAGATGTGGACAATTTGGACAGTTCCCAAGTATTATCTCAGACATATTCAGACAAGATCAGAGAACTACATGCCTCAGGTGCACTCTCATGCATTATGCAGGCCATAGGCATTTGCCTTGGTAGCTTCTGTATGAGACATACAAATGTGTGTTGTACATTATGAGAGCACAAGCAAAGTCAAGTCTGAATGGAGCAACAAAGAGCCTGGAACTTGTCTAGATTTAACTTCCAATTATCCAATTACCGATAGCTTAAAAAGCTTTTATATGTTTTCCTAACATAAATACTTACCCATCCAGATTGATTTCTCTTTCTCCAGAAAAAAATCTGTGTGGTGATCACTATGTCAAGAAGGCAAAAAAACATGTGCCTAACCTTAATCAATTAAACAGTTCACTAGGACTTCTGTTGAGCAAATCATCTGGTGTATTTTGTGGTATGGATCAAAGCCATACCACAAAATACAGATCATGCACAAATGAGTCAGAGATGAGCAATTCAACCACTCACTTTAAATCAGTTGTGTTTTAATGATATGGTTAAATAATTTAGTTTTATTATAAGCTATTTGAGTGTTGCAAGCTGTTGTTTTGTAATGATGTTTCAAGTCTCCTCCCATTTCCTCATAGTTAATAGATGGACATGACTCTAAGAACATAAATGTGCAGTTTCTTAGATCAAAAATTGGAATAGTGTCACAGGAGCCTGTGCTATTTGACTGCAGCATCGCTGATAATATCAAATACGGCAGTAACACAAAAGAGGCGACGATGGAAAAAATCATAGAAGCAGCTCAGAAGGCTCAACTGCATGATTTTGTCATGTCTCTGCCTAACGTAAGTACCTGCGAGGCCTTGGCTGCTCAGTGTTCACTGCAGCAGGAGTTGCTCTGAAACCTGTTACAGTTGCTACACGCATGCACCTTTTATGTCCTTTTACAGCTGTGGCAGTAAGAACAAAGATGGTGCTGTGACCATTTGTTGTGCTCCTTAGAGTGTAGGTGTGAGTTACAACTGAATTCTTACACAGTAGGCAAGTAGGTAAATCCTGTTCCCAGCTGTGGGAGATTTGCCTTGTGAGTAGGACATGATACTAAGACAAAAATATTTAAAGCTGGCTGCTTATGTACACTTAAGTAGTATTTAAATGCACTGAAAAAAAAATTAAGAGCATATAAGGTATGGCTACAGTTTAGGCATTCAAACAAAGCACTGTTATAGAAAGCCCTTAAATCACTTTTAGCCTCTTCTCCAAAATCTAGGGCAGGGAGAATTCTTTTTTGCCTCAGACAAATCAGCCATCATCTTGCTACACATTTTGCATTTTCATTCCAGGCTCATCATTGTGCTGCCTGGGCCTCAGGGCCATGTGCAGACAAAGCACAGCTTGGAAATCTCACCTCAAACACATTTACTGCTGTAAATTGTTTCTGCATTCCCAGGTTCTGCAAGTGGTCAGCAGTGGTCGCCTTTCTTGCCTCTCTCCTGCTCTTCCTTTAGGCTGTGTACTGGTGTGTTAACTTACACCTGAATAAAATACTCCTTTTGTATATTTTTCAGAAATATGAAACTAATGTTGGGGCTCAGGGATCCCAGCTGTCTCGTGGGCAAAAGCAACGCATTGCCATAGCAAGGGCCATCATACGAGACCCTAAAATTTTATTACTGGATGAAGCTACATCTGCCTTAGACACGGAAAGTGAAAAGGTAAATGCACAGTGATAATCAATAAGGAAAAGTTAACACAATGGCCTACAACACACAGTACCTTTTCTGTTCAACAGATATGCCAACATACTCTGTGATTGCACGTTATTCCACATCGTGAATTCAGCACTTTCACCTTTAATGATCTTTCCAAGAAGTGCAGGAGGTACAGCTGTAAGAAAAAGCAGCCAGCCCCAAGTGCTCTTAAGCTACCTTTGAGAGGCAGCATTTTTTCAGAAATGTCTGAATTGCCTTGATTTCAAAGCATTCAGTTGACATTTAGTATGTCAGCAGTGTAAAGGCCTTCATTAATTTCTACCTCTGTCTGTGTTTAGCTGTCCCTTGTTTGTACTGCTGGTAAACAGAGTGCATGACCCAGCAAAGCACATCAATATCAGAACCTCTGATTTAGTCTCCCTGTCCCTTTTACAAGTGTTGCACAGTATGGTTAATTAATCTGAAGTAATTATGTTCCTCCAGCTCTGAGCCCTGTTCAATTTGCACATTTTTATTCTGACACTTTGCCTGTTGCCTTTAGACGGTGCAGGCAGCGCTGGATAAAGCCAGAGAAGGGCGCACCTGCATTGTCATCGCCCACCGCTTGTCCACCATCCAGAACGCCGACATCATCGCTGTCATGTCACAAGGACTCATCATTGAAAGGGGCACTCACGATGAACTGATGGCCATGGAAGGAGCCTACTGGAAGCTTGTTACCACTGGAGCCCCAATTAGCTGAATTACTGTGATTCTAAATTTGAAAGATTTCTGTAAGCAAATACTTTGTGGTAGGTATGTGTATGCTGGTGCTCCATTGTGCTGCAGTGCTCTACAATACAGTGAGATATGTGGAACCCTAAATGTATGTAGCTGTTTGCATCAAGCACACTTGTCCAACACGTGCAAGGCACTAAGCACAGGCTGACACATTCAGGAAGTAGCTTAGGCCACTGATAAGGGAACAAAAGCCTGAAAGTGGGAAAAATCTTGTCTGGTGATCTGGGGAGTTGCCACTATCTGCAGTGAGAGTGCACAGTACTGTTATGCCTCAACCAGCAGTCAAGGAAGACTCTGGTGTTCTGGAAATTGCCCTTTCTCTAGGTAAGCTGAATGAGTGAAAACAACCCCTCAAATGATGCTGTACATCTGAAGGGATCAAGTCTGTCCTAACGTTTGGTCTGCAGATGATTACAGCAGAGGCCCTTCCTGTGCATGCAGAAGCCCCACTCTTTCTTTGTATTGTACCACACGTCAGTGGTGCTGCTGGGGAGGCTGAGCTTCCCTTGCGTGCACCTGCAGCACTGACACAGCTGTGCCCCTTCAACAAACCAGTCAGTACTCACAAAGAAGGCAGCCCCACAACAGTAAGGAAAGCAACCAAGGTAAGGAACGGAAGCTGGTGAGGATCATTTTCTAGCCCACCACTCTCCAGCTAACACTCATCACTCTAATTAGCTGTCAAAAAGATTTTTGAATAGGAGTAAATGCCTTGGTTAAATTAATGTAAAATTCTATTAATCATCAGTTATTTAAACCATTTCTATTGAAATGGTGATGGATATGTTCTTTTTTCAGAAGGTAAGACAACCATGAGTGAAGGTATTAAAAATAGGCATAATTAGCTCTTTGTATTAAATACAGTTGATAAACAGAGCAAAAATAAATTCAGAAATGACAAAGGTCAGGAAGGAGCTTCTTTTGGGAGAAGCTTGTATCTGTCACAGTTTATTACAAGATTTACCACAAGTTTCACTGAAATATGTTATTGGTTATTGTCTGCAGCATAACAGGACTGTTTCCTTTAGTGAGTGGGATCTTCAAGAAAAGCAGATAGAAAAAAGGTATAGATTACAGTTTCAATATTTAAATACTGATTTTAAAAAACAGAGTATTAACTGGAAAAGTCATTCTCCATGTCCCAAAATATGCACCTGGGCTGGGTGGGAGAGTAGGCAGGCAGGTTTTCACTCACTTTATAAGAAGTCACACCACTTCTTATAAAATACTGCAACAGTAGCAGTACTTAAATAGAGCTGTAAGGGTAAAAAGTTTATTAGGACACATCCCATAATTCCAGGCAGCAAAACTCAATTTCAACTTTTATACAACTCCATTAACAGAGTCAATGCCACATACCCTACTGACCTCACACAGCCAGCACTGAGATGGCTATTTCTCTAAGGAAGTCTGTATTTTAAATCTTAACCGAAAAGTAGAAGAAAAAGCTGCATTATTTGCTTTAATCTTTTTATCCTTTTTACATTTCAGATCAATAAGTAGATTGATGGCTCAGGACTGAAACTATTGACACAGTGACTATCAATACCCTGCAGACATTAGTATATGATATTTAATTAATATTATTATTTAAGGCCACGGAAAAATAATGACTCTTCATGAAAAATTACAATGATTATGTATACTTATTTCATAATTCTTTTTCCTAAAGGACAGTATCTTTCTGGCCCAAATTAAACCAATAAATTGCATTTTTTTACTGGCTCATGTGTTCTAGCATTTCTTCTCTTAGGCTTCAGCTAAGCCCAAGTGTCTTGCAGCAGCCAGCAAGCATCATGTCTGTGACAAGGGTCTGCTGTTCAGAATGGAGCTGCTGAGAAGGCCAACTCAAGGACACCAGCCCCTGCCTGCACCAGAGCCTGCTGTCTCCCTACAGGAGCATGACCCAAGCTGGGTGGTAGTGCTGCTGCTCTTCAATGTAACATCATCCTCTTTTCAGACAGCTGGAAACACTGAGAGTTAAATTTTGGGAAGGGTGCTACTCCAACAGAATGCACTCACTGTGTATATAAACAGTTGGATGCTACCTCCTGCCACTTTGTTCCTACGTGCGGTTGACAACCAATAGATTACAAAAACCTCTGGTACCTGGGCAAAGGGATTGGATTGCAGGTGGCAGTACATGGTGTGTCTGGGCATGAGCAGCAAGTCTTGATGGAATGCTCGGTGCAGAGCTGGACTGGTCTTGCTGTTGCAGCTGCCTCACCAGTAAAATGTCCCAGCCCTGGGGCTTGGTGACAATATTCCCGAACCATTCCAAAGTCATTTGCTTACATCTTTCAAGCCAGAGCTGAGTTATCAGTCTTGACAGTAGGTGGCGTCATTTGGTGTCGCCTGCTGTATGCTTCTCTGCATGGTCCATGGCAGCTGCATTTTCCAACACCCTATTCCTCTGAGCAGCTATAACCACCATACTGTTTTGGGATAGCACCTGAGTAACTGCTCTGCAAATACAGCTCCTGCTCCAACTAGACTCTTCTGGGTAGGAACAGCGTGTCTGGGCCCAGAGTGCTTCCACCAGGAAGGTTAAACAGGGAATGGGGAGGATAAAAAGAAAAGCTGCGTAGTAGCAAGAATGCTGTGAACTGAATGTAATGACAACTTGTCAGCTAGCTTGTATGAAGAGCAAGGGACAGCTTCATTCAACTCCTGGCTCATGAGAATCTTTCTGCAGAGAGGTGGAAGTACTTTTGGAATAGCATTATCTCCATGCTATTATGGGCATCTCTAAGCCAAGAATTATTTGGGCAACTCTAAGTAAGAGGTTAAATATCTCCTGGGATCCTACTAGTGGGAGCAAGGGGATCAGTCACACATTTTCCACCCTCTTTAATATATAGGAAAACTTTAATTCAAAAGGTTTGTGGCCCAAACTACGCTGAGTCCTCAGCTTCTCCTGCAAATGTATATGTACTGCATCTGTTCCATATATTAACAATTTAAAAGGCTGCAAAGGCCTGGTGAAATTACAGCTTAAATGTTTAACAATTTGAGCTCATAGTAAGGTCACATAGTCTATTTAAATAAGGGCTGGACTGTAATTTTCAACTGCAATAAATCTACTGAAGCCTGAGTAAGGGACATGCAGGTTTACTTCACTGCAGCAACTATATGCCTGGCTCCTGATTTTCAATTCTAATTCTATCAAAATATCAAGATTATATCTTGACACTTTTCTATCCCACCACTCTGGAAAAGGCTGACTCTGAAGATTTGAGAGCCCTCTCTGGAGATTCTTCAAGCAGTTACACAAATCTCCATATCACAACACACTCAGCTGCTCAGAAAGTGTTTTATAGCCATTGTATTATCAGTAAGTTAATTTCTGAAGTTACTAGTAAAATTGCACTAAATTTATTCAGGTTTCCCACCATTTTTTGATATAGTAATGTTTTAACAGTTGAAGAAAAATTAAGAGGTGGTTCAGAGAGGAAGATGTTCTGTGTCCTTCTCCCTGAAGAACTGAAATTACAGAATGAATTAATAGGACATGCCAAGAAAGCGAGAGCCTACATCTTCCTATGTGTCTGTACAGAGCTTAGATGAATAATGCAGAATGCCAGCTGTCATTCTACATTTATGGTTGTGTCTACCCCAAGAAAAGCACCAAGATTTTTTGTCACTGGTGGGAAACACACTCTCACGTGATTAGAAGCCTAAAAATGTGATCTCTACCCATAACTCCCAGTTTAAAATTGCCACTAAATCCAAATGCTGCTGTGAGAACCTTGGACAGTTGTGCATGAAGAATCCCCTACTGCTGGCTAGGAGGAGCCAGGAACAGAACAATAACTCGATGAACCTGCTACTGTTCTGCGATGCCTCTGTAGTCATCTCACTGGTAGGGAATAACAAAACACACAGCAACTTGAACACAGCTGAAATCTTTGTCATAGCTTTGTTCTTCATTTTTTGTGTCTAGTCCCATTAACTTAGTAATTTTGCTTAAGGAGTCACAATTATAGAAAAGAGTGGTTTCAGGTCAGTTGCTGTGGGAAAAAAGTTCAGAGAACCATTAGAGAAAATATCAGGAGATGCACAAAGCAGAATACTCCTCAGACTGTTAAAAGCAGATGACTAATTTTCTCAAGTCATGGTTGTCTTACTAGGCTCTTAATTAAGGATGCCTGTTTCAGATGTCCCTCTGTAATCTGTATCTTGTTCATTCCCAAAGGCCAACACCCAACTATTCACCTTGTTTACCCAATTAAATAAGATTCTTTCAATTATCTCCTACCAAACTGGAAGTCTAGAAGCAATATCATGTTTACATCTTCTAAGCCTTATTGCTTTCAGATCATATATATGCAGCCCTCATTACCCATATTACAGCCTTGCATACTGAGGCTATATATATGTAGCTTATATATTGAGTATTATGGGATGGTATCAGCAAAATATTGCTTAAAGATTGTGCTCTGAAAGGGAATATACAATAGATGCCAAATAATGAATAAAATGGGAAGTGTCTCCCTTTGCCTACTTAGAACATCCATTTTATATAGGAAACATATATTCAACATATTAGTTACTTGTGTGCTTAGTTAAGTAAAGCTGACAAGAATATAAACTTGATGTGACAGTTTGCAACTAAATTTTCATGATTTACACAACTACTAACAGTGATTCAGGCTTGTGACTGTTGATCTGAGATACTTACAGAGAATAACCTTTGCAATACAGAAGCATGAACAATATTCTTGAGGTCATATACTGAGATAATTTAATTATTGACAACTTTTTTCATTTGTTGCTCTCTGTAGATGTACAGAACCCAACGATTTTTTACACCATATTTATGCATTTTCCCTATCAAAGGTGTGATCTGTATCATTCATGATTCACGTGACCACTTTCGAAAAGTAAAAAATGAAAAAAACCACACAGTAATGCAAAAATATATTCTACAGAGTCCACTGGAAATAAACTTTTTTTTTCTCATCTGACTTAATCAGAAGCTGGTTTGCTCAGGAAGCTCAATAAATTAAATCTAAAGCCTTGTTTATAACTATGCTGGCCTTTTTCACAGTGCCTGGGTACAGCCCTACAGTTGTAGGTGGTGTGACACTGTCACACCATTATGTAGAAAAAACCAAAGTATTGAGTATCACTATGTACCACTGATGCTTGAAGCTTTTCTAGCTAGAGATGGACAGAACTAAAAGACCACCGTATAGCTAAATAAAGATGGCTGATTATACTTTAAAACTTTGTTATGACCCAGAGTATTGGGCCATTTCTAACCATACTGCAGAGTGCTTGCAATATTTCTAGGAATAAAATCAGCAACTAGTATTTCTGAGCTGCCAAAGTCATTCTTAAGTGTACTGATTTTGGATGTACTGGTTACTTACCAGGAGTACATCAAAGATGCAGTGGCATCCCCTTGGTTTAAATGAATTAGCAAAACTGCCTTTGCAGAGGGATCTTGAACAGTTCACATCCATCCCCACATTGCTAACCATTTTGAAACTTTACCTAATTAAGTTTCTTTTCAGTTGTCCTCATTAACGAGTGGACACAGTACGGAACCAAGGCAACCACAGTCAGAGGCATAGCTGCGCTCTTACAAAAAGAGAGAATGTAGAACAAATACTCAGTATGAGTAGGTATCTTAACAAAATTATACAGCTGCAGTGTAGCTAAAGAAGCAGCTACACACAATATGCGAAAACTTATCCTGCAGCTATTTTTACCTTTGCAGCTCATGATAGACATTTCAGAATTAATTCCAAGACCTAAACCAAAGAGTGCACCTAAGTTCCTCACCAGTCCAGCAAATGGAGTTGTGTCAATGTTTATCCAGTCTGGGTTGGCACACCACTTCTTGGCCTTTGGAACAGACCATAGCAAGTCAATATCAAGAAGCTTGAGGGATAGATAAAAGCCAAGGGCAAAGATGAAAAGAAACAAGTTTGTCTTGATGTACATTCTCAAGCTTGCTGTCTGAATAGAAGGGGTATGCTCAAATGCTTCTGCCACAAGAATGCCTGCGGATTAGAAACTCAGTGTTACAGGGAACAACACACTTGTACCTCGAAGAAGCATTTTCTACAATGTCCCTGTAGAATTTGACTTTTGAAGACAAAAGAATATATCTATGTAAAAAATACCTATGTGTGTGTCTATATCTCTATATATATATTATTTGTACATCCACATATACATACACAATTTACCACTTTTGCAGTACATTACAAAACCTTTCCTCCCACTCAAAACTGCCACTTTTGAAAAAAAAAACCTAAATACCAAGCACTACATGGTTTTGAGATGAAGCATACCTTATCCCAGATGACAACCTATCAAATATTAGATGTAAACTGGAACATTCCTTTTCCAAAAGAGTCCCTCACTCAAAGACTGGCTCCAGCAATGCAGAATTCAACACCAGTTCCCACACAGGCTTTGAGTATTGAAGGTAAAGACACAGAACACACTTATCTTCTCTTGTACTCATTTTATCCTGGTTGTGAAGAGGGAAAGCTGTTAGCCAGGGCTGCCCAGGCTGCACTGCATCCATGAAAGAGAACATGAGCAGGAAGCCCCTGCTCAATGCACAGGTCACTCTCCTTAAAATCAGACAGATACCAGAGATACCTGCTCATAGTTTGGACTCTGAATAACAATTTATAATATGCTTAAAGTAACTCTGAAAAATGTATTTTAGCATCTTAAATCACCCAGGGGAGTTTGTCCTGCTATTTACCTTTTTTTCTATTTTGCCCAGGTCTCTGCGTCTGTTCACATTGAACCTGGACACCATTTGAAGTGACCCAAATAACTTCCTCCTGAGAGGAAAGATCACAGCCATGTAGGAGCAACTTCCTCTCTGATCTCTTCCACACAGGCAGCACAGTTAAAGATCAGATGCAGCCAGTAAAAAGCAGTCAGAGCTAGTCTGAGGCAGTGTGGACACAATACAGTCAGCATCAACTGGGAGGTGGACAAGGACTCACTCCCTTCACTGTGAATTACATAGGCAGCAGTACATTCTACCTCACAAATTTTGCCTTCAGACTATTACCAAATCCCCAGTTTTCCAGAGAATGGAGAGCACCACTGGGGCTGCAAGATGAGTCCAACTACTAAAAATCTCTTGTCTTCTCTCATTTTTTAAAAAAATTGCATATAAGTTAAAAAGAAAGAAAAAATAGCAGCATTACCAGCAAATACTCCAAGAACAACTTGATGAGGGAAATGTGTTGCTATGAATACTCTTGAGATGCACACACTGATCTGGATAATCCAAAAAATACTCCAGAGGAATGACCATGTTAGTCTAAGAGGGAAAAGGAAGATGCTTAAAAATTAAGACAAGATATTTCATCCACTTATTTACCCCAAGCCCCATCATGTAAGGCTCATGCTTTTACTAGCAGAGGTTTACTAAGTAGAGCAGTTTAGAATCAAGATGATTAAAAACTAGAAGTCAGTACTAAAACATTATCAAGAGTGGTTACAGGAACAGATCTCTGAAGTTTCAGGTCCAAGACACCTCTGTGGTTTAACTGATGAAAGTCAGCAATGGCAGATTAAATTAGGACTAACACCTTAACATATCTCTCATCATGAAGTCATAGCTATATGCAAAAGCTCAATTATTTAATGACAAAATTCACACAGTGTGAAAACATCCTTGTCAGCCTTAGAAAGAGCAGCCACCAAAGCAATTGCAGGACTTTCCCACAGAGCTGAGCAACATATTATAGTGAATTTTGTCAACATTATGTCCACTCGCTTTAAAATGGGTGAAGAATGACCATCAAAGCAGTAAATTTATGTATTAACAAAAAAAATCCAATACATAATGATAATCATAGAATTCAAAATTTCCAGCACTGAAGATTTAAGACTGATTCAGAGATATTGTAAGCAATGTCTGTGTGTTGATAAATACCAGCCTATACAAACAGATAAATCCTCTTAATATACTTTTTCTTCAGCTGAAGTAGATCATAATAAAGGTTGGTTGGCTTTTTTACAAAACAGACCAAACTGTGAATATTTATTTAAATTAAGTCCATTAAAAACATAGCACGCACGTCAAGAAATATCTGATATAATGAGCTGAATTATGGAAAGACACTGACCTGTGAAGGGTAACAGCTGATTTATCTTTCCACCTAACTGTGTAGCTAAGTGCTGCTGTGACCATTACATACCAGACGCAGGATGATCCCATGGCATGTCCAGATGGGCTTCCTAGTAAAAACAAAAAGGAAATATTTGACTCAAGAATGAAGACTGTGACATCTGTCATACAGGTGACAGTTACTCAGGAACCTAATAATTTAGAAGGGAAATGGCTAACAAAGGCTGAAAGAATGTGAACTGCTTCTCAAAAGTTAATTTTTGCCATATGAATTTTTCAGACGGTTCATCTAGAGGGAATCCATAATACTTGTCTGAAATAAAAAAGGTAACAGCTTAATCATTTGATATTGGGTGAGGTGGAATCTTGATAGGAAAATATAGTATTTTCCCATTACTTGGATTTAAAAATTTAAAAAAGCATCTAGGACTGTCTTAGAGATGTAGCATGGAATGTAGAAGTTATGTATGAGAATCACATGAGAAAAGTTTTGAATGAGCCTCCCCATAATTAACGGGAGCAACAGAAATTTAGCTCTTTGTAACATTCTAAACTAAAGTACCAGTATAACTTTAGATAATCCTTCCAAGCTGCCTTTCATCTGCTTCTGCAATTACCATGGTGTTAACAATTGAGAGCTGTGTCTCATTAGCAATATTACAATCCAGGTAATTAACAGTTTGGATAGTTTTGTAATAATTTTAGAAACGTATCTGAAGCACGGAAAAACTGTGTCTTTATGCTTTACTTTGATTAATTTTATAAATTTTAAGGCGCTGTACAATATCAACCAGATTAAAAGCAGATTGTTAATTAAACTGGCACATGAAATGACGCTCTGGTACCCACAGGTACAGTGCACAGTAGTCTACCTACAGTACTCTATAACAGGGAACACTCTCATAAAGAGAACAACAGTGATTTCTTTTTAGTCCAGGTTATAATAATATATATGTAAAATTTTTAATTTAAAAAGCAAAATTTTAATTTTACTGGAAGCAATATGAAGCCACAGAGAAGTTCCTACAACTGAAAATCACCACACAACAAGGTATGCTGGCAAGATGCAAGAGAAGTGATTCTTAAAATTACTCTGTCACTTCCTTTCTCATGTTCACCAGATTTACATTCAACAAATCAAAATAGGGAAAGAGAAAATTAATCTGGAATCTGTAAATCCAGGACCTTTACATCGCGGTTTTCTGTGGAGACAAAAGAGAAGGGACAGGGTTATTTCACCATCAGAAGAAACAATTTTGGCTCAAGAATATGTTATGAACCAGCACTATCAAGTAGTATGTAGAGTAAAAGAATATTTCAGTAAAGTAGCAAAGCAGAAATGTCTAGGGAGGACAAGCACAATGATTTCTGACTCCCTGCATTCATTTTTGCGGTTCTGCTTGGCAGTACATTTAAAGTCACTCTAACAGCTCTTTTGTTAATTTCCTAAGAGATGTGCACTCCTGAACCTCACAATGGAACAAATGTCACTGATTAGGAAATAGTAAGGTTATATGCCAACAGTGGAAAAGCTTTTCTTCGTTATCATCTAGGAAAATGTCATCTAAGAAAAATATTTCATAGCTCATCTGCAAATTACTTACTCGAAACAGCACAATTCCACCTTAAGTTTTATGCTTTAAAGTTTTACAAATACCAGAAAAAAATGGCTGCAGGGCTTTATTTCAGTTAATTCCAGAAGTACAAACTAAATTCAGGTCCCTAAACAGTTTGCCATGTATCATATGAACAGTTCACTCAGTTTTCCCTTTTGCTGAGACATGGAGTTTGGGGTTCAGGCTATCCCAGCATTATTTGATCTGCTTTTCTCACGTCTGTGGCTGCTTCTCTAATCTTTTAATATAAGCTGTTATTTTAAAAGTGTGTGAAGTACGACATAAGCTCACACAATGATTGTGCGCATGTAACAACTTCACTGACTGCACCTCCTCTTGCTAATGAGAAACAGGTCAGTGACAGTCTTAGTGGTCCAGTGTAAGTCTGGAGGTGGGAAAAAATGTGGTCATTGTAAGTGCAAAGAAGGAATAAATTTGACAGTTGTACCCAGCGGACAGAAATAGGAATGACCTTTCAGAAAGACAGTAACAAGAAGAAACTGACTGTCTCCTGAGCTAGGGCTCAGATCTACACAGCACTGAATGGCCTCAGTTCTGAAGGCATTTGATAAGATCTGAAAGACTTTAACACTTTGTATTAGATCCCAAATGAATTAACTTGAAAGAGACTGTAGATCACATAAAGACCAGGCATTATTAAACAGTGTCTCTCACAAGGGCTCAAGCTTCCTGTTCACAATTACGATGGGATGTAATGCAGGATATTGTTAACAAAATACAGCTATGTAAACTGCTTAAAGGCTTTCAGTGGCATCGACAAGATGCAAAGCACATAATTTCCACAGTCGGTATTTTCTTGCACAGCAAATTAAACTAAATTCAGTTAGCTCAAAGCAAGTTCATCTTATTGCACATTTTAGGGTTGTACAAGTTCATTTAGCTTCATCAGTGTTGCATTTGATTTCCACAGAGAAGACAATAAAACATAAAAAGTGAAAATATATTGAAAAGGTGCATTTCAAAAATAATTTTTCCCCATATATTTGTACACATACTCCCACACATTCAGTGCTAGTGTCTGGTTCTGTTTTTTGTCCATTTGTGATACATTATGCAATTGATTGCTGAGACCATTGTTATTTACACTGAACCACCTACTTTGTTTTTGGGGTTTGAATATTTATTGCAGCAGTGAACAAGCCCTCAAACTCAACAGCCCTGGGCCCTGTCTTGGAACACATTAAAAATGTATTTCAAAAGTTTTGTGAAAATTTCCTTCCAATATGCCAGTTCATTCTAGTAGTAGTTATTTTTAAACCAAGTGCCCCTTCCTTGCATCTTTTAAAGGCAATGAAGAAAATATTCTTGTCATACAGCAAATACCTACCTATTGTACTTCTTCTTTTTCCTCTACTTGTTGTTTTTGTACATGAGCTATTTTATACATGAGCTCTGAGATTTTTGTATCATATAAGACCCTCCTAAGTCCCATTCTCTCCCCTTTGAAGCTGCTATCCCTATCAAATGTACCAAGGTAATCTCCAACATTTCTTACCTGGTCCAGTTTCACATGTTATAGGAAACTGTTCAAGGCATGGGCTTGACTGATTAGGATAAATCATTGTTTCTTGCACCCACCAGTACGGGCGATGGCCAAATAAAATCCTGACAAAAAATAAAATAAAATAAAATGAAGCAGAAATTCAATTAAAAGATTTTTACATAAGAAGGCCACAGCAAAGCATGATAAATAATCTTACAAAGAATATGAAGAGCTATATTTCCAAAGCTGCTCTATAATAGTTTTACAGGTTCTTCTCATCTTATAACAATGCTATTTCAAACATATCTTAAATATTTTCATTGTGAATCCCTATTTTATAATTACCAGGGAAAATCTAGTAGTACATTATTCACAGAAAGTTTTCTAAACTTGATGTACATATAGTAACTATTATTAAAAATACCAAATTTTAAAACAAATTCAACTTCTTACCATTTAAATATGAGGTTGAACCAATCACCAATGACTGCCACCCATATCATTTTAGTACCAACCACTTGGTTGAGCTGAAACCAAAGAGGAAAATAAATTGAAAATATATTCCGGGGATCACCAACATGTGACATAAAATTAAGGAAATCCTGGTAAGCCCTGTAGTCCCTCTGTAAATGCTGAATAATAAGTACTCCACTGCTGTGAAGGAGATCCATCTTAATGAATTAAACTGTACTTGAAATATAGTAAAGTTCCTTTAATCTTAAGTTTCTAGTGACAGAGAATGAGAATGATGGAGGGGAGCTATTAAAAAAGTGAGAGAAGGTGATTGACCTTGCCTTTATATCATACCGGCATGGTGTACCCAGCCACTCCCGAAACACGTGGCTCCAAATCTCCAGGAAAGCATGAGTCTGTCAGCACTGAAAGCCTTTTTGTTTGCAGATGTTAATTGTAGGAAGCTAAGTGAAATACATGCTGAGCAGCAACAAATTCTGGGGAAAATTTTGTGGAAACACAATGTGTGACTCATGCAATCCTTTGTATGAACAGTTGGAACATGTTTGCTTAAATCTTTTCACAGTTCATTTCTCTGCAGCATGGACATTAGTAATGTGTGTACTTCATTAAGTGTTGCCTGTATAAAGGATAGAAAGAATACACAAATTACTGATCTTTGCAGAACTGCCACTGAAGCTGTACATTGCACTTTGAAACAGAACCTGGCTGTAACTTATACTTAGCAGAACACATTTTTTCAGTCAGGGAAAATGCAACCAGCATCCATATATCAACCATGCTACAGAGCTCTAGAGTTATTTTGAAAGCACTAATATTCTCAAAATACTGAAAAACAATTGTTTCCTTCCTACAAGAGGCCTGTTAATCCAGGGCCCAATGCAGATGATGCTCAGCCTCTTTCAGTACTGCCATTCTTGGGCATTGCTCACACTATGCCAGTCCTACGCCCCTCTGCCAGAAGGAGCTGCAGCCCGCCCTTCTTGCTGCCCAGCCTGACAGAAATGAGACCTGCTTTACAAACCAGAGCAAGGTTGGGAACAGATAATCAGGAGTATGTCCCTGAACTATTCCCAAGTGAAGCACAGTGGTTCTCCAGAGCAAACAGCCAGGAGCAAACAGATTCTGCCACACAGCAGGAGTTTAAAAGATTACAGCAGACAATATATTAGCATATCAGATTTATCAATATTAGTACTAATAATTGTAACATGGAATATTTTGTTCATTTGAGGTGGCTTCATGAAAAGAACATTTTCTACAAGAGATTAAATGGATACTAAAAGCCTGATGATACCAACTTCTGATATTATCAGAGGAAAACTTCAAGCTCTTTATCAGGCTCTAATATTCTCATGTATTCATATCTTCTATCAAATAATTATCTGTGCATCTGAAGCAGTGTGAGTCAGAAGACAAAAGCAGCTCTATATATGTACTGCACACTTCCCTAATACTCTTTCCATGCACTTCAAGCTAAGTGCAGAAACTGTGGAGACAAAGATATGAACTAAACTGGTTTTGCTGAAAAGGGGCTTAATGGCTTAAGAGGGCTTCATGATGCATGGTCAGGGAAGTCACATGGAAACATTAAGTAGATTCAACAAATAAAGCATGACAATTAAATGGATGAAGAATATTTCTCTTACTGACACAATCTCACATTTACTTTAACTACTCCCATTTACTTTAGCTATTAATAGTCTGGTTGCAGAATTTTTTTAGCAGATTTAAATCCTATATGTTTATTGCTACCAATTGCATTAAGCCATATACAAAACTTCTAACTTTAAAAGTTTCTACGCACTGCTTCTGGATAAATACAATATTTTTCTATATACTAACTGAAATATTTACTTCACCTAGTGTTATCTGATTTCAAGAGAAACCCTTCCGAAATTAAAATTTCAGGATTTTTAAACAAAAAATATTTCATAGTTTTTTAGCTTAAAAATATTTGAGGAGGTTTGTTTCTTGCTAGGTTGTATACCTTACTGTTTTTCAGAGTGTGCAGCAAGGCAACTCTCACAGAAATGAATGGATGGAATTAATTTCCTCTCTCCCAGTACTTCCCCAAGACCACACTTATTTAGAAATCTCTCTCTAATAACTGTTCTTATACCTTATTGCTAAAGAAAATGTTCTTTTGCTACATTTTTTTACTGTAAAAATATCTCGCCTTTAAAGATAAGTAAGACTTACCATAACAATAAAAAATCACTCTTTTAGACATGTCTGGGTTTAGTAAGCAAAAATATAAAAAATCTTAGGTCTTCCTCTGTTTTTCAATCTAGTTTAGCAAGAACAATTATCTTCAAACATGAGTGCAAATGCCAAGTCAGTTGGCAGCTGAATAACAGACATCTTACTTCTAGTACTTGGTTAAAAAGAGCATCAACTATAATGAGGCTAAGTCTAAACAACTATTGTTCAATTAGGAAAAAATATTTTGCAGTACATAAGTTTCCATCAAGATACATGTCCTCCTTCCTACCAAGTAATAAACCAGATCATTTTACAGTCCCTCTTTAATGGCACCACTCTTAGTCAATGGCATCCAAAAAGCTGCCTCTGACGCAGGATGTGCAGAAGCATTGCAATAACTTTTTGCATGTTTGCTTCATTTATAAATTCAAACCATCCACCCTTAGTACCTATGCATGAGGACAGCGATGCATCTGCCCAGCTGAACTCTTCTTCAGATAGAACCCCTCAGGCACACTTTGGCTCTCCAGAAACTTTGTAAATTTAATGTTTGAAGATATATCTTGGTAATGTCTCAATAAAGTAACCCCTTTTAGTATAAATGCTGAAGACCTCCTGATAATAACTTTCAGGATTTTGCTGCTGATTCTTATGCTTAGATAGAAAGATAAGCACCTTAGACATAATAAAGACTAACATCAAGAGAAAAGGCTTTCATTTTCTCCTACATTCTTTCTGAATGTTTCAGAAGCTCCTACATCCTCACCTTAGAGATATCAGAGCAGTCATGTTTATAAAGGATGTTTAAAAAACCTCAACAAATCCACAATCTACAAAACAGACACCATGGAAGTTTTGGAACAGGTTAACAAGTTTCTGTAGGAGAGGCAGTTCTCACTGTGCCTGGAATCACTCATGATCCTGCTCCATCCAAGAGGAAATCAGTAACTGACATGCAGTAATCTCTTGTCCTGCCTGTCACATTACACAACCAATAAAAGTCTGAGACGCTGAAGACTTTCCAGGCTGTAAAAACCAGCAAAGATGTTGAAACATGTCTTGAAATACTATATTTAATTACTTGTTTGACAAAGGAGAAACACTTCCTCAATAGACCTTCCTTCACTCCTCTATGCAAAGCACTGCAAAAAGCTTCTGTAATCCCCCTAATTCGAAGTCACTTGAGATAATACACGAAATAAAATTATTTGCTGTATTTTAGTATGGGGAATTGCAGGCAAACCTAATGATCTATACAAAATGGTCAGAAAGTGTAGGCAATTAAGTCTTTTAACTGAAGCTTTCTCTTGTTTTGATATTGGAGAGCCAAGGTTTGGCCTTCAGATAAATTACTTCTTAGTTCAAAGCAGAAACCTTTCAAATGCTATCCGTTCATATATTTTTAAATTTATTGATAATTCCTTGATTTATTATGTTTTCCAAGACACACAAAACCATAGACTTTATATATACACATATATACACACATAAAACGTAAAAACAAGAGTCATGCTGATAATCCACTGAAGGGAGGATAAAATGTTTACAGCTGCCTTGCACCTACATATTAGAGCAAATATTACATAACAGTCAACAGAGGCTGTTAAGTATGTTTGCAAGGGATGGAAAAGCCATCAAAGCAAACATTTTTTGAAATGCTGCTAATGGAGACCTATGTACCGGGCCTAACTTTCTGGAACATTATGCTTCATTAATTGAACAATAACATTAATTTCCACACCAGTATTTCCATTGACACTGGACCAACTACAGGGATTAACAAGCAATTTACTAAGTTCACCAGCAGACACTGTATACAACAGCTGACAGGTATTTTCCCAGGTGTGAATGTTTTCCAAGTGGAGCACTGAGAAGATACACCTTAATTTTTGAATTAGGAAGAGAAGACTATTTCAAGAAGCTTGCGCCCTCTCTCTCTCTCTCAGTTTTTACTTTCCTTCTTATCCCATGCCCTCAAGCATTCCTCACTGGACCCAGGCTTTTTTAGGGTTGGACTGACCAGTAGAAGTTTAGCAATAGTTAACATGACCCAGTTTCCTTCACTCCATTCTGCCACCTTAATCTGATCTTTCCTAGTTAGTATAGTCATTACTCTTTGCTATAAAGTTAACTATGCAAGCACACAAAGCCAACAAAACCAATCTGTGGACCATAACAATAACCATACCTGCCAGACCTTAATACTTGTTTACATTAGTAATGTCAATTAGTAATGCAATTACATTACATTCTGTTCATAAGTGCAACTGTATAAATTATACAAACAATGCATGGAATACAATTCTGGCATGTCTGTGAAAAAGTCGCATCTAAGGAATTTTACTTATTTTAAGTATGAAGAGCTACCTTTTAGAAATTAAAAGCAACCTAGAGAGGATAAAATTCCTTCAAGTTCCATGAACTGCAGGCAGAAGTGGAACTGAACCCATTAGGGCAACAATCTCCAACCCATTTTTTCAACTCCCTTTCCAGTAAGATTCCTGGGCTAGAGTTATGGTTGGTGGGCTGCCAGCATTTCTGTCTATGGAGCCTCTTTAATCAGACCCAGCAGAGCACGGAAGAAGCACCTGACCTGCACTAGTTTGGGCCATGAGGTCACATTCCTGTTCGCAGCAGGCAAAAACACTCAGTTCGAACTGAAAACTAGGACTTGTTGACATGACTGTGCTTCCCTTAAACACACACTTGGTAAACTGACGGTGGACAGTAGTGGGAAAAGTTGAGGACAGGCTATAGTACAGTTCATGTCTCTCAAAACCTCTAAATCAATTGGAAAAGAGATCAATTAAGGCATGCATTCTGCCAGTAAATGTCACAGGCTATATTTAGTCTTTGGTGGGTGAAGATGTAAAAGAAAGTAATAGGGCTAATGAAATGTAGAAAAACTTCACTGGTGAAGAAAAGATACCTAACACTTTTGAGCTAGTGCCAGCTACTGTGGGGTGAACCCATTATCTGTGTTAATGAAAGGATTCAGAAGAGACCAGCTGTAGAACCCATTAAAAGACTACAGGTTAGAAAATAGGATTTGTTTAGATTACTTTAACTTTTATTTACTAAACTCCAGGGCCTGGGAAAACTGTGTATTCAGAAAGTTATGAGCTCAAATAATAAAGGCTAATCATGTCAGGCACAACACTGAAACTCATATACTAACAGCATGCACTTGGCTAGGCAAGAAATGTCCCTAAATAAAAAAAGCCATAAGGTATAGGTCCATAGTGCCCAAATTCATACACGGCTAAGTAATCATCCTTGGACCAGCCCGACCTCAGTACATTTAAGTGTGAAGCAGGTAAGAAATGGGTCTATTAGCTTTAGGAACAATGCTGAGGAAGCTGTGAAATCTGGAGAACAGCATGTCCAAGTCAAACGAGACAGGAACACAGTGGGGTAGAAGCGTTTATAGAAGAAGCTTGTAGAAGACTAATGAAACTAATAGATGGTGGTCCCAGCACAGACTGCTAAGCATCACACAGGTGGATGATAGTAATTAGTACTTCTAGACAACAATCCTCAAAGCCAGGCTAAATACACATTAGTCTGGGTTTACCTAAATAGCACCAGCACAAACAAAAATTAGGAGTAATTCATTAGCTACGATAACAAAATTCTTAAAAGTAGCTTTCATAATAAACTGAAGACTGCTACCTTGGATCACAAACTAGTGCTTATCAAGAGCTAAAAGGAAATATAAACAACTGGAGAAACACCAGTCACACTGTCATAAAAAGCAAACTCACTGACAGAGGTTTATGGCAAATGTTTGACTAGGTACAGGCAGGGCTACTGCATGGTGACTTTGTTCACATACAAAAAGACTGCAATTATCCCTGCAGGTCAGTCTCCCGTCAGAACGAGCTTCATCCACGTTCTTGAGAGAACTGAGGCCAGGCGAATTAAAAGGCAATTCGGAAACTCACAAAATTTAAGACCGGTCACCGCAAGTGTGTTCCGTGAGTAAACCAGACAAGCTGTGGCTTCAGAGGAGCGTAAGTGAGCCGAGCTGTTTGTTCAGCACGGAGCAGACTGCTCTCCTTCACCCCACCAACACACCCCGACCAAACCATCTCGGAGGGGAAGGGGGGGTACTCACGGCTGCCGCCCTCTCACGGCACCGGCACCGGCACCGGCCCCGGCCCCGCCTGGCCCGCCCCACCATGGCGGCCGCGCCCCTCACGGCGGCCACGCCTCGCGCTCGTTACCGCAGCAACGGCCCGGCGGGCCAGCGGCGAGGCTCAGCCAATCAGCGGCGCGCTTGCTGCGGAGCGGGCGGGAGCGGCCGTTGGTGGCGGGAAGCGGCGCGGCTCGGACCGGTGGGTGCGGGCCCGGGTTCGGGCCCAGGCGCGGTGAGGGGGTGGCGGGACCCCGGCGGCGGCTGCGGGGCTGCCGGGCTGCGGCGCCTCCTCTGGCGCAGTAGCTGAGCGCTGTGAGAGTTGCGAGGGAAACGGGGCTCCCACTGAGCCAATAGTAACGACAAAAACAGCTTGGGTAAAGAGGTTTGAACAACAACGCGGGGCGGTGAAACCAGCCCTGGGCGTTTGTCCTGTGAGTTACCCCTGCTGTCATTGCCTCCCGTGTCCTGACGCTGCGTCTGATCTCTTGCAGGTTTGGTACAGCGCTATGGCCAATCCACAGGCAGAAGATGAAGTAGCACTCTTTGAAAAAGATATGAAAGAGTTTTGGATCCAGTTGAAAATCAGTTATGGCACTGAGCAGAATAATCAGACTTCAGCGCTGAGAGATTTGTGCAAGGAGACCATAGAAGCTCTTTCAGGTAAAAAGGCTCTATGCTCCTATTAACTCTAATTTTTGTAAGTTATCATCAAACTTCCTCAGATAACTGAAGTAACTTTCCCTTACAGAGAAATGGTCCAAGAAGCTGAAAGAAGAGGACCTGATGATAGACAAAATTCGGGAGTATAACAATGGTACAGTTATTTATTGTGTCCAACCTTTATAAAATTAATTTAATACAGCTGAACAGTATGTTTAACTTCACATTTTAAAGGTAAGTAATAACATCAGAATGAAGACAGAATTAAACCCAAACATAATCAGTTGTTTACAATGTAAATTTACAATGTAAATTTCAAGTCAAAAGCAATTTGTTGAAGAACTCATTGACGATGCAAAAATATAAAAGTCTTCTCTATAGAGCATAAGTATTTAAAACAATAGAGTGTCAGAATTTTCTGACTGCAGTAGGCAAAGTAAATTAAATGGCTTACTATAGCTATGTATTGTGATGTTATTTATGCCTTTTCCATATTAGTAAGAGAACACCATCAGCTCATTAGTCTAGGGCTAACTTGTCTGAATTTTGTAAACTTCAGAATATCACCTGAAAATTATTGCAGCTCTCATATCAGCCAGTGTTTCCATTCTTGGCTTTCTTCATTATCTGTGGTAGCCACCATCTTCATGCTTTGAAGATGTGTATGGTGCTGGCACCACAAATTCTGAGTAAAGTATCAGAGCAGCTCCACACTTTGTCGCATCTCTTAGTAATAGCTTTCACCTTAAGCTTTCATTTGATGCTCTTGGTATAGTTAAGCTGACTTCTTTCTGCAGCCAAGGTAGCATTCATTCCACTGTGTTTTATTCATATAAATATTTTCAAACTACTTAAGTTTTAAATAGCAGAGACCTACTTAATCAACTGTATATGTTCATATTTTCTTGCCTCCTTTCAGAGATTCTCCAGCAGAGCAAATATGTAGCAGAGAAGGAAGAGCAGTTGACAGAAATAAAATCAAAGCTGAATCAAGAAGAAGAGCAGCAGCAGAACTTAACTGGCATCATCCAAGAGCTTAAAGAAGAGTTGATGAAGAAAATGGAAAGTAAGTAAGAAAGGGATAAGAAGTAAATTTTCTTAATTGAAGGAGGGGTTGTTTTCATCACTTGCTCTTTATGGCTTTTCTGTATGGCTTTTCTTTTTCTAAATGTTTTTTACATGGTTGTTTTGCCTTTGATACTTACGATGGATTTTAAAATTCTAGTAAAATCTTCTAAAAATAAAGCTGCCAAGGAGAAAGTGGAACAAGTGAGCAAGATTACAACGTTGTTTAAAGAGCATCTTGGATTGGAGATGCGTAGAATACACGGTAGGTCTCTGTAGATCTCTGTAGCTTCCATAGTTTCAGTGTGCACTGATACAATGTGATTCATGTTGGATTGTGCAGTGAACAGCAGGTAGCTTACACACCTGACCAGTTGGCTTAGCCCAGCCGCTACAATTGTCCCCAAATGGCAAAATACGCTAAAATGCATTTGCCTTGCAAAGAGACCAGGGTTCCTTAATTTGTCAGTGTTCTAAGAGTATTAATTGAAACTAACGTTGTATTGTGATTTTTAGTCATCGTGACTCTTCAGGAGAGGTTAATGGTGTTAATTAATTCCATTTGTGTTTATTTTAGACGAGCAATTACAGTTTATATTCAGACACATTGACCACAAAGATCCTGACAAGCCATACATATGTACACTTTCCATAAATGAACAAGGGGACTATGAAGGTATGTGAATTTTGAATACTTAAATAAGAGGAGTGAATCTGATGCCTGTGTTTGAAAAAAGGAGAGGAGTAAAGTGCAGTTTAGTTGTAATCTTTTATCTTCCAATTTCTGAATGAAAAGTCTTGAAGTGGTAATATTGCTTATTTAACTACGTTTGTCTTGTTAACTTACATGAAAATACAACTGCTTATCTTCACTGCCCTCCATTTGTGGAGATGCTGTTTACTTTGTATCCAGAAAAGCAGGAGAAGGAGGATATACAGAATAAGGATGCTTCATTTTGTAGTTTGTTTCTGCTACAGTGGGTGTGTATGCTGACAGGCATATTTTAACTTGTTCCAGAAGCCTGGAGGGCAGAAAAAGGGTGACATAGGTGAAAGAATAAAACTTGAAATCCAGAATTCTCCTTCTGTAAGGGCACAGCCTTTTGGATCTCAAAGCTGGTTTGGCTGTGTGGATCTTACTTCAGTTATGGAATTTGAGTGCTGGATAGCTTCTAGATGCTACCGGGGCTATGCCATGCCTCTAGGTATGAACTGAACAGATTTCTGGTTTTACTAATTCAGATTTAAACTGTTGAAGGTAAAAGTCTATCACATGCTGGGCTACATCAGTTCACAATCTGCTTGCCTGCAGAGCAACAAAATGGTTTAGGAATGTGTTTCAATTTTTGAGTAGGCTATGGATTCCTGGGAATTGCTGTAACAACTCAGGTAGGAGCACAGCACTGAGTGGGAGGTCAGTAAATCAAAAAACCTGTTATGTTCTTTGAGGCTTTTTCTTTGCTGAAAGGAAATGAGACTACTCAAAAATAATGCAGGTGGAAGCTAAAACATAAAAAGACAACAAACTACATTAGTATTTCATAGGTGTGGAAAAACACTGATATTGATTTTTTTTAATAGTAATCTAATCTTTTGCAAATTTGTGTCATTTTAGTGACTTCCTGTACTCCTCCTCTGGACTGTATTCCGGAGTTACAGCTCAAACTGAGAGAAACTAACAATTTTTCTGCATTTGTTGCCAACATCAGAAAAGCTTTTACTGCTTTATCATATAAACAGTCTGCATGAAACTAATTTGTACCTCTCTTTCTGGCTGTAGAGCACTCTTCATTCCTTCCTGTTGGTGAAATGGTGTATTTATCCATGTCTGACTTAATTTCTAAATAAAGATAATGAAAGCAGTATTTTAGTCCACTGTTATCTAGATACATTTTGGATCATTCTTCAAATAACAGTATCACCAACTACTGCCTTAACTGAATGTCTCTGGACATGTAAATTTTGATCCATTACGTGCAATAATGAAGTAATGATTTATGTTTTGCTATCCCAGGGAGATAATCAAAATAAAGTACCATCTATAGTTTGTGTATCTTTCAAGTTTCTGTGTGGTTGAAATAGGCCTGAAACCTATTAAAAAAAGGTGTGCTGAAGCTTAGCACTTACTTCAGTTACTCGTCTTGATTTTTACCCTAACTTGTACTCTGCAGTGTTAGAATTTCTATTCGTGAATCTAAATGGTTGGGTTTTTTTCTGGTCTCTTAAACTTTGTCATTGGAAATCTTTTGACAAGGCAAAGCCTGAAGTATAATGTATTAAAGTATGAAGTATAGTGGTGACAGATAAATCATGTGTGTATTTTGCATCTTATCAAGAAGACTTATACTACCACAGTGCTCAGCTTTGATTTAAAATATTCTTTTTCTATCTTGTAAAGTGTTTTAATTTTTACAGAATATTTAAAAGGACTGTTGTAACAAGAAAGAAAATGCTTCATCTGATAATATACCATGCTTCAAATGAAGTCTTGACTAAGTTCAAGAAGACCTAGAAATTCTAGTGAATCAAAAACTAATATGGTAAGACCATGTCATTTAGGCACGTTTAAATCTGGTGATCAGATCTTACCTGATCTGATCAGATAGTCTTAGTACAGTTGGGAATGTTTCCCACTCAGATGTGAACTGGATTTTAAATCATTTCGTTTGTCTAAACTTAACTGTATAGCTTGATGGATGCACCACAGACTACACCCTCATCTTCTAGGAGTGTAATTTAACAAAACAAAAAGTAATAGAGATAATCTTCCATTTCTTCTTCCCTATAGGGAATAATCTGCTGTTTTCTAAGTAGTGCGTCATTTTCCTTGGTATGCCCTATTGATTTTTTTCTTGTGTTACAGCCAGTTATACACAAAGAGCAGTAAAAAGGGTAAAGGTACCAACTGATTACACTGCAATTTTGGATTAGAACAGCAGCAGAGAATTACTAAGCACTATTATAATGACATCTCAGATCAAACAAATTCTCAGTTTCTGCTTTGTCCTTTAACCCTCTGTCCTCTCTGGGAATCCTGTAACTGGCACTGGGACGAAAAGGCAAGGGATGGGAACCTGACTTCAAGGGTCTCATTGTTCATTGGTGGATTTTGCTTCCTTTTCAATCAGATTAATAGGAATATTTAAGTTGCAGGTATTTCTTTCAACTAATTGCTTCTACCACTAAAATAATGCTGTAGGCATTTTTATGGATGTCAGTAGACTAGCCAGGAGTTTTAAAGAATTTATTGAGCCAGCTCTGCACTTCCTACTTGTGTCATCTCTCCGAGGCATTATGGCTGCTGTTGGCATCTCTTCCTTGTACAGAAGCCCTTCCCTTCTGGCTTTTCACTAATGGCATTGTCCTCATATCCAGAATGACTATTCATTTTGAAGCATAGCCTTGCCCTACTTCACCTGTCTGTGCCAAGCACCACTGAGCCGCTCTGAAAGTAAGCTTCAGCATGCCCAACCAAATAGTTTACAGCTATTGTATGAAAGTGAAAAGACAGGCAAAACACACCCACCTCATTTCCATGATTTCAAATGCAGCTGTTTAATCACTAAGGGTGTATGTATTGCTCAGACACCATCTGTAACACATGTGATTTGATCATCTTCACAGGAAAAAGAAACTGAAATGCCTTGAGTAATGAAGACGGATGTTCAAACTTAGTGCCATTTTCTTTTCTTGTTAATCCCAGGCATGAGTAGTTGGTGACAAAATGAATTTGACACGACTGCTATGCACAGAACATAAAATATGTGATGCCTACTTTATTGAAATCTACATTCTTAGAAATTATTTGCTAGAGAATATGATATGCCTGGTTGTAAATGTCCTGTGTATATGCCTAAAGAAAGAGGTTGGAAATATTTATTGTGTGTAATATAAACCTTTACAACTCCTTTTGGAGCTAGAATAATGTACCTGCTTCTATTTGCCAGAGCAAATCAGAGATCTTACTTCCACTAAAACAGAGCCAGGCATTTCAAAAGTGGGTTAAAGCTAGGAAAGTGTATACAACAGATTTGCTTCTTTAATTATTCTAAAATACAAATTCTAGTGGAAGATCTGTCCTAACATTTAAAAGCCTTTGTTTTAAATGTGCACATAGTGCTTATAGAATGCCACACACCTGGATAATTTGGAATTTTCTATTTGTTATGAAGCTGCACAATACAGCGATATCAAATAACAGTTAAGACAGCTAGGATAACACAATAGACTGACCCAACAGATACACTTATTGGGAGTCCAGTGTGCTGGATAGTACACAGATACAGACCGAAACGTCCCAAACACCAGATGGGAAAGCTCTTGAGCTCAAAAGAAATTTGTAGCCTAAGGGCTGTGACACACAATCAGCTAATGCTGGTGCTCCATTTATTAGCAGGATCTTAAGTCAGGCATAGATTTTAATGAAGGTCAGTAAAGGCTTTTTTCATAAATCAGTTTGCCCAATGCTGAATATGACTTTCCCTGACCCATACTTAGCTACCAACGGTCAAGTCTGAAATGCATGGGTCATGAGCTAATGCTGACCATACAGCAAACTGCTGATGTACTGGTGCTCAGCACCTTATCAAATTTATCTCATGTTGTAAAAATCTGGGGGGAAAGTGTTGAATTTATGTGATACTAGAAATCTACTACAAATTAAAGACTGCTGGGAAGACTAATATTAAATATTGATAGCATATGTATTTAATCACTATTGTTTGTGTGCTAGCTGGAGGTCAGATCTGAAAATCAGTCAAATTACTGTGAGAGTCCTTCTGGCTAACAGAATAGGTTTTTTTATTCACCTATTCAAACGAGTGGAGGTGGTTACTCTTGGATGTTGTTAGGTGTATTTTGAAAAGCAAACAAGTATTGGCTACACTTGTGAAACAAAAAGACATGGAAGTTATGCTGTGCTGGTGTCATACTGTCTTCTATAATGTGTCAATAAACTGAATTTATTCAGTACCTTGAAATTGTTGAAATTAGTTTTGTCATTGTAATACTGTAACATTGCTGTGAACTCACTTGTGATTTACAACTTTTTAAAAACCCTGTGGAACTTAACATAACAAACATATGCACACATAAATCTGTACCACAGGCAGAGTAAGAGTATGTTTTTTAACTGTCTGAATAAGCTATACAAAATGATTGTAGTATTAGTCTTACCGTTTTGAAAGTAATAGTTGCAATTCAATTATATGAGGCATTACCGCTAAAACAGGATTGTATGCCTGAATGGTTGGGAGGAATGACTCTGACTGCCAGACAGTGACACTCCATTCTTTTTATGCATATTATCCCTAATCACTCTGACAGCTCTACACACAGAGAACCCTTTGGAGTCTTGAGCTTATAAATAAGTTGTTGCAGCAGGAGCATTGGCAAGGAAGCCCGATTTTCTACAGATCTGTGGGTTTGTCCTTAAACAATGCAATTCTCTTCACTGCAGTATCTCAGCTCTTCTTTACAATCTAAGGATCAGAGCCACAGAACCAGTCCTGAGTTATGCCAGTTTGGCCCCTGCTTTGCTGCTGCTAAAGGTGCAGGACACCAGTTGCACCCTGCCTACCTTTTGTCCAGTGGATTGATCTGTGGTTCTCTTCTTTATCTGACTTCTGACTTTAAGTACATTTTAAGGACAGGAATAACTGCAACACAGTATCTCCATTTCAAATTTGGACTAATCGAGCAATGCATTCAAAAGTTGTAGGGGAGACTGACAGAAGCTAAAAATAGTGTTTAGTCATGCAAGCCTGTGGTGGTTTTTCATATGATTATATACATAATATATATATATAAAAATAGTTATGCACTGAAATGATTCATTGAAATAAGATACAATTAGCATCAGTGCAATTTTCTTCCTCTTCAGTCACAGCATGTTGAACAATGCTAATTGCTACTGACTCACCTCTTTTGTGACTGATGGATAACTCTCTACATGGAAATACGCTCTTTGACTGACTTGCCTCAATGGATTATTTTGCACTGGCTACTGGATCATGGGCTCAATTCTTCATTATCCATTATCTTCTACACCACAGCTTCAGCTGGAATAACTGGCTGGGCAGAGAAACAGGTCTGTTAGAACACCAGTGATGTATCATCATTTTGATTTAGAAGCATGCTACACTTCATACTGATGGCAATTGCAATTACCATAAAGGAATCCAGGCTTTTAAGAGAAGACTGCATGCATTAACCTTTTGGCTAAGTGAGGAATAGCTCAAAGTGTTAGGTGACTTTGTGGGTGGTTTACTAGCTAAGTTACAGCACAATACATTAATGTAAATGCTTACCTCATAGGTTAGAAACAGGCATACAACTAATACTTAACTTCACATGCATAGCTAATGACAGAAATTTGCTTGTCTAACTCCGTGTATGACACAACCTCATAATGGAAAGACAATGTAGTAATTGTATTTTTTTTTAGTATTGTATCAGCATGACTTACTGGCCTGCATTTTCCTACACTTACTGCAAAGGTAGATAAGCCATCTGATAAAGTCATGTTTCTAAAGGAAATAGGAAAATCCTCTTCTGGCATGCAATTCTCAATGCTGTCAACTGCAACTCTGCAGCAATTACCTGTCATTTTAGGCTACAGCCTTCTCTAAGGTTAGTCCACAATTCTGAGTCTTCTTGGGACTGTAGTACACTAAGGGATCACCTTTACTAAATGTGCTAATGGCATCCCATTGAATCAAAATATGAAATTCACAGTCGATGTGAATGCAATTTACGTGAGAAGGATGGTTTACTGTTCCCAGCTGCTCCTGCTGTTTCCCTTTACTGTTAGCAATCCATTCTTCTTCTCCTAAATAATACAGTTAGCAGTCTATAATAGTTACCTCTATAGAGGAGTTCTTCTATGCTGAACAGCTCTGTTTGTACTGGGTGCTTGGACTAGTTGCAAGAGTAGTGCAGACCATCACAGCTTAACTATACGTAATCTCAATGGTTCACACAGTCTTTAACAAAAAGCCTTTGAATAAAAGAGATTCAGTTAGTAGGAAATTGGTATTAAAGTGGAACAGTTATTAAAAAAATCATGTGAAAAGGTAGCTGCTTGTAGTTTGGACAGCAGTCCTAGCTGTTATTTACATCCACCCCGTCCAGGGGGTGCCACAACTTGGGTCATCACTTCTTCGACATTGCTGAAGGACCAAATGTTGGACCTATAAGTGAGCTAGACTATTTACATGCAAATCCTTTTCTGGAACTGAAATATGATTAGACTGTCCCATAAAGTAACAGCTATGGGCAGTGATCTCACCTGGAAGATAGTTCAGTGAGAAACCACATAGAAAAATGAGATCCAGGAACACCAAAATGCTTTGGATGAATTAAGTTTAAATAAAGCTTAAATGAGAGACTAAACAAAAATAACTATGAAATAGCCAGCCTTTCTGGTGGGAAGCGGCTCTTTCAAAGATACCTTAGGAGAGCAACAATAATTAAAATTACCATTACTGGGAGTTAAAAAGATGAGGTTATCTTCATAATAGGCTCAGAAATAGGACATAAAATTGCTAATTAGATTAATGTGAGAAAGCTGATACAAGTTTAATTAAGGAAGGATCACATTTTGTCTTCTGATTTCAGGACTTTTTTTGTGAGGGGAGAGTGCAAAAAGTTGTGTAAATATACAAGAAATAGAGCAATTGTACAGGGACTTTACTTAGTTGTTCTAGAAAAGTGAGAAATAACCTGTGCAGTATTTTATAGGGAGAGTACCTTATACTTTGAAGTGTTTAAAAAGTATTAAAAAATCCACCCACTACGGTGTTTTTCAGATGTCTATGAAAGAGCACTAATTTGGGAATGTAAATGTATGTTGCCAGCCAGTAGCTTAAAAGAGTACGTTACCTTTTCATCTAATCAGTGAACTACAGCAGTAACATTACAAGTAGGTCATGTTGCTCTTACTGACAAAACCCACAATACTCAACTTCTAATACTTAATTTTATATTGCACTTTCCAGTGACTAAAAGCTAACAGTTCTGTGTCACATGTAAACAATTACCTTTGAAAGTCAGAACCTCAGGAATATGTCGGTGTTGCACACAACTCTGCATTTAAGAAATCCCTCTACAAGAATCACCACTGGTTTGGCAGACTCAGGGCTAGAGAAGGTGGGCATAAAACACAAATTGGCATCCTGTTCTGTGAAACTCACTTAAGGCACTTAAGGTTATTGGCTGACAAGAGCAGACAGGGTAAAATCTGTCTAGCTGCAGAAGAAAAGATCACCAAAAAGACCAAAAATCCCAGCACAACTTAGGAAACAAGAACCCTCTAGCCACACTAGCAGAGGTGGGACTAATATCCCTCCATGTAAGCTCCCAATCTCTGTCCATCACAGCATGATGAGCTACTGAGTCATGCAGAAATTTTCTCATCTGGCACAGGTACACATTTGGATTCATTCCACGCACTTTCTAAATCTACAGGAAATTGTGTCACTGCCTTCTAACTTTCCTGAAGCAGCAGACCTCCTGTTGTCCTCTGAGAGTCAGTGTTTCCTGTACAAAGGGGTCCTTTACAGATTTACAGCCAGATGATAAAGTCTTGCTCTTTATCACATCCTGAGCTGTGTTCTCTACACATTGCCCCTCTTTTGTGCTACCTAAGTTGAGGAGCATATGTGGCACAGGGAGCAAAAGACATTAGACATACAACTGGACAATATTCCACATAAGTAAATCTCTTCATAAATATCTTCAATAAACATGAACTGAAATGCTATATTAAATGTAACACAAAAGTCTCTATATATTATCACAGAGACATATTAACAACTACAATTGCTAAAGATCTACAGTTCTTTAACACAATGCAAATCCCTCGGTTTACTTCTCTTCCAGTGGCAAAACTTCAGCTGATGTGTGAAGATCCCTATATGACTGATACTTGTGGTATGAGAACTGTTGCCTAAATTTCCTGCTGAAGTTACCAGAATTTTTTCAGGCATCCCATTTCTAAATACTTCCTCATCATCTTTTAATGCTGCACCAGAGCCTGCCTGATAATGGTGTTTTGTAGGTTTTACTTTGGTGAGCTGCAACTTTTCCTTAGAACCACTGTACTAAAGTGGCTGTTTTCTCTCACTTCCACAAAAGGTTAGTAGGTGGTACTTTGCTGATTGACAGTTTTCACCTAAAAAGAAATACATATTCAGATGTTTTCAAGAAACTCTCCTCACCTAGACTGAAAAAAGACAGCTTTTCCAAAGCAGGCCCAGCTGGACATTCAGGAATTATTACCATGCAGAATTTTGATGTTTAAATCCTAGAAAAATGTCCTTTTTTTTGGTAATTAAAATATTTTCATTTGTATAGAGAGAACTTGTCCTTCCAACACTTCCTGTTACAAAGTTTCATACAAGAAATAACATAAAATACTGCAGTGATGAACACAGCAAAGCCATGTTTAGAGAGTGCTGGAGTCTACAGTGTGGGTAACAATCTTTGAGCTAAAAACAAAGGAAAACACTGTCTGCATCTCATAGAAAAAAACAAGAAAACAAAAACTACATTTCTAATACTTATGTTTATTATGAAAGTGTCTCCAAATTAAAATAGCCCACAATACTTGTTGGTTCCAGTGATTTTATGAGGAATAATTATTCTCCATATTAGAAAAAACCCCAAACCCAGTCAAATAAAAGACAAAATAACTCCCAAAGTTCCACACAATAGCTATACGTGAAAGGACTTCTAGCTAGTGCATCACTGTATCCAGAACAGTGGAGTTCCTACACATCACTGCATTTCTGAAAGAGTTGCTCAAGCACAGGATTGTCACGAAAACACAGGTGAAAATGTGTCATCTGCCTCACCTTGACTTGCAGCAGTCAACATGCACAGTATGGTATGAGAGCTTGTGTAAAGTTAAACCCCAGAACAGAAAAAAGCTGAAGCTCAGCAGAAGCCAGAAAATGTGTTTTGTTGCACCCATTTAAAGTCATGTAAGACAGTATTTTTTGCCTTTTGTCTGTCATGTGTAATCATTGACATGACTCCCAAAACATCCTTTCATGGTATTTCCTCCAGTTTTTTAATAGAAAGAAATTTCAAAGACTTAGAATTCTGTAGAGACACACTCAAACACTGTGTTTTCATTGCAACTACAATCAGAAATCTTTACAGTTTAAAGGCTATACATGTACACCACCTTTCCAAACCTCCACGAGAGCTTTTTAAAAGAACAGAGAAAAAAGAATAACATTGTCTTACTGAAGTTCCCATTAGGTCTCTGTTCCAAATCAAAACCAGTCAAAACAAGTAATACAAACTGGTTTTGCTTCACGGTTTAAAGGCAACTGTAGTTTGCAAAACACTGAAGTTAGGCCTAAGAGGGTCTACATTACAGGAAGGGTAAAAAGTATTTAATACTCCTCTCCCACAAATGTCACAGGAAGTAGACAATAGGAGACATACAAAAATGACTTGTAGCAAAGAGATTAAAAAAAATACCAAAGCATCAGCTGTATAAAACCAATGGTAGCCCATATTTCTCTGAGATACAGAAGGCTGTAATAATGAGAAAATGAATGAAATGGGCATTAGGCTTCCTACTAGAGCACTCTGTGTAAAACATAGAGTGTCTCAATCAACCAGCATTTGATCATCAGTGACATGTGCTGCAGGGTCATGGCTTTCACCCTCATGTCCTGTTCAGAACCAGAAAGTGATTTTCACCTGAATCAGATACAGATTTAAGACAAGAATCACTTAACTGTAAGCAAAGCTTTAGTGCATGTACTTGGGTCTCAGCAAAAAGCATTTGGCATTGGCAATCACATGGTCACAGAATGGTCACAGGCTGAGGCAGGGATATGAAGCTGTGACACCTGTACCAATTCTCCTGGAATCATTAAATAACAGATAGGAAAAAACTACAAAGGGGCAACAAGAAAACAGCATGGGGCACTTTGGTATTCTAAAACTAGCACTACTTAACATTGATCAAGACCCAAAAGACTCCAATGTCCACCCTTGTTGTTTGATCAGGTATTTTTACCATTTTCTGCAATGTTGTTCTTTATGGAAAACCAAACAAAACCACCAACCCACCGTGTATTTTTCTTTTGATACAAAATATGCCAATATGGGAAACAGTACACAAAGGGTAACCTGCATCTTATTTTACCATAATCTGGGCTGTCTAGGAGAGAAGACAAATTCTTACTACTTACTAATAAACTCTTAATTTCCTCATTTTTCTACTTCGACATCTCAACCACTGTATCATGTACTGTACTATAAACAAGGAGCATAGAACTCAAAGACGGAAAGGTTATAGAATATAAACTCTCATTTCTAGAATTACTAAATGACAATTCTACAAAAGGTGTGAATATACAAAACCTTTTAAGGTCTCACATTTACCATGAATCATGCGAATAATTTCAGTTAATATTCTAAATATGTGTAATTAATCTCTAAATACTTGATGACCTCCAAATGCACCTTGCAAAGCTCTTCATCAGAAAAGCAAACAAATTCAAATGAAAAAGGAAACAATTGCAAGGCATTTTCTCTGCAGAATGGAAGATGAAGCCAAAGTTTTTGCACCCATTAGTTAAAATTATGAATTAAAGCACTGCCATGTCTGATCACTGAATCACTTGGTCCTTCCCACGAGAGACAGAAAAAAGTGTGAATTAATAATTTTTATGATAAACCTCTAGCTTGAAAGATCAGTCATTGTTTAGCAAAGGTTGGTGAAGTTCTTAAGGCTTCCTCTTAACCTATATCCCCAAACGTGTAATTTGAATCTCTTACCTCACTTTCCAGACATATCTGTACGAAGTTTACCCTAGACTGCTAAGAACAGACTCCATAAAGCCAGGATTGTAAGGAATAAGTATGTCATTGGGTGTTGGCTGAACCAAGGTAACTGCATACATGCTTTAGCATATCACAGATACGACTGAATTTAAACCTCAAAGGAACAGTTTCAATCCCAGATGAACCTTTTAACAGTAGGGATCGAGGGACCTTGACAGGCTTGAGAGGGGGGCTGATGGAAACCTCACGAAGTTCAAGCAAGCCAGGTGGAAAGTCCTACTCCTGGGTTGTACCAGTCCCAGGCACTCCTACAGGTTGGATGAAGAAGTGATTGAGAGCAACCCTGTGGAGAGACCTGGGGGTAATGGTTGATGAAAAACTCAACGTGAGCCATCAGTGTGCACTCAGAGCCCAGAAAGCCAAATGTATGCTGGGCTGCATCCACAGGAGTGTGGACAGCAGGGAAGGGAAGGGGATTCTGTCCCTCTGCTCTCATGAGACTGCACCCAGAGTACTGCAGCCAGGTCTGGTGTTCCCAGCATCAGAAGGACATGGAACTGCTGGAGCACATCAGGAGAAGGGCCATGAAATTGATAAGAGGATTGGAGCAAAGAGGAGAAAAGTTTAGGTTAGCTATTAGAAAGAAATTCTTTACTTCAGGAGTGGTAAGATACTGAACAACTCGTCCAGGGAAGCTGTGGATGCCCCAACCCTGGCAGTGTTCAAGGCCAGGTTGGGTAAGGTCTTGAGCAACCTGGTCTAGTGTGATGTGTCCCTGCTCATGGCAGGGGGGTTGGGACTAGATGGTCTTCAAAGTCCCTTCCAACACTTAACATTCTGATTCTGATACCCTAACAGCATATGTAATGATGGTAGTTCATGTCAAGGGTTGTTGCCTTGACCCTACATCTGAATGAACATTACAGAGCATTGCTGAAGAGGACCAATGGGGACTAAAGGCCTCTGGCACAGGGATTGTTGTTGGGGACTTCTCTCTGCCCTGGTATCACCAGCATTTCAGCACGTGGTCTATGTTGTGCATGTTGACAGTTCAGAGCAACACTATGTTCTCATGTAAGATAAAATATTTTGCCAGAATGCCATTTTTGTAATCATCTTTACAAATTATAATCTTAATTTAATATATCCCAGGATGTTTTTATTTTAAAATCTTGATATCATCTTTACAGTAATTACTACACAGCTGCAAACACCATGGATAGGATACTTTCTATTGCAATCAGCGTATTTTCACATGTATAACCTGCCCTGCAGATAACTTATGAAATCAAATGTACAGGAGACAGATGAAAAAAAATTAGAGGCAGAGAAACTTTCTGGGGAGAAGAAGATTTAAGTAAGGCTCCCTTGCTCCCTCAGATATACTCATGGACATATAAGCTATGCAGCTGCTGGATTACAAGGTTATCTGGCTTTTCCAAAAGATGTTCTGTGCGTAGGAGAACTGACAGATCTTTTGTGATTTACAATTTCTGAGTTTTCTTGCCTTTATTCTTTACTAAGTTGAGGTACTATTTCCATTGATGCCATTCCAACCTTGCTTTTAGCACACTTCCTTTTTTCTTAACACACAGACCTCCTTTTTCCTAACACACGGGAGTTTCTATAGGCAATAGAAGTTTTCAAGAGTAACCAGTAGAAATAGGACAACTCTCAGTTTTCAAAAGAAAGAAGTGACAACACAACTTTCTTCAATGAAGTCTGTATAAAATGGACTTTAAACATGTTTTATGGCATCAGAAACTATCTATATTCTTCTATTTGCATAGGTGGAAGGAATCAGAAATGACCTCATGGCTCAAGTTTCCAGCTGAACACAGCAACTCCAATCCCTTTGTATATAGAAGACATGCTTAAGATTTTTTTTCTGGTTTGTTCCTTCCTTTATTTTTGTAACTTTTATATATATATGTATGTATGTATTTATATGTATGTATATGTGTATATATACATACACACACACATATATATGTATATATATTTAAGTCTTTGGTTTATAAGCACATTGGTTCTGTGTGCACACACACAATACTGTTGAACAGTAGGTTGCATAGAGTCTGTTACCCAAGAACCCTGCCTACTTTTGGCACTGCTGTTACAAATCACAGAAGAGTGTCCTACAAGAACTGTGTGATCCTTAGCATCCTACATCAGACTTTGATAAAGAGCCTGGAAGAAGTATGCCTATAATGCTTAAAAAGATGTTTACTTAGGGTGTTACTATGTCTTCTTTGGAACACTATTTGTAAATCTTGGATGAAAAAGGAATGCAAAATTATTTTACAGACACCTCGTAATTTTATTTGTAGAGCTGATGAAATACTGCTGAGCATTCAAAGGTTGCTGTGAATTATGTGAAGTGAATTTTGCTCAAGTTTTTACACATTTAAAATAAACTAATTCTAGTAATGTATGACCTTCTGCCTTCTCTCTTTTCACCCTGCCAAGGAAGTGGCAATAATTTTGAGAAAAATACCTAGACTGACCTGTGTCCGAGGAAGAAATGAACTTTTCATCTGCTGTTTTTTCCCTTACTTCCCTGCTCTCAATCAGGTGAACATGCAAGAACGATTTTGGGAGTTAAGTCTGGATTCAGAATGCTGCATTTGAAGAAACACCTTTTTACACGGTATCTCTGCAAAAAACTAAAATCTGTAGAGGTCAAAAATTGAAAGGCCAAAAAAAAAAGGTAAGAATGAATTTATCCTAAGTGCTGACAACAATGCTTTTGGGTATTTGCACAACAAATCAAGTCTACTTCTAATGCAATTAACCACCAAATTGAATTTTAAATTACGCTAAAATAATATCCCACAATTACCACATTTTTTCCCAAATTATTTTGGAGGAACAGTAACTGTGATTTGATAAGCAATTTCAAAACCAGTACTTTAAAACACAAAGATAGCAAAAATGTCTGAAGCAGATCAAAAATCTATAAAGCTATGTTCTATATTACTGTAAGTAACAAATCAACCAACTATTACTTATAGCAGATTCAGCAAAAGCAACAGGGATGGACAGAAGAGATCTGAGCATGATACTCTCCATTACTGAGAATCCAAGACACAAAGTTTGAGAATGGATATTCCCTTTTGTCCAGAAGTTCCCAAAAGAATAAAAAATAAATATTTCAGACAGTGCAAGTGAAAATACTGCTCCCATTGTGTCAGTTACATACACATACAGCATGCCTACGTATACAGAATGGTGTGCTGTCTTCATTCACAAACAGGAAATATGGCAGTGCGCTATCAGAATGCTTTGATACTCCTAATTTTTTCTGATGCTGAAATACATGAATAAACCGCATTCACAACTTGTAATTTACTTCCAGCAGCAAACAGTTCATTCTGTTCGTGTCTCATGATTGAACTGAAGGATTAATGCTCCTCTGAGGAAGTGGCAGCAGTGAGATACCCATTTGTCCCATTGGCACCGCTGGTCCCATTCGTGGTGACAGTGCTGTGCGGGGCCTTTGAGCGAGGTACTGTTTCTTCCTCATCTGAGCTTGACTCAACATCACTTCGGGAATCCTTTGCTACCTGCAGAATGTGGAAAAGAAGTAGGCAGTAGGTGACTGTAAGGAAACAACTCAGCTTTTTGGTTCAAGAGAATCAGAGAATTCACACATCTTTTCAATTTGAGCTTTGAGGTAATCTCAGCTCTGGCACACTTCTCTGCCTTTGCCTGCCTGCACTCACTTCAAACACAGATGTCTGCACATACATATGCCATGTGCAAAGGCAGGGTGAGAGCTCAGCACTGGTGCAATAAAGGTAGTATGGCCAAGTGCTCAAGGCAAAGGGTTTTGCAATAACTGAAGACAACAGCTATTTCAATAAACAATCCAAGCTCCCAAATTCAACCTAGGCTCAGTACCTCTGCCCTCCTACTAATTACAACTTTATTTCCTGTCCTTCATTTGGAGTGCTACTCTTTGACCTGGTAATACAAAATGTTCTACTCAACTTCCTTATCTCCCAACTCACTGGAGACCACATGGCTCCAGGGAACAGTGCTGTGTGCTTGCAGGGGGAGACACCTTCAAGTAGTGCCTGAAGTAAAACTCACCACACCAGGTAACTCCAGTCTCTGACTTCAGACAAGTGGTGAGAATGGTACTTGCAAAATGTGGACATAGTCCAGTTCAGTCCCTAACATAGAAGTCACAGTACAACTGTGTGCCCTGTTGTGTCACTGGAAAGGTGTTTCAGAAACAGATGGACCTTAGTTGCTAGGGATTTCCTGCTAATTTTCAGCTGACTTCTTTGAAAAACGTTTAAAATCTCCAAAGTTAGCAAGAATCCACCAGATGTAGTACAAAAAACCAGCATCAACAGAAAGAGGTCTGAAGTTTAACCTGCATGCAGCTGTAAGGATGCAATTTTCATGCCTGCTTCTACTCCTGTTTGTATAGCTGAGCGTCCCAATTTCTTCACGATCGATCCATGCTGTGCTGATTGCCACAACTGGGCAATTACAGCTGACTTTACTACAGTAAATGGACATAAAAGGGGGCAAAATGCATGGTGAGTCTTTTTCCTGAAGAACTAAAAACACTTAAAGAACAGGGCCACTGTGTGTAATTTTTTGCTTACAGTAATCCTCCTCTCCTCTGGAAAGTCTTCATGACAATTCCACTCTCATCTCAGAAAGAGCCATTTGCCTTTGGGGCTCCCAGTGTTGCTCTTGCAGTATCACAGTACCTGAGTGACACTATTCTGCTTGGAACCAGTGAAAAAAGAAAACACTTCCCACATAGCTCCCAGTAAGTAAAGTTTCTAATGTCAATGTCCAGCAAGTCCACAATTCTGACATCTGTGAAACTGGACTTCAGCTTAGGTCAGAAATTTGGTTCTATAATTGACAGAGCTTCAATTAATAAGTTACTTCAGTGTCTTTCATATAAAGGGACTTTTACATTGCACCTGGTGGGGGTACAGAAATACATTTAGAATTATACCCTTATCAGACAGAAGAGAATGGTCTCAGCACACAGTACAGAGCACCTGTGATCTATGTGATGGCAGACCAGATGACTGAACAATTCCGCATCAACTTAATTTCTCTTAATAGATTGACCACCAATTCTTCTGCTAGGGTCCTGCCCCAAAGACAAAAATCAAAATAAGATTCTATGCTGTAGCCAGTTCTCCTAAACATGGGATCTGCTGTCCTTATTTTTAAAATGCAGCAACAAAGCCGGGTCTTTGCACTTATAACCTGATATGAATGCAACACATCTTGCAGTACTTAGTACTAATCTGCAGGATATCTGTAACGTGTTGTGAAAATAGTTCTTATTTTTATTGCAGAAATAGCAAGAATGGTACTGCAAGTGAGGAAGTAAGTTAAGATCTGAAGGAAGATGAATCCTCTGTATGTATGTCATACATATCCATCTCTAACCTGGTCACTGTGTTACTGCGAGTGTCTAACTCTGTTCTAACTCTGTACTATCTCAGTTTTCTCCTGTGCAATTGTTAGAACTACAAGGTGAAGGATTTACAGTCTCAAGTGTGTGTCCTGAATGCTGACAGAGCAGATGCTGATCCTGCTGATATATATATAAAAGTATGTGTGTACACACACACACACATAACTATCTATCTATCTATCTATCTCTGTATGTAAAAAAGGTGCAACATAATAACACCCAGATACTACAGATAGAAGTGTGTTTGAATGGTTTTAGGTGATGCATAGCCAAGAAGTAAAAACATAGTCTTTACTTAAATATATAAATACAAACAATGGATAAATACCAAGCAGAACCAAACCAACCCAAACTACAAACACCAGTGCTGTCAGAATAGATCTTTTGCATAGTAAATTTAAAGAAACTTACGTGCAAGGGGTTCCACTTCCCAGTCTTCCAGTACAGCACAGGGGAAAGGATAAACAAGCAGAGTAAGAGAGAGTAGGAAGCAGTCTTTGAAGTCACTTTGAAGGTATAATTCAGACAGGACAGGTGAGGCTAATAATTGCTAAAAGCAGAGGAGACTAAAGCGTGGCTTCCAAGCAAAATACAGCCCATGAACACACTGTCTTTCACAGATTGAGTGGCAGATTCTGGGCTCTGCCAGTGCATGGCTGAGCTCTCCAGTACATTCACAGAAAGCAATTTTCTGGAGAACAACCTCCGTTCACTTTGGAGTCAGTCGCATCAATGCACTCTGCTCTTTAAGGGCAAAGTGTCCTGACTTTACATGACCTGTAAGGATTAGTTCTACCATCTGCACATAAGCCCTGTGTCTGCACAGCAACTGTAATAGGGTTGGTACTTCTGGGAGTGGCATCTTCCTGTCAAATGTACCATTGGCAGCAAGACAGTAAATTCTAGCCCAAACAGTCTTGCTCTGGGAATACTAGAAATAGCTCTTTGCAATACTTCATTAATACCAAAACCGAGAAGAGGCTGTGATCTGTAACTTTGCAACTAGCAAACGCAGCAGAATTTCATTTGGTATTATTATAGCCATCACTTCCAGCTGTGAAATGAACATTTTGCTAACAACTATTATAGAGAAGAAAAACAGAACTGGCAGCCCCAAGAAAGTAGTTTACTTGTTGGGTTTCTTTCATCTGATTTCCCTAATGTAGTTTAGTTCAGTGTACCACGTTGTAAAAAGGAAGTGCAGAAGCACATATAAAGACAATCACTATACAGAGTATTATTAACTAACCTGACAATGATTATGAGGGGGAAAAAATTTCCAGGAAAGGAAAGAAGAGTTTATTGAAAACAAGATGTGTCCTCAGTAGCATGTTATGGATTAGAAAAAAAACCTAACCCAAACAAAAAGTGACCTCTATTGATAATGAAAAACTTAAAATCATTAAACAGAACCGTGTTGTCTTACCTTGCCCTTTGAAATAGCTTTGTAGGCTGCTTTTACGATTAGGTAGGACCAAAAACAGTGCAGAATTTGAAGAACCAGAAGCAGCACATTGAAGACCCACAAGGCAGGAAAATTGCCCAGAGCTTCATACAGTTCAAACAATGTTGTATTTAATATCCTAGGGAAGAAAAAGGGACATAAAAATAATAACACTTTCCTTGAGGCAACAATCTCAAAGAAGTTATTTTTAAATCAAAACGACAAGTACTTAATTAGCTGGGATCCACATGGACAGTTGGTTTTCAAAGTAATAGTGACTTGGACTGAATAACACAGGTGTCTCCAGAGAAAAACAACATCAAAATGTTGCTTTCAATATTTAACTTGATTTGTAAACATTGCATACAGAAAACAAAGATCCTCAGTGTGCATTTCTTCTCTTCATCTATACAGCTAGCAGGTGTCAGTTGATTCAAGTATCTCCTTCCCTGATTGGTAAGAAAAATTACTGTATTCCATGTTTTTGAAATAAAGTTATTCCATCTCAACTGCCTCCAGTATGGGTTTGGTGCCCCCATATTAGCCACTTTTTGCACAAAATCCGATTTGCACACCACTTACGTACAACCAAGAGAGAGGTTTAGCAGTTACATATAGGACAGGTGAACAATGGGGCAGTGAGGGATGGGAGACCTTACTGCACTTATAAAAACAGAGGGACGAACTTTGTAATAGGGCATAAAACAATGGCTAATGGTTTTAAGCTAAAAGAGGGTAGATGCAGACTAGATCTAAAGAAGAGGATTTTTACAATGAGAGTGGTGAAACACTGGAACAGATTGCTCAGAGAGGTTGTAGACTCCCCATCCCTGCAAACATTAAAGGTCAGGTTGGACAGGGCTCTGAGCAATCTGATCTAGTTGAAGATGTCTCTGCTCATTGCAGGGTGGTTAGGCGAAATGGCATTTAAAGGTCCCTTGCAACCCTACTCATTCTATGATTCTAAGAAAATCAGGCAGTTCTAGACATCTGAACCAAATTTTTGAGAATCAGAATTTCAGATGCAGGCAGTAAACTGATGTTATAATGACTTCTAAAGCTTTGTGAATACAGCACTAACTTTCTGCCCAAATACTCTGTCACAGCAGGTGATTTCAATCTATCTTAGCAAGCAGCCTGAGAGCAGAGCGGAGAACAGATAATAGAAACAATGGCATTTTTAAAAACAAATAATGATCTGAGAATGGCTGTTAATTAGGGGGAAAAACTAAGGCAATATAAGGATTTGTCATCCTTCATCCATTTTTCCTGCTGATGCAGAAATTCATTAAAAACTCCACTGGCTTTCTGTTCTTTCCTGCTTGTTTTAAATAACCCATCCCCGCCAGTCACTAGATGGCGCGTTCAGCCCGACCCACACCGCGGGCTCATGGCACCGCGAGCCCGCATCCCGGGAACGGGGCGGCACCGGGAGCCCGCATCCCGGGAACGGGATGGCACCGGGAGCCCGCATCCCGGGAACGGGATGGCACCGGGAGCCCGCATCCCGGGAACGGGATGGCACCGGGAGCCTGTACGGGCTCCAGGGCAGCACACAGCTCACCGGAGAGGTTATGGACATTAGTCTCAGCTTTTTAATAAACAACCACATTTGCAACAACCCTTTCCAGCAACATAAAACCAGTTCGAGTAGTACTAACATGAAATATGTACAGACAACAAAACCAGAATACAACATTTAGTGGTAATGAATTATGTGTGAAACATCATTGGTCCAAAAATCAACTAGTGATTTCTAATACACTGGCCTTAATACTGTAGGGGTATTTCATAGTACTTCTACCTTTTTACTTTTGCCTTCTTACACGGCTTGAAGTTGAAATTTTATGACCTTCCTATACAGCTGTGTTTTTACGCTGTCTTCTGTTCATGGCATGAACACCAGAAAAGGAAAATGTTTTCCAGTTTGCAAAACCCTCATCATATTATTGCTTTTGTCAGGTAGAACTCTTCAGTCTCAGCTTTGTGCAATTTGTTCTGCTAGTGGTAGCTCTATTTGTCACAGTAACATCCCACTTTACAGTTCAAGGGGACACTCATCATACCAAAAAAGAGGTGGAGTTAGCACTGTTCTACTTCACCAGTGCTCACTGCAGTTCTAACCATTATATCAAATTCAAACTTGAAATCAACAACTCCTATATATAAAGTTACCATTGTTTACACACAACTGTCTTTATGTCTAAAATTTTAAACGCTACAGGATTGTAAATGAAGCTTCTGCAGGTTTCTGTTTCTATTTTTATTAACTGGACTAAATTCATCTCTGGGGACTTCCACAAAAGTCAAGTAAAAAAAGCAGCATTACAGATGAGCTAGTCCGCTCTTGCAGAACTGAGGAAGGAAGCAAGGCCAAAAAGAGTACTTTTGGTATCAAAAACAGTTGAATGTGAAAATTACTCATATGTTGTGTATTAGATAGGAAAATAAGCCTCAGTGAAAAAGCAGACTTCTTTCTAATCTGTTCATGTTTGGCAAACTAAGGACACGACTGGAATTCTTCATTAAAGCTGAAAAAAGGATCTCATTAATTGCTCAGCAATGCTAAGAGGGTTCAGTGGTCTGATGTGCAGGCTAGGTGTTCACATGGAGCTAAGGCTATGTCTAAGCACCTACAGAGCAGAAGCTGAGTGAAAAATACAGAAAACTACAGAAAAAATTGAGGTAAGCAAATAAACTCTGAAAATAAATAAATAATTTCATATTAGAAGTCTGAAATGGGGAGAAAATCCATAAGATTAGAGTCAAAATATAGAGAAATTCTACTTGTAGAGACCGATGAAAAAAGGGAGGGAAGACAGGTTAGACCACGTTCCATCAATTTCACTGCTACAAGTATTCAATGGAAGCATTTTCATCAGCTACACAGATAATGGGGACTGGAAATAGCAGCATGAAAATGGATTACCTGGAGGAGAAAGTGCCTATAAAATATATATGCAAATAAATCTTAGATTCAAATACTCAGAAAAACACTTAAATCTGTAAACACTCTTGCTGGGACTTCTCAAAGCTCTCCAGTGGTAAAATCCCAGCTTTTCATAATGAATTGTGGAAACTTTGATTCTTGGGTATCTGACTTGAAGCAGCTGGACTTGATCTCACAGGGGAAAACTACTTTAAGCTGAAAGTGCTCTACCTTTCTGAAAACTTTTGTCAGCATTTCTCAGATCTTTGCAATTTGAAACTAAACATTAGCTTCTGCTTTTGAAAATAATTTCTGGACTGCTTTTTTTCTGAGCCCCTGGAAGATTTCACAACACAATTTAATGCAAGGTATTCTTCCCTTGTTAAATGCATCCCGAGGAGGATTGTGCACCTGGCTATGTAAAGAACTCAGTTTAGAATATTGAATTAAGCAGTATGGCTGATGAAAGCAAATAAAAATAATTTCACCACTTAAGATCCAATCTACTCTTACAGAAATCTGTGGTATTTTTTCAGGAACACTGTCACAATATCCGAGCCACTGGGAGAGATAATCCTGTACTTATTGTACAACCACTCTAATTAAACACTCAGAATAAAATGAACACATTTACAACAACTACTAAACAATCACCTGCAACACATCAACAGTAACACAGGTTTTTCCTCTAGTCTCTAACTCTTTATCGGGGCAGCAAAGCAGCACTTGGGAACTAGAGGTAACAGATCCACACTGACTCATTAACATTACACTCCCTTCCCACAACTTAGTGGGCCCAAATCCAGGCTCTTGGGTATCAGCAGCTAATTCTTGGCAAGTTGATCCCTTGTCTTGCACGAAGGATGAAAGGAAAACCTGGATATGAAGGGAGAGAAAGAAAGAGAGGAATGGGTGGAAGAGTAAAATCCTTATTGACTGAGAACTGACAAAAATGTGCTGTGTTTGCTTCTGAAAGGATCCTGAGAGGAATGAAAAGAGGTGAAAAGGAGATCATGTGGAAGGAGTAGGTATTCTTCCAGGCAAGCAAGAAATTAGTGATAAACTGCAGAATGATGCATAGCAGGATGACGAGCACTATCATCAAATCCAATGGGAGCAGAAACTGTGCAGCTGAAATTGCTGCTACTGCAAGCTGCCTCCCCTTCTGCAGCACTGTCCAGTGACCAACATATTCTACTGCAACATGCTGAATTAAAGTCACTTCATTAACACAGCACAATAGACAGAAGTCTCGGATATGGCCAAGGACAGCACAGTATGATAGCAGCTTGTCTAAATAATTCAGAATAAATGCTTTTATCTCCATTATGTGTATATTAGACAACAGTATTCTGTATTGCACCATAATACCTGTATTGGGACACCTTTCAACACTGCATACATTGCCAAGAAAATAGGTAATTACATTTATGTAATTATGTAGTTACATTAATTATCCCATATAGTGCAAGTAACTCAACAGTACTCCTACCAGCAATGCTTTAAAGTTTCTGCCTTTTTTTGCAATTTTTCCTTTAAAAAACCAAACAATTGCACTTACTTCTTCCCCCAAAACATAGTATTTTATTCTTCATTATATGTGGTAAAAAGTGACTATGACCACAGAATAATGAGTCAGGAGTTCTAAATTGTGGATTTAGCTGTTATATTAACTTAGGTGATTTAAGAAATTTTCAAATTTCTTTACACAATTCATTTTTTGTTAAAGATAGGCACAAAGTATTGGCCACATAAAGATGCTGTGAGAATTATTAGCATTAGCACACTGTGGACTACTTCCTTAACAGATGCCATAAAACCGACAGGTAGAAAAAAATATCTCTGAGATTCACAGATAAGTGAAGAGCAGTAGAGTGTGAAAGCACATGTATGTACATGTTGATCAGCCATAGGATGAAAAATCAGATACATTTTATCAGTGGTCAAGATTCATCTCTGGGATTTAGACCTTGACTGAAACCTAATAGGACTTCATATTCCAGGCTGTCCTAGTTACTTTTAATGACAGTGCTACACAACAGACCTTACACACAGATGTTTCTGCATGAGACTTCAAATGACTTAAACAGTTTTTTACCTGAGAAATGTATGGAATCACACACAAAACAATCATCAAATTGAGGAAACTTTGGTTTATAGCATTCCATATACTGGAGTCCTCAAGCTGCAGTGCAGCTAAATATTTAATTATAGCAAATCCAGTACATAAAAGGCTATAACTGCCAAGTCTTTCATCTGAGTCTCAGCTTGGCCAGCTGCTGTGTCTATATCACTGTTCTGCTTCTTGGTTCTTGCTGAGTGGGAGAACAAGCTTGTTTCCCTTTTCAGATCCTGCTGTCTCTAACATTTTCAGCTCTCCAGAGTATCAGTGCATGGCAAATACAGGAGGAGTAGCAGAGACCCACTGTGAACAGAGAAGAGTCAGATGAACCAGTCACCCACACAGAAGCAATGAAGCAGGGAAAGAANTGATCTTTCAACAGCATCTCAGACTGATTCATCAGATTGTTTGGTTGGTGATGCTCATTACCCTCCTTCTTTTAGAGAGCTGATGAAAGATCTCTGCAAAATGCAGCGACAGAAGGAATATAAGCTATTGAGTCAGTATTCAGAGCAACACTAAATTCACACACTTCAATTTTATCAGTGAGGTCACCACCACATGGCATTCTGCTCACCCACAGCAGCCCTGCATCAGAGGATTTCCTGACATGGTACTAATACATGCTCTGCTGCTGTGGAGATGGGTGGCTCCTGTCCTAATACTAATCAGGAACAATATATCGTTGCAGAAATTATAGCCTGCCACTGAGACTGTGTTATTTTAAGCCCTGTGTGCAGATCAGTAGGATTTCCAATTACTTAACTAAAATAATGGAGCAGGCAGGAAATTATTCATGTTTGATGTATGTAGAAGAGAACTGATCAAGCTGTCACTGTCCTGGTTTCAGCTATGCTTTTCACCCAATTCCTTCTCATCAGCAGTTACTGCCCATTAGCTGATTTTGCAGCCACTGGTATGAATAGTAGCATTTACACTCTTGTGGATAGAAAAAAACAAAGATACAAGGTCATAGATACTCACAATCCAAACTCAAACCTCAGAAGAGTCCTTCATAGACATCAGGATATGGAGAGAACTCAAATTTCCTAGCAGAATGTAATTATACTCAGCAAGATATTGTATCGGTAATGTGTTATGGCAAAATGTTTGTGTAAAGGCCCATGATAATAACTCTCAGGTACGGAAGAAATATGTTATGCTAAGAACGACACATCTAGATCTGAAAATCTTCAGGCACACATAAAACTTATATATGAACAACAGAGAACACATATCAAGATCCATTTCCTGGCGTGCATGCTATTCTCCAAAGAGGAAAAGCATTTGTCGTAAACTACAGTTTCCAATCTTCGTAAAACAGAGTATCAAAGTATAAAAAAGCCATCCTTCTGCCCCTTTTTGTTGACTAAAAATAAGTGCAGTTGTGTTTAACTATATGCCACATCAATGTCTGTGAAATCATCCCTAAACAGTTTTCAGTTTAATCCAATTTTCTTAATAATTATTTATACTTATCTATACTAATATGGGTCAAACTCAACGAATGAGATGCCAGCTCCATCATGGCCATTGATCATGGCGTTCAGAAGTCATTTACTATTTCAAGCTGGTAAGTTATCTTACTCTCCTGCTTTTGCAGAGCTATGATTTTTACATCCCACACATGTCAGAAGCTTGCAGTAGCATTGTTCTGCTTTTGTATTGACTCTGTAGCACTACAAAATATGTGCCAGTAACAGCAAACCCTGGTGCTAAAGATATCTCTAAGAGAAAAGGGGCTGAGAAGAGACAGAATGTTTGCACAAGTTTAAACTACCTACCCAAGCTGATTTAAAAGTGGTTAAGATGTCTGGCCACAAGAAAATCACCCATGCTGCTTCTCTTACCCTGTGCCTCTTGCACATTTACACTTGGCAGAATAATTCTGAGCAAGAGAAATGCCACTGCACAGGTATTTTTCCTGTTTCCAACTGGAGCACAGGTTTTAAACAGGACATTTTTCTTAATAAAAGGAGAAGTAAGAACACCAACTGAATAGGCTATCCTTGACAACAGAAAGCATGATTAGAGCCACAGAGTACAGTCTGTAGAAACTAAAAATGAGAATAAGAATAGTTTTGGAAGTCTGATGAAATTTTTTTCATATAATTTTTTCCTGCTGTGATCACATGAAAATTTTAAAAACAGCAACACTGAGCAAATGCCACTTTTTGTTATTTACATTGCATGCCCATAATGGTGAATGACACCTCTAACCTTTCCATTTCTTATAGCTTCCCTGTAAATAGCTGGATCAGTATTAACCTGGTACTCCAAAGATTTCATCCTTGTTTCTTGTAAAACTCCAGAGGCCTGAGTTCACAAATGCTGTAAAAAATTTGAGGAAATAAAATAACTAGGCATTAGAAAGGATAACATCTGATAATGTTTTGTCAGAAGCAGATGGGATGACAACATTATATACACTCTGGTAAAGAGCTAAGACTAGAGTTGTGAGTAAATTTATAGAAACTTAGTTAATGAAACCTTTTTAATCCATAAATTGAAGTCTATGAGTACTATTGTTAGTTTGCCAAAACCTTGCTATTAAATGCTCTTGATAAACTGATTGATTATAAGTTGCCTGCTGAAACTACAAACAGACTGAAATGTAAGCACATCAGATAATTTTTGCTAGTTCTACAGCATCCACTCAATGACAGTATGAGTAGCATTAGGAATCAAGTATCAAAATCATAATTTATTCTTTTGGTATCTGCTACACACAAGCAACTTATGATTGTGCTCTGGTTTAGACAATATTCTGAGCAAAATTAACTTGAAACAGCGTCAGAAGAGATTATCTTAATAAAAAAGTTATTTTATTATATTAGCTAGGCTAGAAAGGTTTACAATCCAACAAGAGTAACTAAAACCACTGCAAAACAATTGTGTTAATTCAGAGTGCAGACAAGGTCTGGGCAGCTGGATTCATCTGGCTACCTGAATTCTTACTATATGAAGTACCTGACCAGGACTCCTGCTTTAACTACTGCCTGCATATTGCTTCGGCACTGTAGGGCACTTCTAAGGGTGGGCTGGAGCTTTCTGTTTTACCAGAATGCTCAGAGGGGTGAAGCAGGGTGACTCGGCTGGGGTCCACACGCTGTCTTCCCACAAAATACACATACTCCAAGGGCCAATCAGGAGAAAACGTGCCAGGAAAGAAAACCAGCATGAAAGACAACAGTTCAACTTCACTGCTTGTTAAGGGCTGTACAAACCCAGTCAATATCAGCTAAAGAACAAAACTAGGAAAAAGAGAGGGTCAGCAAATCTTTGTAGCAGCTGCTTCTTATGGGGTTCTGCATTGCCCTATTTTCTCAGAGAGAAGCTAATTCCAGGATAAATGAAAGGAAAGAACAGTGCAAACTGGCAATGCTCTATCACTATTTGGAAACACAGCGTGTGCATTAGTGACAGGGCTATGTCCCACACTAGTGCTCAGCCAGTGGTGGAACTCGGGAGGAGCTATTCTGCCAGTCATGCAGAGATGACTGCAAGTCTGGTAATAAGTAACTAGGGTTCACTACCGTTCATCACGGTGAACAGAAGTTAACTGTAGAATCACACCAGGCTTGTCTGGTTCATGCAGATGCTGACTGCCACATAAAGGCAAACAGATATCAGCCATGAGCCAGACTGTGTGTACAATCATGAACAAGCTTTAAAAACGAAAGAATAGCAAGGAACAAACTTATTTTTCTGAGGATTGGCTGACCCATACTTATATAAGGCACATTGGCACCAAAATCTCATTTAGCAGCCATACACCTGAAACAGCTTTGAATTTTAACAGTGAGAATTATTTTTTCCATTTTTTTCCCCAGAATATTTCCAAACAGACTCACAAACACAAGATCCAGCTAAGATGTACCTACTGGCATCAAACAAGACTATACCAAAGACAATACAAGACTATAATCAAAGTAATTGACTGTCCATCTTCACAGCTTTTAATGTGATACAAAACTCTGGACACTGACAGTGTACAAAGAGATCAAGAACAGAAGGGCATAATATGGACTACCTGGATTATACCAAATTGCCTAGATGAGAATTTAGGGGTCAGCATATGCAGAACATGACCTCTGTTCTCTGAAATCTGCTTCAATCAGCCTTTCATTTAAATCTGCACTATTAAGGCACTATTTTACATTTTTCAGTGCATTCATGCAATATGTGCATGCTCAGACCTCACAAGTCACATGAATGCCAAGTTTGTTTGCTTTTGTCCTCACCTTTTGACAGCAGTACTTGTCAGCAACACTTCCCTGAAACACAGATTTTTACCTCCCAGACAATATAACTCATTATAAAATTAATAAAAAAAAGTGAAAAACTCAGGAAAACTGCATGCTAGTAACTACTCAAAGCAATTTTAAAGAGCCTGAATTTAACTGGCTTGGTGCCTTAATCTGGTAAATAAATATAAACTGAGAGCTTGAAGTAACTACTTTACCCAATCTGATTAAACTAGCCAAGGGTTTGCATATTTTGTATCAATTTTTTGGTTGAGATTGCTTTCATTCTCCCTACAATCCTGTATCACCTGAGAAGGCAACATGTTCTCCCTGACTCATGGAGAGTTGTGTTCTATGCTGTAATTTGCTAGAACGGTGGTTATGTGCAAGTAGGAGAATTTCACAAGCAAAATGTCTTGTCAGTGAAAATAGCAGCTTTACTCCTACATTCACTTAGCAGCAGGAGGCAGAAAGTATCCTGGGGTTTTTGAATTATTGCTGAAATGAACTCCAGATGCCTGCAGAAAGACTGCTAAATATGTACCTAATTGCCAGTTTCTTTTGTCTTAGCCCTGCTGTTAAACACCCTTCAAACAACAGCATTTGATACATTCTGAATTCTTTATCAGCACCTTTATGCAAAATTAAATGGCACTTGTGCAAAGTGGCAGCACAACAGCACACCAGTGCTTCGGAAGCGACGTCTCTGGAAGCCTGTGTTGGTATTCACCTTCCTGCATGGGGGAAGTTTTCTTATAAATTACATCCTTGCTTTTACATTACATGCACACTGATTTTATACCCGCTCAGCTTTTATCCTAGAAAAATTTGCATGTTTATGTAATATTAATCAGGCACCAAATTTTGCTATTTTAAATTTTCAGCAAAGGAGAGCAAAACTATACTTCCTGGCCGGCTGCCACTCCAGTGAGTCATCTTTGCTGACATGCAAACTAATAGGGCTGAAGATTTAGAATTGCTGTTTCATAGAGGAAAAGGATTTGAGAAACACAAGCTCATGTATCCCATGGTTCATCCCTTCTAAATCTGACTCCCACATGCATTGCCCACAGTACAGCTGAGAACAATGAAACTGTCTCTGGCTCTATCTAAGGGTAGCCATTAGGAATACATACATCAAGGCTTTGGTGTGGAAATAAAATGGTTTTAAAAAATCAAAGATCATACATAACACACTGAAGTATTAGTATATTCAAATAAATAAATGTATTTTTCATTGATTAAGGGATATGCTAGTTTGGGCTGGCATAGACTTAGTCTTCTTCGCGGTAGGTAGTACAGGGCTATATTCTGGATTTGTGCTGGAAACAGTGTTGGTAATTCCAGGATGTTTCTGTTCTTGCTGAGCAGTGCTCATACAGAGCAAAAGCATTTTCTGCTCCTCACACAGCCCTCAGTGAGCAGAATGGAGGTGCACAAGGAGTTAGATGGGGACACAGCTGGGACATCTGCCCCCAGGAATACTCCACACTGTATGGTATTTCCCAGGTCATCATTACATACAGAGACCTGCTATCCTGGAGGTGGCTGAACACTTGCCAGCCAACAGGAAGTGGTGGAGGAAAGCCTTGTTTGGCTTTTCTTGTGTGCACAGCTCTTGCCTTAACCTACTGAACTGTTTTTATCTCAGCTCACGAGTTCTCTCACTTCTACCCTCCTGATTCTCTCCCCCATCTCACTGGTGGGAAGTGAGTGAGCAGCTTCGTGGCGCTTTGTTGGCAGCTGGGGTTAAACCATGACAAGGCAGAGAGATCATCAGTCACTGTGGTTGTGATAGGGAGTACACAGCACTGTCAGCTGCTGCATTCCTGTCAATGGAAAATCCCTGGCTCAGTCTTCTTTACAGTCTCCATGTATTTCTATATTGATAATACCCATTTTGAGCTTTTTCTGTGTTAAAAAGTCCTGCCTGTCTCAACCTTTCCTCATGTGAGAGGTACTCCAGCCCCCTAATCAATCTTGGTGACTATTTGCTGGACTGTCTCCAGTAGCTTTGTGCCTCTGCATGTGGCCTCACCAGGGCTGGTAGAAAGGAAGAGTCACCTGTCTCAGCCTGCTGCCCACACCCCTCCCTAATGCAGCCCAGGGTACCACCAGCCTTCGTTACCACAAGGGCACAGAACTGGCTCATGTTCACCTTGGTGTCCACTGGAACCCCCAGTTCCTCTGGTGCAAGGCTAATTTCCTGGTGGTCAGCCCCCAGAAAATACTGGTGCAGGGCCCTGCACTGCTTTTGCTGGACTTCTGAGGTTCCTGTTGGCTGTATCTCCAGCCTGTTGAGGTTTCTTCCCTTTGGATGGCAGCACAACCCTGTGGTGTATCAGCCATTCCTCACAGGTTGGAAACATGAACAAACCCACTGAGGGTGCACTCTGCCCAATCATCCAGTAGTTATGTAATTACAAGCCAATAACTTCATCAGAGAAGGTTATCAGGTTGGCCAAGTGTGATTTCCCCTTTTCAAATCCATCCAGTCCTCATCTGACTGAGCCTCCCCTTAAGCACAGTCACATACTGCAGTCTCCAGTGGCAGAAATGCACAGCTGAAATTGGGTCGTCCCTCCATTCCTCAATATAAAACAGAAAGCAAGGAAGAGGAGAAATCCTATGAGCAGGAATGCCACCATTTTTCCTATCTGAGATCATGGAAGTGGAAAAACTAGCTTATTTCATTTACAGAAATTCAGTGAATGGCCCAGTTGGCTTCAAGGAAGGACTGAGGAAGGGAAGCAAAACTGCTTAGGAAAGAAAAAATTGCTCCTTGAAGAAAATAGTAAGTGTTTCTGAACATGCAGTTTGTGTGTCTATGCATTTTCATGTTTTGTCATGTTTGTTCACCAACTCACACCACAGTAGGGACCAGGCATTATGATAACATCTTGAGAGTCATCAAATGCTAAATGAGACTTCTTGTTGTAGGGTTAAGCAGAGCTGATGACGTAGCTCCCTAAGGGCATCTTGGTCTTACTCTGTTTGCATTAACAAGACCTCAAAGAGGTGTCATTAGAGAGGTTTGAAAAGGAAACTGTAGCAGGGAGGTAGACATTGGCATCTGCAAATCCTCTGCATATCTGAATAAGGAGCTCGGTGGTAATCTAAATAAACTCTGCAAAGGGTACAGTTTCTGGCATTCTTGGGGCTTCCCAAGAACAAAACTGTCATTGTTATCTTCTCATGCAATGAAAGACCTCTTTTACTTTCCTAGAAATACAGATATCTGTGCTAGTTCCGTTTATAAGAAAGGATTAAGAATAGAAAAGAGCCAAGGCAAACACCTCTCAGCCCTACTCATATATAGTGCACAGGTTGCAGAAAAACTTTAATGCGTTTTTACAATGAAGTAAATCCATGTGTTTCCTAACTAGCCATCTGCCCTCTGGATGCAGAAGATCCTAGCTAAAGAATCAAATATCCATGTTCAGTCTGTGTGCATGCATGCCTGTGTACCTACAAGATAGTGTGAGCACATGCAAGCAGCTGACTGACTGGGGAGATGTGAGATTACACTAAGAGCTGTGTAACTGCTTTCTATACATGTGTTACACAGCTGCCCCAGGAACCCCAATTCAAAGGAGAGGGGGAAAAGGAGTAGCCTGCAGTATTACAGGCAAATGTAATTGCATGGCAATAACATCCTTATACAAATTTCAGCAGGCCAGACTTTACTCATTCCACTGTGTTTTTCTTTAAGCTGAAAGTGTTCGTGAAGCATGTACTGAAAGCTATTGAGAATATCCTAGCTTCAAGCTGAGCTGCTTGTTGGTTTTTTGGTGACTAATATTTTCATTTTCCTCTCATTTCTTGCCAACACAGCCAGCCACCTGCTAGTCTGAAGCTATGCTGTCTCCAACCCACTTCTACCTTAAAACCAGCAGAAGCCCCAGATGTTTCTCATCTTGCACACACTAAACAAAATGGCACTCTAGCAAATAGGCTATTTCAGCACCTGGTCATATCTGAAACTCTCCCTGGTGCTTTGGGAAACAGAGTAATGGCAATGAATCGTGTTCAACTATAACATAGTTATTTCCAAATCTGTTTGGTCCCTAACATTTGAGGGAAACAATGTCCTTACTCACCATAAGGGATATATGCCAAGCCTACTGACAATGAAGACAACGGCAAATGTAAGGAACAGAAGGTCACTCAGTTTTTGACACTTGCAATAGTTTGCCATTTTGGCAGCCTGCAAAAGAAAAATATGTCTTTTTACTTCCATGAGGACAACTGAGTTCTCTTGTACTGTGTATAAGCTGTAAGAAAAAGAAGAAATCAAATTTTTATGACATCATTAACATTTTCACTGGGCCACCTCACAGTGATCTTGGAACTCCCTCCACCAAGCAGCTGGAAATTATCCTCTTTGGAAAAAAAAATCAAATCAGACTACATAAAACTAGAGTATGTGTTTAATTTCTTTATTTCCCATTCAATTTCATTTTTGAGATTCTACAATTTCAGATTCGCAAAACTCTTCTAAACCTTTTATTGAACCCCAGTGTGTTTACAGTGTCTTTGTCCCCAACCTTTTCACCTGCTTATCTCTCACCTTTGCATTTTCAGCATCCATCTATCTTCCATGTGCTCCATGCTCTGTGACCTTATAGTAGCAGCTATAGATAAACTTTGTCTCAATTCCTCCAGTACACCCCATACACTACATTTTTCTAAAGCATCTCTTCTTCCTTTTCTGCCTATACAGAATAGTTTCCACCTCAAAGATTATACTCCTCTCTTTTAAGTATTTTTCCAAGGTTCTCTTTTCAACTTCTGCTTTCTAACTTGTTGCCTTATGCTTATATTTACATGCTTTTCTCACTTGTCTTCATGCAGTCTTCTGACTCTCCCAGTGAAGGACTCACTAATTCATTACTCTTCTCTGAAACTGCTCATTAAAACATTGATCTTCCCAGAAGTTTCTTTGCCCTTTTCTCCCTGAAGAAAATGGCATATAGGGAAGGAAGCTTGTTTTGAGATGTGTGTGCTGCTTCCACAGTATCAATGTGTGCAAGCAGTTAATTATTTTAAAATAACATCTGCTTTGAGATAGGGACAGTCTTTCTTCATGCTTTCTGTCAAATGTATCCAGAGAGTCCACCTAAGTCACTGGGTACTCTTTTGTGTACAGTTAACCCACTGGGAGCCCTTTCAAAGCTCCTTTCTGAGGGGACCTGCATCCAGCTCCCAGTATCCCAGAAGATACTTGTGCAGGCTTTCCAGAGTGCTAAGAGGGAGCAAAATTACCACAACTATGCATACAGAATATGATTCTGAATGCAGAATTCAAACCAGAGAAACAGATAATCTGGCTGCCAAAACCAAACCTGCACTTTTGGATTTACCCAATTTCTGCAATGTCCCCACTAAAAACCTGAACATGAAGAATATGTCTCACTAAAGAAACCAAGTTAGGAAGCTCCCAGAACACAAGGAAAGCCACTACTGCTGTGAAGAAAACCTAACCCTTCTGAATGAACCCTATTTTCTAGAGGACACAAATGAATTCCCAGCAGTTCATACTCACAGCCTGGCTTTGAGGAAAAGAGAACATTTTGGTGCCAATGTACAAAGCATTACTAACTTCCTTGCTTTTCAGATAATGGAAAATTCAGTCCAGGAATTCTGGATGTATTTCCATGGTGGCAGCCTAAAAAAACTGGTTTCGTAGTGCATGAAGCTGATATTACAATAGCAACTTGTAGTAGTATCATGTCATTTCTCAAAAACAGTACAACTACTGGGACAACGGTTCTCAAATAACAAATTATAATAATTCTACAAATTACAGTGGTAAAAAAAGACTACAAAAAAAGGGGAGTGAATATGTTGTTGTTGGATGGAATTTAGCCACCTAAGACAGTAGAACACAATTTTCTGAGTTTAAAAACCATGACTACAACTGAGTAACACAGCATTACGTATTCCTGAAAATAGTACTATGGTTCTTCCATACTTCCACAAACCTTAAGACCTGTGGAAAAAATTTCACCTCCAGTATTCCCACCAATGCACACCACATTTCACAATGAGAATAACAAAAAATGGTGCTTTCCAGCTTTCCACTGGATGTGTTTTATTATGAAATGGTAGATGGAAAGAGTCTAGTGGCCTCCAGAAATAGCTTTTCATTTTTACAAATATGTAATAGGTAACAGAGGTCAGGTGCACAACTGACCCCTCATGACAAGATATTTAACCAACTTCTTTTGCAGTTTGATAGTTTTCCTCCTCTGCACTAACTTTCCCCTCAGTAATGTCAGCAGTGTGCAAGAGTCCATCTCTTCTCATAAGGCATCAGTGTTGTGACCCACTGCCCTATGAACTTCCAGTCAAACCAGACTGAAAGAACTGACTAGAAAGACCACTGAAGTATGTGCCCATGAGGAAGTGTATCTGGTCAATGTTTGCAGCTCCGGTGAGAATACCAGCAATTCCTCTTAGTGAATGGACAGAGGGTAAAGTTTTAGCTAGACTAGTATAGCTGCTCTCCAGTGTTTTTATAGTTCCACAGACACTGGTCTGATCTAGAACGAACATCTCTAAGTATTTCCTTCTGGTGGTGAGAGAAGAGGAATGAAGAAAGTTTAGGTGAAGTCACAGCTAGCTATACACATTGCTAAAACAGAAAAATAAACTTGCAAAGATGTGATTATCATGAAAAATCCACATTCTCTTTTGATTTCTATCTCAGGCAGCATGTGCCTTCTAGATTTAAAAAAAAATAAAAAATAAAACCATATTTACAGCACTACTGAATCAGAATGGCAGAATCTCAATTTCGCAATAGGTGACTCACACAATGAGTCTCTATTCTTGCATAACAGGTATTCTTGCAGGTACTTGAATAAAAAATAATTTCAGACAAAATAGTTATTAACTTTGGAGGAGAGTTCAGAGACAGCCAAATTCCAGATGACCCACAGCTGTCTAGTAAATGATGCAGATAAAGGATGATGACACCTCTAACTTGCCACTATGGAAGTTCCAGACCATCTTGACTTAAAAGAATTTCAATCATCCCTTCTTCTCCAAATACAACTGCTTAATGCTGGTACTGGGATCCAGAGGCATGGGAAGCTGGAAAACCAGAGGTCAGCTCACTGGCCACACCCAAATAAGCCACTAAATTGTCCAACACCCTCTGCCCAGCAAAGCAGAGCAGAAACATACCGTGACACCTTGATTCTTTTGGAGACAGGGTTATTGCTCCACACACCATGTCACGGTTTAAGAACCAGGTGACCCACTTTCACCACTTTCCAGATTTTGCAACTTCAGCTTTTGATTTTACCATGTTGTATTTAAAATCTGAAAGTAACCCTCCCAGCCATGCAATGCATTACCAGTCTCTGCTCTGTACAAACAACATATTGAGGGATAAACCAGTCTGAAATCAGAAGAATTTGTGCTGCTACAAGCACAAGATATTTAAGCAAGGAAATACACTATATTAATCACCATTACCATCTTGAATTGGCTTAGGAAACACTTGTTCTGCATAGCAAAAAGATTCTACCTGCTGACAGGATGACATACAAATTATCTCACCTCTAGGACAATATCAGCCGCGTCATGGAGACATAAGATCAAGGTTCCCACTCGTGTCAAATTGGTTACATATGAGAAGGTAATCAGGGTGACTGTTACAATGTGATGTGTAAACATGATTCCAAAATCCTAGAGCAGCAGAAGCAAGGAAAAGACACAAAAGCCAAAAAAACAATGAAGCAAACACTGATATTCTGTACTTATATACAAAAATGGATGGTTGTTTCTTAAATCCAGCATTATATTTAAGTTATAAAAAGATCTATTATGTTTGTGCATTATACACCCTGCTCTATATTTAATTTAGACTGAATAAAATAATCATTGTATGTTAATCAAATGCAAAAACATTATTGAAAGCTGGGCAATGACCACACTTCTCAGTTCATAGTAATTTAGCCTAATAAAGTAAACATTTGCAGTTGAAGTTACTTTGAAAAGGCATATGTCCATGCAAATCAAATTCCACCACGCTTTTTATGCACCAAATAACATATAATTATAAAAATATGCGTAACCAAGTGCCAAAAAATGCACCATTCAGAAGAGAGAAAATAGCTACAAACAAAGGCTAAACACATTTCCCGTGCACTAGGACAACAGGCACCTGCCAAGGACAACTGAGAGAATAGAATCCCAGATTGAGGCTTTTATTTGTTTGCTTTTAATCAAGGTGCTTTGTCTTCACACTGTAACAGGGTCAGAAAAGTCTTCAAATGAGCTGGTGCATCTCCTCCTAACTGGCTCTAATCCACTGCCTCCCAAATGATGCAGGCTAGCTAGCTGGTCTCCAGATCAGTAATTTTCAGTTATTTGGCCACAAAAGAACTGTTACTATTGAAAAATCTGGGAGCAGTGAAGCTCCCAGAAGTAACATCACATTCCCAGATACTTGTGCCATGGAGCAGATAAAGAAGAGGGAACAGCCTGCCTGTCTGGACTAGGCTCCCAGACTGATTAATGAGAGAACAGGTCCTGCAGAAATGAGACTCTTCTCAGCAAGGCACCGAGTCAGTCAGAAATAAATCTTGTTGGTATTTGCTGAACTACCTGCACAGCTTTGAGAAAGTGATATAAAAACCCTTAAGAAAAGATCACAGGCAACATTTAACTGGGAAGTTTCTCTATGCACCAGACACAAAATTTGTAGCACAGCTCCCAGCAGATCTAGTGGCTCTCATGCAGAGCTGTCAGAAAGGAAAGAGATCTAGTCAAAAGGAGCAGTTCCTTCAGGCAGCCTGCTTACCTAGAATACTGGGAGGTGGAATTTGGCTTTCTGATAGCTTTTGCGGGCCAGCCCTGCTGAGCTGTGGTAGTCTTCAGCTAAGTGGCCCACAACAGAGAAACTGAAACTGTGCCTTTAGAGGGGCACCATCTGGTTTGCAAAGGAACTGAAGGTACCTGTGTCAGGCAAGAGGGCCCTATGGAAAGTGCCATGAGCTCCAGCTAACACAGGGGCAGCTCTGGAAAAGCAGCAGCTCCAGCCACTGACTTGCACTGTCTCTCCAGTGCTGAGGAGTGTAACTGCACAGTGCTCCCACAGCTCTCTTTGGGAATGTAGCAGGCATCTCTGTTTTTAAGGACATGCAGTGCCACTGCCTCTCAGTACCAGCACATGCATTCCCCGCAACATATACCTGGAGTCCATGGAAAAACCTGCAGCTTGAGCAATCTCACTAATTGAAGAGGGACAGGATCTGCTCCCAGCCTATCACTTATGTATAATGCTATCAGGTGCTACAAGATCCTATTTCCTACTCCTCAGCAGACACCACCAGTACCTCCAACACAAAACTTAGGAAGGGTAGGAAGGCAGGGAATGGGAGAAAAGATAAAATTACTACAAGCAGAGACTCATATGCCAGTTTAGTATACACTCAACATTTCTCAGCCAGGTTATCTGGCCCCTAGAACCATGAAACACAGTAAAATACATTCAGAAGTCATATCAAGCCATTGCTTTAAATCCATTTTCTTCAAGCAGACAGAAGAAAAAGACAATTAAAGGCTGTTTCCCTTTCTGAGCATCCTCAGGGAAAACAAGGGTATGGCATCTCAGTCATTTCAGTAACTACAAACTCACACATGGCGACCATTTCACCATTTTACAATAATAAAACCAGCAAAGCACCTACCTTATTCCATGGGATTAGAAGTAAAATACTAGTATTGCCCTATGGCCATACTACAACCTAGCTCTTTACCTCCTTCACCTGCATGTACTATGGCACTGTTCTTAATTTTCCTTCCAAATGCAATTATGTTAGCACATAGGCAGTTCTTATGAGGCAAAAAGTCAAGCAGAAAATCTCCTCTGTTTTCACAGCTGACACATTCATGTTCTACAAATACTGGATTTCTAGTCCCCCTTGGATATCCTTCAAGGCATTCCTGACAATATGGATTATTCCTAAGCAATCCTAATGTTCTTGGGCAGCAGTCTCCTGTATTTTTGCATGAGTCTTCTTAAAGAAAGATGGGGGAACTCCTTCTGTAACAATGTTTCTTAAAAGACACAGTTACTTGACTCTGCCACCTCTGAAATGGGAGTGCTGGACTGACCCATGGAAAACTGTTGGAAATAAGTAGCAATGATATAAATAAGACTGCTCTGTTATTGGGATTGTTTCTTTCCTATCAGTGACATTTCCTCAGGTCATTAATTAATACTATGCTCTGAAGATGCAACCTGTTAGATTTTATTTATACACAAGGGTAATGAACACATAAATACCAAGTGGTACCTGTGTTCCCAGCTTACTCCAGCACTTTCACCCATATATAGTGGAAGAGCAGCTGTACAGGAATAGGCTTTTTAATTTTGGGTTTTGTTTTCTGTTTTTAGTTAATGTCTTTCAAATCATATGTATGTTTGTGAAAGATATATTTATTTACAGAAGATTCATAGCCTCCAGTTGTAACTGCTGGAAGACATCATGTGCCTATGTTAAGAAAATCTGGCGCTAAGAATAGGAGAAAGAGCATCAGTGGGAAGAACACAGAGCAGACAGCAGAGAAACTCCATGGGTCTCAACTCGTAGACAAGCCCTCCAGAATTAAGGCCTCTGCCACCCATATTTGTTTAACATGTCACACTCACTGACTGAACTGCCAAGTGGCCACTGAGCATTAATGCCACTGAAGAGCAAAATATCATATTCATGGCTTATATTACAGATAACAAGGAAAGGGAAAGGTCTGAAAAATATATGCAATCTAAACTGCTTCCACTGAAACAAAGGAAATAAATTCAGTGTCTTTCTTTACTAAGAAAAGTCTCTTTGAAGAAAGAAATCTAGTATCCAAATTTAGCAAAATATTATATAAATTTTCTAGAATCAAAACTCAGCATTCAAGAAAATTAGCAGCTACAGAACATTTTATTCTTGGAATGAGTGAACAGTCATTTAAAAAAAATAAAACACAGAAGCTCTAGGAGTTGCCAAATCCTTGGAAATAAAAGGTGTGAATATAGAAAGGTCTCCTAAGACCATCTAAAGACCTGTTAAAACACTGAGTAGAAATTTTATACACTCCTTTAAAGGTATCTGCCAAATATTTTTCTATTAAACAATACATCAGGTGTCTAGGAAGCATGTAAATAAGCCTTACTGCTTTTAAGGTTCACCAGGTGCTTGTGAAACTAACAAATTTCCATAATTTTTTTTTCAGTGTTTCACAAAACAGGAACATGGGAAACTGGAAAAAGATGATGAAACAGCAATTCATACTAGGTTTCGGTCTTTGAAAATGAACACCCTTAAGGGAGAATATCATTACAACAACATAGTACATACTTATGAACCTAAAATCAGGCCATTATAAAACTTCAGAAGTTCATACACAGTTCACTGACTTAATGCCAATAGTAGGTTTGTGCAACCGTCTAGTTTGCTCGCACCTCCAGTCAAGCAAAGAAAATCTGGTGGAATTTGTAACACCTACATAAAGATAAACAAGTATTTGAAAGTCAAAAAACTCCTGGAAGTCATTGTTGAAGTCATCAGTTTGCTAGCAGAGAAGAATAAAATGGAGATGCAAAACAGCAAGTACATTCCTCTTGATCTACAGTAAGTAAAAGACCAGTGCTGGAGTTAGGCCAGTGCTGAGGGCTGCTGCTTCCAGCAAGGACACACTGCACCTCTCTTCAGACAAACCCAACTACATGAAAAAAAGCACTTGGCTGAATTCCTGCAGCACACAAGACTGCCTGGGCACTTCTGACCATCCCAGAATACAGCACAGCCACTGCTGCTGAATTTAAAGTATCTAAAATGATAACCAAGACTTAGATAAAAACATTCCTTTCACTTTAACATGAAAACATCAGCAACTTAACTCAGGTTGAGAACTGTTAATCTGCTCCATACAAGCCAATTGTGAAATATTACAATAGCATCCGATATTAGCTAGCAAATTTCCTGTTTCCTGTTTAACAGATCCCTATTTCATATGGGCACCATTCCACACATTGCATATTGGGTGCATTACAGGGTTTCCACTTTTTTTTTTTTAACTTAAAAAGCCTTCTTTTAAAAGAGAACTACTATGGTGTTGCAAGAACTGGTTTCTCTGTCAAGCTTGTACTCCTTTTTGTCAGCTACCGTAAGTCTTCAGTACTAACATTTTTCAACGCAGTGGGTTTCTTTGGCAGCTTGCACTCCAAACAGTTTTACTGTGTGACACACCTGCATTTCTCCAATCTGATCTTCCTTGTTATCAATTTTGCTTACATTACCAAAAGAGCTGCCTCCACAGTCCAAACCAGTGAGTGATCTAATAGGTTATTTATAAATATGGCATCTCCACTGTTCCCTGCTGGGTGCTGATAATGAAAGGCTTTTGACTTGCTACCACTGCACTGCAGATGTTGTGCTCCTGCGCTCTGCTGGACACTGCACGTTCTCAGACACAGCAGGTGCTTGGGTCACCAAGTGGATCTGGTGCTCTGGGCTCAAGCATCTCAAAGCTGTGGCTGGGGTGCTCTTGGCTGCTAGCAATCCACTTCCCCACCTCCATGTCCCATCCTATTTCCACAGCAGGTTGCCCTAAACTTTTTCTGATAACAAGTCATTTATATATAACTAAGAAACAGACTTGGCCCCTGCAGTTTAATATATTAGCCAATATTACTCTTGATTTAAATTCATCTCCACTATCATACAGCTCCTTTGAGAATTGTTTCTCTCTATCTTGGTTTGGGAAATTATACTCATTTCAAGCTCAGAATGTTTAGCATCTACAGACAATGCAAGCAAGGGATTTATACGTATTAATCATAAATTGATTGTTTTATTTACAATTTATCCTCTAATACAGATTTAAATTTTGTGGATGCTTTCTTGAGATTTCTACCTCTGGAATAATCTGGAAATCCAAATAGAGGAGTGTGTTTATAGATAGGTAGCTCTGGCATAGGACTCCCAGGAATACACTGTGGTTCTAAATGACTGGTAAGTTTATTCAGTCATACTGCATCCTTCATTTACTCTTTTCAGAGTTATGCTACTGCTAAAATTCTAACAAACAGGAATTTTTCCATTAGCATAGCCTACAATCATTTATTTAAATGACAGCTGAGGTAAGCCCATAAAGATATTACAAAATCCTTTCAAACTTTTTAAAAAATTGATTTTGAAACATTAAAGCCCCTGCAAAAATAGCTCAATGGACTGTTGTGCTGCTCGTTCTGCTATTGACTAGGATACTTCTCAGAGGAGAGAACTTGGAATATGGAGCAGGTTGCAACTAGTTCTGGAAAAATATTTCTATTTGGACAGTCTTTTTTTTTTCATTAACAACCCTCTAATAGCAAAGCTCACTTGCATGACTACAAGGGTAAAAATTAAATATAACATCACTTTTTAATATTAAATGTTTTTGCTGTCCTTTTGTAGAAAAAACTGAAAGCCCTCATAGATCTTATCTCACAAAGTGATACTGTAAATTTAAGAGGCAGTCTTGCCCTTTTCTTGGTATTTCATTGTTTAACTCTTAGAAGAAACAGTACATCTACCAGATACTGCCTGTTCAATTCCATTCAAGTCACTGCATGAAAGCAGAAAGTTCTTTTGGGCTTCTGCTATTTGCCCTTCAATATTTTCTCCAGGCTCTTCTTTCCATGTGCAGAAAAACCTCATGTTATTGTAAAAAGGAACAGAATAAGACAATCCCAGTTTCTCAGTGATTAGTATCTGCAAGAGTTGAACACTAGAAACAACTGTATTTCCAGTTCACTGCACATGTAAAACAGGTATTCCTCAAGTAAAGAATGATATGCTAAAGCTTAAAGCTCTTGGTGCTTTTAGTCTCATTGTTCTTACCTTTCTTTTGACGTCAATGAATTGAGAAAACATTAAGGACCAGTAGAATGACAATTCAACTATGTAGTAGTAATGAAGGTCAGGCATCAGTGGCTGAAAGATGGAGATGAGAAAAGGTTAATAGAGTCTAACTGACAATACAGGCAGCTGTGGTCTTTAGGAGACATGTTTAATCACAGGTGACTATTGAATTATATATATATGCATCCTATGTAAAAAAAATGATGATGGTTGCCTCTTTCAAACTTTGATGGCTCTGGAAAAATAAAGCTCCTCAGCATACTCTCTTCTAATGTTTTAGCCCTGACAATACTGTAATCTAAAAATTATGATGATGTTCATTTGGAACCCAGAGCAAACTAAATTATGAGTATTCCTAAGTCTATTTTGAAAGTTTACTTGAAACATCTTCCTGTATATCAGTAATGTGGGTTTAAAGCATAGCAAAAAAAGAAAAAAACAAACAGTGCTAGAGTAGACTAGAAAAAAATTAATGCTAGTATATAATCTCACCAGCTCATGATGAAAATGTGGGCTTTGAGCAGGGCTCTTTATAACAGAAATGCCTACTTTTGAAGAATTTAACCATTTTTGGGGGACATACTAACATTTGGAAAGAAGAAAGTAAATTTATCCAAGCATCCTGCCTGGTATACAACATGGTTACAGAGCTGTTTCGAAGTAAAAGAAATAAAAATAATAATGCACAACCAAAACCAACCTGGGGTAACTTCAAAGAAGGTAACTGGTGGCACACATAGGCTCTTTGACCCTCAGCCTAAGAGAGCCAGTCCCAGGAGCCACTCTAATTTCCATGCAAATGTGCCTCCATGATAGTCATGTCTTCCATGGCAGCAATAGACAGAGACACGGGCAAAGGAGAAGCTCCTGAGGGGACATCCCAAGGGATTAGATAAATCATCTCTAGAGCAGCTTGCACTGGTACAACTCTGTACCCAAGCAGGATATGAGCTGTTTCCACTGGCAAGAGGTATTTCAGTTGCACCTTTTATTCCCATTCCCTTTTGCAGACAAGTTCTTCGCAGCTGAAAGCCAGTCCTTGGATTCCCAGGAAATGCTCTATGGGTGTTATTTTAATATAGATATATGCTTATGCTTTGTGAAAAATGTGTAACTCAAAATCCATCCTTTAAAGCCATTTCTTAGGCCAATATAACCATTTTCTGAGTTAGAGAGACTGCCAACAGACTTTTAATCATGTGTAATTAAAAAAGGGAAAGAAAATTAGAGCTTGAAATGGACTGCAACTATTATACCCATTATTGCAAGGGAACTCACTAGGGAAAATTTCTAGTAAAAAATGAGGATTGTCAGCTGCTTTATTAACAATACCATTTCTAAAGCCATACATAGTGATAGTGTAGGGCAACTCTGAAGATGTTACTGATTCCTTTGATGCATTAAGTTTTAGCTTTCATATTTCTCAGATTCTGTGCTGCCTTGGTGTGGGACTCTGAACTTCATATTAAGTGTTAGGAAGTTCTCTTCACAGGGTAGCCGGACAAAATGATCCTTTTCCAGCCCGAGAACCAAGGACACCACTACAGCTTCAGGCCCAAAAAGTATAAACAACAGCGAGTTGAGGGGAGTGAGCCAGGAGGATGGGACTTCATAACCTGAAGCTGTAACTGGACAATTGACCCCAATGTGTGGATCGACCAAAACATAAAAGTGTGAAAATGTGTGACCAGGATCCATCTTGGATCCATCTTGGGTGTAGCCATGGCTGGGCTCTTGTACTGCCCAAGGTGTATCCTTTGACGGCCTTTCAATAAATACCTACTTTATTCCCTTAATTCTGTCTAGCCTCTGTTCCAGGTCAGCCTCTAAAGGCATCACCTTCTTTGATCAATAGTGAGTTTAACTTAGTTCAAATGTAAGGTTCCAGTTCTCCATAGACTTAACCTCAATAGGTTAACCTGTGCTTATGGCAGTGTTGCAACCTAAAAGATCCGTTTGACTGTATCTACAGTAAAGTCCAGCTGGATTTCTGCAGTGCATTGTTGAGTAATTTACAAAGGAGTAGTAGCAAACAAAAGATTAGAAACTTGATATAGTTATGGAAAAAAACAACAGAACAAATTGAAAACCCAGTACTTAGCCCTAATTAGCACCCAGTAGACATTTTTATCTTCAAGACAATTATTTTCATAATGACTTTAATTTGACAGTTACCTTTATGTTGGACCCTCACCACTACTAGAATGATATTAGATATAGTAATTTTAGTTCCCATACTCTAAAAGTTGTAACCAACTTTCAAAATCACTTTGATCTTCTGCTAAGTCTGGTAGACATATTTTTTTCAATCAGTAAGCTTCATGGTCTTCTATTTTCAGTCAACCTCTTATTGCATGTAATAACACAAAAAAGAAGGAAATGGGGCTGAGAGGCACCAGTGAGTGTAGCTATATCAATCTAAGAAACAGTTGTACCTAAAGGTTCTGAGGGATTAAGTTTCAGCACTTCCCCCATTCAATTTCTGCTGCTACTTTCCTAATGTTCAGTTCACCCTCCAGTCTCTGGGTGAAATTTAAGTCATTATTTCTTCTGAGGCTACATGACCAAATTCCTTCAACCTTTCTCAGATCAATATTTCTGCTAAACTGTCTCCATGAAACTATTTCCAATGGAGAGACAACCATCAAGAACCAAAGCATCCAAACACAGTTCTGTTCAGTCTGTTCTGTTAAGGGCTGTTGACAGAAGGATTTATGTGTCTTTCAGACAATACATTTCTTCACACTTTCCAGTCAGGCAATTTCCCCCCTCCCCTGCACTTTAGGGGAAAAAAAAAATACCCTAGACAGGTTAAATTTCTAAAACTGCAAATTCTTCCCTGGAGCTTCCGGAATTTAATGTGTGCAATTCAGCTACTATGTTCATCTTTCCCATCCTGAACTCCAGCAAGATGGGAAGAATCTAGCAATGTTCTAAAATGCTGAGTAGCCCATTCACACAAACATGCTGGCACAAAGCTCCACCATAATAAATAGAGAGGTCTGCAGAAGTGTCATGTTTGTTTTTAGACAGCACTGTAACTTTTACCTGATATGGATACCCGCTCCAGCACTGCCTGGTATTCCAGAGCCAGGGTGTCTGAAAGAAAGAAAAAGCAAAAAGGTCTGTACACACCACTTTGTGCTATGTTAAGTGTATATATTTAACACTAATGAAGGAAAAAAATATAGGAACAGCTTAGATTTCACATTTTTTGATGGAGGCTACAAAAACTGAATAGAACAAGGAGACTTCTCAGAGTTTCACAGCATGAATTAGAGCAACTCACCTGTTTTTGTTGGTATCCCATGACCTCACTTTTGCAAGAGTGCAGACTGAAAGCAACCAGCTCATGCTTGGATGGTCAGATCTCACACTATATTCTCAATAGCACGGGAAATTTTGACTTCAGCCTGCTTAAATGTTTTAAAGATTCCTTGCACATGCCTTTATATATAGGCATTCTTCCATATAGGATCCATCCTGCATCTTTACATAGCCTTATCTGCTCTACATTGCAGTATAAAGGGGACAGCACATCATTAGTACGTCTCCTGGATTAAGGCAGTGCACAGCATACACTTACAGCACTAAATAATTCCCCTAGATCACAGTTTTTCAAATAAATCCTCACTGCCTGAGAGAAGGCATGTTCTTGTTTCCACCATCAGGTGGAGCAGCTCAGCTCAGGCAAACCATCATACCAAACTCATCCAAAATACAATGGGTGAGCGTCAAAGCAAGAAAACGGACACTAGGCAGAATTTAAAGCCCTAGGTTGAGAATCAGGCTAGCTAGGAATGATTTTTGAATACGCCCTTTAATGAAAAAGAAGATAAAATTAAATTTTCACACCCATACCCCCAGTGCTCCTGTAATGCAAAGAATAATTCCTGCAGTAACCTGAAAGGAATACCAACATTTGAAGTAACAGACCTCCTAGAGTTTCCCATACGTCTCTCTCAAGGATGCTGTAAGAATGATTAAAGTCCATCCAAACTTATCCTTCCCTCCATTAGGAATAATTTCTTCATGGAACCAATTAATTGGTTCAAACATCTCCACAGTGTTTGCTACTATTGTGCTATACATGTTTCCCTCATTTCATGCAATTAAAAATAAAAGTCTTTAGAAACAGTCACAGCACTTCTGCAAAACAATATAAAGAATCTAAAATATTTCTCTCTGACAGCTGCCTAAATTAGATCCACACAAATATTCTAGGATAATTCACAGTTTTAGCCAGGTTTGAAGAGCTGTAACTGTCTGCATATCATATTCAACAAAAGATAAGAGATGCTTCCCACCCAATTATTTTGCTGCCTAAATTACAGGTTCTAGCAAAAAATGCATATTTTTCTCTTTCAAATATTATGACATCTTAAGGCTTCTTCATACAGATGCTTGCTGCAGGAACTACAGATACAGAGGCTTATGTAGAATTAAAATGCTGATTGCTAAATAAAATAGGCCTTACTTGATGAACCTATAACCACAGTGCCCTAAAGGGTATCACAACTGACAAATGTAGTGTATGCATTAAGCCTCAAAGCCCAGTACAGCAGAACATATGCCTCTTCTGAGCCACATAAGGCTCAGAAAGCCATGCTGCCATCTCAGACAAAATGCTTCTGAGCAGCTGTTTGGAAACCTAATGGATCCTCTGCGGGCAAGAGCGCTTAAAATAGCAGGATTCCTACACCACCTTCTTACCCTTCTTTCCTCACCACTCTCTCCTCCCCTTGATTTGCCTTGGCATCTCTGAGTTGCTCTTAAGAGCTTTAGCAGCAGGGCACTGTGGTTATGCTTGTCCTGGAGGGTTTTAGGGAAGAGATAGGTAGAGGAAGAGCTTGGTTTAAGCATAGCCTTCCTCTCTGACCTCCACAATGAGCCCTAGACTGCACTCAACATCTACATGTAAACCATGGTTATAGCAGGACCAAGAAGCATCTTGTTTAGTCCTCTGTGACCATCTACTCTCTATAGGCTTCAGCAGGAAGCAACAATCAAAAAAAAAGCTCACACAGTCTGCAGTGTGAGACCTAAACCCTTCAGCAAAAGGTGGATTAATCACAAGGGACCTAAGACCAATATGCCAGGGCTCAAGTGAGTCCTGTGTGTGCCCATAGGACATGTCTGCAAACTTCCTCACAACAGGCACGTTCACCATGAAGCAGAGCACAGTTTTGCCTCAAAGTCCCATGATGGATGAGAAGGAAAGGTCAGTGACTTGGCTCCACAACAGATCCTTTTCTGATGAACATAAAAGCATGCTTCTCTTTTTGCTGCCTGCTGAATACCCAATTTTCATTTTACTTCTTATTCTTGGTATATAATGTCTGAGGAAGGGAGAGACATGAGGGGATTGGAGAAGAGAAGAAATGAAAAGATCCTAATAACAAAAAGCCCCCCCCCTTAAGCTGGAAACAGAACACTATAAACTCCAGTACCAATTATGCCAGGCACAGAGCAGCAGCCCTACAATGCTGACACCCTGTCTTACAGAACATAAACGAGTTCAGATGGAAACTGAAGTTTTACCACACTTAGACGCAGTGCCAAACGAATGCAATAGCAGTGAAAGAGGATGCAAACAGCACTTCAATCTGTTGAGATTTACAGCATTAAGGAACAAATCATCATAATTCCCTTACAAGAATATCTGTTAAAAATTCCATCAAATCTCTCTCCAATTCTGTGATTAAATAGAGTAATTTTAAAGAATTCCTTCAGAAATAAAACTTCTCTTGAGACAAGGCAATGACTGAGGATTTTGGAAAAAACCCAAAAAAATCCCTTCCAAAATTATCTCTGATGTTTGCATGCTTAGCCAGAAGCCTTGGGTTGTTTTGTATCTATTGCCTCATTCACTTATCTATAGAGAAATTATCTAATTGGCCCCTGGCTTTCTGAAAGCACTAAGAAGGGAAAATCTCCAGGTTTTGCTCAAAATGCTGCTAGTGTCTAGTACGTGAAAGGTCAGTTTTGATAGTAAATGGAAGGGAGAAAAAACCAGTACAATAAAAACCTTCCTCATACTTATGAGTATCACAAAGAGCTGTTATGCACCTGATTTAATCATGACCATGAGGACATGGTGTAGCTCCCAAAGGGGCTCTTCCAAAAATCTTAGGTAAGTAAGAAAAATCTTCTGACTTTTCCAACAAATAAAGAAATCTGGTTTTACCAGAATCCAGCATGTAAAAATCCAGAAACATCATGACAGAGTCCCCATGTTTCACTAGAGCCAATTTATGTTCAAAACAGATTTCAAATCAAAACAAGACATCCTTAGTCCAAAACCAAAAGATTTTAAGTTGCTTTTGAAATTAGAGAGCTTTTGAACCTGTAAAGCAAAACCATCACAATACAGAGCATTCACTGTGTGTTCACTACTCTGCCAAGATTTTTATCTGGCTTGGTTAACATGTTTGAATACAATTTTGTATCATTTGTCTCTGACAGTAACAAGCAATATTAAGTGGAAGGGAAATTAGCACTATTAATTACAGTCAAGATAATACATACTTTGAGCAAAGCTCTACTGATCTCCTTTTTTGGGGGCTGATACAGGAAAAGATCTCATGGCATGTACATAATCAAGTTACAGCACATCCTTGCTTTTCACAGAAACAAATGGTACAAAGTAAGGCCAGAAGATTTCCTCTTCATTAGCATTCACTTAGGCCCAAAAATGCTGTGTGCAATTCGCTCTTACCCCAGGAGCAAACATCCAGTGCCTGATACACGTGTACAGTGCATGACACAGCCACACTCAACAGCAGCTGCCTTCTCCCAGCACAGGCAGACCAGCAGCTCCTGCTCACATGGACACACCCCTTGGTTAACCCAAGCTTTACACCTCACCTACCCAAGAGTGCAACTGCAACAGCAGAAGAAGAGACTACTGACCTTCTGTTCACTGCAAAATACAGCAACGTTTAACACTTTTCACACATTTTTTTTATTATCCAGGAACTGAAACTGATAGCCTTTTAATCCACAGCACTTTTCATAACATTAGCAGAAGGACAATTATTCATAATTAGCAGGTTTTTTGGGGGTTGGGTAGTAGTTTTTTTGGTTAGGTTATGTTTCGTTGGTTGTGTTTGGTTTTGTGCAATTCTACTTGCTCAAATTAAATAGTATCTCAATGCTCATTTTTCCCCAAATATGGCTAGGGATTATAGCAATTTTTTCTTTTTCAATGTATTAATAAACATTCCTCTTGAACATCACTTGGCTGAATAAGCACTTGCTTAGAGGTGAATTGAATTGCTCAATTTCTTTTTTTTTTTCTGCAACACCTTAATCCTCTTCGCACAGTATGCTGGATGGCTGCTCACATGAGAAAGAAAGCTAGACATCCAGACAAAACAAAAAGCATCCTTCCTTACTTCCTCTGCCAGGGGCTCTATGATCTACTATTAAAATTACTCCCATCCATGTATGGTAGACCCAAGAGATTTTTCAATAAGTTGGTTCTCTTAGACACAAATTCCAAAATGATCCTAGGCTTCCTTCTCCATCTTCTTACTTGGCTCCACAAAGATCTGCATAACTGTATCAGCATACTGCAGCCTTTCACTCTTAAGGAGGATATATATCTATGAAAATATTTGCTTCTGCATATAATGTACAAACAAATACATTATTTTTCCTCTTAACTACAGAAAAGCTCCTTTGTATTAATTGTTGTAAAACAAGCCACCATTTTACAAGTTACAGAAAGTGACCTTTTTGTTTTTCACAATTATAAATATTTTGCAGCTTCTTTCTCTCCAGCAGAAAGAAAATGAAACTCCTCCTCATTATTCTTGATTTTCAGAAAATTTGTAAAGCAAAAACCAGAACTTTTTCAGTCAGCTTTTCAAAGTTTCTATCATCTTCCACTAAGTCTGCCTGGCCTCCACAGACTCCAGACTTAATGGTGTCTTGGAAACACTCTGATTTCCTAAATACATGTGCTTTTTTCCTATTATCCTCTGAAAATCTGCCTTGAATACAGCAACATCCCTTGCTACTGTTGTATTTATTTTGCTACTACTTAAGAATTTCTCATACTGAAGTTTCAGTGATTTAAAAAACACATCAGGCAGTTTCCATACTCTACTGGCCATGCACAACAAGCACTGAGGGCACAACCTTAGCAGCCACGATGCCAAGAGCACAGGCTGAGCTGTGCAATAAACTGACACTGCAAGCACCACTGCAGGTCACCTACACGTCAGAATTATGTATGCTTCCCTCCAGCCACAAAATCACCAAGTTCTGACAAAACACCATGCTGGGAACAAAGAGAACTCAGCAAAACAACAAATCCATGGCTACTGTTTTGCATCAATTTGTGCATGTTCTTCCTTCCAGTGACTGTTAATTTGGTTTAGGATGCAGTGCCTTCTCACACCAGGAACAGAATTTTCATAAATCCTTCACAGATCCAAGCAGTCATTGGTATTTCTTGGCATAGCTAACTACAGAAGTGAAGACAATATGACACATTGTCAATGAACCTCCTGAGGTTCTTTTTTCATACATTGTGACTAAGCAAGACGTTTTAAGTTTTCGCAGAACTGTTTTTTGGGTTTTTTTTCTCTAGAGTTTAGTTCTTTACGTCTGTAGAAAAAAGGTTTTATGGGAAAAAAATGCTTCTGCAATGAAGAGTGCTCAGTGTTTCCTCTGAGCAATCTGCACTGTTGACTTCCAAACATAATTTAAAATTATACTCCTACTAATGAGAAACTGTACAATATGGAAGAACTTATAAAGGCCAAGATTAATAACAATCACTGGAAGATGCACTTGACATTTAAATGCAAATATATGTGTGCCCAAAAAAAAGGTTTTAGAAAAAATATGAATCCAAGTTTTGATGTATTTACATAAAATATTTGGAAAGGCAGAGTAAGCTCCATGCACACATCCACTTTTGTCTTTAAAAATATTATATACAGAGACCTGGAGCTTATGTTTGTGTCAACAGAAATTTACTTTCAACTTACAGCTTACGTGGAAAATGAAGCTGGCAAAAGGAACTGATAATTAGAATCTGGAAGGGGTCCTGATATTGATTAACACAATGCACTGAACAGAACTGTAGAACACTCTAGACAGAGAAATTGGTGACTGTAGCATCTCCTCCCCCTCCTCTCCCAGGCAGCCACCAGTCCCCTTACCAAGCCCAGCCATCAAAATACTTGCTCTCTTTTGTGTATCCTCTTCCTCTGACACTTGCTCTGCTAGTTGCTTCGTAGTAAACAAACTTCTAAAAACTTTTGCCTTTATGTGTAATGGCGTGTGTAATGGCAACATTTTCAAGGACTTGGTCATGAGCAAGGTGAGTGGCCAGTGGTGCTACGACATTTTAGAGCAGCTGGAGGTCTACATAAATATACAGGAGTTAGGCTAAAATTCCCAGAAACACTATTCAATGTATTTTGTAGTTCCTCAATCGGCACTGTAAGAATTGTGCATAAAAAGTAGTGGACACATTCACCCATGCACTCCATATGCCTGATAACCCTTTGATGAAGCAAAGCAGCTGAACACCCATTAGCTTACAGCTGCCTTCTATTTTTGATCACAATGCCAGACCACATCAATTAGCCTAGCATTTGCATCTAAGAGGATATTTATGGATTTACTTTATTTAAAAAGACAACACATAACTGCACATCTGGAATTAGTTTGTTAAGAGAGAGTACTGAAGTTTACACTTGGAAAACCTGACCTTGGTAGGAGGGAGACCCACATAACATCAAAGCTTTAAGAGACCAGGAAAAATCCCAACAGCAAATCATTAAAAAAAAAAAAATAGGGCACTTCAAACCTTATTGACCATTGCAGAGCAGCATTATTTCATACTACTTCTAATTTTCCTACAGGATGCAGCTTCGACAAAGCTCCAGGGTTTCCAGTGCTCTGATACTATGGTTACTCAAAGGCATACAGGAAAGTGGTTAATAATTAAACTCATCATTACATATCTACTTTCTGTAATTATGTTCCTATCTGTGGCTGCTCTGCCGGAAGAGTGCATGTGTCTGATTCTGCCAGCCACTGCCCTCCAATAGCATGTGTTGATGGCAAGTGTTTACCACATTCATTGTACTCCTGATGCTGAGCTTTGGAAATCCTTAGGCAGCTGCCTTCCTTTGCAGGATTCAATGTGGCTTGCTTCACTGACATATAACATGTTCCACCACTGCATGCAGTTCACAAAGGGAGACAGAGTCAATTTTTAATAATAAGAGCAACACCATACAGAGGTAAGCAGCAAGTTAAAATTTCATGCCTAAACCCAAATGTTAAGATTGTGGTATTTATGAACTTACATTGCCTACCGGAAAAAAAGTGTATAAAGAAAAGCAAAACAAAAGCCCCAACTGATGTGTTTTGCTGTACTTTCATATAGGCACATTGTAGCAAGATCTCAAAATCATCCCTGACAGTCTGAATATTAGATAGTTACTGCAACTGCATAATTTTTAATAGAAAATACAATTTTCTCTAGTTCACAGGGCCAATATTTACCCCTAGAGAGGCAAGAATGTATTTGAATCACATGGTTCCATTATGGGCAGGTGGTGAAGACCGTTCATTAGTGAACTCCCCATTCTCACTAAAACCCTGGCAGAAGGAGCTGACTGCTTCTCAGCACAGAGACACCACCAAGTCCCATCTGATGACTGAGAGAGCAGAGCTCCTTCAGACAGGTTGCTGGAACAGGCAGGCCAAAAGCCACACCAGTGTGTGGTCACTAGCCAGGAACACATTTTTAAGCACTTACTGAGCACAGCTAAAACAAGGCAGGACCCTAAGCAACAATGGTAAGGACAGACTGAAGTAGCTTCTTCCCCTTCCACTTCTGCAACCACTGAATTTTTTAGGCGCAAATACACTGTATCAGGGCAATTCACCTGTGGGGCTGCAGGTGTCATTACAACTGAAATACTTAGAATCACAGAATATGCTGAGCTGGAAGGAACACATCAGGATCGTCAAGTTCAACTCCTGGCCCTGCAGAGAACACCCCAAAAATCACATTTCTTGGTGTATGAAATAATGCCACAAGTACTAAGTACTGAATGAAAAAATCCCAGTGAGAGAATCTCTCTCATATTGTATTTTTCTTTAACAGAAAGACAGAAGGGGCAAATGTTAATTAATTTAAATATAAAAACAGTTTGCAAGGAATTTTTTTCCTGCTCAGTTCTGAGTCAGTGACCACAAAAAAATTTCCTTCTCTAAAGCAAATGAAGAAAGCCAAAATAATTTCCCAAAATGCCTAAATCTACATAAAATGTTACAGTCATTTTCGCTCTGTTTTTCACCTTCCCCTCCTGCTGAGGAAGCGCAAAGACAAAAGTATTTTGTTGTTTCCATTTGTCATCTGCTGGTGGATCTATTCTGACATAACTAGCAGTTCTCTGCAATTGATCTATTAAAACAACTAGCAATAAGACTGACTGGTAGGGATTGGAACAGGGGAACTATCATAAACTGCATATGATTTTGTTTCATAAATTGCAAATTTGTATTAAGTTTTAGTATAAAGCCATAAACAGTAAATTTGTGCCACAGCAAAAAACCTAAAGTAACTAGGTAAGAGGAAAGAATTTTCTCTTCGTCATCTTCTTGAGCCTACAATTCCTGGAGACAGGACAAAAATCCCTGTTGAAACTCCGTAAGTTACCTGTGAGATAACAGCAGTTAAAAAAATAGAAGCAAAACTCTGAATTAGATGCAAATTTACAGCAGTACTTTCCCATGCTAACCTGGCATTGTTCAATAGCCAGTAGCCAAGAGCATCAGTAGGCAAAAGTGAGAAAGCTCTGAGACGTGTGACAGGGTAACACTGAAAGGGAATATAATAGGAAAAAACCCAAAACATCATTGATAATGTATTTATTTATTACCAAGATTTTGTCTTCTACTACTTAAAGATAAAATGAAGCAGCTTAATGGCTTTGAAGCACTTACGGTATAAAAATACATATTGTTCTACAGGTTTTACTAATTTAATGGAGAATACAGCTATCCCCCTCCAAGTCATTCCCTCAGTAGTGAGTTCAACTGAACAAGGGCAATGCAAAGCAACAGCTACATTAGTAGTAACCTGTTCTTATATCCAAACATGTACTCTTTGCTCAGGTTTAATTACCTGTGAAAAACAGGACTGCTACACTAATTTGAATGGAAAAACATGAAAAGCTCATGGCAATAGAGTGCTGAGCTAATACTTTGCTACAGATATGAATGAGCCACCTTATAGATGAATTAAAACTATTTTTATTATAAAAATTGCCCAAATATAACACTTGGTGAAGTATTTCTTCTAGATCTGCCATTTTTATGATATGACCCTGAAAAAATTTCAGTCTTTCAGAAAGTTGGGCTGCCAAGAAAATGAATACTGTGCTGAAGGCAAAATTAGCAACCAGTGCACAGGGGGACATGAGGTGTGGCAGCCCCTCGTTCCCTGCCTGGAACGGCAGCGCAACGCACCCACAGCAGAGATACTGGGTATGGCTCAGTACCAGCTGAACTCGCCAAATTGGTGATTACATAGCATTTACTTACTACTCTGATGTTATTAAATACCCCCAGATGGATTCAAAACAGATAAAGTGAAATTCAATTCTAGATGTATTTTTTAAATTAGTGTGTTGCTTTTCCTTCCCATGATTATATAAAATTTGTCCCTGCTGTCTACATTTGAAAGTCCTGTTACCATCAGTGTCCCACTACTGAATTAGGATACCATCAATATTCTCCTTTTGCTTTTTCTTTCAAAAACCTTCAGTTTCCTTTCAGACACAAATAAATTCTGCCAGCTTGCTTAGCTTTGTACTCTTTTGCCTGATCCAGTTATTATCTTAATTTCTAACAGCTTATACAGTGAATTACTTCCTATGCTGTCTTGCCTTCTCTTACAAAGCCTCATTGTCCAAAATGCATTCATTTTCCTTGTTGATGTACACCAAGGTGCTGCAGTCATTTAAAACTAAGTTTCTCCAGTAGCTTTGATCTTTCTCACAGCTTGATTCATTTATATCTCAAGCATCCAAAACACTCTATTAATCTCTCCTAAATGCCCTCAACAATTTTTATGCCTTTTTGGAGACATATCTGAAACAAATTCCTTTTCCATGAGATGGCATCTAACTATGGTCTTCCTGGAAACCCTTCCCACTTGTGATGCTTATTTAAAAATGTAATGGCATTTCTTTCTCACAATAGCATTCTTCGAAAGACTCTGGAGCACGGAGATTCTTTCTTAGACACTCAGTGAATTAGAAATTGTTTTATTTATCACCTAATGTTCAGCCCTGTTTTCATGGAAAAAGACTGTAATTTGATTTTAACATCTAAAATTATTTTAGCTTAAAAATTTTCATCACTTACAGAAACTCAGCAACTGGTTTTACAAGTAAAAAAAATAAAAAAGGTAATAAAATCCTCCAGAGAATCCAAATCAATTTTAAAGCAAGCATAATCTGCCAAAGGCAGGCTTCATTTCCTCCCTTAGTGGCCTATGTATCACATTATCCCTCTGTTAATAGCACAGTAAAATATCAAATATCAGCATTGTGTTAAAAGGGCTCCACAGTGGCCTCTGGCATTCTTCATTTAAATGAGAATATTTATCCAGCATTGGGCAAATAAGCTCACTGAACAAAAGGAATTACAAGGCTTCAGTAACAGATAATATAACAACCTTTCAGGAAGAACACGTGAAGGAAACGTCACAACAGATGCAGAATAGAGCAGAAAAAGTGCCCAACAGAATACCTGCTTCAACAGATTTAAGAACGAAGGAGACACCAAGGGCTCTGGAGGTAAACCTCCTGCTTCTCAGCTTTTGCCACGATGTTGTTTTCTAGAGTCAGTTCTGATTTAAACCAAGGTGGTAGATATTTTCCAAATTCATGGTATTGTATTTCAGCATTAAAACCAGAAAAAAATTGGCCTGCTTTAAGGAGTCTTATTCTAGGAATCAGATGATTAGACATAATCCAAACAGCGGTATGAATTTTCCCCAAGATGTTGCATTTCTTGTATTGTTCTGTTCTGCAAAATATCCAGCAGCACTAGTTTCATGAAAAAGTAGATGCAGCAGGTATGGCAAGAGAAGATGAAAACAATAAATTAAATACCGACTATTCCAATGCAGGTCATTTTTTTCTGCTCCAAATGATGTAATATCCAGTGGGTTCTGCAAATCGTTTTTCAATAGCTGAGGAACTTTTATGACAAAATCAAGTCTGTCCTACTGCTACAAATATGGAAAACTGTCTACAGCACTGAACATTTGGAATACAGCAATTTAATTTTATGAAGTGGCTGTGCATAATAATCATTATTTTCTTCATCGAAGGTTAACAATCTCAATAATAGGTGAGGTAGGTAATACAGAAACCATGCCAACAACCTGCCACCGCTTCATTGGCAAGTTCTTTTTTTGTATTTTAAATGAAGGTGGTCTGACTTTAGGCTCTAAAATTTTGGAGTACAAGCAATCTGAAATGGCATTTACAAATTCTACACTACTCTCTCTGGGCTGTAACATGTGCATGTATCGCTGCTGCTATTTTATCCCAAAAAGAGGCAAAGAACAAGCCAACTCAGCCGAACAGCAGAATGCAACATTCTCTCTCACAAAAAAGCATGAAGCCTGTTTCTCTCTGTGCGCACACAGAAACTGTGGGCCACTAACAAAATATCTCCTGCTGTCACACAGAAACTCACTGGCTCAGTGGTAAGTGCACACATGAGGATAAGCACTTCATTTTCCTCATTTGAAACATCCCACAGTCTCAAGAAAGAGGAACTTTCGTAACAGAAGTGGAGCTCTACCTGTCTGGCTTTTTTTCCTTCATACTACCCTGCCACCTTCTATTTGCCTTCCATACGTTTCAGTCCCTTGAGTAGGCTTTTGGAGTCAAATTTACACTTCAACATGGCTTTCTCTGTTCTTTTGCAAGCTACATGTACCACTACAAATTGTAACTACCCACCAGGAGACAGATCTCAGCTCTTCCGTAGGGGATGACTCATTAGGAAGGACACTCAGTCAGCTGCATACATACAGAAGCTTGTTGCACCCAGCATTTTTTAAATATAGCCACAGCATACTCATATCATCTGCCTTTCTTCAACACTAAATTTGAAAAATAGCAAGATTTGTTTATCCAGGCAGATGATTCTTTTCCCAGTAGAATACCTACATGCAATCTCAGGTTTCCAAGTCTCAGTATAGACTTCAGAAGACTCACAGAAAATTCATCCTCTTCTGTGAGTTTGTAATTCTTATGGGCAAATAAAGGAAGGAAATTAAATGTAAAAAGTCTATATAAGTCACCTGGAAGCTTTGCTTCCATATGGTTGTAAAGATTTTTCATTTTATAGCATTATACAGGCACTGCTTAGCACCAAGGATGAGCAAGCAAGAAACCAGCCAATCCTGAACTCTTTGCCGTGTTTCTTTATCACCAAAGATAATGATATTTTTTCCATTTAATTGGAGCACAGTCAGACCATTAACTCTTAATGAGCAAAGCCACCATTTATTTAACTACAAATATTACTGAGGAAAGCAAAACCATTTCATTCCTATGTCAATGATAAGCAAAGCAGTCAGTTTAATGCCACTGGAACCTAATGTCTTGATGTCACTAGTGGTGTGGTGCTCTTCAAAGAAGTGTTTTGTAGACATGCAAATGAAACAAATGGTTGAGCTGAAAAATCTCAGTTTAACTCAGAAAGGGAAGAATCTGCATATACATGATCAAAGTGGAAATATAATTGGTTACTTATCTTTTATGCTTCAAATATTAGTGATTTATAAACAAAGAATGCTGTAGTGACTGCTGGCTTCGGTCCTTCAGTGCCAAAACATCTCATTCAGAAGTCTGAAAACTAAGATGGGATGGTCACATCTAGCATTTGCCATTTTACCAAGAATGGGGGCAATGAGGATTAGACGGAAAGGTGCATGCTTCACATGAAATGATTTTGTGGGCCACCCACTCACTCTGCAGTCACAAATAACTCAAACCTGCTCTAGAAAACAGTGAAGACTGGAGCTGGCAGCTAGTAACAAAGAAACCTCCATCTTCGCTTTCAATTTCCATTTCCTCACACAGAAGAACACTCATTACCAAATCTGCTCTTGAAAATATTTGAGGTAGAAGGTGGACAACTTGAACTCTGAGCCTACAATTACACTGATTCTCTCTTCTCATCAAGTATCGGAAATGGCACAGATGACTTCAAATCCTGATCATGATGACTTATTTCATCCCCTCAGTGCATTAGCCATCACACTGCAGGGCATGTTCTGAAACACGCAGTGCTATGGGATCAAGTGGTCATACAGCATGTTAATGGATGAAGTACACATAAAATGTAAGAGTTCAAGGAGGCAGAGGGAGAATGCAATTGCATGCTGCTCTGGCCCACACTTCCCCTGGGGCTGACTATTGACTGACAAATAGCTGAAAACAGCTCTGGTGTGCCCTCCCTACACAGGCACTTCATTATTCCTGCTCACACCAAGTTGTCTTGCACCTGGGACAGCATCAAGAACTACAGACATAAAAAAAGATTAGTACAACCTCTTTTACTTACAAAGCACCAGAGACGTTCAGGATACATTTTCTTGTGTCAAATTTTTGACCAAAACAAAGATTATGTGAACACACCGAGTGCACACATTCCCCTAATTTCACCTCCTAAAATTACAGAAATTTGGCCCGACTTGCACACAAGCTCTGAGTCACACTGTAAAAACAGTCTGCCACACAAATCTGAATCACTCTCTATTGCAGGGTTAACAGACCTGTGTCAGAGTGCTTAGAAGCTTTCAATACCCTTCTCTTTTTAAATCACCTGAAACACAGTATTGATGGGAAACTCCACAGAAACTTCCTTCCACAGTACATTAGACAAAAAATAGGCAAAAAAGGTTTGCTTTTTTTTTCTAAAACACTTATGCATTTTGTTTTTTAGTAAAAAGTAACCTCTGTCAGAGACATTTAAACTAGGATGATGGAGAAATTGAGATTAATACTTTGGTGAGCCTTACTGCCAGCTTAATGCCTATAATGAAAAGGAATCAAGTGAACTAGTGTTGCTACATCTTCTTTTCTTTTAAAACCCCATTAAATATTGGCAAGAACTTATACTCCTTATCAATACTAGTAGCAGAGCACTTTATGAACACATATTAAATTTTAATTTTCGCTCCTCCTAAACATAGACTTTATGCCTGGGCTTTATATTATACCTGCACAAGACTTCAAGTCTGTGATACATTATGAAAGCGTAATAATGTAAGTGCCTACCTTTTTCAGGAACCGTACTCCATAGGTAAATATATAAAGGTAAAATGTAAATCTCCACCTGCAAAAGGTACAAGAGATTAACTCTAGGATACCAGGTTTACATATTTTACAGTTCAACACACAATTTCTTATTTCACCACCAAACCACCAGACCCTGGTTACATTAACGGAAGTTGAAGCAAAATTTTGGTCTGGTTTTCTATAACTTTTGTTATCAAGCATTGTGCTCATTTGCCTGCTTTTCCTGGCCTCTCATTAGCTCTGTGAAAATACTTGCTAATTTTATCTAAACAGAGGGAAAAATCCTCACACATTTTTAAGGATAATTAAGTTTTCAAAAGTTTAATGAAAACTAGCAGAACAGTGAAGGAGAGAGGACGATTTATCCATGTGTTGCAGGAAAATTAATCTCTTATTAGACACCAGGAAAAAAATAATAAGAAATTTTATTAAGACTTCAACAGGTGACTTGGGAGTACTGCATGTCAAATAGACTCTTTAGTAAAGAAAAGCATAATTCACAATGAGCTGGAAATTCACTTGGCAGATTCCAGCACTTCACACTTGGTTTTGGGGAGTGCACTTGCATCAGATAGATATGCTGGATACAGATATATACCGTAATTTACATCCAATTCCCATGCAACCCTTAATAAAAATTATCTACATTTTCCCAAATGCATCCAGAATAATTGCTGAGTTTTTGGTTTTTCTTTTCAGATAGAGGCAAACTAGAAGCTAAGAACAGGATGCCATGGAAAATAAGAGAAACCATCAGGAGATTTAAAACAAAATCATCCTCTCCTCTATTTTTCTCAGTCTTCAAGAAAAGAAGACAGACACAGTAACTCACTTATGAAAGAGCTACCGGAAGTCTAAGGAAATAAAATCATAACATTGTGCAGTATAAATTCTTAGAGGAATTCCTGTTGGGTATTTTTTCCCCAAGTGTTGGACTGACTACACAGACATGCTTAATATAAACAGCAGAGAAGTAATATTCCTAACATTTATAGCAGGATGAGATTTAGCTACCTTAGTGTGAAGCAATGCTGCAATGTGAATCATCTTCAACGACATATTTTACAGCACTTACAACTTTCTCTCCACCTGCAAAACTATTAGCTTCCAGTTAATTGGCACTGGAGTGCTTTCAAACATTACTGGAATGGTTACAAAACTGAAAATATTCCTACGTAAAACAAGATTAATCCACTTGAGCAAGCACTTCACTGATTTCATGCATATGTCTTGTTAGGTTCCCTTCAATACACCAATGAAAATCCCTTCAAATTTTCCTCTGAATTTTTGCTCTGAAATGTGAAATTAAACTTCAGCTAACAAAAAAATATATATTTAAAAATTTTAAAAATTGATCAAGCAGTGCTCAAGCAAAGCAGGCCCCTACTCCGTACTTTTTGCAGAGCTCACCACGTGGGGTTCATGCTCTGGCAGGAAGATGCCATCCTCCCCACAGACCTGCTGTCCAGCTGAGTGACCTCAGCATGGGTGCTTTCCTTGAAAAAATGGATACTTCTCCCTAGGGCAAGGGTGAAGAGGCACAAGGCCTCCCTGCTCCTGCAGTTTTCCCTTTTTTCCACTTCTTTTGCAGGAAGACTGAGTGGGCAGGCTGTGAACACTGGCACTCCTGCAGAACTTTGCAGCATGTACCTTGCAGTGCACAGTGCTTGTGGCTCTGATACCAAACCAGTGTCTGCTGCTCAGCAATGGGGTGCAAGGATCCAAAGCTATCCAACCGCTGACAACAAAACATCAAACATAGGAAATGCAAAATCTTAAAAACATAAAAGCCATTATGCTTCCAGAATTGTAGCTGTTATTTACACAGATGCCCTTGCCATTGGTTTGCTACGGTCAGGGCCGCAAACAGCAATGTAAGAATGCCACACTTCAAAACTACTTTTTGCTGCAATAGTTTCCTTTGGCTGTGAAAAGTATATTCATTGTGAGAGTGCTCAAAGAAGCATTTCTGAGGCTGAGTTTAAACAGTATTCAATGTTTATTTCTTTTAAATGGGAAGCATGGCTAAGTTCCACACATGTTCACTGTGACTTAAAGCAGTTTACGTTTTATCCTCAAATTGCATTTTTCTGGTCCCCCAAATACTGTATGACAGCCTTCAAGTTTCTGATTCACTCAAGAGGACTTAATCCAATTAATGTTGCTTCTGACATAGCCAGTGGTATATATTCCTTCTAGATGACTACCTCTAAAGACAAATATTTAGAGGATGATCCTAAAAAACAATGGACTCCAAAATTCTTTATCAATTTCTTAATATTTGTGACATTGTCTACTGATCTATGATACTCCAACTTTAAGTTAAAACCAAAACTAAACACAAGAAACAGCAACCCTTCTCCCCTAAACCAACAAAAAATCCTCTAAATATACTATTTTTTTAGGCAATAAATCATGTAAAAATACAAGACGGAGCACTGAAAAATAATCCCTAATCCATCCAATAAATAGCAGCTCAAACAGTACACTCCACTAAATCTTTACTTATCTTCAATCCTGCTACCTAGTCTCATAAAAAGCTGCATGTATGACTGTATGGTTGATGGAAGTAGCTCCACTGTTCCAATTTCCTGCCTCCCCAGATTCCTGTAGTGATAATTTGCTGCACTTTCACAAAGCCTGACAACTGCAAGCAGATATAAAAAATGTTAATTAAAAATAATACATAGGTAAATAAATAAATGAATGAATAAAATCTTCTTGCCTCTTTTGGCATGATATTGCTGTTGAGTCAGTCTGGACCATGCAAATGGTAAACAGTTCCTGCACTGTGGTTAAGCAGATGTTATATGAGGAAGAAGGCAGTTATGCACAACTTACTAAGATGTGCAAAATAGCAGGTATGATAAATTTAGAACACTGTATTGCTTTTCTCTTCAATCTGCTGGATAAAGACTTGACTGTTGTCTGATTTGCCTCTTGGTTGCAGTTTGAATCAGTTATTTAATATTTAGTATTACAGTGCCACTTGAGACCAGTCCTGTCCTAAATCTGTATGCTCAAAATGCAGCTCTGCAAGTCGTAAGAGCAAAATTTAGTAGTGCAGAAAAGAGGAAAGAAAATGTGGTACTAAATTTTTAAGTGATGCAATTTTATAAATAATAAAGTGTGTTTATATAATTAAGCCAGAAAATATGCATAATACAAAAGGTGTTTTGGTAACTCATTCTAGGTTACAGTTTCTGTTTAATGGTTATGCAACTGTTCTTTTCTGAATACTTTGAGGGCTACATAAAATAAAGTACTGATAAGACCTCAGAGATCTATGATCATTTCCAAATCCTGCCCTACAAAGAGATAGTATCTGGAAAGCTCATGGAAGCACACACAGAAAAACCACATGCACCGTCCCTTGTGGTCTGATCAGCAGACCTGTTTTCTCATCAGTGATGTTCAATGCAAACAGCTGATGATTCTTGGAGAGAGAAACCAACTCAAAAGCCTTCCTAACAGGGACCTCTACTCTCCATTCTCACTAATAGTCTCACAAGTCACCTGTTTTCAGACACAACAGCTGCTCATTGTCCCAGTCTTCAACGGTTCTAGAGGAATGGAAACTTGAATCTTTCAGACTGCATTTGAATTTCACCTAGCAATGTTGTCATAGCCATGATGGCCAACATATTTAGATGCATAAGGCACCTTTGTGACAGGTAACCACCTTCTCAGACCAACTTGCATTCCCTGTTTTCTTTCGTTCCCATGCTGAATGTTACTTCCCTGGAGCATTATGTGTGCCCCAGGGTGGTTTTTAGCCTTCTAAAGCAGAAGCTGAACCCTTAGGAGTATTCTCTTTGTGGAGGTAGGCTAGGTGTCAGTGTTGTTTCCCCATTTCCCTATGGAAAGGAGGAAGCCGCCTGGCTGTGCTTTGATCCATGCAGCACGCACCAGGTTTGTGCCCAGCAACCACTCACCCTCTGATTACACAGGTAGAGATCAGTCTGCCAGGGAGGGTCTGCTGTGTCTTCGCATTCTGTACTTCCATTTCAGAAGATAAACCTCCCCAACTTCTAAGTGGGAGTTGCAGGGCTATCATAATTAAGATTGGAGGACAAGCAACATTTTTAGCAGCATATTCAAACCTCATCTTGTCAATTTTGTTTTCCCTTTTACATGCCGAAGAAGTATATTTACTTTGTCATTTGTATTACTTCCCATTCACTGCTTGTTGGATCACTGAAAACTTCAGAAAAACCTCTACAAGTTGCTTATTACAGTGAAGGCTTTTTTGGTCCATTTTTCATTTTTAAAGATTTACTATCCCTCAGTATTCCAAGCACTGCACAAAGAAACAGGGACAGGAAGTTTTTGTACTATTTTTCTTGCAAAAGTGCTTTTATCAGAGCAGCAGCAATGAAACTAAAGAAGACATTAACCTAAATTTACCAAGAAGCACCATCTAACCAAACTGTATTCATTAGTCTTAAAGTATTTAAATAGCTAACCATAAGGAATAGCATTAAGAATTTCAAAGCACACTTTCTGCAGAACCTTATACTGAATTTTTCCTGTCTGATAGTCACAATTTCAGGCTGTTTCAGGGCGTGATCTTAGAAGATTTAACCTGCCAGTAACCGGGACTACATGTGCTACTACATGGTGCATTACTTGAATCCTCTGAAAAAATTAGTGAAAAATTTAACTCTCACATACCCTTTTTTTAATCTGCTAGTTTCTTGAACTTCAGGGAAGTGAAAAATAAACATGGCATTATGAGCAAATCCTGGTGATCAGTCAATACAATCAGAAGGGCCTGTCACACTGATAGTACCAGTAAAATGTAATGAGTTCATGAATTTACATAAAATGCAAAACAGGAGCATAGAGATGAAGTTACCAGAAAGGTCCCCATTGCAGCCTGGGCTCTGTGTGCTGTCACAGCAGGCCTGTGGTGAGACACCAAAGTAGAAGACAGAAGCTGTATCAAACACTAGGTTACCATATGTCTGTAGCTACATTATCTACCACAGCATCATCCCAAAAAGCCTTCCATGAACTAGAAAGTTTCTCATCTCCATCAGCATTGTGTACATGCTCTCACAGAGACCACAACCACTACATCTATCCAGCTGCAGGCCACTGCAAGCCCCTTTCCACTGGCAGACAACTCACTAACACAGAAAACAGTGTAGGTTTGTGCCTACTTATACATAAGTGAAAAATGCTAAACAATGTGAAAGCTAATTGTCCTCTTAACTCTGTGTCTCCGTGAAGAGGCATAGTCCATGTATCTATAAAATGAAAGGCAATCAAATATGAAACAAAACTGTGTAACAACATTAATACAAGGGAGAAGAGGTAAGGATTTGCAATGTATAAAATTGTTTTGTTTGGTCAAACTACCACAAAAATAAAATTTATTAATTGCTGTGTATAAAATAACATCTTACTGCCACTCAACTCTTCAGTGTTTCAAGCCACTTGTCTCCAGTGTATGCCAACTTCATTTAAGCTGAGGCTGACTGAAGAAAGCAGCTTGTCTCTTCCACAATGAAGAACTAGAAAATTTATGGTGCACAGAACACAAGAAAGCAGTAGCTACTGCAGTCTTTTCAGTTTTCTTTTAGTTGTCCTAAATTGTTATATTGTAACTATAATTTTGGATTTTTGTTCACATTAACTAGAACTTAGGGAGGAATTATTTAATTTCCATAATATAAGATAATGGTGAGCACATACCCACAAGAGAATGGAAACCTAGTTAATTATAACCTTGCTTAATGTACAATGATAATGTTAAGTGATGGTGTCTTTGTAGGATGAGCACATGAGTTAATTTAAATTTATTAATTGTGTTACCAACTGTGTCACAGAAGACAGTAAGGGCAGGGAATTCAGAGTTTTAAGTAATCCAATTTGAGGGAAGAGGGAATTTCATAAGATGCAAAATAATAAGTGCTTAAAGCACTAAAGTCTAAAAATACAGTGAGCATATTATGAGGACATGGCACAGACATCTTCACCTGTCTGCTCCAGCAGGACAGCAGGGGAAGAGGGCTGGCAACTCCTGGCACACCCAGTGTTGTAATTTCCCCCAACTAATACCATGTTTGGGCAGTGAGAAGTCCTGAGGCCAAACTTAAAAAGAAAAAATGGTGATCACAGACCAGATTCATATGTGGGTATGGCAGACACAGTAGGAGAGGAATCATGAGGTAAACTGCCAACCTTGCCCAATGCTGGAGTCTGTTTCACATGAGCCCTGAGCTAACTGGAGCCTTTTGAGCAGCATGCTATGGAGTTGCAAGAAGTCTACCTCCATCTTCCCCTTCTCCAGAGATTCAACTTTTTAATGCAGCAGGACAGGAGAGCAACAAGAGCAGACCCAGACCCAGTATTTTTCTATTCCAAATTAAGAAATGAAGGAAGAATGAGATAAAGGGTATAAACAGAGCCACAGGTGCAGCTGTGTGGTAGAAAAGCACTCATTCACTCAGCCTGTGTTAATCTAAGCCCTTGTGTTAGAGCTGGCAGGAGGAGGAGATCCACTCAGAGAAGCACATGGCACAACATGCCTTGCTCCACCACCCACTGTCCTCCCACCCTCTCACATCAGGAGGGGCCAGGTGGCTGAAGCTGCTTCCCCCGCTTCTCTCTTCCACCAGATCAAAACCTGAGCCTTCACCATGGATACAAGTACTGCCTATGCTTCCCTGGTTTCTCCTCTGTTACTTGACTGCATACACACTCTCCACAACCACAAGAAACAGAACTCCAGCAAGCTTATGACTTGTAACAGGAAAATCTGAGTGATGTGGACCCTATGTTAGCATGCAGGGTAACCTTTAACCCAGAGAGTATGGTGGGTTACCCTATAAAACAGCTGTATAGCCAGCTGTCTAGCAGGCAAATTGGAGGGCAAGGATGCAGAGCTCAGGGAGGTGGCCTATACTGCTTATTGAACCTACAATGGTAGCCTGTGCTGCTGAGCTACAGCTTGAGCCAGGCTGTGCAAGTATGCCTAAAACAGATGTTCCAAGAGGTGAAGCTGAAGGCATAAACCCACAGCAAACGACACTGTAGCAGCTGGGCTTGATTGCCCAGAGTCTGCGTTGGAAGTGTGAGCGCTGGGCAAGCTGTGTGTTGGAGATGAGGTACATGGAAGATGTTTACTATTGATTTATAAAAGAACAAGTGTTAGAGAAGAATTAAAATTGCTGACAGTGGCTGCACTGTGTTCTCACAACTTTAAAATTAGGAGAACTTGCCAGCCATTGACTTATTTGTGTGTCCAGGGACTTAAGCTACAAACTACTATGTATTATGTAACTCAAGGCAACCAGTAGTGTCCTACTCTCTCTTGGAGCAGGGAGGCCATCAGTGAACCAGTGCTAAATGACACCATACAAAAACATATATTTACACAAAATAAAAGGCTCCATCAATACTTTTCCACACTGACTTCATATATATGGCTTAGAGAGTAGCAAAGGAATCAGTAACATACAGAACTATTGAGTGCTACTCTTTTGGAGTAACATTTCACCCTGATGTAAAACAGATCAGGATTTCGGTCTTGGTTTTTACACAGTCAAACATGACTGCAGGCCTTTTTGCATTGCTCTAGTTTCCCTGACATGAGTCTCAGTATAAATGCCTCATTCACTTTCACCTTCTATAGAGACGTTGCATTCAAACATCTCTCTTCAGTGATGCTACTAGACATAATTCTCTTAAGTGAGTAATAGGTCCTTGAATGTATAAACTCCAGTCTAAATGAAACTCTTACAGTGCTATTGTAAAATGACAGTATTTTACATGCTTACTATAGATAACAATTGCTAGATCATCTTTGTTACTCTGAACTTCAGTTACCACTTGCTAGCAATTAAGAGTCTCCTTTCTCAACTCCCCTACTGCCTGAACCTATAATAAACACCTCTTGCACTCAGCAACGTCACACTTCCCTGTTCTGGAACAATTTCACAGACTCCAAATCCCTTCACATTTCATTGAATATCTATGTCCTCCATCCACAAGCTGCCTCACAAATCTGACTCTACCAACACCTGAGCTCCCACTCCCTACTTGTCCTTCATGTCACAGTCCACTTATCAACACAATACCAAAGATCTGATTGCCCAAGTAACTGCAATTCCTGTTCCACGGAAAACAGCAAAGGAAAACAAGGGAGATATTGCAATCCTGTGGCCACTGAAGAGTAACTATCACACTTGCCACAGAGAATGTAGTGTGACTTCACAGACCCATCCCCCCTTCACTTTTCTGGTCATGAAACACTGGTTAGTCCTTCATTCCATGTAGCACTGGAGCATCTGACAAATCAGAATTAAATGGACCCAAAGTAACATTTTTTTTGCTTAGATCAGAAGTGTGTTAGAAGCTGGTTTATGAGAGCCTGATGGTATTAAAAATTCAGAGCTAAAAGCTTATTTATTTTCTGGTGCTTTACTGCTCAACACAAAGCACAGATTGATGAATTCTTTCATGCATTTTGTTAAGATTTGTATCAGCACGGTTCAGAATTTCAACAACCAAACAGCTGCCTTCATTTCTTTCCCTTGCACAGTTATTTTTCCAGTACAACTTTGTAGGAGAGAATTACTCTGCTAGTTGAGAAAAACAGTATGCCCAAGAAGTTGCAAACAGCCCATAAAATTTTCACACAAATGTGCATAACAAGCAAAAAAACCGCCAATGTGTACTTCTCTATATTTATGCACATACATGCGCACATACAGACATATATACACTCAAAGATAGATAAAATCTTCCTCCAAAGCAACATGCATAAACAAAATTTCAATTCCTTAGGAAAAATAGGATAACATATCTAGCTAGGATACAAGACAGAGGCTCTTCTCTCCACTACCTCAAAACTAAAAGACACCCTACTTACAGACACTTTAGTATCCAAGCTTCTTCCAGAGAATAAAGAGGGTGAAAAAATAGATCTTTGGCTCTTCAGCCTGTACATTTCCATGTTTTCACATGCAGAATGTTGCATAAACTCAAAACATCTCTCTTGGCCATATGTTTCTTCCAGCCACTCCTTAGAAACCATATAAATGTATCTAATAAACAGCTTGCTTAAATGTACATAGCTGTAGGACAGACAAGTCATCAGCCTGATGACATTCCAAAGTCCCAGGCTAACAACTTATGGCATCACAGGTTCTTTCCCTTTGCTCTGGACAAGGGGGGAGAATAGAATGCTGTCTCTCTATACTAAGTCTTTGAGAAAACCAGACGTGCCTACAGACTGGTAGTATGAGCAGAAACAACACACTGAAACTGGGAAGACAGTGGAAGTGTTTTGGGAATCACTACTGCATTGGATTTGTGACACATCAAACATTAACAAAGACATTCTTAGAGCCTGTATTCTGTCTGGCCATAAGCAAAGTAATATTCTTGATGTTAGGCTGTGCTGTAGGGACAGAGAGAAAAGAATAAAAAAACGCCAACAGAAATACATGGAAGTAGAAAAGTCCATTTTGCACACTCAGTTGACCACTTTGTTTACTCCTTTATGCGTCTTGGATCTTTCAAGTTGAAGAAAGGAGCGCAAATGGTGTAAATTCACAAAATGGGAAAAAAAGCTATGGACAGATTATCCCTATGCAGCTAATATAGCAGGCTAAGTGCCTGAGCTTTGCAATCTGAGGTTATACTAGGTGCATACATTTCCTAGTGACTATAAACTGTGACTTTAACTCCAGGTGTCATGCCAGAATCACCAAATTCTTGGGATACAAGGATTGACTTGCTAGTAAAATAATACTCAGTGCTGCATTTATTGCTTTCTGACTGGATCATTAATCACCACCTGGTGATTATATACATTAATCACCACCTAGTGAAATTATCTATTTTGTATAAATACTTATCACCATAACATCTGAAAGCTTAAGAAGGTATGTAATACCACTGAAGTCTCACCAGCAGGGTCTCTGTGGCTCCAATAATCAAATTACATCTTCTCTTTCGGATTGACAGACATAACTCTATGGCATGGATACTGCTTAAGGTTCCTGAAAGAGTAATTTATTTTCACTATAATGCTGTGACACAAACAGTATCGATAAACAGGAGATTTCACTACTGCCTTTTTCTTCATATAACCATCCTCTGCCCATGCCCCAAATATCTGACAAAGACTGGCAGCAAAGGAATTATTCCATTTGGGGAAAAAATCAACAAAACCAACCAAAAAACCCTCCACAAACAAACAAACAAACCAAAACCAAAACCAAACAAACCCAAACAAACAAAAAAACCAAAAAAGCCCAACAAAACAAAACAAAAAGTAAAATAACCCCCACACACAAAAACCAAAGCAACAACAAAAAAAAACAAAAACAAAACAAAACAAACAAAAAAACAAAACAAACAAAAAAAAAAAACAAAAAAAAAGAAGAAAAAAACCAACACCAAAATGACAAAACAAAACCAACTAAACAAACCCACAAAACAACAAAAAAAACCACACAAAAAAAAAACCAAAACAAAACCAAAAAAAACCCCATGCACCTTCTGCCCCCATCAAGAAGCAGTGTAGGTTTTGGAGTTTCTCTGCACTCTGTTTATGACCAGAATTGTAATTGCTTGAAAACAAGGGAAGGGTTAGAGAAAGTGAAAAACCTGTGACAATAAGAATCTAGTAACGAAGTTACTGGCATAGTGTGTTTGGGGCTGGATCTTCGGCGTCTTTCGTCTCAGGCAAGTGTGTTTATCATTAAATTTCACTCTCAGCTTTTGTCACATTGAAGCTACTCTACCTTAGATAGTGCCCACGCTATTCATTTGCAAGAAAGATAAAGCAGTCAAAAATGGCCTACAGCCCTTCTGGCACAGCTCCTCTTCCCTTTCATCATGGAAAAACCACTCTGGGCTCAAGAAACGCTTTGTCTAGCAGTAAACTGAATTGTCTGCATGTAAAAAGAGCCGGAGTTCTTTTTAAGCAGATCTGTGGGTTGCTGCGGGTTCTTTCACTTTTCTTCCCAAGCCACAGTCAATCAGTGCTGTTGCCAGCAAAACTGAAGCCTTCTCTGGAGGGACAACAGCAGCTCAGCAGTATGAAGGTGTAGGCAGAGATCACTGTCATTCTGTTTGCTCTGTTCTTGCTTATTACATAAGGACACGTTTCGTTCTGTCGAAACTCTCCACTTGCACCTGAATTACTGGAGACTTGAGTGCTCCCCTTCCCATGACTGCTGTGGGAACACGTACTTTAGGTAGCTCAGAGCTTCAAAGCAACTGCCACACATAGTCACAATATCTGAAAAGCCACCCCATTAACTCAATAGCTCTGAAAATGCTACAGACCTCATACCAAAGGATTTCTTCAATCAAAACTTTCTGAAGTGCCTCGCTTAGTGCTCTGATGGACAGATTTAACTAAACAACACTTTAACACCCATACTGAAGGGACAAAAGGGTAACCCTTGGTTCCCAGTGGAAGTCTATGTGCTAACAACTTTGTCCAAGATGTGTCAGGTCAGCTGGTGGCACACAGTCCACCACTGGAAATGCTTCCAGGGCAAGGCACACACAATTGGTTGGATAACACCACATTCCCACAGCATTACATACATGTAGAAATGGACAGGCAGCTCCTGCTGAGCCTCTTGCAAACCGTGAACAGACAGAACCTGAAGTATCCACCTATTATTTATGCCATCTTGCTTCTTTCTGGACAAGTTTTATCATTACTATTAAGTACACATATTGCAGAAATGCCAATGGCTCCTTCTAAACAAAGCTGGCACTCACTGTATTCTGTCAGCACTTTACTACAGCTTGACCTTACCTTTCAGTCTACATTCATAGCTGCCATTTGCATCCTATTTGGATAATGTATGCCACAAAGGAGCAAATTCAGTACCCATTACTATCCCACCCATGCTACTATTTCATGGTATTCTTAAATTTTTCTACCTGAAGGCTCACCCAAATGTGCTGCAATCAGTGGAAGAGAGCAAAGTCTTTCAGCTGAGTTACAGAGGAAGCAAAATATACCACTCATATATTAGCTCTAAGGCTAGTACAGCAATAATTTTTCCCAAGATTCCACAGCCGACAAGTTAACAACTACAACCCTTGCAGAAAAAAAGGTTGCTCCTCATTGATCTCAAAAATTACTAACTCTAAGGCCAGCAGCTGCTGGCAACAAAATGACCAGGTCTATCCATAATCTCATCCTGCTTAGATTTATTAAACATTAAGGAAGGGGGATTTTAGCTGTAAATACCTAAGAAAGGACTTAAGCATTCTGACACTTAAGTTCTTCTGTTTAATAAAGGGCAATAATCTTTAGACAATTTATCTCTTGTCTTCTTTTTATTTTACTACCCAACTGCCTTTCATCTTTACTCCTCCATCTCAGATCTCCATCAGATTGTATGGCTAAAGGTAGTGCTGTAAGGACAGCACACTAACACCAGGTGATTTATCTTAAAGGATCAGGCTGGTGCCCTGGGAGTATAGAATCACAATGACACAATTTCTGAAAGCTTTTGACCACTGAAAATACCGAAAAGTACAATCTGACTCCGTCAGGAGAATGAAGATGATTTTTCTCATTAGTTTAATTCTACTAATTTGTATCATTTTCTAACTGTCTACAAAAGTACCTGTGAAAAACAAAGGGGAAAACTGATGAGAGCAGGCTCAACAAGACTCAAGAAGAGAACATGCATCCTTACATGCTCTCACAGAACTTCCTAAGGGTGCTGGGTTTTTCCTGATTGCGTCTTTGCCGAAACCAACGTTGAATGCTGCGTACATCCCAGTCCAGCTGCTTGGAGAGGCCTTCCAGCCTCTTCTCATCTGGATGCTACAAAACAGAGAAGCACAAAAATTATTTTCTTGCTTAACTGCATTAGCACTTTAAATTCAGAACCACTGTGAATGACTCTTGCCTTCTTACCAAGGCTGTCTGTCAGACACATGTATACATGGAAATATGTTCTCAGAAATCTCAACTGGCAGATTCCCATCAGAATACATTTACAATGACAATTATTAATCTAGAAGGACAGATGCTGCAATATGACATGTAGGTCTATTACTAATAAAAACTTTAAAGGGACAATGGGATTGAAACTTGTTTGAAACTTGGTAGCGAAGCTTAGCAGCCATAAAATGCCATGCATTTCTGGAGTAGTGGCTCTTACAAACACCCTATTGCCTACCACACACTAATACCTGTTCCACTCTCCTGCATCAGGATCTTTGTCCTATCCACTGTTGCACTAAGAAAGATGATTTGACTGACACAGAAAGAAGATAAATCCCATGTTTGTGCATGATAATGTTAAAAAACAAGGTCATTAAACAAAGTGACAATTTCAAAAGGAAAATCACCTTGACAACAGCGACAGAGAATTGTTTTCTGTAAAACTAAATACACACAAATACTGTCCAAAGCAGAAAATGTAGAAGTCTCATACCATTAGGGTGGCTGCAAACCAATACAGAAGTAAGGCAAAAGAAAATGAGTCTGTTCTTAATTTGAAGAGCAGTACAAGATGAATCTCCAATCATACAGCAACTCTACATGCACACTAAAGCATATGTACTACTTAAATATTTCTCCAGATCACATGGTTTTTTAAATAAACATAAAAATGGACAATCTGTTTTTCTGTAACTTTAGCTTTATTTCTGCAAGCCAGTTACATATATTGAATGAAGTACAAGAGCTCTTACAACAAAGAGCTTTAAATTTTTAATTGTTGAAAGATATAAACCAGCAAAACTTCTGTTAAGCTGAAGTTTTATCCATCAGCCTCCAAGAAAACACAGGGAAGAGAGGGAAATAAAAGGGCGAGACAAGAGAAGGTTGAAGTATTTGCCATCCATGTTAATAAAGTTTTTTAGTTAACCAAAGTATCTACTAGTTTTTCAATGGAAGGTTAAGAAAAGCAATTTCTGTAACCTTAGAAAAATGAAATATTTGATGTAGCTCTTGGGAGTTTGCTGTATAGGATTCAAAATAGGCAGGTAGCTAAACTGGACAGTTTCTCTGAGAGCAGCTACCAGATTCTTGCAGGAAAGCAGATACTTTTGTTTGGAGCTCTTCACACTCACAGGTATTTCAGGCCCTGTGTCAGATTCTATGAGGAAATATTAAAAACAAACAAACAAACAACCCCACGACAAACAAAACCTAACCATTCTTCCTTCAGCTGAGTCTGTGTGAGAGTATATCCTGCAGCTTTCAGAAACAAGGCACATGCAATTCCCTCCTTGAAAACAGGACAAAAGTCACAGCAAGTGCCATGGTGATCTCTGGATAGTGTAGGACACACAAGCAAGACAGATCCACAGCATATTTCACTGTCTGAGACACTGAACCCAATTTTTCCCTATATGACTTTAATACTCTCTGAGGTTTACACTGGTGCCCAGCTGCAACCTGGAGCCAAGGTGGGATTGGAAAGCTCCTGCATAAAAATTTGTGATGCATGAAAAGCGTGGAGAGAATAACAAACAGGTTGAGATGTCATATGGTGAGGGATGTAGAGACATATATGCAAGTTATGGGGAAAAATCTTGCACAAAAAAGGTACGTAAGTTGTAAATAAAACATTATTCAGTCAGTTTCTCCCACTTTCATATGTCTTCTCCTGTAGCTGGGACAACAGCAAGAAAGGCCTTTCCCTAGAAGGAGTAGCTTTGAAGTTTCATGGAAAACTCAGTATCAATATTACTGGCTTACAATAAGCCCTTTTTTTTCTAAAAACCCCAATCATTTTGCAAAAATTGATACAAAATAGATAAGAAGTAAAAACAGATAGGAAGCAAAAACAGATAACCAAAAAAAAGTAGGTGGTCATATGGCATCTACAAACTGTTTCTGTGACATTTTTTCTTATTGAAAGCTTATACGAGACATCACAAAGGGATACACAACCGCTCAGGCTGGCATATTAATGACATCCACAATACCTGAATTTTGTGATTTGAGGTGTAAAAATGCAGCACTACATTTATCTGTTAGCTTTGCTTTGTTCAGACATAGTTTACAGTGCCACATCCCACTTCATAAGGTAAGTATTGTAGTTAGACACACTACCTTTGTAATAGCCGTGAAAACCTTTTCCAGGATAGCATTAGGTTGAGCTTTCTGTGGTCCATTGGCTTGGACTTTAAGGCCTAAGGCACATGGTTTAGCAATGAACCTGTAAGAAACAGAAAAATGAGAGAAGAAAACAAGTGAAATCCTTCAGTTATTTACTTCATTACTGTTATCAATAAATGGCATGTGGTAAATGGGCAAACATTATAACCCTGCCAACAAAAACAATACTTTGTTTTACAGCTCAAAAGCAAGCTCCATATAGGCAATTACATCACAAAGTAAGGAACATCACTTTGAAGGATGAAAGGAACTCCACAGAACACATGAAACAGGATTTTCTTTCATGTTGTGAAGAAAGAGATTAGAACAAAAGCATGAGAGGAATGCCTCCTAGAGAAGCACCAACTAAAGAAAAGAGCAGGGCAGCTTGTAGAAATGAGGAGCATATAATATTATCCTCCAAGCACAGCCTTTTTAAAAATCAGTTTCCAAAGTAGTTATTGCCTCAGGACTCCTTTGGCACAATGGAATTTCAGAATACTGAAAGGCAGCAAGCTCTTAAGCTGCCCAGTCAAAACCATTTTCTAAAAGCATAAAATTTACATGGTAGAGAGACACAAGCAGTACTCTTCTGCTTAAGTATGAGGCTGTCCAAAATCCTAACATCAATCCCTAAGCTCTCTGAGACATTTTACTGTTGAATTGCATAGTTTATATTACATATACTCAAAGACCACCACTCTACTCATTAAAAGTTAAATTATTTGTAACTATGAGTCTAAATCTGGAATTCCCATGAAAGCTAAAAACTCCGTATAGGAATCACATTCATATCTGAACACTATGAACTTCTGCCATCTTTGACCTATAAAACTCGTGATTTCACTTAAAAGGCTTCTGTTTCCCAAAACTTCATTTGCCAACAAGGACCAAAACAACACTTGGTACAAGTAGTTCCACATTTATCCAGCTGAATGACCACATGTTATAAAAAAATCTGGAATTCCTACCCAAACCCAAGCCCCATTTTGAGCACTGTTATGAACTACAACTGCTGTTTCTGCCATGTTTAAGACAGCACAGCTGATTAAAGAGAATTAAGTCCTGGGCAATGTTATAGTGGTTACAGCAACAGTATTTGGTAAAGAAAGATGAGTGATGCCAGACCACCCTGTTTTCCTGGAGAAAAATTCTTGATACAATGACACTATTTCCACATGAAAGGCAATTCTATAGCCTGAAACAATGTTGGTGATTGACTGAGAGTGGGAAGACAAATATTCAAAAACACATGCAATGTATCAGTGATTTTACTATTTGTTCCTAGTGTGTTACAGAAGAAAAAAACCCTTGATGCTCTATAGCATCAGCGAAATTAAAGGCATTGCATCAAGTGTAAATTCTCTGCCTTAGAGTTAAGAGCTTTGATGAATCCAGTTTCACTACTAAACTCAAGAAGGCAATCTAGTCTTCTGCTCATGAAAGAGAAGCATGTAAGGTCTGCATGTTAGATGTAAACACAGTTTAATCGAGCCACACTGGAAACTTGTAAGTTAGTTAAAGTATAAGCGGACAAAAGAAGTGAGAATCATATTCTTAAGTTCAATACAGACATAACCAAACCAGTGCTGGTCATTGCTGCTAGCTGATAACCAAAAAGATAGCTGAAGAAGCCAATGGAATTTGATTTCAGAAATTTACTTTATTAAGGAATTCTAAAACACTTCATCATGTAACAACAGGGCTCACATATTAGCATCTATGTCCTTGTTTTGTATCAAAAAGCTGAAAAACAGCCAGAAATTCAAGTCTTCTTTATTACAGAGAATTTAAAGACAATAAAAACAGTTTCCTGAAGAGTAAGCCATAGAGCCAGACAAGTCAATCCTTAAAGAGACAATAAAGGCAATGTCAATCAGTGTTAAAGCTAATTTTACAAAGTCATAAAAGGAAACATTTAAAAGTAAAGGGTCAGGGGAAGGCTGTAGGCAGAGTAAAAGCAAATAAAAGAAACAGAAGACAACTGCAACAGCTTTATGCATTCACAGAGGAATTCAAGCTCAGCCTCCACCATCAACAGCAAGATCAAGAAACAGTCATTAAATAAACACAAAAAACAAAAATTGTTTCAGACGGATTTTCTGTGCACTTTTTAAGTCAGTCTCCTCTGAAATAAGGCATGATTTGGGAGTTTTTTTGTTTATTTGGAAGGTATGGGGAGGCTTTTGTTTGGTTTTTGTGGGGTTTTGCTTGTTTGCTTGGGGTTCTTGCTGTTGTTTTGTTTGTTTGTTGTTCTTTTAATAAAATATGTCTTTCAATTACTGTTTTGCTCTCTCCTCCTCAGTGAAGGAATGTGATAGCCATGATACATCTCCAACAGAAAGGCAGCTCCCTAAACAGGCTAATTTAAAAGAAAAAAAAGCAGATAAAAGGTCCCAGCTAGAAAAAAATTCAACAAGTAATTCCAACAAGTTTCATGCTGAGCTGATCTTCATTTAAACCTAAGCAAACAAGCTGGGTTTGCTTAAATGACATTCTTAAAATGACATGTCATGTTAATGAATAGCCTAGGTAAATCCAGGACAAAGCACAGACCCAGTGGGTTTGGGGTTTTTTACTTTAAAATTGTAATATAGATGTTATACTCATTACCTAAAACAAAACACATTTTCTAAACACAAACGTGAGCTTTTCTGCCTTTGGTGCTTATGTTTTTCACATGCATGGGAGGAATGGGCACATGACTTAGAGCTTGTCCACAGTACACAGCTGCAAGACACAGGATTATCTTGGCCAGCTATGTCAATGATGAAGGGACAGGGAAAGCTACAAAATACCCACAAAGGTCCTACTAGGACACTCAAGAGAAAACAGTTTTAACTAAAACATTTTATACACCTGCGATACTGAGCAGGTTTGACCACTAATTCAAGCATGCATGAGCCAAACTCTGTCCATGTGATTACTTTTGGTGGAACTTGTAAAATGTGAGACTTTTTTTTTTGGTTTTCATACAAAAACTTCACCAAATCAAGCTATACTTTAGAGTATAAAAACAGTTTTTCAAGGCTACAACAGTGGAGTTCGAAGTAGTTTAAAGTAGAGTTCATTTAATAGGGTCCCAAATTCCACAGGTGTCATAAAAAGCATCATTAACATGATACTCTTCTGTAATAATTTAAATTGATACATAAGTAAAAAACCAAAATTAATGTCCGATACATGTACAAAGTATGAGTGTTTTGCCAAATGCTGCACTTCTTAAAAGCACTGTTCATTTTTTCCATTTCTGCTACCACTGTGGTATTCAATTCTCTAAACAGTCTTAGTGAAACCCATGGGACTATTTATTGCATAAGGTACTGCAATTAAGAGGGAGGAACTATTGTGGAAGAGTAAGGAGAGTGGAATTGAGTATATTGCCAGCTTTTCTCTTTAAAATATAGCAATCTGAACAAAAACCACACTAATATCTCTTTTTCAATGGATTTCAGTACAGCTGAATTGAAAGCTGGTATTCAGTTAAGCAGAAATTCAAGGACAAACACATTTTGCTGAATATAGCCCCATCTATTCTGGATCTAGAAAGGAAAATATAAACGTTAACATAAACAAGGGAATTAAAATCAGAATCCAAGAACCTTTTTAAAGGCAGGCTCCTCATTCACAGTGGGAAGCCACATTTGAAAACCAACCCAGGCCAACCCAAGAAGCCCCCAGGGAGGCAGTCCGTGTGAGGTGTGTCACTGCAGAGCCATGGAGTGGAAAGCAGGGAGTCTCTGCAGCCCCACACACAGCCCAGTGTGCCCAAGGGCCATCTCTGAGTGCCCTGATCCCCCAAGGCAGGCACTGCTCCGTGTTCTCCATCCTGTCCTTCTCAACTCACTTACAACAGCACTTACTCCTACCCCAGCCCAATCTCATGAGATCAGCTTTTCTCTGGAAATGGGTCGGAAGCCTTTTGCAAAATGATCCCCCACCTTCACCAGGATATAAAAAGAAACATAATTTTCACCACAAATGTGTCAATTTAATCACGTACCATTTTGGGTTTCCCCAAGCATGCGCAATTACTTCATGAGGGAGACAACAATCCCACCTGACCACCAATTCTGGGGAAAAACAAAACCCTAAACCTGCCAGAATTAATTTGAAATGTTACCTCCCACAATCCTTGCAGGATGATGTGCATTTGCAATTGCAAAGTCTGTGTTAAACAAATGAGATTAAGTATCACATGAAGGATGAGAAGTAAAATTATCTTTTTATTTTTCTTGCTATAAATCAAACAGCCCTACTTGTAACATGTAATCTTTTCCCTGAATCTGGCCAGACACAGATATATAACTCTTTAGTTATCTGGGGCATGGGGAACGTGCCTGTAGGGCCCTCTGATAGGACATGAATGTAGTGTTTTCACACCAGCAGGTCATCTGCCATTTCCGAGCTGACCAGAGCAGCTGCCCTGTAGCAAATTCACGTCTGACAGTTTCTCAGCAGCTCTGAAGATATTTAAACCACCACAGAGCCCACAGCAGGTAAATAGGGATTACAGGTTCAGGTTTTTTTGAACAGCCTTAAAGGCCTGCGAGAATTAACAAGGCTTTCTAAAGAGGGCCAAAAAACCCAGAAAAGACAAACAAACAAACAAAAATTAAGCTAACAGGGGTAAGGAATATCAGATTCATGTAACTCACTATCTTTTTAATGTATGGAAAGAAAATAATGGCTTCTTCTAAACCATCCATTTAAGAAACACTAGTCTTAAAATAATTGACAGTGTAAGGTAAGCGATAAACGTTAACAATTATTTGTGCAGAAAGATAAGATTACCCATTCAATAGAACCAGAATCAAAACAAGGGCAGTTGATATAGAGGAAAGAAAAAGGGTGTTTCACACTTCTGCACTTAAAACTGGCATATCTAAAATAAGTGACAGTCAGAGGGAAGGATCTGCAAGAGTCTTACCAGGGCCCAAACGCAGCAATAACTAGCAAAGTAAGTTTAGATTTTTTTTTTTTTTTCCCATTTAGGTACATTTAATCCCACAAATTAGTGAACCTTTTTTTTTCTTGCAGTACTTTAAGCACAGAAAGTTTCTTCCCTCATCTGAGCAAATTTATTTTGTGGCTAACTTCAATACAGAGGCCCGCTCAGAAATTTTCATTAGTGCAAGTGAGAAAAGCTAAGCCAAGAGCATATTTCACACTTTCCTAAAAAATCTTAGTTAATCACAGCTTAAATCAGTCCCTTTTGTCATTCATTTTTATCAAAAGTAGGTCACATTATGGACCAACAGACACGACTAATGGCCTGTTATCACACACCATCCATCTCCTAATTAACAATCTATTTTCTGAGAAGATACCTCAGCATGGCACAAAGGATCTACACAAAATCACCCTGCAGACTGCTCCTACCTGACCTTTGCTAACAGATAAAAAACACCATGAAGCAAACAGGCAGGACCTTGGCTATGGAGTCCCCATGTACCCTCGGAATATGCAGGGATTTTTTAGCCTTTCATGTCCACGAAAACATTTGAATTAATTACTTGTCAATACACAATGAGAGTTGAGTCTCCTCTTCCTGTGCTGAGGATGCATCTCTGTAGAGTAATTAGAAAAAACTGGTGGTGAATGTTAAGGTGCAGAGCATCTCTGAGTCATCCCAAGTTTACCTAGAGGATCTCCAGAGGTCCCTTCCCACCACAACCATTCTGTGATAATAAACTCTAATTAAGTGGTAGGCTCTGATTACATACATACAGTATCTCTGTCAAACAGGTAGAAACTCTCAGACACTGGCATAGTTCAAGTGGTGCTTGCATAAAAGGCTGCTCATGTTGCTAACACCAGTCAGCTGTGAGCTCCAAAAAACCCCAAAAAACAAACAAGCAAACTATTCCTTGCCAATCAAATATGTCCATAAAATCTCATAGTTTCCTATCAGTATACTTACAAATATCAGGGAAGGCACTTAAACCAGCAAAAGTTCCTCTCTGTGCTAAAATCTGTTTTGAGGAGTCTGGCTCCTTTTTTGAAAGAGTGATGCAGAGCAAATTTTCCCAGCTCATCTACTTTATGCTCACTAAACACAGATTATTCCAGGGATTTATGATTGCAATTGTCTAACTTGATGGATATTACTTGTTCGTTTTAAACAGAAACAATCTAAATTTGCTCTAAGGATAAGTAAAAGCAGAAGAGCCCTGTTTCTGAGCAGATGCTCAACCCATTTACTGCTACAACACTCAAAAACAATTACTGAATTTATTTTATTATTTTGGTACAGCTGACCTACTTAACTCAGAAGTTACTTGTATAAGCAATAACCAAAACAAAACAAACAAAATCACCCAACAAACCCCAGAAAAATCTTCATAGTCCTAGAACAAATTCAGTACCTAAACAGGGTTGTCACTTCAGCATACCTATCCCAGCAGTGGTTTTGGCTTTATGTTTCACAACAGCTTACATTACAGAAGAGCCAGTAGGATACAATGTCTGAAGCACAGGCAGGGGGCTTAATGGAGGAAATCTCATCGAAAATGTATGTACACAGGAAAGTTAACTTCACTGAAACTCTTTGGATATGCTGAGAAATAGATCAGAACTACGACAATGAAACCTCTTCAAAGGAATGAACCTGTCTGCCCAAGCAAAAAGCCAAGCACACAACTCTGTATGTCAGAGCCTTTTCCCACAGAGCATCCCCAGCAGCATCTCAGAGGGCAGTGTGAAGGACAGCACAGAGCCAATCCTTCCAGGCGGACCTATTCCAAACCCTTTTGAAATTACTTCAGAAAAGCACACATATGCACCTGCCTTTCATCTGAGATGTTCAATGCTTTTCCTTCTCTTCTCTCCTCTTTCTTCTCTCTTCTCATAGTGATGTGTTAGCTGTTATTGCCACACTAGCATCATCATCCTATACCTCACAAGAAATTATAAAAACTAAACCCTATATGGTGCAATCCACATGTCTTTGCAAAAAACAAAAGCTAAGGTAAAAAGTAGCTGTGTAAAAAAATCAGATTTGGTATCTGTATTACAGCTTTTGGACTTACTGGTTAGTAGAAAGCAAAACCACATAATTTTAAGTAAATTAAACAAATTATCCTTATCACTCAACAGCAGTATTAGGAAATGCTTTGTCCTGACAGAGTTATTCTTAAGAAACACAACTGATATGATTGACCCACATCTTTCTTTCAATCACTGTAAAACTGTTTCATCTTTCCAGTGGATTTCTCAGATTTATATTGTCCTGCCTTTTTGACTGAACATATACATCCAAAAGACACGCATGGTGCAAAGTTAAAAATACTCCCATTTTCTGGAGATTTTGATCCAACAACAAAAACCATGACCAGTAACATTTGGCTTAAGCTACCTTAGCATACCTGTACAACCTGCAGGCCAGACCCCACTGATCACTGACCCAATTCCAGACCGTGTTACCACACCTTGCTAAACCTTTGTGCCTCACAGATCTGGAAAATCTATTTAATCCTTTCTCCAAGTTAGTTCATAATGGGACTGACTCATGCAGGGAGTGTTTGGCCACCAATATGGGACCACACCAGCCCAGCCTCTACCAACAGTGCTCCAGCTGCTTTTCCAGTCAATATGTCACTACATAAATGGGAAACAAATAAAGTCAGCACCTTACAAACAGAGGTAGTCCTGTTTTCCAAATATGGAAGCATTTTTTTTTTAAATATACGTATGCATAAACTTATAAGCATTTCAGTTTCTCCTTAAACTCTAAGACTGAAGTCAGGGGGAACTACATGCTCCAGAATAGCAACAAGCACTGCACAAATGTAGACAAAGGTCACAAATAAATATTTTTGCAGCCAGCTGTCTAATGCTTTCTTTCTTTGTAATCTCTAAAAATAAAGTTTAGTCACTCTGTAACTTTCCAAGCACAGATCAGGGAGAGGGAGAAGGAACGGAAGAGGAGATGGACTCCAGTCCCCCCACCTCTCACACATGGCTCCTTCTCTCAGCTGCCCTCCACCAGCATCACCAAGGCTGTAGAAGGTACAGATGATACAATTCTGAAGGTATCACTCGCACTCTTTTAGCACTAAAATCAGAACACACGAGTCAGGGTCAATGCTAAAATTCAGTCTCCAAAATTGTAGCCCATTGCTAAAGGTCAGTGAAGACAAAAATACTCTCCCAACTTCTAGAAAGTTGTGGCTTAGGGACTTTTTAGACCAAAAAAGGCATCTTTGCACGTAGCAGTCCCCAAAGAGCTGACCCCTCCTCCCCAAGCTGCACTAGTAGCTCATTGAGCCTGTGAAAACTTTCCAGTCTATGGCAGAGCTCTCCAGTGTAAATTCAGACTCTGTGAAGATAACCATCCCACTTCATTTTGAACTCATTGCTGACCTGTTTTGTTTTTGCTTTTTTATTTCTTGCACTGGGTAAAAATGAACAATCAATCCCAAAGCATCCTTTGTCACTCCTGACACTATAGATTTTGTACTCCACTCTGACACCTTCTAAAATACAGAGTTGATATGTCGCTTCATTTTGGCAAGTGCAGGACAACCAAAGCAAAGAACCAACTGACAAATTAATTTTGAAATTGCAGTAGGCTACCCTAATACAATGACACTGTTCTCCTCCAGGCCCTGCAGCATGACTTTATCTTTTACTGTGGTAACATCTTTAACATGTGAGCAAAAAAATTTGGAAACTGTGACCAATCCCTGTGTCTATAGTAAAGGAACAGCCAAGGCATGCCATCCACTGGCCTCTTGATAGGTACACACTCTTGTAGTGCAGTTCTCCTCCATCTACCAAGACAGATTCCAAGGTGCAAAAGAAACTGCAGTTACCTCCCACTTGGGCAAGACCTGAAAGTTGCTAAGTGGCTTACAGCAACTGTTTAAAGTAAAAGTCCCAGCAATTATTTGATAAATAACATAGCTCTGCCCACTATAAAGTCAGTGCTACTCATCCAGGTTCCCCCATGTTAGTTCTCAGCCTGATCAGCAAATGGTAACTTGTCTCATCAACGTCCTATTAATTTCTAATGTATTTTCCTTACTCTGATCTATTTACTACCTGGTCAAATAATGAAGGATGTTGTTAAAATCCCTAGTGATCACTAACAACAAACAGTCTATCTGATATTATTACTAAAGACCTTACCAAGTCACAGAACAGAATCTGAAGAGTTCAGCAATACCTTCCTGGAAAATATTAACAGGTATCTGAAATGTTGGGAAATTATATTGTTCGCCAAGAACAGAAACTTATTAAGTTATATCAGGTTAGAAAACATTTTTTGAAAGCAGAGAAGATAAATAATGCTTTCTATTAAATGGAACATTAAAAAAATAATTTAAGTCCCTAAAATATTTCAGTGCTTGAGGGGCACAAGGATCCTACCTCCTGCCCTGCTCCATGGGTTGTGCAACCAGGCCCTGAGCAAGGGCTGATGCTGCAAGAAAAGTAAAGCCCAAACCTCTGTCTGTCTGCTCCAAGTGTGCATTTGTGTTTGAGCAAATGACCCAGCCTGCCTGCATGACTTGAAGGCATGCTTTGCTCCCGAACATTGTCATCACACTACCTTGGAGTGGCACAAACTTAAGGTTCTGAAACAAAAGCACACACAACAAAGGATTTAAATATTTGTAAGCTTTCTCTTTGTTCTTGTGTGAGTTCAGCTTCTGTACTGCTGGTGGGCTGTCATGTCATATGACAGAGAGAATTTCATTATGTGCCTCAATCTTATGGGTAAACCACTACCTCTGGTGCAAATCCTATTTCTCCTCACCTCAGGAGGTAGGACATGTTTCAGGAACTTTCCTGCTCTGAGTAGAGTGCTCACACTAAATCTTTATTCTGTTCCCTTTGAAGAGGGAATAGGTCATGGGTACCTCCCTGCAGGGTGGTTGTACTTCTGTAAGCACTTGAAACAGGGATGGTTGGTTTGACTTAGATTCAGCTTTGATTCCAAGAGCTAGGTCACAAAATCCTCAAGTCTTTTGCAGGAGCTTCAAGAGGAACCAATTTCCATTCAGGCTGGCAGGTATTAATCACAAAAATTATCACAATAGTATTCATTCACTGTGTTTTCTGTATGTATATGAACACAAATACTTATGTACATTGAAACAAGCATACATATATAAAACATATGTAATGGCATATATTTTAATATATTTGTGTATACATACATTTAATATATGTGTGTACATACAATCAAACTTCAGCACAGTGTCTGACTACTAAAATACAAGAATTAGAGCCTTATTTCTTTCCAGACACTTTACGCAAACTCAGAACAAAACCCAGTTCCTATCTGGTACAAAAATCTACTTCCTCAGTTTATTTCTAATTAGCTACCAATACAAAAAGATAAGAGATACATGTAGATATTCAGGAAACCTACTCCTAAAGAAGCATACAGCCAAACAACACAATAAATTATTTTCCCTGTTTTATCCTTAAATCGGTATTACTTAAGAAAATAATGACTGTTCAAAATTTGCAGACAGAATGGGGCAGGCTGGTCCAACCCATTCCTGCCTGCCCAGGTACTGCACCGTAATAATGGGCAGCCACCTGAGGTGCTTGGGCTTCCTCTCCCTCACTAGTCCCTTTCTGCCACTTTTACTGCAGCCACAGAAGAAGCAGATTCGGGCTTCAAGAAACTGAAGCCTATCACTGCACACTACCCCAGAAGAGCATAGAGTTTTCAGCTGGATCAGTAATGTGATCCAATCCACTCTATCAACACAGCATCACTAAACTGAGACACTGGCAAACTTGAAGGTGAACTCTCTAGATGCTCAAACCAAGCCATCACAGGACCATATTCAGATCTGCTTTGGAAATCTGATTTTGTATTTCTTACAAAGCATTCTCTTTTGAGAAAAATTATTAAAAAATTTTATATATATATACTTTTTTTTTTTTTTTACATATTAGGATACCTATAATTGAACAGATTTATTATTTTTTTCCAAAAGAAGTGCTTCAGCAAAAGATTTATTAAAATACATATACAAGTCCTCACACCTGAAAGCTCAAAAACCAGCTCAGATGGACCCCTATTGAGAAGTAGTTTCCACCTGCATTGTATGATCATTAAATACCATATGGAGTGATCAAAACATTCAACAAAGACGAAAAGCAACTAGGCCTCACCAGCTTCCAAGTCTTCCTGTACATTTTCACCTTTCTATTCTATTACTGAATATTCTTGAAGCTTTCTTGTTTGATTGCCAGCTCAGCAGGACACTCCTTCAGAAAGGCAGGGAAGCAATCTGGAAGGCAGCTGCAGCTCTGTATGCAGAAGTGCAGAACATCCAGCCCTCCAAATGAGTTTACTGACCCTCTGACCCTATCTTGGGGAGCTGGGGAAACTAGTGCCCACCAGAGTGCAGAAAATACTATACTGCAGTATTTGAAATGCAGAGCCTTATGTTTTCTGCCTTCCGCACTAAGGCTGTCCCAAAGCAAAACCTGCCATCACAGGCAAACAATGAGTCTTGCACACAAAAAGCTCAAAACACAGCTGACAAGCTTCTCATTGTACTCCTAATGCATGATAAACAATTAGTGATCGGACAAAACAGTGCAAGAACAAATCCTATTAACAAATAATAGGATTTGTTAGGAGATCACCCAAACGACACTTTGGAAACAACTCCCTGGGCTGCTGCAGCCAGAAACCTCAGCCAGGGAAGAGAGCCATGCTGCAGGATGCACTGGCGAGCCGCATGCACAGCTACCAGTCCTCTGGAGGAGCTCACTGTGCAACAACAATGCTGGCCCGCTGCTTCTGACTGCATGTGTGAATATGCTGCAGCATGGTTCAAGTGAAAGAAAAGAAGTAACCTCTTATCTTGAGTATTTCTGAGTTATTTACACTTTGGATCCACAAGCAAGAGTATTTTCTACATCAAAACACATAAGAAACTGTTGAAATCATATTTTCTTTTAGCTCATTACAAGATTTTTGTCAGCAACTTTGCACACTACAATTTCAAATGACACCTGACTACAGGGCACCTGACTAAAACATGGTTCCCTAACAGTATTGTAATATAGATGCCCAACTCTATCAGCAGAAGCTGAAGAAAAAAAAAATTGTGCAGGTTGGTACTTGAGGAAGCCTGACTTGACACTGTAATATTGTCCTCCAGTGGTTGCTATTAGATGCCACAACTAAGTGATGCTAAGTATTTAGTAACAGAAAAGGTGGCTTTCTACTACTAAGAGTTTGAAAGAAAGAAGAAGGGTGCTTCATGCTGAAAACTACACAGAGCACCTGTCTGCCCTGGCTGGTCACAGACTACATGTAAGATAATAGTTACTCAAAACCTTCAAGTGACAGGTATTTGTTACTCTTTGTATTCCTGTTTAGGGTGCCATAAGCCTTTTCATCTCCCTTGGATCATTAGAGCTCCCTTGCTTATCTGTTTTTAAACACACCACAGGACACGTTGCTTGGGATGAAAACCAAAACTGGGAGCCCATATGAGTTATATCATTATAGAAGATCTTTACACAATTGTAGATCGTCAGTTATGTTTTTTTTTAATGGCAAGAAAGATAATTTCTAAGGTTAGTTATTGAATAACTCTTGTTTAAGAGTCTAACTAAAACAGAAAAAAATTGCCCTTACAACAAGCTCTGATGGCAATGTCTGGGTGCAGTTTGAGCAAAGCAGCAGTGTACATGCTTGTGAAGGCACAGACAAAGCTCGCCCAGCCACCAAAATCCTCTCAGCAGAAGATAAGACACAAACATACTGCCTTTTTGGGGATCAGCTCTTCCACAGATCTTCAGAGCTCTTCCCACTGCTCTGGGTACTGCAGTAAACTGAGCATTCTGGTGTGCACGGACAATTATGAGGCAGCTCAGCCAAAAAAGCAAAAGTCTATCCAGAATGTTATCTAGTTTGTTCATCTGACAACTGAAATGGAAGCGACAGCGAGTCTCTCACCCAGCTGGGTTAGAGATTAGCCATGTGTAATATTGCTGCACTTGAACTGTGGAGTGCTGTACACTTGGCAAGAGGACAAAGAAATCAGGAGATGGAATCGGGAGGAGAAATACCCAGGCAGGAGTTAGTGCAGGACTCATTTTGAAGCCTTGCCCATGACAGTCTAATTGCACAGGCAAACACAGATGTTATAAACTTACAGCGCCCCATATGAACTTGGCCAGTGTGCAGCCAAGACCCTCACACTCCCCTGTTGCATACACTCCAAAACACTCAGCATGCACATCAGATAACTATCCACACAGTGCTTGAACTGCAGCAAGGCTTTGCAAGCACTGAGTACATGGTAATTACCAACTTTACAGAGAATCACAGATCAAACTCTGTCTTCCCTGGAGAACAAATTAGACATGATGTCTACATCCAAGATACACGACCAAGTACCTCAGCCCAAGACCATAGCTCAGAGCAGGACAGGGAATGTCAGGCCAGCAGACATGATGCCCAAGAAGAACACTCAGGGCAGCTCCTGTGAGCAGGCATCACCCTTCAGCTCCTGGGCTGACAGTCACTTCCTTGACATGCATGTCAGTCATCATCCCCTAGAGAAATGTTACTGACACAGCATGGCTCCCAAAAAGCATGGCTGCTGACCCCACCAGCTACAGCCAGGCACACAAAGAAGTGTCTTCAGAATACCCTGGACTATGGCACAATCCCAAATTTTCCTTTAGAATAGGAAACAGTGATGAAATTATTTCATTGCAAGATCGGCTTCTACCTACAGGGATATCTTTCCAGCTTCAGAGAGAAGCACTTGCAAATCAAAGCTGGGAGGAAAAAGGAGAGCTGATGAATGGCGTTTCACCAAGGTCACAGCAACATGTATCCATTTCCAAGCCTAAGGCAGGGCAATACTGCTGACTGACACACAGGCTGGCTAAGGGAGGAGTTCCCATGAAGCCTACAGAACCTCCCCTGGTCCAAGCACCATCTTTGCTTTGCTCTTCCTCATCACTACGGTCCCCTCCTTGCCAGCTGAGAGCCACAAACTCTTCCCTTTTCAAGAGCCCCTCCAGCTGGCACAAACCAACACAGAAGCCATGGCCAGTTCCACAAGGGAGCAGAGATCACAAGCAAATTGCAAGAAACTGCAAAGCAGCATAAATCCATATTCCAGGGCCATTGCCGACAGCACAATGAAAGACAGCCTCCGGGCAGAGAGATAGGAAGCCAGGCTGTAACCAGCAAGGAGATGGGTTTATGCAATCTCCTGATACTGTTTCAGCTGTATCTCACAGCAGCTTCAGGAACAGAAGTCAGTTTCCTGGTTTTCATTTGGTTATGGTTTTCCTGTAGCAGATGCAGGCAGCTCAAGAACCAAACCAGTTATTAAGAAATGCAGAACAGGTAAAAAATCCCTTGTTAATCAACACCAGAGCCATGTGTTCAGTTAACCAAGCACTCTAGAAGGAATCTGTGATCAAGAGGAAGAAAAACATTATACATAAACCTGTTCAGCAACTGAATAGCCCCCTTCAAATGTCTGTTGTAATGTTTATTCAGAGCATCTGGAGGATCAAAGCTCTGGTCAAAGCCTGTCATGAATCCCCATGCTGCTGCAGAATTTAGTATTAATCCCTGGTGCTTCACTGCTAAATAAGGGACAAAAAAATAAACAAACAAGCAAACCAAGAAAAAAACAGGGCAAGTGATATAAATAGATATAAGAAGGCCAAATTATTAGTTTAGAGATGCTATAAAAAAAACTTTAAAACAAAAGTCTTTCAGCCTCCTTTAGCTTTGTGTGCAAAGCAGTACCACATAACTCCTATGCGAAGTAAAGATTGAGTGTATTTCCCACATGTAGCAATACTGTAGGCAGGACAAAAAACCAAGCATGTAATGTCACACAGGAGAAGATCCAGCAGCAGGGCAAAAAGCAGCAAATCCTACAGCAATCCACCAGAAGTAGGTGCCTTACACATGCATATTTCATGACACTATATACAATGATGACAAAATTTTGTGTTTTAAAAACCAAACTGGAACATTCAAAATCAATGCAGCTGTTCACACAGGGGAAAAAAATAAAAGCTCTTCTAAAGCAGCAGATTTATAATTGAGTCTGTCTGCACAGCCATGCAGATAGAAAAAACTAGGTCAAACCTTTTGCTAGTCAACCTCACTGCCATTCCTCCCCAGCCGTCCTCCCCTTTGGATTCCAGCAGTTATTGAAGGAATCAATTAACAGACCTGTCATGCAGGTCTTGGGTTGCTTCTTCCCTGGTCATCTGTGCAACTACAGATGGAAGGGGGAAAAAATTAAATCATGACAGTCTTTCCTATTCACAAATCCTAATCCTAGAGCACACATACTCAATGCTACTAGGGTCCATTAGCAATCAAATAAATGATGCATGTCAGAAAATAGATGTAGAAGGAAAGGGGCAAGAGACAAACAAATACAGGCTAGAAAGAGGCAAAAATGGAGGAATTGCTGTGCTTTCACTTTTGCTGTTCTTGCAGCAAAACGATAATAGCATCTGCTGCTTTTAATGACATCTTGCTAGTGCATTTTGTACAGCTTCATGGTGAACAGTTTTAGAAACCCCATAAATATCTCCATTTTGACACTAGAGTTCAAAGAGAAACTATAATACTAGATTTATATCTACTCATCACCCTCTGTATGTTTAAACAATTCTTGTCTGGAAAAAAGTACTCACACACAGCAATTCATATATTCCCTGTCACAAAGGCATTAAGCAGGTTTTTAAATCTTCACAAAATGTAGGGATCAAGTCAGCCCAATTTCAGCTTTCTCATTTTTATTAATTTCCCTCCTGTAGCAGAGACAGAAAGGACTCTATTTCATTATCATAAAAAAAAAAAAAGCCATTCTGTAATAGGCAAATACTAAAATCACTCTTGAACCCTATTTCCACCACATGCAATATGCTACCTGACAAGTTCTTGCAAGAAGGCAAAGAAATCAGCTTCCTGACTCACTGCAGTGATGGCCAACCTAACTGGTTTGGCAAGCCAGGTATCACAACCTCCATACCAATGCCACAGGGCCGCAGGACATGGACTGACAGCTGAAGGCTGGGGTGGACCAGTCCCAACTCTTACTGGCAAGCACCTCCTCTCACCATGTGGTGATAGCAGCCTTGTGTGCTGCTGCTGCGCTGCCTTCCACGTGAGGAGGATGGGACAGCAGCCGAGGGACTCCACTTGTGGGAAAGCAAGTGCTGGGACAGAGGGGAGGGGCTGCTGTTAGCCAGGAGTGCCTCGCTCATTTGCTTTGACGAAAAAGAATGACCATTGTGCAATGTGACACGTGCAGATCTGGGTGGTAAAATTCACAACCAGTCTTGAGCCATTTTAGTGCAAATCACTGGAAATCATAATTTCACTTTCCACACAGGTACTAAGCAGAATTTCTATTGTGCTGCTAAAGCCTTTTTCTCTCACCAGCAAACCCAGGACTATCACAGACCACCCAGAAAAGCCATTTGGACCACAGTATACAGCTGAGTAGCAGACTACACAGACTGCATCCTAAATTCTAGAATGTGCACAGGGAGCCTTTGACTTTGATTTTTTTTCTTTTTTACTTTACCATTCCTGCCTTTGGCTGAATTCCTCTGAAGCTCAGGCTATGCTACACATAACTTATCTAAACCAGCCCCATTTAGCCTTTGTTTCTGAGTAGTATCTTATATATAGCAGTTACAGCTGAACTTGCATTGTCTTGAATAATTTTTCACCCTTAATTCAGAAAGCAATAAACAATTATTGTCTCAGTACCTTAGATAAACAACTATGGAAATCCTGAAGAAAACGTTTGGCGCTCTCTTTTGTGGGCTGATTGATTCATGATTGTTTCATTAGGTTTTTTGACAGTGACACATTTAGAAGGAAGAAGCATTTTGGATCTGAACCCAGAAAGACATTAGGAATTTGAACCCTTCGTTGAATGCATGCTGGATCAGAAGGTAAGCAAAGAAATGGCAGTGATGGAATTCTTGAGGTAGATACGAGGAGCTGACAAAGTAAGATAGAAAAAACAAGCATTTGTAAGGTAATTGCCAAACTAAAAATATTCTGGACACACTACATTGTCAGGTAGCAACATCTGGCATATTTACTCAGTTTTGAAGCCTGTACTTTAATGCTCAGTATTTCTCCTGGAGCCGTGTTCATGCATGATGGTCTAAGACAGATCTTTTGCTTCTAGAAAAATGCAAAGCTCATTTTGTGTTAATCCTTTGAACAGTGGTTGAACTGTTGTCTGTATGTCTGTATTTATACATAAATTATACTTCCTTCATTTATCTTTCATTTTAAATGCTGCCCCAGAATGAGAAACGCTGAGATTCAAAAAGGTGTTTTTTCACTATCCTATTCAATTGATAAATTTTAAAGTAACTTGAGAAACTTCATTTGCATTAGTATGGTTCTTGTTCCAGGAATCAATCAGAAACTGGTGCTGTTCTTTAACGATGTCTAGCACATCAACACTGTCAGCTAGGTTTGCTTCCTATATGATGCCAAGTTTATTTTTACTTCTAAAATACTGGCTGAAAAATTAAGCTGGAAATTACTTTTCCCCCAATTTATTAAAAAAGCTACTCAAACTAATGTTTTAACCAATTTAACAACAGCTCTCAAGAACATTAAAACTGTTTTAAGTAAAGAAAGTGGATTTTTTCAATTGCTTAAATGCCTTCTGTTAGATCATTAATGTCTCTTATGACTGACAGTCTACCGACAAACTTAACAGAAGATCTCCTTTATGAAATAGGTGTTTCTCAATAAAAGAAATAAAATTTGCAGATTTTTTTTCCCTAAGCCTGTCATTGGGAAAATATCTATGAGTCTTTCAGAGAACAGCTTTTGTCCTTTATTGGGTTCTTGCCATAACAAACATCTGCTCAGTGTATAAATTAATTGCTGAAAACATCTTGTGCTTCTAGAAGATCCAGGCAATCATAGCTGTTCTGGGTAACTAGAGAACATTACCATTTTTCTCACACACACAGAGACACATCCCCCCTTACAGCACACCATATAACAAGAACAACTATTTGGCATTATTCCTAATGTCATAAAAGAAACTTTTAGTGTTAATAAAGTCATAAGAGTAGCATACTATTAGGTTCCCCAGAGGACTTAAGCAGTATTTTCGTACTGTGATAGCTTAAGAACTTGAAGGATGCCTTGCCTAGCTGATGGGAAATGTTCTTTATCTTAAAATCGAGAATCCTTTTATCCATCCTGGTTTGCCAACAGCAGAGTTTGTCAGGCAGTTGCAATGGGCAAAGAAAAGTCCACTTCAGACAACTCATTGCAAATAACAATATTATTCTTTCTCACAAAGGCTGACCAGCCTCAAATTTTAACTACTTGCTCCATGCTCAAGGTCTCCCATTGTTCTTGGCTATATTGAGGTTTGTCACCTCAGCTGTAACTCCTCTTCTTGGAACTCTCAGCTCACCAATCAGAAATTGTCTCCTTTTAATACTATTTTAACCTCTGCAGATGCAAATCACTTTCCCCAATGACATTTAACATAAATGTTCTTTATTTCCTTTCAGTTACCTTTCAGAAGAGTTCCTGATCTCCCTGACCATCCAGAGTTCTGCTGAATGACAAGGATCCAATCTATCACTAAGATCTTCCAGGAATAGCAGTACCTACATTTTCCAACCAAACCTAGAAGGTTATTACTGACTTAATTTGGAAAGAGAAGAAAGGGTGCTGTCCCTCCCAAATAACAGATTTCTAGATGTCACGAGAAGAGATAAATAGATACCAGACCATAATCATCTTGGGGTCACATGATCTGTCTGGCATCTCTTAGTTGTCATCTGTCTTCAGTAAAGATTTTGCAAGAACGTGGGGGTGGTGCCTGGGCATGCTACACCTTTCCACATGGGACAGGACGGCAACAACAACACAAACACTATGGATTTCTTACTGCCAAAAAAAAAAAAAAAAAAAAAAAGTAAAATTTGAATTCTTCTGAAGAATTTTCAGGTCTGTTTCATGAAAAACTTGAGGAAGACAAGACATGTATACATCAAGCCTCTTCCTTGCCTAGGATATAAGTGTCTCATAGACCTTTGAATTTAGAAGTGTATCTGAGGGGAATACTTGCAAACACATTGTTTCTGGTGACACAAACAAACAGGCATGCCTGGTTATACCACATTCCGCCCAAGTGCACAGACTTAAACCACAGCCATGTTTTCCCCACACACAATGTACCTTTAGTCCCACTCCCCTCTCCCACACTCCAGAAGACACCTACATGCTCCTTCCAATTCTACTTCTCTGCCCCATTCCTACCTCTGGTCCTCAACCTCTCCACTCACAATTTTTACCTAGCAACTACAGGAAGAGTTTGGTGAGTAATTAGTTCTCTAAACTTTAAATTCCAAGTAAGCAACAGAAGTGTCAAGAGCAGCAGATTGTCACACCACAAGTCATGTGGTTGCTGCACTGCATCTCCACAAAAATTATCTACATTACTCACACTCATGAGGGGGTTGACTTGTCGTGATCTGTCATCCAAGATGCAAATATTTATTGATGGCACAGAAGTATTCCAACTTCTGCTTCTATTACTCATTCTTTTAACGCTGTTAATAGGCTTTGGAGTGCCAAATTCGCTGAGCTTGTTCTGCAGTAGGACCAAAAGAACTTACATTTTATCATTATTTTGTTTATACCACAAATAATCCAGGTGCAGAACCAAAATCTAAACCTAGAACTACAAACTGAGAGCTGAAGCACACTCCACTAGTGTGCTATTGCCATAAATAAAGCCTGAAAGTCCTTCATTAAAATTACAACAATTACAAGAGAATAACTTTGTAAGTACTTTTTATTTTGTGTCCTAGATACCATTCAGGTGCCCAAAAGCATTATTAAAATCCATATTTTTAATGAGCTACAAAATTTATTTCTTTCTAGCCAAATAAAGAGGAGACATCTCTTTGGTATAGAGCACTGCCACACACAGCAGCCCTCCTCAACTCACAGGTCTTTATGCCAAGCATTATCCCATGCTTAATGCAGAATAGCATCAGCGTTTCCTTCTTACACTTTTTTTTTCACTTTTACACAGCCTTATTAGACACAGGCAGTGACACAGTCCCCCTATTATTGTTCAGACCTTTCTCAACTGTTCATATGCATTAAGTTCACTTTATAGACCTGCATCAGAACACACCCTTTCAAAACAGGCAAATAATCAACTCTACTATTACTACTGTTGCTATTACTATGCTTTCAATACAGTTTCTGAGGTAAGAAATGAGAAAGGAAAATGTGTATGACTTTTCTGGGCACACCGTAAATGGACAGTAAAGCAAGGATACCATTAAAATTAAGATAGTCTGACAGCTTACATTTTGCTACAGTGAAGAGTCTCTTCTGTTTGTTTTAAGCAATAAACTAGAAAATTTCCAGGCAAGACAATATTCAAGAAGGTGTTAAGTAAAAGATGTTAACTCTCCAGTGGCTGTTAGAGCTTAGAGCTGCAAGTGCCTTTTTTCAAGATCTGAGTTCTCCAAAACAGATTTCTGGCAAGGATTCCCACAAGCCCTTCATGTTTTGTAGTTAAGTTCATCTTCTTCCAGATCTGCCCTTGTCAAACCAGGAATGGGACTGATTAATGGTGCTCCTTTAGAAGTGGATGCTTCATACATTTGAGGGCCACTGTCAATCACTGAGACCTTATACATATAAGAGAGGGGGAGAAAATTATCCCATAAAACTGTAGTGTGAAGGTGATATTTTCTATCTTCCTGCTTCTGCTCTATCCTCACATACCCCAGACACATTCTGAAATTATTCTAGGACAGAAGCAACTGCACCTGTAAGACTAGAGTGAACTGTCCAAGGGGAGAAGAGCTTAGGAGTTCAGCAGGACGGCTCACTCCGCATTAAGTTCTAAAAACTTCTTGCTATCTGTGATAGTTCTCACTATAAAATATGAAAACCTTTTAGAAGCAATAAGCAGTTACTGTAGTTATGCTCATATCATAAAAAAAGGATCCCAGGCCCCATAGTAGATTACTCAAAATAATCAGTAGAAAACACAAGCACACTAAGTTTTAGTCCTCTACTTGACTATAATACTCGAATTTAGACCTCCTGAGGTCAGAAGCCTCACTCTTTCAACATCAACAGCAAAACCAGACCAGTATACTTTTCATTACTCTCCCACAGGCCAGAAGTGTGGAGGGCCAGGAGGATGCAAGGCTCACTCACTCCTGTGATAAAGTTTTCTGGTTGGTAATCGCTCTTCTGTAGGCAAATCTGAGAGGGAACATATGCCAAGCCTTCAACTGGAGAAAGCCCGGTGAATGGAAGCTGGAAGAAAATACAGGGTGGATCCAACGAATGCACTGTTCATTATGCAAGTGTACTCATTCAGAGGCCTCTCTATGTCATTCAGTGTAAACAAATACCTGCAGCTCTACCACGTGTGGCAAAAAAAGCCTTGTTGTGAAGCAGAGAGGCAGACTTGAGACAGTCAGGAGGCCATCATTACAACCGATTTTAATATCAACATGTACACACACCCCATTCTACTCTGTAAATCATAAAAGCATCAGATGCGGAACAAACATCACCATCATAAGGATGACACTTTTCTTTTTCTGTTTGTTTGTCCTCAGAGCTCTTAATAGCTGCTTATATTGTTACTCTGGAAGTGACTACAGTTTACACAGAATGCCTGGGTTCACATTAAACTACCTGTCACATGGACTGACAGCAATGCAGTTGCAGCACACTGCCTGCTAGGGCAACACCTGAATACTACTTCCAGGCCACTCTATACATGTAGACTGGAGCTACAACCACTGCACAGATGTATCAGACCTTCACCATAAAGCAGCTTTGTGCAAGAGCAGAACTGAGGAAGGACACAGCAAAGCTGTCCACAAGGTGCATACCAGCAGCCTGCCACTGAGCAGCAGGCTCAGTCTTCAGTCACTATTAGAGATGTTCTTGTTAAAGGGACTGTGGGAAGGAGTAGCAAAGCTAGCACGTGGTCGGTTTCACTGCTCCATCACCCTACAGCATGCAGGAGCACCCCTTACTCTGTGAAAAAAGAGTAAGTCATTCTAGTCGACATCAAATGTTAACTAACCTTTTGTGTGAGGATTTTCAGACAAAATTAATACTCCTAGTCTTGAAAAAAATGGAAGAAGAGGAAAAATGTGGCCCTTAGTCAAAGAAAGAAAAATGCAATGCAAAAATAAATAAATTATATATTTATATATGTGGATAGAGACACCTAGAGAGCTGCAAAATTATGGNTATATACACGTATATACAGGTATAGAGATATAATTGTTTCTGCTTCCTAATTACTAAAACAGCAACCTAATTACTATATAAGATTACTGTATTACTAAAACTCCATGGCTACACATGACCATGAATAATGTCATAAAATTTCTGTACTTTCACAGAAGTTATATGCTTAAATAAAACACCAGAAATCAGCAAAAGTTGACTTCTAATTTATATTGACAGAAGATCAGACTCAGGAAATCTGAGTAAATAAATTATATTTAAGTGTAATATAGATCCTCAAATCAGTTCAACCACCCTCAAAGAAACTGTAGTTTACACCTCCTGCAGACGTTACTGTATGCAAATAATCTGATAAGACTGCGTGACAAAACTGTCTTTATGGATGTAATACAGTTTCACAAAATTAATGTTCTCTTTACATTAAAATTCATCTAGGAAAACAAATGCTAATGTTGGATGACCAACAACTAGCCTGCTGTATAGACTCCAGGATGTTTCATAGGAAACTCTATGAAGTCACTGGGATGGGAGCATGAAAACCCCTGACCCTTATTTTTTAATGTATGACTTAGAATTTACCAGTCCATGTGCATCAGGCAGGCCTAAAGCTTTGCAAAAGATTCACAGGAGCCCCAAGTGAAGTTAATATAAGTCTGAAAAAGAAGACAAGATGTAAGTGGTAATATCTGGATTCCAAAGACTGTTTTTATATATGAAGATACACTAATCTCACTTTTTATTTGAAATTTCTACATGTGAACAAGAAGAAAAAGTAAGATGTTGGATACTACTGCCTTGGCTCTTCATTCCAACAAGACTTCCCCAAGACAGAAACCCACCACCATAAATAAGCAAAAAAGTAAAACAAAATCCATAACAAAACCTTCCTTTTGTGGTCAAGGTCTCAACTCAGCCACGGGTATTCAAGGGAAGCAGAGGTCCTTTGCATACTGTACACAAAACATTGGATATGCAGGACTGAAACCAAAGAATCATTTTATGGACCACATAGCTGGCAACATCCTTGCTTTGACAGATACCTCCTCTCTGTACAGTTTCTTAATGTGCTGTGCTCTAGTCTGAGAGCTGGAAGAGGATGGCAGATTATTTAGCAGATGCCATTTTCTTAGTCAATGACCTTGCGTTATTTTCAAACCATTAAAAAAAGTATTTCCTGGTATAGATACAGGACTTTATAGCAAGAAAATGTGAAAGAAGCGATGGTTTGCTCCTGATAAACACACGAAGGGTTTTGAGATGAGGATGACCAATATATTATTTTTCCACCAAACTGAGACAGAGTCTTGATAAAATTAGGATCAGCTTGAAACCCTTGAGAACCCTCAAAAATAAGCGTAAAAGCAGACGCTTCAAGGTAAATTTGAAGTTTTCTTTCCTTTGAGGCAACTTAAGAGATTTGTTATTAGTATTTAAAGCTCTAAACCACTCTGGTGTTACACCTGAATTATTCCTGTTGGGAAACAAAGCAAAACACAAGCAATACTTATGTGATGGGTACAAGTGGCTGGGTTCTCTTCAAACCTTGGAGTCAGCTCTCGGTAGAGCAAGCAAGATGAAGTAATGTTCTATTTCTGCTAGCACACTTTTCATCTTGGCAACTGAAGGTAAATGTCAGGCTAGACATTCAAACTCTTGCCATGACTCTAACAAACCATCAGCATATTTTCAAGAAAATCAACCTGTTAAGAGGTAATTTTTTCCTCTAATAAAACACCAAACAAATAGAAAAACACAATGAAACTTTCTCTGTGTCATGCATGATGCAAACTGTTAACTCTGGTGAAGAATGTGTGATTCTGGAGGCTGGCAATGCTATAGAGAGCTCATTTTTATCTCTACATCCTTGTCTTGTAACCAAACCCATTTATCAGTGTTGGCTGAAAGTCAGGACATCTGTTCCTGATGAAATTTTGACATTTCTAACTTTTCATTTCATTCCAAACTGGAAGAAAACCAAGTATTTTTCATGTTTCCTATAAATGCTCTAGAAAATAACAATTCCAGATTAGCACACATGACACTACCTCTAATTAGGAGAAAAGATACGCATTTCTTGTGTCAAATACCAAACCGTTTCATTATCACCCCAAAGTGTGGCATTTTGAAATATCTCATTTTCTAGAGCAGTCAATATTTTACATCCACTCCTTACAACTATTTTTTGATGTAATGATTTAAAAAAAAAATAGAAAACCATACATTGCATCAGAATTATATGATGCCAATGTGGTATATAAATTACTCTGTCACACACATACACAAATATATTTTCAACAATGCATTTTATCACCAAAATAGAGAATTAGTGAATGTGAAACAGAAGACTGGCTTCTCTCTTTTTTCCCCCTAAGTCTGATTTACTCTTATTATCCTGAACACAAAGGGAATAAAAGCTTTTCCAGTAAGGCATGTGCTTTCTGCTTTCTGTCGTCTAAGCACCTCTTTCCGTGAATTTTTTCAAATCCAAAATTATCTTAAAGATATTGCAGTGTTGAGAAGAAATAACTTAAGGGGAACAAAACTAAAATTATCCTCAAAATGGCCTGTTATAATCAAATTTTATGTTGTAGGAGACTCAAAGCATTGATCCTAGAAGGGAATAGAATGTGTTTATTTCAAAGCAACTCAGACTTCATTTTGGGTACCCATAAGGTAATTTCTGTTTTAGGTAGAAGAGGTCCACATCTATTTCTCAGTTTGCATCTCATCTGCTCACACATCAGACTGCAATAAAATCAAAAGATCCATCCTACAAAAAATGGAAAATCCATATGATTGTTCAATCAAATGTTACATGCTCTGCCCTAATTTTCTTCTATAGGTTTTCAGTGAACTTCAACTTAATCCTCTCCTATTCAGTTTTCCAACACAGTTTTCAAACTTCATCCAGATACAGACCTCAGGAGTGCCTTGGAGCCCTGCACTGGTGCCATTCAGTAAGGTTTATGATTTCACACAATCACCACAGTTGGAAGAGACCTCTGGACATCTCCAAGTCTGCTGGATGGTCAATCAGGGCAGGACTATGCCCATGCTTTTCGAGTACGTCCACAACTGGAGACTCCAGGTAACCTCTCTGGGTAACCTGTCACAGTGTTTCACCACCATCCCAAAGAAAAGTTTGTTTAAACAGAATTTCCCAATTTCTTGCTGCCTCTTGTCCTTTCACTGTACACCACTAAGAATCTCTGCACACCAGCATTCCCAGGACTCCATCTACAGTTCCATTTGTCATCATAACAATGCAATCACTGCTAATTTAGTACAAGTGTTGTAAGACTGGGAAATGTTTGGCACTGGAACTGTTCACATTTTCAGGCTACTCTCTTATCATATCAGTTCTCACCTTTCTCTCATACTACTGTGTGGGAAAACTTGACAGATAAGAATCAACCACTCAATTACCACTCAATTATTGCTTCAATAGATACACAACGCATTTCTGCTTGTGGTCTAACCACCTGCTTTTCTTTTGCTCAACAGTTTCTTTCCAACATGATGCCCATAACAGGAATTAATTATACCCTGCTGGACCTGATCATCTCATCCAGCAGCATGCTTTGGACAACCACAAGTATTGAAGCAGGAAGAAAAGCTAATGGACAAATGCAGAAAAGCTTGTCCACAGGCACATATTAATGACACACTCATTTCCTAGAACTTTGTTTTCAACAGAAACAACTGGTGTTACCAGTTGCAAGGGGGATTCTGGTCTTGACAAAGCACTGCTCTCATATGCTATAGCAGAGTTCAGAAGAGCCACAACCCTGATAGTCAACTGATGAGAGGATGGAGCCCTCCAACTCCCCAGCTGCACAGGTCTCCTCCTGGTTGAGAAGTGCTACCTGAGCTCACCCACCACCCCAAAAAATTCTGTGCTCACTTTCATTTTATGTAGATTTACTTTTGTCTGCTTTGTCACACTGTAATGCCCACTGGTTTAGACTAGCATTCCACATTTACGCTGCCCACTTACAATGTTTCAGCAGTTGCCATATCAAGGCTAATTTCTGTGCATCTTAAGGAACATAACCTGTTCAAGCAGTCCTCAGAATAAAGGCACACCAAAGCATCTATCTCCAGCTATGGAAGCAACTGCGTCTCAGCAGTACATACATCACACAGTCACAATAGACACAAGGAAAAGCAAGCACAAGGGATATTACAATGCACCACTCTGATCTTCCTTTCACATTACTTCTGTGATCAGGAACTGCTTTTGAGTAAGCTCTTTACTTTGAGCTATAGAGCACAGTCTTACTTCCAAATAAGCAATTCCCTGCCACTGCAGGAAAGCATCTCTCATTAGCCTAGGCAGTTTAGCTCGTTTGTACCATTTCAAGGTAGACAGTATCGGTACAAAAGCAGTTTAAAGTTCTGTCAAACACCATAAGAAAGTATAAACTGAGAGTAGTCTTCGCTTCCACTCTTTTCTCAGTGAAAAGACAGGAGTCCCACAGACATAGTAAAAGTACCAATGAAAGTTCAGGTATCTGAATTTTCTCTATGTCATATAGAACTGAATTCAGTCAGGAAAAGAGGTGAAAAGGGAGTGAAGAGATCCCATTCAGCATCATTTCTATTAAGGCTTTTTCTCTTTCTGCTTGTGGAACTAAAAAATACTAAGTTCATCTCAGAGGATGGCAATTGGGCAGTGAATAGATTTGATGACACCACGTTATGTTATTTCACTACTGATAAAAATAGAGCTACTAGCTTCTGCAAATGATAGATAAATACTACTGCAAGCACAAATACTCAAATAGCCTCAAGAATGCAAGATTTTATGCCAATGAACACATTCCAAGCTCTGACCCCTATGCAACACAAACTATGTTCACTATGCCAGGTAGATTTATTTCTTTTAATATAGTACTATAGGTTATTGTCCAAATCCATATAGGAGAAACCAATACAGCAAAGATATTATTAAAAGGAAGCTTCTACTGCACTTGCACTGAGAAAAAATGCAAGTGATTTAGGGATTTTGCTTTAACTATCCTAGTGTGACCTATGAGCAGAAAGAAGGTTTTCATCACATCAGACCAAACTTTAATGTGCAACATTTATAATATTAAAATTAATTTTAGGTTAGTGAACCTGAAAGATATTTCATTAATACAAGGTAGTGTGGAGACCCTTAGCATTTCATTCTTCCCTGTGCAAAACATAACTTGGATTAATGGCCAATATACATAACATGGTTAACTGAATGTTACACTCCTTCACAATTCTTAAATTTTCTCAGTAATTGTACAATTACCTTGAGAATTAAAATTTGATTGTGCTACATCGGTCATAGTTACATGAGGCTTTACAATTGCTTAGAAATTTTAAATCTTAACGACAGCACAATTTGCTATTAAGAGATGTATTAACAATGTTGGGGAAAAAAATAGTTTACTCTCTGGTTTTTGTGCAGAAGTCACAATTTTGTGTTACAGTTCCACCTAAAAACCATCTCTAAGATTATAATTGACTGTGCTAAATAGTCCAGTTCTCTCACCCTGGCTGCAATTTGACAACTTCAGAATAATCAGAAAGGCATCACCAGAAACCGATGGACACCACAGGGTGTAGAGTTAGTCTTCTGTAAAAACTGTGTGCTAAAAACACTTGCTCCCAGAGGACAGAAGTTCTCAGGCCATCTGATTGCCAGAAACTTCGCTCACCTTAAAGCAAGACATTAGTGATTCCTCCTGTTTCAGACTATGAGACCCACATGTTTCATGATCAGAGACCCTTCCTTTCCCTTGACCTGGATGTCTCCCAAAATCTGTAAGTGCCCAGTGAGTGAAGCAAGTCACTCTGGTGGGAGACACAAAACAACTCCAAGGAATTGTTGATACATATACATTGATCATATGCATGTGATTATCCATAAGCTGTCAACTACAGTCTTAAGCACACAACTGGATATCATATAAGGCTACATCACTTACAAAAGATATATAGTTTTATGCTGTAATTTTAACTTTCTTCTCAGATCTCCAAGACCATCTTGAGACAGGCACAGAAACACCAAATGCTAATAAACTGTAAACCTACTGCAGGCATGGGATATTTAACAACTTGAGAAAAAAGAACAAACCTCCCCTCAAAAATATGGTCAATAAAACACTGTTCAGCTCACGGATCTACCCTGTTGACAGGAACAGAGATAGATTTAAGGGAACAGAATATCCCAAATGTTAATTTACTAAATATTTTGTCTGGACTAGTAAGACACTGGTCTGCAGATGGGTAGAAAGAGGCAGCATACCAGAAACTCTTTTTTTTCCTAGAATGAATCCTTGGCAAATGCCTGTTAATCAGTGACAGATGCAGAAGTAGAAGCAGCAGAAACAGACACAGGTAATTTGGATCCAATTGCGTGGTTACAGGAATCAAGGCAGAAACCAAACTGGAGTTGCTACCAGTAACTGGAACCTGCACTCAGACAAAACCCCACTAACAGTGGCTCTGCCTCAGTAATAGGCTCCCAGCATCTACTAGTGACCTGTCACTGAAACCTTTGCATTGGCAGAGCTGTGGTTTAGCTGTCATACTTCTCTCACATAGATATTTTAGGAATTACTTTTAATGGCATTCTCTTCTGGAGCTCAGCATGCATTTCCCATTTAACTCCTAATTTTAAGATCAAAGTAATGCACATCTGTACATGGAGGACATTCAAATAATGTGCATTTTATCCACTCCACCTTCTTTTAAAGGAACACTCTAAGCCTATGTGTGAGCACACAACTACATCACACACCAGCCAGAACTGGCAGGACCAGCGTGCATGAGCGTACACTGCTCTGCTCTGAGCTCGTAAGACAGACAGGCCAAGATAGACAACAGCTCTCCAGGTAAAACAATCATTTTGTTGGGAAATGTTAGTCTGCAAGTGTTAGTGGCTGAAGCCCAACCCTGCAACCCTAGAAAACAAAAACTGGTTATATAAAGAAAAAGAAAAATGACAGAAAATTAGTAACTTAAAGAAACACAGAGAAACGGATAGTACAATCAAGATATAAATGCATTTTAAAGCTATTTACTGCTAAAGCTCTATTGTTACTTTTTAAAACTAAATTAGTTTAAAGTTGAAAAGAAATAGGTTTTTAAATTTTCTTTCCAGTGTCTGTCTTTTCATACAAGTTAGCAATTTCAATATCCTATTCAATTTCAACAGAATTAAGCATTTAGTAAATAGCAACCAAGCAAAAAGAAAAAGCCCTACATGTCATCTTATGAAAAAAAAAAAGTAAAGAAAGAACTGAGAAAGTTCTTGTCAGAACACATGCATGCACTCACATACAAATGAGTTACACCTGAATTATCAGATTTCACCTAACACAGAGGGAAGTAAGCAAAAAATCTGTAAATACTACAGCCTAGGAAAAGGTTTCAACAGAAATAACCATCAGTGCCCCACACAACCTCTCCAGATGAGGTTTTGGGCTGCTGGAAATACAGCAAGTTTGTACACTCTCTTCCAAAATTTGTATCCTGTCTAGCCTCTTTTTTTGTTGTAAAAAAAACTCACCGATACTAGATGTCCTAGGAAGTACAAAAATCGAATTTGCATGTATACACTACACACCAGAAACACTTGTAAGACTGTATATATTGTCATCCAAATGAATTTTTATAGTTAGTAAATATATATACACATGCCCATACAGTCATTGCATCATGTCCCCCAGATCCAGTAGGAATTCTACTGTGTTATACTAAATAAAAATCAGCTGAGGTTACCTTTGAGACTGAATTATCATTACAAAAATAAAGTTTCATGTAAAAGCCATGAATTTCCATATGCTCAATGTCTACAGTATCTTGATTGGAGTAATAGTAAATGATGTGGCTGGTTCAGTTCAAGTCCGTGCAGCTGGAGGGCTGTTGCTATATACAATCAGGCTATCTCTGACCTTATGAGCCATTTCATCAACTACAGAATATCAGCATCACCTTTGAGAACTGCTCCCCATCAAGGCCAGATTACAGTAAAAGCAGTGTAAGCCTAGTTTGCTGATTCATGGAGTGATTTCATTAGATCTGAGCCCAAACTGCTGCTTACAAGATGAGGGAAATAAAATATAGTGCAACTACAGTGCAAAGATGAAATATTAGTAACTTCAATAGATAAGCCAAGTGTAAAGAAAGTAGTAATACCAGACTACTTGACTCAGAAGATTGCTGGACCACATCAGAAATCTCTTTAGTCAGGAATCCTTTTGAGGGATTCAGTCAACTTCTGCCTTGAGACAAGTCTCTAAAACAGAAGTGTTATCCTCTTGCTTTATGTCCAACAAGCACACTGACTGCTGAGTGAATACTGTTTTTCTATAAGCACACACTCCTCACAGAGGACATGCTTAGGAGTTTAGGAAAGGATGCTGCTTCTGAGCAGTGAGGTCTAGCACAGAGGGAGAAGAGCCATGTTATCCCATAAACAAAAGAAGAAAAATTGTATTTGCCCAGAATAACAGGTGTTTCTTTATATTTTTTAGGCCAGTCAAAACTACAACACCCTGCTATTACTAAGACCAGTTTCAATTCAGTTTAACCTGTCTTTCTCACACTAAAACTGGAAAGGATCCAGGAAGACAGAGACTTATTACTGAGCACTTACATTACCTGAAGGCATCGTACAGTACAGAAGGTGTCCTTAATTGCTTACATGCCTTTAAAAAAAGTAGTGAGACACACAAAATGGATACATTCTACGGGGAAATATGTTCCCACATTACCCACTGCTCTGCTAAACTTCTGCCATGTTCCAAATTACTAGGTAACACTATCTTTGTGCTTAGTTATTATAATTTTCTAAAACATACTTTGTGTTTAAAGAGAGATGAATGAGAAGGAAGAGAAAAGGCTGTTAAAGTATTTTAACATCTTTTTACATCCGTAACTACGATAATCTCAGCAGGCACATCCACTAAATCTCACAGCTATGAGATTATACCTCAAACAAAACCTTATTTCAGGAGCACTTATCATCACCAGATTCACTTGCTGAGGCAGCTGAACATACAAATAATGTTCTAATCTACCTTCTCCTTTCATTCAAGAGGTCTGGTCAGGGATAGGAATAAAGGAAATCAATAAAAAGTAACTCACTTGAAAAGAAAAAAAAATTAAGATGTGTCTAGATTATTTTCTTGGCTTGGTTAGCTGATTCACAAAACCAGTAACAAACAACAACAACAAAAATCCCTGTAGGATTAACTCTGTAAATAATACATGTATATGTAAAGAACAAAATTTCCAAGTTCTATCATTTCAATTCCACCTGCAAGTATGTACACACAAATACATATGTATATAGAATATTAACATATATATCAACTTGGAGTATTGCAAGTTGTATCCTCCAAACATGTCAAGAACTTCGTAAGCAAAGACATGTGAAGTCCAACTCCCCCAAAATGTATTTCTTACTATTGTGAGGATTCGTGAAGTTAGTAACCCTTCCTGTGAAGCAGAGGAATAAACTCCAGCAGCCTAGCAGTCAGCTGCTATGAAGCAGTCTGAAAATAATGGATATAAAACACATAATCAGATTCTTAACACCTTGTGTCTGCTTACCTGCCAGTGTACAGAATTACAAGAGCACCTGTATTAGAGTTAAGGTATCTTACAAAAAAAACCCAGAGAATACATCGATGTTACAATACTACAGCACAGTCATAGATCTAAAAAAACCTGCAACTTTTTAAAATGGGTTACAGAACCTACATTTATTTTTTCTTTAGCTGCTACCATTGTAACTGCTAACCATCTGCAAGAGCATGTTGCAGGATGCAGCACATTCATCAGTCATTCACAACTTGAGTTAAAAAAACCCCCACATTTTAATACAGAGAAGAAAGAAAAAAAATCAATTTTAATGATATTCCTCTCTTCCCCCTTCTAAATCTTGTATAATTGCAGACCTTTAATTGATGATGTACATGAAGGATTTCAGTAGCTCCCAACAACCAAAGCACAGAAATCTGAAAAAGCCAATTAACAATAAGCAATAATAAAGCTTGATCATTCCGCCATCCAAAGTCATACACAATCCCCCTGCTTTCATCAGTGGAAACAGGTCCAGTTGCTTTTGCTTGGCCTGCTTTAATAAAATGCTCTACATGAAAAATCATTGTTGCACCATGCTGAGTGGATTAATCCCACACAAAACAGCCTGATCCTACTCTCACAGCACAGTTTTGAAATTTATTTTAATTTTAAAAGGAAAAAACACATGCCTAAGTAATTGTTAATAAAAATCTTTGGAAGTCTCTCACCTACAGTAAGGTTAGCAGAATACATTTCTAGATATAAATTTCAAAATCAGACTAATGAATACGAGAGAGTTTTAAAAATACTGGGTTTTTTAATAACTAACTAACTAATAAAAATAACTAACACTTAAAAATATAATGCATTGCAAAATTAAACATTATTTTAAATTAATGAAGAAAAATAACCAGAGTAAGTGGATACAAACTACTACAAATCAGAGTAGCTTCTACAATGCTAACAGCTACATCAAGACTAGCAGAAATGCGAGTTAAACTTGAGGCTGGAATTATCTCTGACTAACTGCTCCTCCATCAAACACAGTCCTGCTGTAATGCATATTGCAGTTCAGATGACAAGAGATGCAATATCATGCACCACTTTCAACACTCAAAAGTACACATCATACAGATTGCAAAAAAAATTTAATTATTTGACATAATCTAAATACATGTACTCATTATTCCAATTGTAACTATGTTGCAGTATGTAACTCAATTGCTTCAATTAACTTTTCACAACCTCAGATTTTCAGGCAGATGACAACTTTCGCTGTCTTGTTCACTAAATCTGTAAAGCAACACAGAAGATAACAACAAACAGCCCATGACAGCTTATTTTTCAAAACAAATATGGTCTTCTCAACCAAGCTAAGAATACAGGCAAGTTCTAACCGGGGAGAGGGAATACTTAGGAAATTTGAAGTGGTACCTGGCAGAGCAGCTGTTTTACAATTTTTGCAGTATCTTTACAGCCCCTCTCTGGCATGCAGCAACTACCGGTCCTCCTGTAACTCCCTTGACTACCCTAATAGCATGCCTAAGAAGACAACGCTGAAAACACGTAGGTGTTGGCATAAGGAATCGTTCTTTTGTTCTCTGCTGTTGAGGGAGCACCACCTTTGTCATGCGGCGCAGCAGCGTGCTCCAGTGAGCACCCACTTGGCTTCAGCTGCCTCCCCGTGACAGCTGGCCCCTGCTCAGCACTCACAGAAAACACAGCCACCGCTCACCCATCGCTAGTCTGACGCCTTGTGATTCAGTATTCATATATACGTACATGTATGTACATGTGAAACGTGGTTTGTGAGTTCAGCAGCCTCGAAGAACGGTGAGTTTGGTTCAGAGGCGAACAGCGTCTGGCGCGTTTCATCACTGAGCTTCTACATCCTGGCAGCCCCACGAGTGCTCCGATACTCGGCACGGACCGCTCACTGATACCATCTGCACTGGCCACGCAGAGCTCTGCTCAGCCCCGCTGCCCCGGGCTGCCCTCACCAAGAACTGTCCCTTCGCACCTGAGGCCCCATGCTGAGCCCTCCGCCGCTCCCCGGCCGAGCAGGGACCCAGCGTGGGCTTCGCTGTGGCGAGCGGCCCTGCGGCGGGGGCATGGACAAACTCTCCTGCCGGGACCACTTCCCGCCGCCACCGCTCTTCTTGCCGAGCTCCCGTGAGGGCGGCGGACAGGACCCCGCCGCAGCCCGCGGGTGGCGGGCAGGCGCCCCGATCCGCACAGGTGCCGGAGGGCCCTTCTCCCCCGCCCGCCGCGGCCGGCGCAGGTGGCGGGAGGGCTGCGCCCATTCCCGGGCAGACCTCGCCTCCTAGTGCCCGCGCCGGGCCGCGCTGCAGGCAGCGGGAACGGTGAGCCGGCTGCCTCTCGGATCCCTCCACCTCCCTGCATCGGGCCCGCTACGTGACCGGCCGAGGGGCAGGGATAACGCAAGGGCCCGGTGAGGCCGGCAGAGAAGCAGCGGCGGGGAAGACGCTCGGCTGACAAGGCTCCTCGGCTGCCCTTGGGCCCGCCCAGCCCAGCCAAGCCCGGGGCGGCGCGAGGGGCTCGGCGTTACCTTTCGAAGAGCAGCCGGATCATGAAGATGCAGAAGGCCAGGGGGAAGGCGAGGTAGAGGTCCTCCGCCTGTGGGAAGGCGGCTTCCTCCGTGCTCTGCAGGTCCGCCCAGGTGACGTTGTGCGGCAGCCAGAACCGCTCGTTCCAGAACCAGGCGAGGATCCCTGCCATCTTTGCTTTGTCTGCCGCGGCGCCCCTCGCTCCGCTCCGCCCGCGGCGAGGCGCGTGTGAGCGGCTGCCGGGAGAGAGGAGGATGGAGGCGTGTGGCAGCCCCGCAGCCGCGGATGATGCTGCCAAGCGCCGCCGTGCAGGTTCCCCGCCCGGCGGGGGCAGCGGCCGCCCCGCCTGTCACACGGCCGCGCCGGCACCCATTGGCTCCCGCCCGCGCCCGCCGCCGCTCGGGGTCCCGCCGGGCGGTCCGGAGCCGCCTTCCCCCGCCCCTTTCCCCTGCCGAAAGACCGCACCGAAGCCCGAAACCGAAGTGACGCGACCCGAGCAAGAATGACCCCGTCCCAGGGGCACTCACTGTGGCCGAGGCTGCCGGCAGCAGCGCTGTACCCACCGGGCACAGCCTCCGCCTCAGCGCCGGCCCGGGGCCCCGCCGCCCTGGCGGCTCCGCGCCGTGTCACTCACCTGCCCTTTCGCCGCCCGGCCGGGGTCCCGGCGAGCCTGGAAGGGCTGTCGGCCCGTTGGAGTAGGCACGTGGCAGCAGTGAAAAGCCCTCTATGAATTCTGCACAGCCACGCGGGCCGGGGTCGGCTGCCGCAGTCCGCTCCCCGAGAGTGACCCTGCCCGGAGCGCTGCTCCTGGCCCTCTGGGCTGAGGTGTTTAACGGGGAACGGGACTATCCCAGGTGGAAGGACTCTCAAACGTTCAGTGGCTTTACTCTGAACCTTGCTAGTACAGCAAACAGGCGCACATGTGGCACGGAAAAGCGTCAGAAAGCACACGACTCATCAGCAACAAGATTGAGGTTAGGACTTTAGTTTTGCATTCCTGGCTAAAGAAAACCCTTTTCGTTTTACATGGATTTTTACCTCTGACACCTTATCTCATTGCCATGTCTTGCTGGAGATACGTTGTGAGAGGAAAACTACAATTGATTCCACTAAACTTTACAGCAGGCTTTAGTATAGCTATAGCCACAGACTGTACGTGTGGTGGTCCCGGCACACACAAAATTACTTGAAATAGTAGCTCCTGTAACATCACTGTTTTTCTGCCCTGCCTCAGTTTATTTTAGGTGACTTCTGTTTTCTTCACTGTATCATCATATTTTCTATTAGGCTATTGAATACTGAGACACAGATCTCTGCGCATGCCATACTTCAGAGTTTTATCATCCTGCGTTTTTGTTTTATGCTCACTTGCTCTTTTCACCCCACTGGCTCTATTTGCCCTTCCTGAAAAATTAATTGCACAGCTCCTCATGTCTGTGGTGACATTTCTGTGCTGAATAAAATCATAAATCAATCACAATGCTGTGGAAAATGCCATAGCGATTTAAAGGAAGCAAACAACTTCTGTATATGGAGATAATTTCCATCTAGGACATTTCAGGGAAGTCTCAGGAAATGCTTTGGCAGGATGGCTGATGAGCTATGCAGGTAAATCTGCCAGTGAATGTTTCTGTTTTATTGATGAGACAATTTCCTAAGTGTCTGTGCTTTATTCCAATTCAGTTCTTATGGTTGCTTCTTGGGGAGAGAGTACAGACACCTAGTCCTTCAAATTGTCTGGAAAAAAGTGTGAGTTCTAGCACCACTGCCAGATCTGCCTGGCACCATCTCTTCCTTCACTTTATGACAGGCTTCTTCTCTGACGTGAGCTGTCAAAATCCAGGGCTTTGCTGTAATTTCAGTTCAGAGGGAAAGCAGACCATTAGTTCCACACCCCTAATGAAGCTTTCCTCACGTAAAAATAAGCTTTTCTGAGCATAAGAAAACATTTCTTCACTTAAATCATCAAGACTCCTTTTATCCAGTACCAAAAAATTGCCTAGCCTTCTTCTTTCCAACTTCTCTGCCTTGTTCTCACAGTCAGATTTCACCTCTCTTCCAGCTGACCTAGAGCTCCCCTAGAATTTCCCCTGGGAGCATATCTTTCAGCACATTCTCAAAAATACCTGAGCTGGCTCCTGCACACACTCATACGCCTCTCAAATCACACAGATCACTCCATTTTTTGATTGGAAGTGCATAAGTGAGTTTTAAATGGAGGCATGAGGGCACATCCTCAGAATGATCTCATAAGCATCATCTTTGAAATCTGATTAAAAGTTCTTTAGATATCATTTTAATATCTATCCATACACAGATAACCATTTACTTCATGAATAATTGTGTTTAAGGCAAGATATTTTTAATCAGAAAAATGGTATCATTATCCCACGGCTGAAGGTGACCTGTCTCTTTGCAGCCTATTTCAATATTCCAATCAGTTTAGAAGTACATTCAATATTTATGTCTGTTCTCATTCCAATAAAGTAGTTATTTCCCAGTCAGTAGTGAGACTCGCAGGTGCTGATGCTTAGCTTTGCTTATGTACACATAAAGGAAAGATCTTTGCAGAATGAACCTAGCAACAGGAATAATCTGATGATGCGTAAGAGGTTAATTCCTGCTGAACAATTAGCGTGATTGACTTTTGTGTCAGACTAAAATTATGTTGGGACAATAGATCTGTAGGTGTATCTGAAAATGAATGACAGTTTGGAAATGTTTGGAAGGATGACCAATTAAAAGCCTTTAATTGAATTCAAACTGTAGCTGTAGCCAAGATATGACTATGGAATAAGAATGCCTGAATATTGTGCTTTGAAGGGAGATATTGCCGCAGTGTTTTTCTTTCCTGCCCCCTAAAGTTGTTATATCACAAAATGGAGCCCAGTAGAACTTTAAAAACTGTGGATTCATGTGTGGTCTCATATCTTGAAGGAACTTACTCCAAGATAGTGGTAAAACTTGGCTGTCCTAAAAGAAGGTGAACGGCTGAAACTACGACTGGTTCCTCAAAAGCCCAGCGTGGGTACTTTGTAATTACTAACAAGAGTTTGTAATAGCTAAACAGAAACAGACACACAGATTCCCCAAAAGTTACTGAAATTGTTACCATTCCAAAAAGGAACAGAGAAGACTGTTCACATTGCTAGTCCAAGACCTTGAGTCATATTGCTGGCCACCTGGAGGAGCTCCAGTTTCCACCAAAACAGGAAAAGCTGCAGAAAAACCTCTAGATTTTAAAGGTTTGCTGAAGATTTGAAAGCAATCAGCCAATTTTTTAAAAATCTCATTTAGTCTACTGTGTTTCTGGAGTATCATCATACTTGCACATAGGCAACTGTGATGAGGCTCTGGACCAGTCCCTTTGATGGACTGGCTAGTATGGGTGCCAATAACACAATCCACTGAGACTACTTGTTATTCAAATCTGAACTGCATTGTTCCTAAGCAGAAGAGATGGCTATGGTTGAGAATTATAAAAGCATTGGTGACAGTCCCATTTCCATAGGTCAGTATCATTAGACTGCTAATGATGTGCCAAGCAGAAGGGGCAAGAATTGCCTGGGTGTTGTATGACTGCTCTGTGCCCTCCTGAGGAAGATGAAGGACCATGGGCACAGGAGAAGTGGCAGAGCAAGTCATGGAGCTGTCATTCTTCTAACATCTTTTACCTGCTGGTCCTGGCAGTTTGGTGCTCCCTTCTAGCTTCTTGTGCTACTAGTTTTGCCAGCTTTTCTAGTAATTTCACCTAAGAATCACACTAACAGCGCAGTGGTCTTCATTACAAAAGCCATGTCACATCAGCCCTGACTCCTGTGGGGTTGTATTAGTCTGAAGAGACCAGTCTGGCTTTACTCAATTACAAAACAACATGCCCTGAATTCAAATCACTAGCAGAGCTCTGTGTAACAGCACTTAAAATACAGCAATACAGAGGTGTCCCCAGGTTACATCAATTCGCAGCCTTCCAAATGTTTTATCTTGGCAGACAAGCGAGTTTTGTTACTTGGAAAGACATGCCATGGTAATTAGTTTGGCTGCCATGGAAAGATATGTGGACTAATAGCCCTAGCTGAAAGAAAGCTTTACAAGCTTGGGATGGTTTTTGCTTTGTGCTGGGCTCCAATTAAAGTCAAGAGCTGAAGCAGAATTGCCCAATGAGGATGGTTCAGAGGGGAGGAGGAAGCAGGGGTTGCTTGCCTGAGTCAGTATGTCTCCATGCTTCATTTGTCTTCATTGTTCACTTTGATTTGGCTTCCTGCTCTAGATTTCTAACGAAAGTGTGCCAAAATGTATGTCCCAATTATGGTACCATCATAGTTCACTTGATTGCAAGGTTGCTTAACTACCTGAACATATTCTACACTGAACTAGGCCCTAGCTGAACTAGTCGGAATCTTCCATACCAATTTTAAATAAATCATCCTGAAAAAACACCTTGTAGTGAGGTTTGCACAACTCTGAGCAAAGACAGGCAGCTGGAAAAAGTGCTGGGTTTATCTTAAACTAGATACACTGTATCACACTTCAACTGGCCCTTCAGAAACATCTACTTCGTGTGACCAGTCACGTTAGAATTTTCTTAGTAAAGGGACTTTTCACACCTGCATGACATCAAAATTTGCTCTATACTGTATGCATCTTGTTTCTCCAGCATCCAGACACTCTTTGCAGGTCTGCAGACTTTCAGTAGCCAGGCCTTGTCTCCAATGCTCAGTGAAATCTGGGCTCTGACCAACCACACTGCTGTGCCCAACTTGCCAATGAAAACGCAATTTGGAGTCTGTGCCAGCTTTGTGTCAGCTGTGAGGGGACAGACAATACCTGACTCCCCATGCAGTGAGAGCTCTAATCTAGCACAAAAAGTCAGCTACTACAATGCTGACCTGTCATATCATGTACAGGGAATTCTCATTGTCAGTGTGAACTTCTGTGAGATCAGTACCTCCCATCTCGTGGCTGCAAGCTATGTTCCAATCCTGGCAGCCTGGGAGTCATTTGCTGTCTTATTAAGCCACAGTACTGAAAACTCCAGAAATTAGTCAGAACTAAATTTTCTTATTTTCTAGTCATTTTCAGACAGCTTCCAAGGTAATTACATTCTGCCCAGAGGAACATTCACCTGGTCATCTCAGATTTTTGTTCAAAGCTCATTTAACATCACTGTCACAATGTCATCTGGTAGTTACTTGGTAATAGTTTTTGTTCATGTCTGAATGAAGCCAATGCTATTTAGTGTTTGGTTTTAAGATCCCATCTAGATGTAAATTATATTTGCCTAGGAGCTAGGGGACAGTTACCAGGATGGCAATAAATCTGTATTTTCTTATCACAGATTTAAATATCTTCCTTATGAATTTCATTATACTTATGTCACAGCTGTACAGAATTTTATTTTCACCCAAAATATACATTTGGGTTGACTGAAAATATTGCTAAATTAATGCTGAATTGATTAAATTAGCGTATTTTGTTCCACAAATTATCACATATATATTCTGACATTTTTAAACCAAAGCACCCATTTTTTATTTCATAATGATATTGCAAGAATAAGGTTATTTCATTTTTTTATGTGACTTGGAAATAAAATATAAATCAAAGGACTGGGTAAAATCAGACACACAATAATTGTTTGATACAAGTTTATCTTTAAAGCTCTAGATAGTAATTAAAGATTCCGTTAGCTACACTGATTGTGTCAAAATTCTCAAGGTTACAGGTCACACATTATTGCACTTAAATCAGTTAAGTGGAAAAGATACCAGAAAGCTGAAGGGATAACTCAATGGGCCACACTCCCTGCTGGGGTAACTACCACTGTTTATGCTCTGCAGCGAACGTGACAACTCACTGTAAATACAGTCCCTACTCCACAGATGGAAGCTGACCGTCTTATCTCCTCCCTCTGATACAGGCCACAGCTATTAGGGGCACTGACACAGCAGATTAGTTAGGCATGGCTTTAAGCATTTTCTGAGTTGGAAATATAATACTCTATTTCTGTTTTCTCTGGGCTTGTGCAGAGGCAAAACCAGAGAACAACACTAAGTTTTCCCAGCTTTGTTTCAACCCCAGCATGTGTTCTCTCTTTCGCAAGTTTGTGGGGGATAACTAATCAACAGAAAAATGAGAGTACCTTCATCCCACCTATGAAAAAGGGGTTGTTTTTATTCCTCCCACAAAAACAAAAAGCACCAAAAAACTTTGTCTGCTAGGTCATGTGTATAGGTACTATATTATTGCACAAAACATTATATATACACCTTGATTTAAATGTTGTATTTAGTCTTCGACCAGTGTCATCATTTTATGTCTTCCTGTGGGTAACACTCCTCCAATTAGTGGCTGCAGCCCATTTGTATTTTTCAGAGCCTTTGTCTCCCTCTTGATACCCAAAGCTGTCATCCACCCTCCAAATCAGCTGTTCAACCCGGGCTAATAGCTGCTTTGTGTCCAGGCACAGCAGCATGGACACAGAAGCAAAATGCGTTCAGGGATTTATCTCTCCTTCAATTTATTCTCATCCACAGTGCCTTTTTTGGGAAAAATAGTGGCTTAGCTGTTTAGTGTTTTTGACAAAAAGTGCAAAGATTTATAAATGTCAGTTCCAGCATCCAGGAGACAAGAGGAGGGAGTTGTTCACCCTCACATGGTCTTGCTGCCTACAGAAATAGGAAGCCTGCATGGGTAATGTAATATAAATATGAGTAAAAATGAGAACGTTGCTTTGTGCAATAGCCCAGTAGATCTTCTCATCTGAAAGGAAAGATCTAGAGGAATCCAAATGAATTTATCCTGAGATGTGTTAGTAAAAGAGGGGATAACCTCAACCATCCCCCCTGTACCCACTGACCATAACACATGTGATTATCAGAGCATCAGATCTGTCCTTGCTGTTGTTTTGTTTGCTGTAAGGGAGAGAATTTATACAAAATTTAATGTAATCAATATAATTAATGTTGGATATGTCTAAAAAAATCCATGCAGTTGCTACTACCTCAATGTTTGATGCATAAACTGATGAATAAACATGAGGAACCAAATGAGTACAAAAGGTCCTCACTGTCAGAAGTCTTGGATTGCCAATATGATACTAGACTACAGAAATTCACAGCAAGTAAGCTGGTATAGTTTTGCTGATGCTGCAAAGCATCTCAGCACTACTATTTCCAAGGTCTCAAGAATAGCACCATAATGATGTTTGGGGGATATTTACTGGAAGGACAAGGCAAAGCTGGAGAAGTTTTTTCAGGGATATTACATTTCACATGGCTCCAAAGGAATCGCTAAGATTGTTTTATGGCAACTTTATTAAGAATAAATTTATCAAAACCATATGTGCAATGCTGGCTTTTTATATGCTTGAAACATGAATTTCTAAAAAAGATCCAGAGAAAATCAACCAAGAGGAATGATTTTTCCTGGATCCTTGCTACTAAAACTTTTCTTATTTGTAGGAAGACTGTATTTTCTGTAGTAGTACTTATTCAATACCACCTTCTTGAAAAAGCAGAATTGGCTTCATTGATGGGTGATTTTTTGTGGGTTTCTCCTCACTGCATTTTACACCAAGAGAAAGAAAGAGATGCTGAAAATTTGGACTCAGTTGCTTACCTTTCTCAGCTGTAGGGGGAAATCCTGGTGTGCTCATCCTGCTCTGTAAAATGATGCTGATTCTAAAGTGACCACATCACAGACAGTCTCATGGAATGGTATGGAAGGCTGCAAAATTTCTCATTCAGCTTAGTGAACCCAACAAGAAGTACTTGGAAAGACATGCAGGTCTAAGATAACCTACATATTTAACTGTATCAACATTTTACCAAACAGGACTAAAAGTGGTTATTAGAAACTTATTTTTAGCACAATATATGTATGGAGAGTGAGGTGATTTTTTTAGAAAAGATTTCAAAGATCTAATGTCTTTGTCTCTTTTGACCTAGAAGCCAGACTTCTTAAAAGCATGTAGTGTTAAGAAAAAACCCACTAGGTATTAGTGGTTTTGTGGTTTTATATCATTTGTGTACAATCATAGAATGGGTCAAGTTGGAAGGGACCACAGCAGGTCATTGGTCCAACCTCTCTGTTCAAACAGGTTCATGCTAGAGCACAAGATTGTATCCAGAGGGTTCTTGAATATTTCCAGTGAAGGAGACAACCTTTCTTGCCAATCTGTTCCAGTGTGTGGTTACCCACACAGTAAAAAAGTTCTTCCTCATATTCAGGTGGAACTTCCTGTGCATCAGTTCCTGCATATTTCCCAATGTAGTCCAGGATACTATTTGGTTTCTTGGCCACAAGGACACACTGTCAGGCTTATGGACAGCATGTTGTCCACCAAGACCCCCAGATCCCCAGTCTGTACTGGTGCCTGGGGTTATTCTCTCACAGATGCAAGATTAAGAGATCCTGCACTTGCCTTTTTTGCATTTCACTTATTTTCTGCCTATCTCTCCAAACAGTGCAGCCCTCTGGGGTATCAGCTGCTCCTCCCAGCTTTGTGTCATCAGTGAAATTGCTCAGTAGGCATCTGCCCCTTCATCCAAATCACTGACAAATTAAACAGTACTCCACTATTGAGCCTTTGGGGACCACTGCTAGTGAGAAGTCTCCAACTAGACTCCATGCCACTGATTATGACTCTTCGGGGATGTGCCATTCAGTCAGTTTTCAACCCACCTCACTGTTCACTCATCCAGTCCACACTTCCTGAGTGCCTATGAGGATGTTGTGAGACACAGTGTTGAAAACCTTGCTGAAGGCTTTTGACGCTGTTGCCAAAGGCCTTGCAATCCATTTCTGAAGTCAGTTGCAGTTTTGTCTCTAACTTCTAAGGAATATTACCAGACTCATAGAAAAGGCAGGGGCTGAACTTATTATTTTCTCTCTGTCATCAGGTTGTTACTATTTTGCTGTAACTAGTGTACATTTAAACTTCATATATATTGGAAAACAAAAAAATCTGAGAAGGCTATTTTCACTGATTAGATGTACCATCTAATGAATTTCTATAAAACTGACCTGAACAAATCAGGCACACCAATGATTAACTTTCTGGAAGGAGAATTTTGGTGGAGGGCACCCTTTTGCCACATGCAGCATAGTTGTACTATTTCATTCATTTCCCCATTAAAGGCAGATATTGTTGAAGCAGGTGGTCTTCATTCCAGACTAACCAAATTCAGCTGTCACACTACATGCTGATCAGCACTACTGCAAAAAACTGCTCCTGCTAATGCTGCCTCCTTACACTCTGGCTTTTTTTGCAGTGCTGAGGAAGCCTTTCCTTCTGCACAATGAAGGGGGCCAGGCTGGAATTTGGGTACTTTGCAAGCATAAACTGTACATTGGAAACTACTTTTTGTTAGCTAACCCACTTCATAAAAGATCAGAATTAATACAGCTGCAAAACCTCAGGAGTTTCCCTGATGAATGAGGTCCATATCAAGACAGCTAAATTAAATAGGAGTACTCTGAACCAAGCAAATGAAGGTAGGTGAATAATATCAATTACATTGGGAGACTTTCCTTAAAAAAAAAATTCCCCGAAGTTTCAGTCAATACAATGACTTTTTCTTGGAAAGGATATTCCATACAGAAAAAAAATGGTATAACTTAATTTTAGTCATAATCTTTTAACTAGCGTTCTCATCACTGTCATTATTTGCTGTTGTTTATCAATAAAAGAGACTTTCATTTACTAAAACCGTAAGTAATTAAACCTCAGGAAGAAAATGCTGCTTCTAGAAATAAGAACTCATCACAGAAACAAATGAAATAATGCAAACCACAGTGCACTCATTTCTGACTGTGCACTTAGAATATCAGCAGAGGATGAAGATGCAGCTGACTTGGCACCAAAGTATGGACGGGGGGGTAGGAAAGGGAGTTACAGGGACATAGTTTGAGTAAGGTAAATACTATCTTTCTTTATCCTGTTGCACCTTCCAGTGGATTTGATCACCAAGTACAATTTACTCTTGTTCTGCCCTCGAGGAGAGAAACACTCTGACATTATTACAGCTGAACCCATATCTCTTCAATGAGGTCAGTGCTCTCCAGTCTCGCCACAACCAGTTCAGGCTCTTCAGTCTTCTTTTTTGGAGCTCAATTTGGGCTGCTCAAGATGTGCTGTGACCCTTACAAATGGGGAACAGAGCTGCTGCTTCATTTGTGAAATAAGATGTGCCTGCACCATAGCAAATTTTTCAGGAAATGATAGAGCAAGGCAGGCAGTGTCCTGTAGCTATGTTATTTCAAACACAAAAACTCTTCATATGAGCTGTACTTAAGCAGAGTGAGACACACAGAACTGCATTAAATTCCAAAATATACCACCCTCCCCATACCCCCACCCCCCCAATTTGCCTGTCTTTAAATAAACGCCGCTTACTTAAAGCACACTAATGCTGTGTTATGTTTTTCAAGTCCTCTAGAGGATAGCTTGAAGGGCAGGCACAATGGGGAGAGGATGGGCACAGTTCTACCATTTTAATGAAAATATTGTGTAGTTTTTACCTTCAGTTTTCACTGAAAAGCAAAATAAAAACTCTCTAGCATGTTATTTTTGGTCATATGCTGTGCCTTTCTGCTACATGAGTTTGCTACGTGTCCTGTTTGAAGTCAGTCAGCAGGTACAGTCACAATACAACTGCTATAATCCTCTGCTTCTTCCAGTATAATGTAAGATTTTCCACGTGCCATAACAGCATGTTTGATGTATTTATTTCACTACAATAATATTCCATAAGTCAGTCCGAAAGTAGAGGGTCCAGACAAAGTCTTGGGATTAAACCCTCAACACACATCTTGTAAGGTTTATACACTATAGTATATTGACTCAGGCTCTGTAGTATTATAAAATGTAGAAAAATCCCACTTCATAAATAGAAGTATTTTGTCAGCATCTATATACTTAAGTTTTAATGAGTCTTAAAATTAAAGGAAATACAGTAAAATAGGAAAATCTTTCCTGCTTTTCCTTTGGTAAATTTAGTTTATTGCGTTGAATTGTGTTTCACCAAACCTAATACGTGATATAGAACAAAGTGGGGAGAATCAAGGGATGATAACACTGAGCACTAAACAAAGCACAAACGTCTGCAAGGATGGGCTGAGCTAATGACAGTGTGGATGGTCACCATGTGAGGGAGCACTTAATGTCAATTTGTCAACTCCTTTTAACCACACTTGGCAGTTACAATTTTCTCCTTTTATTTTACTCCACCAATCAGTAACTGTAAAAAAGGCCAGCTGCCAGTGCTTTGCAGGTGTTCTTTTGTAACAAGATAACATTAATTAGGTATTTAAATCTGTAATTGCTGTTTATTTCCTCGACTTTCTGTGTCAACAATTTCTTAATGCTTTCTTTCTGCAGACTTTTTATCAGCTTCTAAGCCATTTGTTCTTTCTCACTTCTCTGTCTCTCTTCTGTTCTTTCCTGTTATGTGGTTATTTTCCCACTTGCTTATTATTCAAACTCAATGTTCAGTAAATTTAAGCCATGAAAATATGTATCTTTTTACTGCAATATTATTTGAGACAATTATTGTGTTTATTACTGCACTCACGGTATTATGATGTTCTGTTTGACTTCATGCTGATTTGATTACTAGATTATCCTAGAAACCAAAAGAAACCAGCAAAGAATATAGAGGCAGAGGCTGTTTTAAATAGGAATTAGGAGGGTACTAAAATATGCTTTTAAAATTTCTCACCCAGAAATACTGTAGATAGTTATCATGTTTACCAAAACATTCTCAGCATATTTAGTCATCCCATAAGCCAGCAAGGCAAATACGAGCAAGGATACATCTAATACTGATTGGGTGTGAAACAATATTACCAGATTTTCATTTTTAGGATGAAAAAAGGCACCAGCCATAAGGAACACATATTGCCAAGAAGATAAATGGATTTGTGTTTTTTAAAACCTCATCTTTCATTCTTTGCCTACCTCAGCATTTGCTGTCAATTCTGAAAAAAGCTGAGGTAACAGAGAAAAAGAGTGACTGAAAGGTGCATGAGAAACACCCCCGGCAGCAGAATTTTGTTGCCACTGACTTTTCAGAAGAGCAGAAAGCAGCACGAACAGAAGCCTGAACTCTGATAGTGACTCTGCTTGACTCAAGGATCAGGTGAGGCAAATATAAAGGGAACTGCACCCGACAATAAATTATTTAAGGATGATAAGGCTCCTGTCTGCCTGGAAGGAGTGCCTGCAAGAGAGCAGTGGCTTGTCCACAGCACAGTGCTTACCTTAAATACTTCATATGCTATTTCCCAGCCTAGTAGCTAAAAGCACTACAAAAATGACTTATGGAGCCATGACCAATGAATGAGATTGGCTAGTAGAGCAAGCATTGAGTGCCCCTCTTTGCGTTGGGCATGTCATAATATTGAGTGATAGCTGACAGTATGTCTGTGTTACCTGTATAGAAGTACTGTAAATAGAAAGCATTTCCACCTTTTGTTAACAGTTAATTTTTCCACTGTCATTACAGAAATGACCAGGAGTACCATGGTATTTTCCAGCAATCTGTTAATAGCAAGTTTCTTCCCATCTTGTCTGCTGCTGTTGGCACATATCAAGATGGATATTAAAGAAAAGATTCTTAACAATATTTGCCTTCCCAGGCTAGCCATTAAAAGCCTTAAAAAAGAAAGTATGCATCTGCAGGGGTTAAGAGGCTTTCCCCTATCCCCAGACTAGCCCAGATACTAGGAAAAAGCCTGTTTCCCCTGCATGGACAGAATAAAAGATAACAAAATAGGCTCTTCCCCCTTGAAAAGAATTTGAGGTTTATTTCTCGTGGGCTCCCAGGAGGGAAAAGAGGGCAAGGTCAGGGGACATAGGTCTTTCCTAGGGTCTGACAGGGGGCGGGAGGAAATTAGATCTCGGCTAGCGAAGCAGACCAGAGAGGAGAAGGGTCAAACCACAGGACATTAGAGGGGTGAGGAACTTACCATTTTCAATACATCTAGGGTAATGAATTACAAGATGCAGAACTTCAAGATACTTTGGTGGTTTTACAAGCAGGACAAATGCATCTCTGTACATGGCTCAAACTACATAGCTATGCCAATTAGATGCCACTATTCTTCCCCTGGTGCAGAGACTGATACTGTGCCAAAGACCAACTGTCTAGCAGCTTTGACTTCTGGGTTTACTATTTTTCTAAGCTTAATATTCCAAATCCTTAAATCCTGCGACCTTCTACTTTTAATGTAATTCCATCTTATAAATATGACTCTATAGCTGCTTCTCAGCACTGATCTAATCCTATCAATTTTGTCCATTAGGTCACCAGATATATTTCCTTCCATAGACCTACTATAGGATTGTGAGATGGTGAATGAGATCCTTTTGTCACCATGACTCTTGACTTATTTCCCAACACATTGATTCATGCCTTCTCCATCATTTCATTTAGCTGTAGGTTTCTAGTTCTCCTTGATTTCAGAGCTTCTTAAAGGAATATTTTATCAAGTTTAAGATCCCTCCTTCTTTGAAAATGAGCTATATGTAAGGAGGTGCACAGAGGAGTGTAATGTTATAAATAACTCAGCTGGTGGGACAAGATTTCTAAACCAAAACACAGCTTAGTCTTCCTGCAACGCTAAGGAGCATAAGCACCCCATCACTTCTTAAATTCTATTGTCTCAGTGATGTCCTGCTACCTCCCTTAACCTTAATATTTACATTTGTAAAATAGCAGAAACAGTGTACAGCACTTTTTGTCTTCAAGGACAAACAAGGGACTGCATTCTTCTTTTTATTGAGGCTAAATCTTAATTAATTTCACAGGGGGAAAAGGAATACTGTAATGAACGTCTTTGCAATCTGAAATCTGAATTACCTAACAGCATTCACCACAGCTGGTCTCTCAGAGCCTCTGTTAGTTATGCCCTTTTTTCTGATATCCTTGGATTGTGTGGCTGATAGCCACATCAGGATTTGAGCAGTTTCAAATATTCTTCTAGTCAGCCAACCACATGCATCTACAGCTCTACTCATTTCCCTAGTTCCGGTAATAGCTGTGTAGCTCTGAAATGCAGACCAGAAACAAAGTATGCATGAAAATCTTTGCAATCCACAGCAACTGGAGTCAGAACAGTAAGATTTTACTTTCACCACATGCCTCTGGAAACAAGGGGGACTGCAGGGAAGCAGTAACTTCTGCTCCCCATTAAGATATTTTGGTTACCCTTTCTTGATCCATGTCAATGTGACTGCAGACAAGGTCATGAGTCCTTCATTCTCAGCTTCTGCTCCAGGCCCAAAAGAACATCCTCCACAGTCCTGCACTGATTCTTGTACTTGTGGGCTAGCAGGCAGCAACAAACAAAATTTAATGTGGAAGGGCTTACACGGGGTAAAGAGGGGGCATGATGCATATTCAGAAATGTGCAAGAAAGACAAATGTGCAAGAAATAGGAGCTGAAGAGCTGTTTGGTTATATACCTTGGCATTTTCTGCATAACTGGAAATTTCTTATACATATCCAGGATGGTTGCATCCTGTTCCCAAGCCCTCAGCTTATCAAGCCTGGCTTGGCAGCCCTTGCAAGTCTGAAGTCAGATCTGAAGAATCAAGAATCAACATATGCCATCTGTCCTAATTGCTTAAACAACAGAGATCCAGGACTGTAGAGAAGGGATTAATAGAAAGAGGAAAGGCACTTCACTGGTGAATTTGTATTAATTACAGGCAAAGGAACTAAGGATACAATTTTCAGGTCATTGCATCTCTGCTATTCCAATGGCTGTAGGGACTTAATCCTCATCTATCTTGACTGCACATTGTGTGGGTTAATTGGCATTTCTGCACAAACTATAATATATGAAGTGCGCTAGTAAATTTTAAGAATCCTTTAGAAGTATTAACTGCTTAGAATATTAGTAATATATCGATAACTTAGTTCTGAAAGTTATGCTACATTTAAACATTCATTTTTAATCACTTCAAATTTCAGCAACAAACACCTACAAATCACCCTTTCTGAGAATCAGCAAAAAGACAGCCTGAAGCCAAGGAAGATTAGCAGTTGGAGGAAAAAATAATTGACTTGCCACTCCATTATGCTTCAGGCTTCTAGACTGGGATTTACTCAGAGAAAAATCTGTTTAGTTCACCTTTTGAATTCTTTGTCTTCTGATGCCATAACCTGGGGGAGAGCAGGCTCTGGCTCACCAGGCAGCTGGGAGGGACAGAAATTATTGACTTGATTGTCAATAATTCTTGATTGACTTCTACTTGTCACTGCTATGAGGGCACCTGGTGTCCCAGCACAGGGGTGGCCCTGGTGGAGCACCTGGCTTTGGTGCAGTGTAGCCCATGCTGCCCTGTCCTCCCACCTAACCCTGAGCTCCCACAGGTGCTGCCTTCCTGCCTCCCATGCTAATGGGCCAGCAGGACAAGGTGCAGGCGTCCACTCTCCTTTGCAACTGATGATGAAAGAGGAATACACTAATTAAATGTAAACAAGTAGAGGCACACAATTCCAAAGAACACTGCACACTGCAATGCCACCTGTGTGAACATGCCAGGAGGGAAACATGCCACAGGGGTGAGCAACAGCTGCAGCCCACATGCTGCCCACATGCCTCTGATTCTGGAAGGCACAGTGGGACTGTCCCACAGTCATTCACTTTGGTGAATGCTTGTAGTGTCATTACATGTCAAAGTTATTGTCTGTGACAGATTTCCCCAGGGGAGAAGTCATTTTACTCCAATTGCTTTATATATATTCACATAGCAGAGACACAGTCTTCTTCTGGGGTTATTCCTCCTAACTTCACAATAGCAGACAATTTACTGAAGAATGTGCAACACCTACCATATGTTAAAGCTAACCCAAGAGCTAATGTCCAGGAGAGCATTATGCAAAATTGAGGCCACAATTTATAAGAAGCCAAACCATCAACCCTAGGGAGTCTGGTGACCCTGTTCTGGCAGGAAGGTAGGAGGCTGGTAATGATATTGTGTAACTCCCTGGAAGTCTCAGTGATGTGGCCCCACCTGTAAAGCAAACTCTGCCCTTTGGAAATCTGGCCTCCTTGTGCACATGCTGCGTGGAAACCAAGTGTTGCAAATTGTCAGCTTTCCGGCATGCAAGAGTTTCGGGTAGTGGCATTTGCTGGCAGCCACATCATATCCATCTTGCCAGGCTGGGAACAGGGAGAAAGGGATACCCCATAGTGAAAAATCCCTCCATTCACTTGGCAGCTGTTATCCTTATGTACCCTGTGGCTATGCTTACTCTACTGATGCTCTGCTAGAGAAAGCTTCAGTTTAACATGCGCTGTTTATTAACACCTTTTCGAATCCTAGTGTAAACCAAGCTGTGAAAAGTTTGCAGTCACGAGCTGGTTAAAATTAACCCTAGCATAAGGTCCAGGGTTTAGCTTGAAAAGCTAACAGCATATAAATCACAGACTGTCACTGTACCAGAACAAAAGCAGTTACTGGGTGATTGCTCACCATTTAAATACTGTGTTAGGAATAACAATATCTGGATGAAGTGTATTAATTTTTCTATAACTGCTCTGTTTTGAAATACTACTATAAGCAGTTTGTATTCTGATGTGTTTTAATTGGAGACCTCTGAAACACAAGTAGTTTCAAACTACTTCCTTCTACCTGCACCTAGCCTGCTCCTCACCAAAGGGACTCCTCACTTAAAGGAAGACTGTCCCAGCACCCCACCTTTGTCCCAAATGCAAAGCAATCTTTCTGTGGAAAAAGAGCAAAGAAACCTCAAAAATTGAAGCAGCTACAGCCAGAGGACACTTCCCTTTGACACTGTTTTACAGAGGCCTCTCCTGTTGAAGGCTTCAAGATCCCTACTGCACGAGAAATCCTGCTTTGCTGGGAGAACCTCTCATAGTCCTGTGCCCTGCTCTGCCATGAGGCTGCAGGAGAACAGAGCAGAGGCTCTGGAGCAGAGCCAAGCTGATGGCAGCAGGAGGCTGAAGAAAAACACATCGTGTCAGAGAGAGCCACGTGGTGAGAATCCAGCCCAGAGGGTTCAGGTGGCCTGGCAGGAGGCTCTGCAGCTCTTCTGACACTTCGTGCAGGCCATCACAAGCAGGCTTGAAGGTGCATTCCAGCCTTCTAAATTAGCATCTGAAATTCATCATCAGGCACATGCTACTTCAGTATTAACATGATGATTGTTTGTCAGTGCAGTTAAAGCAATTAATACATTTCTGAAAGGTAAGGTCAAAAACTGAATATTTTGATGTGCCCCAGAACAAATCAAGAATTTGGCAGCTGGATCAGACCAAGGATTCCTTTGGTCTGCCAGCAGTCAGAACAAGGTTTTTCAGAAGAATACATAAGACCTCTGTAGCCAGCATATGAGGGGAACATTGTGTCTTCTATTCTCACCCTACACATGCTTTGGATTTCTTCCAGATCTAATGGAGATTTTTTAAATACCTAAAAATACCTTTCACAGAGCTTTGACCATAGTTAAAACTTTGGCTATTAGTTATTTAGAGAAACTGTGACTATCACTTGTCAGTCTTCATCTTTTTCCTCATGCTGGAGGAATACAAAGATTATATTAGCTGTCTAGTGTAGAGCCTCATTACTTTTCTATGCCCTTTCTATAATATAATTGAATGTTGCCTTGTGCTTTCCTGTAAAAGTGCTGCAGACAGAAAGCTTCAAGTGAGTTTATAATATTATTTTTACCATATTCTTTTTTATTTTCACATTAAAGCAAGCATATCTTGTATTTTTAACTTGTCTCCATGTGAGCCTTTTTCCATTCCCTTGATTCCATTTCCATCTTTTTTGATTCACCTTTTTTTCTGGAACCACTCTAACTACCTCTGTGATATCCTTTTTGAAATGTTGTTACAAAGACTATGCAGGTGATGCTGCAGTGTCAATACAAACGATAACAGATTTTTTTCCATCACAGTGTATTTCCTGTTCTTTTCTTCCCCTTTAGTGACTTGTTTGCTCTTTTCGCCACCGATGCCCATTGAGAAACATGCAATGATCCTTCATGAAGTTATGAATTAGTTTGGACTCCTATTAGTTTGGACTCCTATGAGACACATGATTAATTTAATTTTTCACTTTTAGTCTACAGTAGATGGCATATCTCAGCACTGAAAAATCTATTCTGTCTCATCTGACAAACTTCAAAGAGACCATTTTAAAATATTCCATTCTCTTTTCATAAGTGATACTTTCTCCTAGATAATTTTCTAGATGACGGCCTCCTAGATAATTTCAGCATCTTTTCTGTTGTGGAAATAAACAGGAGTGATAAAAGAAAACATAATTTTTAAAAATGCCTCTTTATTTACCTTTATATTACAATTTCACAATATAAAAAGTGCAAGAAAATTATGGGTTTGGGGGGATTGTAGGGTAAGTTTTTAAAGCTAATTTAATACTAATACTGTCTTTTTTGGCAATTACGGAATAAGCCTGTTTGCTGTAAGATTTTTAAAGCCTTACTTAAAAATTTACTTAGGAACCCCAGTAAGTCAAGAGTATTCAATTAAGTAAACATAGGGTTTTTTTCAACCTTTAAAAAAATATGGCAAATAACTTCTTATTAGTTACCTAAATTAAACATAATGATGCTATTTTAGTAATATATTAATGGGAAAATTCTCATAGCTTCAGTGATAGCAGAGCATATATGTTTGCCCTCCTTGTTTGATACTATCTGGCCGTATCAGCCATGACAAGCCTTCAATAACACTTGTGTGAAGAATCTGATCAGAGATTTCTTTGAAGCTGAGAATTAACCTTTTAGCTCTACACAAAACGATCCATTCAGCAGCACTTCTCATCATGAGTACACTATGAAAGACTTTTGTGAAACCAGTTTAGCAGAGCTGCCTAACAACTGGCCACATAAGTACTTCTATCAGAAGAGCGAGCTCCTTCTATGTCTTCATTTCAGCTTTCAAAAATTGATTTTGGCCTTTATTTCAAGTACATTCCACTGCTGTCTCAAAACTGAAGGCTAGCAAGTTACTTAAATGATTGCAACCATTTATCATTGCGTCAGGAGGAGAAGTCTGTAAAAACATAGAAAAATGATCACTTGATTAAGATGTAAGAATAAGAATGGGAACCAGAACTAGCTTGTGAGCCAAGGAATATGAATTCATGTTTTTATGTCTGTGAAAGGAACACAGCATGGCCTTAGACAAATCGCTTTATATCACTGTAGTTCTGTTTCCTCTCCAGCTGTCAAACAGGGATAATTTTAGTCTGCAGAAGAGGAAAAAATGTAGTCTCCACAGTAAATAGGTAGTGTGGTAGTGTATGATATTACTGGCAGAGTCCTACTAGGACTCTTGGTAATTTGGATCCGATGTGCATCCAAATCTTCTTGGTCTGTGCAGAATTCAGGCACCATTTCTAGCTTGATCTCTTTCATTTTCAGTGGAGGCAGGATCTGGCAGCTCAGCTCTTCAGTGTTCTTAAACTATCCCTGGGACCTGCCTGTATGGCCCTTAGAAGTGTTTCACTGACTGGCAAGATGCTGGATAGACCATCTCCTGTGATACTAACTGCATATCCTAACTTGTTACTCAGTTACAACCCTCAGTCATACCAGATTCCTTCCTAGCTTGTTACTCACTTATAACCCTCAGCCATACCAGGTTCCTTGATCATGGAGAGCTGAGGCCCTCAGGGGTACTTGTTAGAAGCACCATTACACCAAGTGAAATCTATTCAAATAAACCCCCCATGCACCTCCAGAAGCATTTACTCTGTCAGTCTATGCCACCCCAAAAGATTGTATTCCAAAACCAAAATGCAGAGAAATGGCAAGAGAGGTTTTAAATAACCTTGGCCCAAATTACAGTAATACTGATTAAAATAAATACAGGCCTTGGAATCATAGAATTGTTAAGGGTGGAAAAGACCTTTAAGATCATGGAGTCCAACCATTAACTATGATTTTGGAAAGTGAAGTGATTTCCATCTTCTCTTCTTTCCCTCTCTCCAACACTTGAGTCATAATAATGATGATTGGAACATAAAGGAAAGTATTCTTACTTTTAAATTTTATGATGGCCACTTAAGGTGCCATAATGGCACTGCAGAGTGTCATTACTGCCTGTTTGATTCTAAGATTTGTGGCATATGAGAACTCTGTCGAGGTACTTCTTACAGTAGAAGCCATAAACAGACTTAAAACATACACCACAACAAAAACTGGGGACAGTATTCTCAGAATTGGTAATTAATTAAAAATTGCTTCTTCATTCTCAGCCCCTATTTAACTAGTTTATTAGTTTAAGTGTTGCATGGTCCACAATTTCTGCTTTCTGACAGAAGACTTTATAAAATCAATAATGAAATATATACAAATTTCAGCTCCATAATCCAAATTTAATTTGGTACAAACAGAGAAAAACACAGTCCTGCTCTGTTCAACAGTGCCAGGCTGGAAGACCTCGCAGCTCTCAGCAGTGCCTGGTGCAGTGCAGATGCCCCTTGTCTCAAGGAGACTGAACAAGCTCCTCCAAGCAAGGGCATTCAGTGGAAGCAAAATGCAGCTCCCCTGTGCCCTGAGCAACTCCCACAGCCATTGGCATATCTCAGCAAGCATACCATTGGTTGGTGGTAATGGATTTGCTTTTCGTGAATCTGTTTTATATTTGTCTCACTTGCCTGTGCCTAATCTTGCCCCTTCATCACAGAGGCAGGAGGACTGGGCTCTTCTGGGAGAACCCTGTCTCTGTTCTCTCATCCCCCTGGACTCAGGGGAGTGTTTGAAATCCAACAGTAAGCTCTAGACTGGGATATCTTTTGAAGGAAAAATCAAAGCATTAGAAGTAGTTTAAAAAATCATTTAATGCCAAATGCTGTATTTGAAGTAAGGTAAACTGTGTAAGGATTTATCTTTTTGGTATGCTTGCATGCTAGTGGGGTGGATTTTTGCCCGCTTCCAAAGAGCTTTGCAAAACAACTATTTAACCCTCCAAAGAGAATGTTAGGAACAGAAGGTGGTAGGGTAATTCCAGTAGCTTACAACTTCTCTGAGTATCCTCACATTAGCAATCCATCTGGTTTTGTAGCTCTCTTACGAAGAACTTTGTTAACTGCAATGAAATTATGTTGCATGTTCCTTATGCATGCACAGGGGAATAAAACTGCTGCAAAAAAATGCACTGAAAACTTTCTTGAACAAGTAAACCTTCAGCAATTCTTTCTCCCTCTGTTATCTCAATACGAACTTTTAGGCAACTTGTTTCAGGTATGTCAATGTCCTTTCCGATTAAAGTAAAATATTTTAGATGGTAGTTCTCAGCATTCAAATTCTGCTGTTAATTTATAACTTTTATTTTTTTCCTAAAGATCAGGAAAAGATAAGGAAGGGACAAGGAAAGATGGCTTAAAAATCAGGTAACATGATGAGAATAAGATAAAGAGTGTTATTAAATAAATGAAACAGTAGTGGACTGAATGTACATTGGGAGAAACATTATGTTGACACACATTTTCTGACCAGTGTTAGGAAGTGCTAGAAAGAGCCAGGCACAGCTGTGAACTTTCTGGATTCCCATGCAGTAATGGAATTCTGAAAAATTTAACTATAGTTACACAGATGGTCGCTGATTTTTTTTGGTTTGATTACCATTAAGCACAACAACCTAACTAGTACAGAATGTTAACCTGTATCAGCTTCTCTTCAACATTAATGCACTTACGAGGTCCAAAACTTTAGAGCTCTGTTAGACACGATGGACCCAAATCAAGAAGCACTGCTGCTTCTTTGACTATAGGTCCCACCTGCAGCCCCTATCCTTTGCAAACTTGAACTCCCAATGGACAGAAACGAGTTAAAACAAAGCCATGATTGTTAAGGCCTTGAGTCCATCATCACTCAACGTTGCCTTTCAGGGATTGCGCTGCCTGTGCTCAAGGCCCAGTCTGACACAACAGGGCTTGGTGACCTGAACCAGCCTGCTGTGAAAGCTGTAAGACTGCCCTCCTCCCCTGGCTGGGGTCCTGCCAGACTGCCCCCTGCCACTGGCCCTGCTGGCGCCCAGAGCTCCCAGACTGCCCTGTCCTTGCTGCACCCTGACTGATGCAGATGTACACAGCCACCTTCCAGATAGCTTCAGGTCTGGAAATACAGCCAAGGTTAAACAAAACCAGAAAATATATTCTCCCTTGTATGCACCTAAATGCATGTGTGCTCACCCTGTGGTCTGTGATAAGTTCCAGGAATAAGCCCATGGGTAAAAGTAATCAAAGTTTATAGAAGAGTAAGGAATGGTATTGTAAAGCTATGGTGGGACAAATATGAGAGATTATATCTTTTATAGAGTATTGATCAACCTTCAAGCCTAGAAACTGACAGTCTGCAAATGAGGTAGCTCTATTTGCCTCTGATTACAGAGTGTCCCTGGCCCTGTCACCTGGCTGAGAGAAGTAAGTTCGTTCTCTCCTTGCAGTTTGAGGGCACTGCTAAATGATGCTGTGTGGCAGTCTCTGCAGAGACCTTGAAGATTGATGGGGTGGTGGAGCCTGAGATTGTGTTGATTCTGCAACCATAGAAAGCCTGTCTGCCTGCCTTGCAGTATTGCTCTTCCTCCATTAAGTAAGTGGTTCTAGCATCCAGGCTAGCCAGCTTGGCAACTTTTGGGGCACAAGGTTAAAATGCTTCAAAATCTGAGAAAACATCTGCTCTTCTGTTTTGAAACCTCTCATTTGAAAGTGGTAGTTCTTTGTGTTTGTCTGACTTGTCTCTACAAGCAATATGAAATAATTCATTGAGAGAGGAAATGTCGCCTGAAGCTTGCTGAGGAATGTAAGATCAGCACTAATACAAATCAATACAGGTTACTTTGCTGATTCATGTGTGTCAGGTTGCAATTCCCATGGCTAAAGTCAGCCTGCCTAATATATTTCAGCCTAGTATTGAATTAATGCCCAGCTCTGCAGAATGTAAGATTTTCATTTACATGTAATAGTGAGTTTTGAGGCTTGTTGAGAGATCTCATGTTGTCATTGGAGTACACAGGTTTTCAAATGTGTTTGGACATGTGCCCTAAGAAAAGTCCTACTGGTGATGGTGAAGGAGCAGAACTATTTCCAGCTCAGGGTCATTGTGGTCAGCAGGCAGAGTTTCCTGAAGGGTATCATCATTCATATGCTGGTGCATCACTTGTGCTGTATCCAGTGTGGCTTAGACAGTAGGACTGAGCTCTGCATCTCCTATGAGTCACCTTTGCATTCCCTGCAAATATAGCTGGCAATTTTTTTTCAATTTTTTTTTTTAATCTGAAATATTGGTAGGTTTGGGATAAAAAATACTTAAACTGATTCAAGACCTTCCTTCTGATTTTTGAATAGTTCATACATCAGTGCTTCACAGAAGTTACATAGTTGGATAAAGATTTTACCAGAATCTCTAGGCTGCTTTGAAGAGGACTAGTACTATGTACAGTTCAAATGTTAATTCAAGCAAACATAACCAAAACTATTTTATTCATATTGCAGGAAAATCTTGTGTAAGCCTAGTGCAGTTAATTTTTTGTTATTTTTTACTTTACTGCTCAGAATCTAAGACATTAATTAAAAGCATAAGTCTTTATTATTTGATTTAAGACATTTGGAGGACAAGATCTGAATCTAAAAAGTAAATGTATTTTCTCAATATGCTCCTCTAATTGTTCAATATAGTATTTGTACTGCATAATCTGTCAGGGAATATCAATAAATATTCACACAATTTGTGTGAAAATAAAGATTTTGCATTGTTTATTTTATTAAAAATAGTAGCATTTTACTGCAGCAGAATAGAGAATTCTTGCAAATGTTATAACTCCTGCATATTTTGAGTTTACATATTGTACCGTTTCAAGCAGCAAAATATAACTTCAGAAGTACATCAAAGAGATAACATAAACTTGTCCCTTTAAGTGGGAGACAACAAAAAGCCCTGTATGTATTGTCACTTGCTGGAAGACTTGGAAGCATCAACAAAACCAAACTCGTATTTTATTCTTTGTTTGACAAGGCAGCAAAGGAAATGTTAATTTCTTTTGCCATTATTAAAGGCTACCATGTTTCTGCCTATTAGAGAAAAACTATCCAATTTAAAAGCAAATATAAAGCCCATTGAGCTTGCCTTAGCTACTGTATTAATACATTTTTGGAATACATTCAAACATCTGCTTGCTAAAAAGCTTATGGCAGAGAAAGGAGTTTCTAGCCTTCAGTTGGGGTGGTGTAATGACCATAGGAAAGTCCTTAGCTGGTTTTAATGCTTCAAATTTCTTTCTGGCCAGATTAAAAAAAAATATGAATATTTTTAAAATTTCATGTGATAAATGGAATCTACTTAGATGGCTAGCAACTTTAAAATGACAGTGATTCTTAGCTGAAATAGCACTGCCACTAGGGATACAGAAAATTCATTTGCTCTGCTTGTTTTGTATCAGGAGATTTGGTGGTCTTGCTTCAGTTCTGCAGCAAGCCATTATTCTTACCTCTCATTTTGTATGTGTTTGGTATCACAGCTTTCTGGGAGCTGGATAAGCTGCCATGTGTTCTTTTCCTTTGACTGTCTCTTGTTGCAGGTGACCTTACCTGTCATCTCTGATACTTGTTCCCATCTCCTCCTGTGTCTCCAGCTTCCTCCATTATAAGTATTCTAGCTGGGAGTTTTCTATCAAAAATGTCTGCAGGTTACTGCCAATGAGTCATTGTCAGAACTGTCAAATTATACTTTGCGCTATTAAATAACAGGATATTGCATCAATGAAACTGAATCTGACACTGTTTCCCTACAATCCTTTTCAATAGGGATGGTATTCCTTTCAAGGGACTTTCAGCAATCTACTAAATTAAGGGATAAAGACAACCAACTTTGCTGTGATCTGCCCAAACTTGTACCACACAAACTGCAACTTAGAATATTTATGTAGCTTAAAAAGGCTGACTTTGTCAATCAGCTGCTTAGCTGAGGTACTCCTTTAGCATATCTGTTCCAGAAAATTGAGATATTAAATTGCGTACTTTCACCATCAACATAGACAGTTCTATGAAAGATTTTACCCATGCCTTTTTTTTCTTTTTTTTTTTTCATCTTCAGGAAATCCTCTTCTGTCCCTCCTGAACTTGTATTGGGCCATACCTTGTTTGCTTTTTAAATCTGCATATAGCCTATATTTTTTATTACATTTTGATCTTAAAGATCAGTCCTCAGCTGTCTTAAAAAAACAAATTAAAATTAGCATATGAGTAAGATCTTGCTCCAGAATTGTTATGTGGAGCTGGGCACCTCCTGTCCCAATTTGTGCTAATGGCTTTAGCTTTGTAAGGTGCGCCCTTAAGAATCTTATTTTTGACAATTGCAGCCCACATTTTGTTCAATCATTTTCTGGGTGTTTTGTTTGTTCTTGTGTTTTTTGTTTTGGTTTGGTTTTTAATGTAATCCATATTTCCCTCCCTGCCTTTGACTTATCTTCACTCATGGAAGCAAATGTTTTCAGGCCTTTTGTGATGTTTAGTGCTACTGTTAGGACTACCTGCCAGTCTTCCTGGATTTAGAGCTCTGCCACCTGGATTTCCAGCTCTGACACCTTTCCTCCCTCAGACTGGGCTGGTTCTCAGTGTCATGTTCTCCATCCCCTGCAAATTTCTTCCTAGAGTGGATAACTTCAGTTGTCTCAGCATGTCAGCAGGCTAACCAAGATTGTGGACTATTGAAAGACTGGGAATGATGTTTCTGTTCACACTTCCAGCCACAGCCCAGTCAACTGTAAAAAAACAGGATAAGTTCATAAAAGCACACAGCTTAGACAGGTTTGTTTCCTTAGAGTTTCTCTTTCCTTTGGTTAAAAGATATTACACACGTACATTTCAAATATATGTGTAATACACTGCTCAAGTGTATTTTGTAATAAAAATTCATAGTAAGCTTATTCTAAGCAAACAGTGTCTGAGGTGCATGATGTGTTGAAGAACTTTCAGCTACTGTAGGAAATGAGCTGATACCCCAAGAATTTTTTGTTTGTTGTGGGTTTTTTTTCACACTAACAGTACAGATTCAAATGAAAGCTCTGTTTAAGTATCTTCCTGTTATCATTTGTACTGCTGGATCACAAAATCAGAGAACCACAAAAGGGTTAGGGTTGGAAGAGACCTCTGAAGATCATTATCTAGATATTCAATTGTAACAGAACTTCCAGAAACCCCATTCTTCACATCAAATACCATTCTTACCCTTTGGTTGTTTCCCTCAATACTCTCCCTGGACCTTACGCATCCCAGAGTGAGCTGTGCCTGCTGCCCTGGCTTGGTAGCATCCTCTTCCCATACAGCTCTCTCTGGTGCCACTCAAAGATCACATCCCAGAACTACACCAGTCCAGCTGATGCTCTGGATAAGTGGTATGACCTATATCAGTGAGTACTTTCATAACAGCACTAAGCCATGTGTTGGTGGTGTAATCACTGGTTAAAAAAAGCTGTGTCTATGCTAGGACATGTTTACTAACAGAGATAATTTGCATTTCACTGGCACCATTTCCTTGTATGTTTTTCAATATATTGGTAAAATCAGGCTTTTATATCAATACAATAAGCACAACAAACAAAACTAGTCAAAGTGTGGCTTCTTCAGCTATGCTTAGTTTTGTACGTGCAATTGTACTGGCCAGAATGCCAGGTCAGAGTGCAGACTTTGATTGCTGTATTTTCAGGGGATGCTTGTAGGATGTAACAGCAAAGTCTGCTTAAACTAGAGTAGCTGATATTTGTGCACAGTTGATTCTACTATTGGTAAAGCAGGAAAACAAAATTAAGAGTCCTGTCTTGGTATGTTATACCTAGTTGTATATACTAAAAGTAAGGCTTTTATGGGTACATCATCTGTGGATAATGGTGTCTGTTGAGTGTACTTAGTGAATTTTAATGATATGCCAGTAAATCTTAAAAAAATATTATGCCTAAACGGCCTAATTTCTGTTTCTCATCTATTAAAAACACAGTGTTCATTGGTTTAGATTTCTGTTATTCTTGGAAAAATTAGATTTTTAAAGAAATCATAAAAATAATAAGAGATGTGTTAGAAAAAAATGTTACTTATAATTCTACATTCAAATTCCTTTTCTGAATGACACAAATTATGCAAGATCCAAAGCAATTGTTAAAGGTCTTTAAAAGAAGACTACCATCTAAATTTTTGAGTCAACAAATGTTTGGGGTTTTTTAATACTGTGAACATTCTAGGAGATACAGAGAGGAGAGAAAGAAGTGTTTAGGAATTTTAAAGCACCTCACTGTTACGAGGAAGAGAGATTTTTCTTTAGTTTGAGTTCTATTTTTAATGCCTTAACTGGTATTTTAATCTTCCTAGAGTAGAGGCTACTCATTTGCTGGATTTACTCCATGTTGCTGGGGTTTTGTTTCAGACATTATCCAAAGCTTATCTTAATCCATGAAGCTTTATGAGATTTAGCTGATACACAGGAAAAGATGATGACTTCTCTACTTTTCCCTTTGGGTAGCTTCTTGCAGTGTTTCAGCACTTTATTAGAGTAGAGGGAATTAGAGCAATAGGCAGTTTTCTGAATTAAAATCTAAAGCTACACTGACAGTACTTTTGATCTGTCATGTGGCTCTGGAAATTAATGGTGGGTATGGAAAACAGTCATAATAAGAGAAACACTCGAGAGTTATTGATGTTAAGCCCATGTTGCCAGGGCTCTAAGCACACCAACTGGATTTGCAAACTCTTTACCTACACCTAGAGTTTTACTGTCTGTATTCAAGGCCAGCTCAGACATGGTGCTGCTCTGTAATCTCGGATCAAGGTGCTGTGAAAACAGCCAAGTTTCAAGACAGAGGTATGAGAAGCCTTGCCTGGGTCCTCTGCTGTGTTCAAGCTCAGACCTTTGCCCGTGGTTCTTGCCTGAGCAATGCTGTAGCTATGCTTGGTCCTTGCCTGAGCCTGTTTACACTGTAGTAGAGCCCAGTCTTGCACCTTGGTGATCCTGACCTTGTCTTGCTGACTGAGCTCTCTAGCTGCAGCTTGGACCTGCCCTGTCCCTAGACTCATCTGGCAGTCGTTGGACTGTTAGTTGTCTCACAGTTCTTTGTTTCATAGTTGAGTTTCATATACAGACACACTTACAGCACTTAGATTTAAAAAATATTTCAACTTACATCCTCAAAACGAAAAGTAAAGCCTGTAGAAATGTTTAAATTCCAGGAACTCAGGAACATTATAAACATTGCTGCATCGAAGCTTGTAGCTTTCCAGTAAAATATGAGCTGTTTCTTCCCTGATACTATAAAAAGAAAATGAACAAAGGCTAGGGTCATTTGCTCGAATGATGAATAGCCTTTTGTAATTAAGGTGTTGTGTGGTCATTCCATGACCACCTAACAAAGCTAAAACTGCTCCTGCTTAAATGGAGGCATTTCCTATTCCCCACTACTGGCCAGCTTTTTCTCACATCTCCCTTGTTTATCCTGTCTTTGGCTAACCAGTGATGAGCCAATATTTTCAGATGAGCCAAACCAAGGACTAGCTGTCAGCCAGATTAGATCCCTGATCTCATGAAGTTGTGTGAAATCTTATCCTTAGAAAATACATATCACACTCCCAGTTTTGCTACAGAGTTCTTTTATGACCTTTAGCAAATCCCTTAAGCTTTTTCTGTTTCCACTTGTGAAATTGAGGTAATTATATTCCCCAGTCTTTTTGGATGTGAAGATTAATTTATTAATATGCATGAGACATTCATATCCTACAGTGATGAAAGCAACAGAAGATCCTAGATCAAATCTTTTATATATTTGAATTTTATTCATTCACAGCTATGGCGAGTTTATTCCTGCTAAGAGCTTCAGTAAGCCAGACACCTCCACATCATCTTAATTACATTAAACTGTAGTTCAAAAGCAACAATTATATTTAGTTCACTGTCGTTTTCGTGGTGACTGTATCCTAAATTCATTCAAGTAGTGAATAGTGGAAATTGTGATTCCTGCAGGTTCCAAAAAGGCTATTGTTGCCAATACATGAATGGCTAGAATGTAAATATTCTAAATGTATGCAAAATCCTGAATTTTGAAGGTTTGAAATGTATAATGATTGATGTGCCATCATGATTTAGGTAATTATCCACTGGGGCTCATGGTGCTGGAATGAGCTAGTAATATTTAGCTGGTGATCTAAAGTTTTGGGTGGTTTGGCCGCAAGAGCAAGTTAATGGCACAATGTGTTCCCATGGCCTTGCTTGGAAAGCTGGATGGGTGGATGTGAAGGCTGAGCTGCTGTGACAGGAGTTCCCAGCATGTAAAGCCAGCTGTGACATTGAGGAACAAGCTCTGCTAACAACACTGAGGCTGCATCTGCTCCCCAGCTCTGCAGAGAAGCTCACCCAGGCTCCGTTATTCTTTTTAAGTTATGTCTGCAATATGCCTGTCAGGACTCCTCACCTTCAAAGGAATTGAGACAAAGATGTTAACATTTCCTCTACCTGTGGCCTGAAAACCAAGCTAACAAAACAAAAAAATACCCAAAAAAAAAACTTTTTGCAAGGACCAGTAACAGCTTGGGGTGTGACATATAAGTAAATAATTAAAAGGCCCATTTGACTACATAGCAACAAACTTTAGCTTAATGGTTATTGGCTCAATAATCATTAATATCCATTATTAATATTAATATCTTTTTCCTAGGATCTTAAAAGGATGAATCTGCTGAGTGGAACAGCTTGCAGAGGTTTATGGGGTGGGGGGGAAGGAGAAGAAAAGAGATGAAGGCATCAAGGCCTTCAACCTAGGAAAAAATAGAAATGGCTTATTTTGTAAGGTCACTATGCTTTGATGAACATTAATTTCAGTAAAACTTAGTAAGAACTCAGCTGACAGTGCCGTTGGAATTGAAAGCTTTTCAGTGTAAATGTTCCAGTGTTTCCAGCTCAAGATGAGAAAGAACTTCTCTACATAAAATATTTCAGTGCACTGGAACACACTGCCCAGGGAGGTTGTGAAGTCTCCTTTTCTGAAGACATTTGAAACCCACCTGGACACATTCCTGTGTAAGTTGCTCTAGGTGACCCTGCCTTGGTTGGGTCTGGATGATCTCAAGAGGTCTCTTCTAACCCAAATGATTCTGTATTAAGTACAATGCATTTTGTAATGTGAATTGCTAAGAAGGAACTCGTGTTCTCTGTGAACAGAAACTAATCTAAGGAAGCATCCTAGGCTGATGAAAGGAAGCATCCTACATCCAACAATAATGGGCATGTTACCTATTTAACTGTGCATTCACTAGAGGAGAAAGGGAGGTTGAAAGCATTTAGTCTGCTCCCATCAGCACCAGCTGCTGTTGTGTCAGCCTTCATATCTCATGACATTGCTTAAAGCACAGCCATCCCTCAGTGCTACCAAATTAGAGGTTTTCAGACCTTACCTACATAATTGCAGAGAGCTGTGCTGTATGTGATGGTGATAACTGCATTTTTAGGCCATTTTTGGAAGAGAGGGTGGTTTTATTTCACTCATTTCTCTGAGGTAGTTTAAGTGACACTAGAGAGAAAAGTTCCTCCTCGCTCTGGGTTACTCTGTGGTAGGTTATATTGCTGTTCTGATTGCATCTTGCATGCTGCCTTTCTGTTCAGACAAAAGTAGTTTGGGTGGATGCTGTACCTTGTCTATTTTACTAGCATACATACCATTGCTTATAAACTCCAGTCCTTATGCTGGTCTGTGATTTTATATAGGTATGCTTATGTTAGAAATTAGTTAGTTGGTCTGCAATGTCGTTGTAAGCACCAACGTTATCTTGCCTAAATTCTGCAAACCTAGAAAAGGAGTTATTTTGCTCTGAACACTTTTTTGTCCCATCTGCAGAAGGTACTGTTGGCAACTTTCAAAAGGTCTGAGCATGGCTTAACTCTTGCCATGGTGGCCTATGTGGTTTTAAATATTGCCAGTTTTGATTGTAAACTCGCTGTGTAAAGCCTTTATTCACTTTGGAATCAATCATTTGGTGACTGGACTCAGTGACTCAATCTCATGGAATCTTACGTCTTCAGGCACTCAGAAGGACCAAATCATACTCAGATGGGACCATTCTGAACTGTCATCAATTCGGAGAACAATGATTTTTACATGAGTCCTATCAGTTTCTCTCCAAACCGGCAGGTTGCTATTCTTTCCAGAGTCCGGAAAGCCCTGCGAAGGGCGCTGCCTGCGCGGCCGAGCCCGGGGCTGCAGCGAGACCTTCCCCCGAGCTGTGCCCGGAACGCTCGGAACACAGCCCACGGCTCCGGCTGCTTACACAACTGCTGCCCGAGAATTTCAGCGAATTACAGAGCGCTGGTGCACTCTAGAAATACCCAGAATTGTAGGGATTAGTTGGACGAATTGGGGCAGTAATCAGAACAGAAATAACTATAATGGTATCAGATGTTAACCAGCATTTTAAAGAGTGATATGGCAGTAGCATCACAGAAATTCATGGCTCAGAAACTAACCACCTCCAACCTCCCCCCCCCAACAACAACTGAGTGCAGATGGAGAAGTTGGCTATTTTCCATCAATAGTGAGTAACCCATGTTCTCTGCTGATTGATTTGGCCTGTGCTGTTGCTCTTTTACTATTTTTTATGCTATTCCTGGCAGAAAGGTCTTAGCATTAAACTTAATGCTGAATGACAGTTTAATACTTCCTCTTTCAAGTCTTGCTGACCTTTAGTTTTGTGGCAAATAATTGCTAATTTGTATATAGGAAAATACTTTAATCATAGAGCTTCTAAAAAAGAGATTGAAAGAAATCATTAGTTTAGCACAAAAATGTGCAATATTTTTATTCTACTACTAGAAGTCTCTATACTAAGCTGAAATGTTGCTTGTGAGAAAATGAAGTGCAGTGCACAGATATCTGCAAGTTGCTGGTACACCTAATGAATCATCAAGCAGTGGGGGTAGAACTTCCTTCAGCTTTCTCAGCAACACAACAAAATAGAAGTAACTTGCTTTCCGTTTTGGAATAACCTTCAATTACCTGAGTCCTCACTGAATTAACCACACACAAAAAAATGTAGTTAGTAAAAGGGCATTATCCCGAACTGATAAATGTAGCTAACAGGCGTGAGTTGTTACATGTATCTTTTCTTGACTTTAAATCATATTTTATCATACTTCCTAATAATTTCTGAGGTTCTGTTCTTTTAGACAGTTCTATAGCTTTTCTGCTGGCATACTGTATTAGTTCTAATTACCTTAAATTCATTCAGGAGCAGGAAGTAATATTTTGAACTATATGGAACTTATATTACCACTCTTCTTCTCAGAGCTCCATAAATCTTAAAATGCAAAGCATCCAAAGTAGGAGTGAGACTGTAGGCTACACAAACAACTATTTTCGAAATTACTTCATAGTAAGTAAAATCCTGATGCTATCATTGAACACTTGACACTACTAAGAGTGTAGAAGAAAAAAATCTATACTATTATTAACAGTGGAGTTTCATTTAACCCCAGGTTGGTTTCTTTTAACCTTTCACTGTATAAAGGGAAGCACTAGAGATGTTTAATCATGATTCTTATTTGTTTAAATTATTGAATTCTAGTTAGCCAAGGGAAGCATTTTCAACTGTCCTCAGTCCTTCACGGTGGCATGAGCTGAGGCAGTGTCTGCACTGAAGTGACACAGTGCAGCTGTCCTATTCAGCCTGGAGAGGGCTACTCGTCATATGGTGATTTAAACACCTTGCAGGACTGCAGCACGATCACCAATGAAAGAAAATGCTTTCTTCACGTCCTCAAATTCGAATATAAGTCATCTTGCAGCAGCAGCGCTCTCAGCAGCGACACTTCTGTGTGAGCTGTGCTCCAGAGCAGCCTGTGTGCTTATCCTATCGGCCTAGCAGGTGCTTTCGCATCCGCCAGGCGACGTGGCTTTCCTCCCTCCCTCCCTCCAGNGCGGCCGGCGGCGACGCCCGCCTCTGCCTCCTCCCCCTCGGTGCCCTGCCTCCTCCCTCCGCCGGGCGGGTGGCCGGCTGCGCGGGCAGGAGGCAGGCACAGCGCGGCTGAAAGGTGTTGCTGGAGGGGAAGTTTGGAGAAGGTCGTCGGGTGCCTGGGCGCTTCGGCAGCATCATGGCGGAGCAGGGCGAGTCGCCGGTCCACGTCCAGCAGCCCCAGCCGGCACCGGCACCCGCGCCCGCCGCCCCGGCCGCCGGCTGGCCCATCTGCAGGGACGCCTACGAGCTGCAGGAGGTGATCGGTCAGTGGAGCGGGGGCGCGGCGGGGCGGAGGTGGGGAGGGAAGGCAGGGATGCCGCGGCCGGCTCCGGGCCTACCGGCGCTCGCACTCCCGCAGGCAGGGCTCGTTCACTGCGGCGGACGCACCCGGCACTGCAGCGGCGGCTGCTGCAAACTTTATCCGCCCGGAGCGGGCGGCCCCGNCGTGGCTTTCCTCCCTCCCTCCCTCCAGCACTAACCGGCTCGGCCCCGGCGGGCTCCGGCAGTCCGCCGGCAGGGCCATGGCCTGCACACGCTCAGCCCGCTGCCCTGGGCAGGACGCCGCACAGAGCATCCCAGCGAGCCGCGGGATGAGCGAGGAAGGGCGGTGCGAGAGCTGCCGCCAGCAGGCAGGCAGGTAGGTTACGAGGCGCTGGGGAAGGCGGCGAGCATCGGGGTGCGCGGGGCCGCTCCCGCGGGGCGCCTCGGCCACAGCGCCCGCGCTTCTCCCTGGGGCGNTGGAGAAGGTCGTCGGGTGCCTGGGCGCTTCGGCAGCATCATGGCGGAGCAGGGCGAGTCGCCGGTCCACGTCCAGCAGCCCCAGCCGGCACCGGCACCCGCGCCCGCCGCCCCGGCCGCCGGCTGGCCCATCTGCAGGGACGCCTACGAGCTGCAGGAGGTGATCGGTCAGTGGAGCGGGGGCGCGGCGGGGCGGAGGTGGGGAGGGAAGGCAGGGATGCCGCGGCCGGCTCCGGGCCTACCGGCGCTCGCACTCCCGCAGGCAGGGCTCGTTCACTGCGGCGGACGCACCCGGCACTGCAGCGGCGGCTGCTGCAAACTTTATCCGCCCGGAGCGGGCGGCCCCGGGGGGGCGGCGGCTCCTGCTAGAACCCGCCGCGCCCCGCCCGGTGCGGCTCGGTGGAGGTGCCGCTGTCCTGCGGTGCATCGTCACTCCAGCCTTGACCTGCTGGTTTGCGCTGGGACCCCGGCAACTCCGCAGATGCGCTCTGTGTGCTTTGTGTGTCTACGCTGTGTGTGTCCGTGGATGCGCACATGTGCGTGCATCCGCTCGGATTACTCTGCATTTTTTCCGGTGCTTTCGTGGGGGACGTAAATCTCACCCGTAGATCTGCTGCTCGCGTGACAACTCTCTCTTAATCAGTATATATACATATATACTTATACATATATTTAAACTATGTCCTCTTCTCCCTCACTGTTTCATTTTGTTCGCATCTCCTTGTGCCTCTCGGCCTTATGCCCGTCGGTGGCACGTAAGGCTGGCAGGGGATTACAGCTTCGTTTTCACCCCAGCCAACCTGCTTTTGACCCGGTTTACCATGTGAAGTTTAACCCGTCTGCTGGCCCTCTCCAATGTCCCTGTAGGAAGGGGACTTTCTTGGCCCTTCAGTGTGCTTCAGCACTTTGTTCACGTGTCCAACTAATGCGGATCAGATGTGTTCAGTCTTCATTCCCTTTACTTGGATAAAGTTATTTTGAATTTTACTTTGTGAAATGCTAACAGTTGTTGAAAGTACGTGCGATGGAAAGTTTTTCATCTCTTGGCCTAGATGCTGCTTGTTGCTAATGATCTGCTTTGGGAAAACTTGCTTTTATTTGTATGTAACATTTTAAACTTCTAGCAAATACTGCAGATGGCAAAGACCGGCTCTGATTGCTGTTTCTTACAAATAAGGCCACTTCAGTGAGAAAAGTCCAGGTGATTTGCCTGCTGATGCTGTTGATTATCTTCAGTATTATACTAATTGCTAATTGTTGTTGGGCTGATAACAACCAGAACTGCATGTTATTGATCTTAAAGTTGTGTGTACTCAGCTTTGTCATTAAGCTTTTTTATTTTCCACAGGCAGAAACAAAATATTTGAGAAAAGTACTTCTTCCTTAAAACGGGATGACTTTGTGTTGACCCGGGTGGTACCTTTGTGTTTCTGTTTGTACTTCAGGCTGTGAGCAAGGCCTAAGGAGGGATGAGGGCTCAGGTGTTCCGGTCCCTAGAGGTGGCTGACTTGGTTCAGTATTGAGCAGGTGTTGCCTGTGGAGGCCCCCCAAAGTATGGGTTTACTGGATAGAGGACTTTGTCTTCCTAAGTCTGGGGAATGGATCAAAGTTAGCCAAGTGGAAGTGATTCTGCTAGCATAAAGGTGTATCTTTGCTGAGGACTAGATCTTTCTTCTAAGGTGAAAAAGGCCTCAAAGGTGTTGGATTAATCCTTGTCTAGGGTAATATGTAATATGAGTCATATGAGTTACTTAAATAATAGTTGTTTTCTGTTACAGTACTTGTAGAATGCCTATGTGAGAATTTCCTTTAGAAACTCCATTCCGATTCATTCTTCCCGCTTAAAAGCTTGTATCTTTTGATGTGTAAACTGTAATCCTAACTGCTATTATATATTTATATACATCCATTGAACAAGTGGATGCTAAATCAGACTAACAGATACTAATCTGTAGAGAAACTTTTTTGTTAGTCACCTATGGGTGCTCCTAAATAGTGATGTTATTTAACTGAATGCCTAGGGAGTAAATTGAGGTCAGGGTATATTGAATCAGATTCTTGGACACACTGAACTTGCCTGCCGTAATTTCACTGAACAGGTTTCTTCTATGACTTTCTTTGAAAGTATCTGAGATTTATTCTGTACCACTTGACTAAAAAACCTTGTGCTTAGTCAAATATGTCTTTTTTCATTAACAGCTTCTATTTGTTCTCTTAATTTACAGGAGACTCACTATGACATTAAATTTAGTCTGGATACTATCAAAAATTGTAAAAAACCCCAACTGAACATGCCTCACCTCACTTTCTAAAAAAAAAAACCCAACCAAGCCAAGGCCCCTGGAAATTCCATGTGTTTGACCACATGACAACATAATTTTGGAGCTGTAGGATGAATGTCAGTGGTTTTAATGAACACGTAAGGGTATGGGACTCTTAAAGAATCTTTTTTATATCTGAGGGAGGAGGGAATGACACAGTCTGAACTTGGTTCAGCAGCAACCCTTTGCATGTGCTCTGCCAGGGTTAATTGCATTGTGGACAGGAGTAGTTACCACTTGGTGAAACAGAGCTGGTCACCTCTGGAAAGCACTACATACTTCTCCCTGAGGAGCTGGGTAGTGTCAGTTGAGTTCAGCTACAACAGCCCTTTCCCAGTTAAATGAGAAAAATAACCGTGCAGTGAAGCACCATTGTGGGCTTTGCAGGAGGAAAGGTACACCATAATGGTTAATCACAATGCTTCCTGACAGAATGGACTTTAGATTCTTTGGTAACTAAAGCAGAGATGCAGGAATGGCTGTTTTAGGAATGTTTAAAAGTTTTGGTGGGGATTATGAAATGAAAGTAATTGTTAGTCTTGGGCCATCTCCATCCCTTGGATTTAGTAATAGAACTTGGAGAAGTTCTATTCTTCTTCTCTGTGAGAGCATGAACTTTTCTTATTGCTCATCTGTGTCTAGCCACATGCTATGTTGAAAACCAAGGCCACGTGATATGGATTTCCAATGAAAAAGCTTTTTTTTTTTCATTTTCTGTCTGTTGTATCCTTCATGAAGGCTGGGAGATTCAAGTGTCTAATGAGGAGAAAATACTAGCTTTAAGGAGTGCTTCTTATGAGATGTTATTCCAAGTCTGCATTATTTTTTAGGTGGCTGGCCAGTTCTCTGTAAACTCTTTGTGTGCAGTTTCATGATACATTTAATCTGCTCTAACAGGCAGCTGCTGAAAGGATCACATTGATCTGACAGCGAACTAGTTCTTCTGCTGGGTCAGTTTTCTGCTGGATCAGATTCCCTGTTTGACTTGCTGCATGGCTTTGTGATTGATAGGTTTGATGCAAGGAAGAAGCTCTTCCGATTAATGCCTAGATGCTTATATTTTCTGCAGTGGGAGAAAAACATTCTGATGCTCTCTGTAAATGTATACCGTAAAGAGGAAATTCTTACATGAAGTCAGATTAATACAGGCTGTCCATATATAAAGGCACTTGGGTGTTAGAAGGGGATTCCTAATTGTTAGGACAGGAGGATCCAACCAACCTCTGGCAGTAGTTACAGAGATAAGAACTGTAATTGCTATTAAGGTAGAGCCATATTTAATTTAGTGAGGACCTGGGAGATCTCTTTAAGATTTTAGTGCATTAAAATGCTCAGTGGATTTTAATATGTGTGGAGGGGATTTTGTTGTTTTTTGTTGGGTTTTTTTGGTGAGATGGATATGGCTTAGAATGAAAAAAAACAACTAATAAAAGCAATACTGTGAGAGGTGTTCTTATGCATTTTGGGTTTATAACCAACTATTCAGAATGAAATGACTGAAATAGATATCTTTGAATTTGTCATGTACATATATGAGTTTTTTTCCTTGGAAGCAATATAAATCTTCACAGAACAAGCATTTAAATGGTAATCAATATTAATGCTTTATTCAGTTTTCAGTTTTTTAAAAATCGACTTTCTACTTTTCAAATTGTAATGAGCACTACATCATCTGGATGAGACAAAGCAGCATTAGATTTTTTTGTTGTTGTTTTGTTTTGGGTGGTGTTTGTTGTTGTGTGTTTTTTTTTTTTTGGTTCAGGTATGATCAAGTAGCTTTGACTTTATTTTGGAAAACTACTTTGGAGTTGATACTTCTCTGTGAGATGTAACTTATTGTCATCCTATATTGATGGAAGATGGATTCTGATATGGATTATTTTGTGATTAGGTTGGGTGCTAGTTTCCATTATAAAATTATATTTTTCTCTCCTGCTGCTGCTGACTTGGAAAATTATTTTGGCTGGGAAACAGCCAGAGTTAGATTGAAATAAAGGGTTACTTTTATGAGACGGATTATCTATATTGGCTGCAACTCATTAAAAAGCCTTAGTTGAACTTATGTGTTTGTCTCTTTTTTTTTTCTAACTTTGAGCTCAAAAATATTTTGTGGTTTGTTGCCTCATAAAGTGCAGTGTTGCTAGGTCAAATGTGTTGGGATTTTGACTAGAACAAGTTACCATGTGAGACTGTTCCGCTGATTTTATGGTTCTTATTGTAAGCAGCCTGTGAACTGCTCTTGGTTAATGGCTCTGGGGTGTTTGGTGCTGTTTCCTGGTATGTTAGTTACTTTTTTTTTTTCCCTCCCCTGCTGCATGTATTGCTAATGGCTCTTTGTCTGCCAGAGAATAGACTCTGCTATATTTATTGTTATCAGAGATCTTTGAGTGTCAGAGCAGTCTCTGTTTATGATCCTGAGGAGCCCATGTTCACGTTGATAGTGCTGTATGCTGAAAAGCCTCTTTATAGTTAGAGGTAAAATTATAGTTCAATATTAGTTGTTCTGTTAATCAGATGCTTATGTCTCATTCATATTTTCTAAAATTTCTTATCCCTGTGCTGAATAAGGAATTTTTTTTTGAGATTTGAAGGTCTTTCTTTTGCAGTAGTTTTTGTGTGTGTGTTGTAAATAAAATCACACTGTGCTGAATGAAATACCACACTAGCAACTAAAACTGTGGCAAAATTTCATATTTGCTCTTGCAAATAATTCTTGCATGAGAAGCTGCATACTTTGATTAGCAATACTTAATGCTACTTCAGGTCTTTGTACCAAAACATTTTGTAAAAAACAAAAATGTGCCTGCCTTAATCCTACTCCAAAGTAAATTTTATTCCTTACCAATAAATCTTAAAAGTTGCTACAGCAGCCTAAGCATATCGTACATGCATCTATTAAATACAGCCTTTGTAATATTAATTGTGACTTAATAAAACTTCAGCTTGACAGGAAGAGTTTAATTTTGTAAATTAAATTTTACGTTTTGGGAAATAATTGGTTGAGATTTTCTGTCTGCTAATACCCATCTGTAGAAACTCTGGAAATATTAAATCCCCATTTAGTATTTTAATAAGGAGTGGCTTTTAAATCAGTTGCCAGGGTAAAGGTGGTCATGGTGCAATTTAAAAACACCTTGTGGAACATTCACAGTGCTGTGCTGCTAATGAGGCTGTGCAGAGGGTGAAGTTATTAAGTTGTTAATTATTTGCTTTGTCTCCACATGGTAGTGTTGGGGAAGGGACCTCTGTCTTGGCTTTTTTTTAATGGAAATGCATTAGAAATACCCAGATTGGAGACATGGCTGTACAGAGCTGTAGTTTTCATTGGTTCAAAGAGGTTAAACTTTAAGTGATTCAATATTCAAACTTTGTTATATAATCTAGTGAATTTTAAAACAAAATCAACTAATGCAATTGGAATTCAGACTTGTCAGGAAAAAGATTAAAATATTAATTGTAAATTATATTAAAAAAAAAAACAACAAAAAAAAAGAACTTCCTTTGTTTTTTTTTTTGTTTCTCCTGATTGCGAGTACCCAGGATATTAACCTTGTTTTAAAGTTACCTTGTTAACTGGAAGGGTGAAGGAACATATATCAACACATCAGGCAGTTGGCTGGTTCTGTGTAATGGTAATTTATAGAAAATATGCTTTCCTGCTCTTCCGATCTGCCTACTTCCCTGTTGGTTGGCTCTCTTCTCCCTATGCTTTCTCTTTCCCTTCTATCCAAGCTCTTCTTACAGTTAAGGCCCAATACCTCTGGAACCTGTGAAGTCCTGGCTCCACAGGAGTTGCTTGAGTGCTAGAAGAGGAGCCACTGTACAGGTGAGCATGTAGAAATTTGAAGGGATTGCATGATTTTGCCCCTTGTTAAGTGTTACAACACCAAGGCTTTGCATCTTCAGAGTAGAACTATTTGTAACCAGCATTGTGCTTTGATGGCAGGGGCCAAGTTCAGACCTGGCACAGCTATTTTAGATTGGGTCAGGTGTTCTGAAACAACTGTTTTAGTTTTTTTCTTTTAGTGAAGAATCACTTTCTCTTAGGTCCTAGACCAGTTGTTTTTTTTCCAGAATCTGTTTGTCAAATGGAGCTTCTCTTTGTTAACTGGAAACAAAACCACATCTGTTCTGATGGGCTTGAGGGGGAAAAAACAGTTAGCTCTCCGTGTGAAGGAGATGTGGGTGGCTCATATAGTGACTACTTGTCTAGGTCATATTTAATTTTTGTGTGCACTGCCTTGGTTCTCTCTTTCTTTTTCCCTATTTTACCTTCCAAAACGATTTGGAACTGTAAGGCAGCAGTAGATAGAGACTTTTTTTCCCTTCCAGTAATAATAGTAATTCTTGATGTTTGAAGAATGGGCCCTAAAATCAAAGTTTGCTAGTCTTGTTAGCTTCTTGGGTTTGCTGAAGTCACTGGGATACTGCTGAGCAGGGGTTGCAGAGAAGCACTATGCAGCACTTGGAAAACAAATATTGTCACTAGAGCATTTCTGGTGCCCAAAATTAGAAGTGAGTTTCCTCCCACCACCCAAAAAATAATACTTAATATATATTGATACTCCTTACCCTGTGTAAATAAAGAATGAGCTGTATTGAATGAGTGGGATTTTTTCATCATTTCTGCCTTTTATCGCACAACCTTTCCAGTGGGATGAAATCCTGACAGCTCTATTAGATTTCACTGTTTCTTGCTAAGTTTGAAGATCTTTGGATGTGCACAAAGGGTTGCGTGGTTGAAGCTTGTGAGTGTAAGAACATTATCATGCAGCAGTGGCAGAATGAGGTGAGACTGGTATAAAAGTTTTGAGGAAATAATTATCTCTAAAACATTATGCACATATATATCTATTGGTCTTTATAAGCACTGTTCTAAGTTCTGTGAAGTTGTGGGATCACCTCTGTAAATGAACCCAGCGTTGTTGAATGCTTGTCTCTTGCATTCTTTGATGGGGTTTGGCTGCTGTCCTCCCTTGCTGACCCTAGGGTTTTGTGGTGGTGGTGCAGCTTCCTCCTGCATAGTGCTTCTGGCTGGACACCGTGCTTTGGTAGGAATTCTAGACTGAAAAGATGGAGGTAAAAAAACCCAACCCTGCCCTGAGGCAGAAAACGTATTAATGAGAAAAAACAAGGGGAGTATACAGGGACAAAAATGCTGTCACTCATGTACCAAACAGTGCTGGAGGATTCAAATTTTTCCTGAAACTGCTGTCGAGTCAGAGTTACTTTGAGAATTGGCTAAATTCAGGAGATAGATACTTGGGGAATGGTAGTAAAGAGGAAGCAGCCTAATCTTCATGGAGAAATGTGCATGCTTCCTGGCATTTATGCAGTCTTCAGTTGACTTGTGACTGTTCTGTAGAAAATTTATATGGCAGTGGTGATATGCTGAGAATGCTGATGAAGATGATAGGTTTTAAAGAGTCCTTCTGAACAATTCCCAGGTACATTCTTCCAGGGTTTCTGTTTGTGACAGTCCTGTGGCCTGCTTGCAAGCGAAGCTCAGTAAAAAGTTTGAAGAGTATTCTCCATTTGTTAGCTGAAGTAATATGTTTGTGGCATTAGTGGAGTTATTATTTTCAGTCGTTTGCCCCATGGTGTTTGACTAGGTATGTGGCTTTACTCAATAGTTCAGTGAAACTTCAGTATGATAAATTAGCTGTCTCCATTAATCCTTTATCTTTACAAATAACAATTTCTGAACCATTTTATTAACCTAATTATTCCTGTGGATGTCTAAATGCCTCGGAGGTATTTTGATTGCAAGTTAAGTATAGATGAAACTTGAGAATGTCCGATAGGCTGATGTAATGATTATGTTATATAATTTTTGAGCTTTTGAGTTTCTGCACTTAAAGAAATTAGAATGAGAAGCAGACTGAATATTTGAGGCTTTTCTGTGTTCCTAATCACGCTTTCAGATGAATCGTGTACTTAAAGGTCTTGAAGGTCAAGATCCATGTTGCATGTCTATGTGCCAAGTGTACCTGCTTTGGGATAGTGGTACAAAAATAGTTAATTTAACCGACCAGAAAAATGCTGTGTATTTGTTAATCGTGGTTTCTGTCTTTTAGGAGTAATATAAACAAGAGCATAAACTTGAGCTATTGCTTTAGACTTCTGAGGAGCAACATACTTGGATTCAGAAGCACAGCCATTTAATTATAAAATTGCTTTTTCCTTCTCACTTCTTTGCTTTGAAGACGTTTTATTACAGGGACTGAATTTAAGCTTATAATTTATTCCTCCTAGTGTCTTGTGCTTCCAGACTCTTAAGTCACTTCAGACTAATAATAGAAACTTCATTAGAATTAGATTAGAATCACCTAATGAAAATTTAATTACATGATAGTGTTTATATTGCTCCAACTCTTCCATTGTTTCATGAGAAGCAATATGTAAGAAATAGGTAAGTTTTCTGCTTGTACTGTGTGGTCACAGTAGACTCAGATTGTAGGAGGCACATTTTGTTGGGGTGAGCTAGCTGAAGATGATTTGTAGCTCTACACTGCTGTACTAATTAGACCTCTTTATGACTCTACAGTAGCAATAATGCCTTTGTTTTCGTAGATTGCTGTTTTTCATTCTCGGAAGAGAATGATGCACTATGTGGTGACATCCGGAATACTTGGAAAATACTGCGTTCATGGTATTAGAATTGTTCCAAGTGTTTACTTTCAAACTAAATGAGAAACAATAAAATACGCCAACTAAATCAACACCAGAATTTGTTTATAGTGCTACTTCAGAAAGGAATAGTAATTCTTTTTTAGGAGCTTTTTTCTAGGCAGGAGATCTGACTCAGCATAGCAAATCTTCAATATGCCCTATTTTTATAAGGGAGTTCTGTGGAGTTCTGATGGTACCCTGGTAAGGTAACTTTTGGTCCCACAGTGAATACCAAATACCAAGTTCTTCCATAGTTATATGGAGACATTTTCAGGGGGTTTTGCCTTCCAGATTTTAAGAGTTGTGTGCATATTGAATAATGGTTTCTGTATTGCTGATAATACAACAGGGAGAATGAAATGATTGGAATCCATTCTTCTTTTCATGTGAGGGTGAATGGACAATAACTTGGCACATAAAATCCATAAATTCTTAATCAAAATGTGTCTTTCACTCTTTTTCATGCTTTTTGTTGGAAGAATGTGGAATAAGGATGGATTTGTTGGATACATTCTTATGGAGTACTGAATATCCACATTTGTCCTTATCGCATGGCAGCCCCAGCATGGTGTGCACATCCGGAGCTGCCTCCTGCCTGCAGCACGGCTGTGCTGCAGGAGCAGTGGCAGCGTGGGCCAAAGAGCCTGCTGCAAGGTCTTTGGCTGATACTTCGTGTTTATTCTTCCCTAAAAATTTTGGAGTGTGAGGGAAATTGGATTCTTTTTCATTTTGAAGGAAGCCAGGGTAGATCTAATTACAAAACAACATTTTGGTAAAAAAAAAGCTTTCCTCAATTTCTCCAGTTTATCCACAACTGGAAAAGGCCTTGTGCCTCAGAGCTCTTCTTTCCCTCCTCAGTCCTTTGAGCTAGTTTACAGCTAGTTATTTTTCATTGTACCCAAAGAAAAGTATTCCTTCAAATCTCTTAAAATAATGAACTGTTACATGTAATGTTACTCATTGTTCAATGGCTTGTATATTTTCTAGTCCTTAAGTTTAATGAATTAACAAGTCATGTTTATATGCTAATATGACAATGAAGGCATTTTAGGTATTCATTAGGTGAGTACAAATAAACACCCTCTTTGCTGTCTGATATGTGTTTTTTCTCAGTGGTATTGAATTCCTGCTCTGCAACTGCTCTAAATTGTAATAAAATTAATGTTGAAACAGAGCATGGTTTATTTTGCCCTTACACATAACATGTTTCACTTTTTTCTTCTTAAATGGCACCTCATATGGAAAATAATGTGAGAGAAATCATTCCAGGTATAGAACTTGACTTTTCACTGCTCAGTTCAGTTTCATACCCTTCAGTTCATTAAGGTCTTAAAATACTATACTTTGTTACTTCATTGCCACAACTTTGGAAACATGATAGTGAAGGGAGTGTAAGCAGACTAGGTGTATAAAGTGGTTCTAAGACACCTCAAGCAGACCTGAAAGCCATGGAAAGCTGTGCTTCTGGGGAAAGCATAACTTCTGCAAACTGGAGCAGAGATACTTTATTTGAATTTCATATTAGATGCCCATTAATGTATTGTATGTTTTGAGTAGCATATTTTACGAGAGATTCAATGGTTTTAGGGGTCAGAACTAAATTTTTTAGCTGATCTACTTGTTTGGTTTTGGTTCAGCTGAATTTATTAAGTTGTTTCTGTGTGTTGGTTGTTCCCCCCATACCCTTCTTTTTTAGCACATATAAGCAGAATAATTTTACAGTGCATGAAATGCAAACTCTGCACCAGAAAATAAGATCTATTTTCTACAGGGAATCTGATAATCAAGATTACCACTAAGGCAACAGTGAGGTTCTTTCAGGGATCCTTGGCACAATGATGATGGCACCAAAATGTGATTAAAATTTAAGCTTTATTTTCTTAACAAGATATTTTGTTTACTATAATATCACAGGAATTATGACTAGAATGGCGCAGGATTTCTACAAACAGAATCACTTTTGAACAATTTGTAACTAGCATAATAGAGAACTTATAATATGACAACTGAAGATTTCTTATTGACTACATTCTAAGTTGTGATTTCTTATCAACTAATTAATGTAGAATTTATAATAGAACTTAACTTACTATTTCCAGTCACTGGAACCCTCTGCAGATTGGGTCAAAACCCAATACATTGTTTGATGTCTCGTAACAATCATAGTCTAGACTGGAAGATTATGAGTCAGTCCTCAGAGGTAGCAGATGATGATGGAAGCATCTCTGGCCACAAGAGTCGTGGGTCTCACTGTCCACCAGCAGCTTGAGTCCAAGTTCCTTGCTCAGGACTTGTAAGTGCTTGATGTCATGGGCAGTTCTAGTATTCCATACGCTGTTATGCTTCCCACTGACGGGTTCATCACCAGCACTGGGACCTGAGATGTTCAGTGCTGGTACAGAAGGGAGTAATCGCCCTGATTCCCAGGAATCTTGAAGCTGGTAGGGAGAGGAAGGAAAAATCTGTTTGGTTTGTCTGCTTGGTTCACAGGACCTTCAGTGCCTGAGAAAAGGGGAAAAGGAATCAGGCCTGAATGTGAGCCATTCAGTCACAGAGAATACCTGCTTGGCTTATAAAGCAGCGTTAGTTATGCTAACCACATTGCAAGGGGTCAGGGGCAGGGCCTGCGAGTCACACCAGTCTTATCCTGACATTTTCACAAGGCAAATTCCAGTTCTGGTAACTCTGAAGTCTCAAATAGTGGTGATTGGGGATTTTTTATATAGACATTTCTCACCTATAAATAACACTTCTTATGAAGATATTTGAGGCGTTGAGCAGAGAAAAAGGAATTTACTCTTGCGTAATGTTTATAATAGGGGGTTTCCCTAGACAGTTCCCTTTCAACTTTATTAGATGACTCACCTATTTTAAAGGACAAGCCAGGGAGAAAATAACACCTATTGAAAGTGGACTGCTTTTGTTTAGGTTTTCCTTACCAGCTGTGATGCTGACATTTCCATGACAGGTGTACTTGAATACCCCAGACATAGTTAATGGTCATCCTTGGACTTTTCAGTCTAATCTTAGTGTGATGATGACATTGTATCAAGCTGACAAGTGCTGAACTCCGTATGGTTCTAGGCAGAAGTCTCCTTAACAAGAAAGTGTCTGAAAGCAAAATGCCATCACTTCGGCTGATATTTCCTTTTAAAGATGAAAACAATCGCTATTTAATAAACCTATGTCAGATCTAAATATATCTGGTTTCACTTTCTAGCTACAGATTTCTTAAATACCTTTGTCAGTGAGAACAGAACTCTTAAAATGCTTTTAACCATGGCTGGTGGTGATAGCTGATTATTCTTCAGATAAGAAAGATGTTTCAGAAGAGATCCTGCAATATAGTGTGTCTGAGCTCTGTGGTGGAGGGAAGTAAAACTTGTATTTTCCAGATCATTGGTAGAGCTTCTCTACTTTCTTGTATGGTCCCAATTTGTCTTATTTCCTGAATAATTAGTATGTTATTGACACTTATTTGCTATACTCTGATGCTAGAACCCTCTGTGTAGAGGAAAGTAGTTCTATTTTCACGTGCTTTTGGGAGAAAAATTTATTCTGTTCTGCAGATTTGACAGGGAGCTATATCATAAGAAACCTCAAAATATTTTCTATAATTTGTCTAGCAAAACATCTGTTGTAACCAGTTCTTTTACTATTTTAGTGAGAAAATAAAGAGAATAGCTCAGAAAGCTAGGTCATTCCCTCCTGTGGCTGTTTTTCATGCATGTGGGGGTTTATTGCTGGTTGTGAATCCCCCTGCCTTTTTCCTTCTCTATGGAGAATCTGATATCTGGTTGATGCTGAAGCTTGCTTTATCTTAACCTTAGCACAGCTTGTCTTAACACTTGCATAGAACTTCTCTATAATGCGTAATCATTTTGACATCAACATTTAGCCTATTTATGACTTCACTGCAATCACAGAAATATCTGTATAGCATATTTGGAGAGGCTTTTCAAAAGTAGTATGAGATAAGCTGGATCTCAGATTTTATGAGAGAGATTATTTATTTTATTTTTTAAGCTAATTTCCCACAAAAAGATAAATACAACAATTGAGTAACCCAGTGGTTCTGTAACCATAATAACAATGTTTTTGAATGTCCAACTTCAGAACAAATTCATTGAGGAATTAAAGACATTAATTGTTGCATGTTGAAAATGCAGAAGTAGCAGTTCTATGTGAGGGCATTGATTTCATGTAACAGCGTATTTAAGTGAATTATGTCATAATTGCTAGGATAAGCAAAGCAGTGAGCTATAAGGAGAGAGATTTGATCCCAGCATGAATTCAGAACACAAAGTGGGCAGGAATTGTTAGTAAATTTTATTTACATGATTATCGTGAGATTCTTAAGAACTCAAGTATTTGTTATGTGAAGATGTAAGGGGAAATAATGGCTCATTTTTCATCAAGAAGCTAAGTTTCAGAAAGATGGAGAGTTCAGTATGGAGGTGTAAATGAGCTTTAATCAACTGATTTATAACTTACTTTAATCAGTGGAAGTAATATGAAAGAAAGTGAGTAATATTGAAAGTCGTCTAGAGTATTGTGGGGTAAAATCTAGAAACTGAAAGGAATGAAACATTCTTCGTTCTCTGTTTGTTAATCGAAAGTATTGCTGGACCACCAACAGAATTAATTCTTTCAAAACTGAAGAGACTAGTTCGGCCCAGTGCTGCTATGGAATATTTTGAAGGGCTGATTGGTTGATAACACATTTAGTAATGCTGGGAATATGCTACACAGTATTGCATGCAACATACAGAATATACAACATAGCTTTCCAAGCTTGTATATAAGTACAGGTGCTTTGCATGTTACATACAAAAAAATCCACATGTATTCATGAGTAGAAACCTAATCTAGATTTGTGCACAATTTTTGTGCACAAATGCATTCTGCTCCATGCAAAAGGAATCCTGCAGTTACACTGTATAGGAGTTACATTAAGAATTACCTAGGGGACTCTTCTTCAGAACTGGGATGTCATGGGAGATTAAATAGAAATACTTCCATTGCCACTTCATCCATTTTCATAGATTTTATTGTTTACTACTGGCTTTTTACAGATAGTCACAATTTAGTCTTGGATTGGAGACTGGTTTAAAATTTGTGTCCACGAATAGGACACAAATAGGAGGTTGCTATATATGTTGGGGGAGCAGAAGAAGTGTATAAAAATGCAGTTGGTATATGTTGGTATGTAAGACTTAATAGATTCTGAGAAAAGATATTTAGTCTTCTCCAATTGCAACTGCTCTCTCACCCTTCGGATACCTAGTCAACAAGAAAAATTACCATTATCAACAAGTTTCATCTTCCTCTTCAGGAGTTAGAACCACTGTAGTATTGGGGAAGGTCTCTTTTTTTAGAGTGACCTAAACTGCAGAAATCTTTAAAAGAAGTTTGTGTTGAAATACTGTAGAGACTGACACTGAGCCAGTGAAAGAGAGACTTGATGAATCATTATGGGCTAATGAGGTTACTGACTTTTGTTTTTAAGGAGAAGAAGAAAATTGAAAAATGCTCATGATCTATTTCAAATACAGATACTGTGCCATGATAAGTGGAAGGTATCAGACCTTTATCAATAATGGAATAAATGAAGTGTCACATCCTTGTATGAAGGATGTGGGCATGTGCAATATGCTGGTAATATGGTCCAACCATCTCACCTCACTGTCTGTCTTTTTGAGACTTGACTAGTGGAGAGTAGTTAAAACTGAAATGTTAATGTCATTTGTTGACCACAGTGGTTCATATATCCTTCTTTTCTTTGCCAAGTCAGGTTCTGCAAGGGTTAAATTCATGGTTAAGGAAAAAAAAAAAGGAGAGAGGAAAAAATACCTTTATGTCAGGCTTAGAACAACTTGAAGGAACATGTTCAGGTAAGCTTAAATCCCAGATGGGTATTTATGGAGTTTTTTATGCTCTCTGTGAAGTATGTGCAAAGTAGAATGCAGAGAATTGCTTTTAGGTTACATCCTTTTGTAAGAGGTTAAGTGTGGCCATGTGTAGTAGCTCTTGAGAAGGTTTCTATTGCGTGAACCCGGATGGTTAAAAGCAATTCTAATGGCTCTGTTGCATTGAGTACAGGATGGTAGGGAGTGTATGGTGTGTAGCATGAAGGGACAGGTTGGCTGTAAGGGCATGCTTACACTAGAGAGGATAGTAGCAAAAACACCAGGACAAGATGAAACTCTGACCTGTTGTCTGTTGTGAAATGGGAGTAGCAGGCATCTTGATGTGGTCTGAAATTGCATTATTTCACTGCTAACTTTTGAAATTGGCAAAGAAAACTTGTCTGTAGCAGAATGACTTTTCTGTAGTGGAAAAACCCCATTGTTCTTACAACGCTGGGTTTTTTTTTTTAGTCTGACGGTGGGTAATCCTTTTGTTTTGTTCTGCAGGAGACAACTGGATGTAAAAGCTTCATGGTTTATGCAACCTGAGCTTTCATTATACTGTATCAGTTTCCTAAACAGAGACTGAGTGTTAAACCAGTCTATGTTTTGGTTATGCTGTAGTTGGTATTCTCTGCTTTGAGGGTTTTGGAAGACTCGTAAGGCTCAAAGTGTCTGAAGAAGCCCTACCTTCAGACAAGGAATGGTTGACTGTAATCTACTCTATTCAATCATTTTATGTGATCCTAATTTGTAATGCTAAATGGTTGCCTGTGACAATTTAGTTTCACTGTGTATAGTGCATTACTTCTGTAGTCTGTTACCTCTCAACTGAAATATTTATCTGGGTGGTCTGGTCTCTAATAGCTGCTCCTCTGGAACACTTCACTCTTCTACTTGTTTTGTAGATGAGACAAAAATCTTCTGACCAGATGTGAAAGCTGCAGGTTTTCCTTCTCTCTATCCCTGGTTGCTCACCTTGTGAGCCAGAGAAGAGAGAATATCTTCAAGAGGAAGGAGACATATAGCTCCTCAGTGTCTGGCTCCTATTTCAGTATGTGGAACTGCTTCTTCAAATAGGTTTTATATGTATGTAGGTCCAACTGAGAATAAAGGATTTACTCTCAAACAAATTGACTTTAGTCTCACACTGGTGTATTATGTAGAGAATTAGAAAAGTAGGAGAAAGAAGAAACTAGGTATATGGGTTCCTTTTAAGCCTGTAAAGCTTTTTGCATTTTCAGCACGTCTTAGTAATGTGGTAAAGAATATCCCATTGCAAGTCATCTCTGCCTGAGAAGAAAAAGCAGACAAATATACCTTTTTTTGTAGTTTAATTTTTCCAAAATGTTTTGAAGTGTTACTTGCTGTCATTTAACTTGAGGAAGTAGTCAAGATTTTATCCTGGCATTGGATAAAGAAATTCACTGTGTGCTTATTTTGTTTGTCTTTTTTGAGGCCTTTGTATACAAATCTATTTTAAAAGCAAAGATCTTGGTTGTTTTGTACAAGGAGATAAAACTACTGGCATAGATGAAAAAGATACGTAAGGAAAATCTTGGTCTTTTTTCCCATATACTTAATAGCTAAAAATACTCTTTCTCCTGTTTAAATGTACATTTGTGTAGTCAAAGTAATGAGAGGATTTGTGTCTTGACGCCTACTGAGTGACGAATTCATTAAAGTGATGTAGATGAGTCTTACCTTAGCTGAATTGTGCTGACTTGGCAGTTTCTTCCTTAGGATTTCTTATATAATTTTTAAACTCTCTTAATTCTTTTATTACCTACATTATTGGAGTTTTTAAGGGCTTTGTTCTGTAAGCAGACAGAACAGGACATGTCAATATTTGTCTGTGACCACATCCTGCAGAAACATGACTAGTTAGTCCTGTTGAGAGTTTTTTTTAAAGAGACTTTTTTTTTAAAGATGAGCTCAGGGTTTTGACATTAAATTCATACACAGTTAAAAAGCTTTGTGATTTGAGTGGAAACATAATGTGAACCAACAATACGTGAAAATAACTAAGCAAATAGCAATTAAAACATGTACAATAATTTTCAGTCATGAGGTATTGTTGGTGCTGTTTTCAGATGTGCAGAGGGAAAAGCTCTCAATTGTTCTTAAGTCGGCTGGTTACTGAATCCACGTTTGTAGAGCATGACAACAAAAGGCTTTTTGTTCACAATCTGTATTCATCTAGGACATGCCAAATAAATAGAACATAGTTTTTAAGAAGGCCAATAAAACAGGTTGCTCAAATGGCTTACCAGAAATCTATAATTTATATTGAAATATTTAGAATTACAGGTCGAAGCTTGTTGGGAGCTTTTAAATTTCTGCATGGATGAACACAATGTAATTATTTGAGGAAGCACACATTGCTACATCTGATGTGGCAGCAAGATGTGCAACTTGAGCAAAACTCCTTCTGAATATTTCTTGCAATCATTTCATTAATTTAGTAAGGCAATACTGACTGGGGCAATGCCAGTGGGTGCCTGATAAAAGAAGCAGCAATACTTTTTACTCCTGTGGTTCACAAATAAAGCATACTAGAGAAAATTATTCTATTCCTTTCCTGCACATTTGTTCAATTCCCCTGGGCTTTGTCACCAGCGTAGTTATGTGACCATATATGATTTGCCTGTAAACATGAGTGACTTTCTCTGCTGGGCTATTCAGTAACCTGCCTCTTCTCACTGTTGGTGCAGCATTTGTGCCTCCTGTGCTCTTCACAAGGATCATCTTGCTCCTTGTAGGGTGTTACTCCAGTCATGATGAATGTGGTGGAACTGTAGAAGATTTGCATGTACAGTTTACAGATTTTTTTCTGTTCATTGGATAGGGGAACAAAAGCCCTGGTTAAACAGGAACTGACCTAATTGAACAGAAAGAAATAACATTTGATAAAGCACAGTACCCATCCCTCCATGAATGAATCGAGCAGGTCATGTTCTTGATTAAAACAGATGTATCCAAAGACAGAAGTGTAATGGTTCCCAAACTATGAAATGCATTGAGGTGGTGGTTATGTCTTGATAGATGAGCACATAATTTTAAGTCATTGACTTTGGAATTTTTTGTGGCATACGGAAAAAAATTTTCAGGTTTTTCTTTTTCATCTGAGAAGTGTGGAAGACGTCTTGCTAGTGAAAAGGTGTGCATGTGGGGAAAGCACTGAAAAAGGATAAACAGCAGATTTGAAGTTCTTTCTCAGTATGGGTTTCTCGTGCTGGTCACTGTTTTAACTCATCTGAAGAGTGTTCCATTTCTGCCCTTTTTCAGGTAGCGGTGCCACAGCAGTTGTCCAGGCAGCGCTCTGCAAACCCAGGCAAGAACGTGTAGCAATAAAGAGGATCAACTTAGAAAAATGCCAAACCAGTATGGATGAATTACTTGTAAGTAAATAAGGGGGCAATATGTTACATGGAGACTTACCTTTGTTTTTGGCTTGGTCCAAGAATGAGGGTAGAATTTTATGCAGGATATGAGAGAAGGATTTGAAAATAATCTGAAAGACTTACAACATTCCCTAATGATATATTTTTTTAATGTATATTTTCTCATGTCACAAAAATGAGATATGCAGACTTGAATCTTGGGATAATCAGCTTGGGATAACTGTGGGAAGATGCTAAATTCTTGTTTTCTGGAAGCTCAGTTTTTAAGAGATTACTGTCTGGTTGTCTGTCTTTTTTTAATCCTGAGGAAAGATACATTTTCCTTTGGTTAAACACTGATTAAGAATATGATGAAAAAATTTAGTAGGTCCTCTTAAAATGTCTAAAGCCCCAAAACATGTTGGATCATTTCGTAATGATAACTGTTAAGGAGAAAATGAATGGCTACGCTGCCATCTACACAAGGAAACTCTTGTTAAAGTTAGTAACATATTTATTGGATAGGCCATAACAGGAGTTTTTGAAGAATATTATTTGTTTAGGCCACTGATAAGAGAAGAAAGGGACCTGTAAGGAGCCATTTGTAAAGGAACTGCAAGAGTTTTTCCTCTGCACTGGTTATGGCAATCCAGACAAAGTCACAAAGAACCCAAAACCTATTGCTTTCTAATGCTCCTAGATAGGTGCTTGTAAGACTAATGTGTGTTTTATATGTAGGCAGCATAACAAGATTTGAAGGACACAAAACCATTCTAAAAGTGAGAACACTCTCTTCTGTTCCACAGGTTATACTACAGCCTAGAGACTGTGGGCTTTTTCTAATGCAGAAATTCCTGCCTCTGAAGGAAATGATCTCCTCAGCAGGGAATTGCCAGTGCAAAAGATATCTTGAATTTGATACAGAGGGTATGGTCCATCCAGTTTCTTCAGATAAAATGGCTTTTTTACAGTGGAGGACCCAAAATGCTCTTCCCCTGGTGATTGATGGCATTCGCCTTCAGTTTATGTGACTGCTTGTATGCAACATTGTTGTGCTTTTTACCAGGATTGTGGTAGTGGAAGTTACTTCTGAGGTAGTGAGAATTCTATCAACTAAAAACTCATAAGATAAATTCTGAACTGTCTTTAAGCCTAAGATGAGATGCTATGCATGATGTATTAACAGCTACAGTCCCCAAAGAACATTTCTATAAAAAGATAAATACTAATAATTGTAAGATAAAACGGTCAGAATTGGATCTTTTTGGTTAGAATTTCAAGTAATACTGGGAATTAAGAATTAAAATGTTACAAACAAACAAGCAAAACCAGACAAAATAGCCAGAAATCTGCAAGAGAAATTCTTGTGGTCAGGAGAAGCAATTGCAGTTATTATGAGCTTGTAAAAAGTTACCTTGCCAAATGCTTGAGTGTCTTTACTGTTGATGTGTCTCCACTGTCTGTCAAATGAGGCAGTAGGTCTTAAATTTTTGGTCCTATATTACTTTCTTTTGGTACGAAGACAACTGTCCATACCATTTTTTTTATTTTATAACATAAGTCAATTTCTGCTTTTCTGTGCTCAGATTTTTTGTTTCTTTTATTTGTAGATCTCTTTTGATCTGAACATGAATTCTGGTTTTTCTGGTTAGGAGAGTTAAAGAAGCACGTACACATACGTAATTAACTTTTTTTCTGTGAGGTTCAGTGTACTTATGACTCAGTTCTATTAGAGAAACTTTAAAATTTTGTTTGAAAAATAGAGACTTTTTCTGGAAAAAGGCATAATTGACCTTCAAAACTATTGTTACAACTGTACTAATATTTTCATTTCAGTTGATAGTACTTAGAATGTTCTTGCATTTATGGCAGAATCTGAGTTTAAAAATTTTGAGTCTGATCAGTTTTTAGTCACTCACTTTTCTGATGAAACAATTTTTATTGGCACAGGGATGTTCTGAAACTGTCTACTCTCTGAACACGCTGTTTTTAAAAATGCTGGTGCAGAGTGCTTATGAATGCTGTGCACAGGCACCCTTCACAAGCTCTCAGCTGTGTGGCCTTCAGAGAAGTGGAAGTGCATCAAGCCTGGTGGCCATGTAAGCAGGCCTAGGATTTGGGCCCGTGTCAATTAAAATAGAAAGGCAGTGTGGGAGGGAGTTTAAATATTACTGCGGTTACACAAACTGCCAAACTCCTGAAATTCGATACTCTGTTTCCTGCCGTGTCCTGTGTTCTCACTATTGTAACCTGAGTGTAACTTTACCCCCTAAGCCAAGGAAAACGTCCTGTCCTTACTGCTGTCCTGACTGGGTATCTTCCCCGTTCCTTTGCCTCCAGTTTTTAAAACAATCAAACCCTCAAGTGTGCGAGCTACAGAACGTTCCGTAGGATGGCTGTCTGATGGAGCAGGTTTTTAGGCTGTTTTTGCGGAGGGTGCCCCGCAGGCAGGGTCTCTGGAGGAGGCTCTGCGGTGAGGCCGTGCCGTGTCTGTGAGGGGGCCCCGGGCAGCGCCCCCTGCCGGCTGCCGGGAGCCGGGCCCGGCCTGCGCGCTGCGGCGGAGCGCGGCAAGGAGCTGGGACAGGAGCTCCCGCAGTTGCTTATTAACTGTGTCACCCGCCTGCCCTTAGGCTGAAAGACATTTTTATGCAGCTGCTCAGTGAAACTGGATCAGGAATAACCTGGCTAAAAGAGGTTAGCTTTTAACCTGGGCATATTGCCTGGTGCAGCACACAAGTGCCTGTGCTAGTGCACGGCAGGGTGAAGGGAGGGATGAGGGAGAGACTTCAGTTGCTGTTACTTCTTTGCTGCTGTCGAATGTCTAAGGTGATATAAATGTGAAAAAGACTCCAGTGTGTTCTCCTGGATGTTCTGCTGCAAGCTGTTTCCCTGGCAGTGTATTTGAAGTGAATGCTTTTCTCTCTTGCCTGTGCATATCGTGGTCCACAGCCAAATAGATGAAGTCTGTGGAGGCTTACTATTCTGTTTGTGATAGGAGTTTTCTGGAACTGCAAGTCTGAAATTAATTCTTTCCTGACTAAAATTTCATCCCTTATCTCTCATGAGGTGCTTTTTGTTTGTTTATTTTTGTTTTGCAAAGACTGAAAAAAAAGTCATGAAATCTGAGACACAAGGTGCCTTTGGCAATGGTTACTGTGGTAGCTCAATTGTTGCCCATGAGTTGATGCAGGGAGGTAAAATATTCAAAGCACTTTTCAGTTAAAGATAGTGAAGCTTATCTCAGTCAATTAGTTACATTTCTGCACTAATGTCTGAGAAAAATAGATGAGGTGCATTTTTGCCCTGTGCTGTCAGCTGGACTTTTTGAGTTGCTGTTATATTACCAGCATAGGAAAATAATAAAACAGTGTAAGAAATGAAATAGTAACCAGGAGCAGGACAGGTACAGTTAAGGTTTGGAATGGGTTGCTGAATTAAGAACCTGAGGCAGTAATTTGACTTGTGTTTAAGATGACATGTCTTCTGGGGGAGAGAAATGTGCTCCACATGTCTGTCCTCTGTCTTCCACCTACTGTCTTCTGGGGGATGACAGGGAGCTATCTTGCAAATTGCTCTTATTATTCAGGTTCATTGATTCATTATCCAGGCATTCTTCCTTCTGTGATTCAGGGTTCAGAAGTCTTCTAAGGAAGAGGACTTTGGACAGCAGAAGAAGCTGAAATATGTGTCAAACTGCAGCCTGACTTTAAAAGTCACCTACAAGCACCATAAGATTAAATCCCAGTCTTTAATACATATAATTAACCTTTTATTTAAAAACAGTGGAGATTTTGAGTGCATTGTAAATAACTAAAAGCCTCTTTCAAACAATTGCTAAAATGAAGTTTAAAGTTGAAATTGGCATTTGTGTCAGTTTTAATCAACGTAAGTGGGACCTGCATAGTGCCTAACTTCCACAAGCGCTATTAAGTCAGAGAGAAACACAGTCCACTCAAAGCAGTTGTTTTTTGGGAGGGGAGGAGAGGAGGAAGAGTTTTTTTACCTGGATTGGCTTCTGGACTGGCTCACCCTCCAGGAGTGTGTCCTCTAGCACCAGGGATGGATCAGGGCTCTGTGGCTGGAGATAGAGAGGGAGAAGTAGGGTTGTGGCAGCTTAAATTGGTGTGAGGCCAAACCCTCTGGTACAGGAGAGGCCTCATGCTCCTCTGTAGAGGATTGGCAGAAGAATGAGAGTGGCCAGAAAGGTGTTACAGAACAATTATGTGGCAGAGTAAATAGAAAAAAAGCTCTGCTTGAATTAATAGATACATGTCATTCTTGATGTGTACAGCAGTGGCATGTCATAGATGCTGTTACTAGGTAGTGCCACTTCGTGCATCTGTTGGTGACTGTGTGTTCCTCTAGTCAGTTGTTTCCTATGACTTTTGGCCTGTAATACTGCTTTTTTTCCATTTCTGTTTGATTGTGTGGCTCTGGTGTCTACCTGTCCATCCCACAGTAGCTGAGCCAGTGGTGCTGTGTCCTTTGTTCGATGGATTCCTTCCTCCTTTCCTATCTGTTCCCATTCTACTCTTCATATCCCTTTTGAACAGAAAATGTAGTAGATTTTGACCTTTTCTTGCATTTTGTTGTCCAGCCTGTACCCACACCTTCAGCTCTTGGAGACTACTCGTTCTTCATTGCTTACTGTGAATTTGAGAGTTTAACAGTAATTTCTTTGCTGTTCTTGGAAGAAAAGTGATGTAGCTATGCCTGTATCTCGTGGCCAAACTTTCCTCATGTTCTTAGCAGTAATGTTTTTTTCTTGCATGCAGATTTTTAGGTAAATTGAAATGTTTTAATGCCTTGATGCATACTCTGAGTTCTGATGCATACTTTAGTTCTGTTACAGTATTTCACTTTGGAAATTAAACTTTTTATTAGCAAAACTGATAGCTGGCTCTGTTGTGTTGGGCTTTGTATTTCTTACAGAAAGAAATTCAAGCAATGAGTCAGTGCAATCACCCTAATGTGGTGACCTATTACACATCTTTTGTGGTGAAGGATGAACTTTGGCTGGTTATGAAGCTATTAAGTGGGGGTAAGTTACTGGTTTTACTTGTTTAGCTGCAAGGCAACTGTAGGATTTTTTCCTAATGTACCATCTTTGATTTCATTGATCTAAACTAACTAATGAGAGAGGGGTAGACACTATATAGGATGAACCTCGAGATGTAGGCGTGTTAAGGAGGAATGTGCAAGCTTACAAAGTTTGTGTATCTGTATTCATAGGACAGGCTGAGAATTACTGAAATACAGTAGTTTTATAAACAGAATTTAATTTTCATTCTTAACCAATTTATCAAAATTCTCTATTAAGGCTGTGTAGGGAAAACTGATTAGAACTAAGTCAATTCTGTCAGTGTGATCTTCTATGGAGTTTCTCTAGAATTCTCTGTATTTTTATAAAAATGCATATATTTCTGATTTCATAATGAGTATTACTCATTCCTTATTCAAGCAAGATCCATCCTAGGCCAAGTATTACACATATTGCATCTTTTTTATTGCTTAAGCTAACCAAACACTCATTGCATTTTTTTATTACAGTTACTAGTATAAAATTCTTATTTAGTTCTGGAGGAGGAAAAAAGGGGCTAAACTTAATGTGCTTGTAGTTTAGAAAAGAGATGCCCTAGAATAAAATGTGATGGTTCTGATTGTTACATGATGTTGTTCAAGATTAGTCTTGATGGCAGCAAGCTCCTTCACCATGATGCTTGGAAACAAGGATAGGAAGTGCTCATAACACTTGTTGTGTCGCATTTGGTTGAATTGGTCAGTTCAAGCAAAAGCAAGCATAGAGCATGAGAGAAACCAGTGATTCATGACAGGAATTTACTGTGAGCTGTCGAATAGTGCTTGCATAAAAACAAAATGTTTCCATTAAATGCTGTGAAGTGTATACCGAAGTTCAATGTCAAACTATGTGTCACTGGGAATGTTGTAATTTGTTTGCATTTGTCTCCTTCCAATCTTGCAGCTGCATGTTTACATTGTGAACACATGAACCATAATCTAAACTGGATAATAAACCAAGACCTCTGCAGTACATATCTGTTTAAATATGGGGTACACCTGAATTTTTAATTGGTGGTTGCTTTGCAAGCTGTTAGCAGATCTCTCTAATGGATCATTAAGTGTTATGGTATTTTTGACAAAAAGTAGTGCTCTTTATCTCATTTGGATGGGTTAGTGGTGTGCTTTGTTCTGAAAGCCAGTTATGTGGAACATTTACACATAGAAGCAAAGGTTTAAATTGCAGTAGAATAGAAAGAATGAAGAAATACAGCTTTCTAAAGGATCTGATATGATAATGCTTTGTATATGCTTTTTTTCTCTCCTGGATCTGTAATACAGGTTCAATGCTTGATATAATAAAGTATATTGTCAACAGAGGAGAGCACAAAAATGGTGTGCTTGAAGAACCCATAATAGCAACAATTCTTAAAGAAGTTTTGGAGGGCTTAGACTATCTACACAGGAATGGGCAAATTCACAGGTAAGAGCATACACATAGTGAAGAACATTTTCAAGATTGACTGTAGCTTGTTGATTCTGGTCAGCTGCAAGTTGTATTGCCTCTTTCACTTCTGTAAATGTGATCAGTAATTATCAAGTGATAGGATTTGTGCAGATGCTGTAATCTTCGTTGCAATTTGTCACTAATATTTAGTATTTTCCCGGGTCTTTATCCTGTCTTTCTCTTCTAGTTTGGATAGGTTTGTGTTGTGATAAGCATGCCAGAACTGTGGTCCATAGTCCTGTGCCTTGCTGGTCTCCAGATACCTAATCTGATTTTAGTTTATGGTATATGTTTTGTGACCTGGTTATTGTGTTGCAGAGTAAACCTGTAATCTTGGGTGCTTGGACTCCTGTAAAAATGCAAAATTATTTTTTTCCTGGTTATCAGTAAATATCTATTACAACTCTACAGACCTTCTTTTATGACCACATGTGAAGCTGGGATTGGTACTGTGGAACTGCATCTTAGTGTATATGCATCTAATGATTACTGTCTTCTGTATATTCTCTCCTTCATGTAAATTGTGCAGATCCCCTGGGACAATATATACATATCTGCTGTAGGAACCCAGAGGTTGTTCCCACTCTTTGATTGTTGGAAGTGGGTTCTGACCTTGCTATTAATGTTATTGAGGTGAATTTTTCTTTTAAGGAAGGTGTCTGCAGTAGATTCCCTGTTTCAAGCATTAGCCTATGATAAGGGAATCTTTTACCCAAAAACCAGGTTTGCTGCAGACAGGACTCTGAGAATGGAGGTAGTACTGATGTAGCACAGTGATTGTTCTTTATGTGTAGTGTGTCTCATAAATGGACTGTCACTGAGGTAAATCAAGAGCTATTTCCTCCTTTTACAGAGAGAAAATCGAGATAAACGGAGAAATAAAGAATAGCTATCTTGACTTCTGGTCTGGAATGCCAAAGATCTGCCTCAGACCTTAATTCACAGTATTCTTTTAAGCTGATACTGTTGTGAAGGGCACATTCATGAGCTTTTAAGGATAACAGGACTCTTTGAGGTCGGATTTGTGAATTCCCCATGTCTATTCTTAAAGTACCTTATGATAAAAAGAGAGATCTATACGATATATCTGCGATTTCTCCTTTTTAAACTGTGCAGAAGTCCTGTTGTAGTTGAAACACTGCCTTCAATTTTCCATGTACATTATGGGTGAATGCTGTGGTATAGTTCAGGGAATACTGTGTCACATGGCATTTGTTAGTTGGAGATGTTTTCAATGTTTTCAAAATTATTCGGGGATCTTGTTCTGTTGTTTCCATCCATTCTTTTATATATATATATATGTATATATATATATATGAGGAGCCAGGTAATGTTAGCTTTCAACCTTTCAGTAGTAATAGAAATTCATTAAGAATGGGGTGCATGTTTCTATGAAAAAAAACACAAACAAAGCAAACCAAAACAATCACAAAGTTTTCTTCTGAACATTACATGTAAATACTGTGTTAAATTAATATTTTTAACTCTTAAGCACATACTAAATGTTGAATATATTCAATGCCAAGTAACTTTTCACCACCGTACTCAAAAGCAAAATATGTCTGCTATTCCTGAGCTTTAATAGCTTAATTGGATAGAAATGTACAATATATTGACCTCTTTTGAAGATATGTCTCCTTTCTGAAGAGATTGAAGAGGAGAGTTTTTTAAACTTTTCTTTTTCATTAGTGATGCAGTTGGATGTGAAAAAGCCTTAATTCTTTCAGTTTGTGAGACTATATTTATGAAAGGTGGTAAACCAGACTTTGAACCTAAATATCTGTCTCTTAAAATCTGTCCCTGAATCTCTGCTCATTTATGCTCGAGCTGAATTCTGGTCTTTTTATATGTGAAAATTTGTTAGAGTTTGAGTTCTGCACTCTGTTTTAATGTTATTCAGTAACATTTTACACATCAGCTTCCTTTTTGGGTTTAAATTTGAAAATGCTATCTTGTGAAACTATTCAGTATGCAGTATTTATTTGTTTGCATAAAATATGCAGTACATGCTTTCATGCTAACCCCTGTTTGTACATTCTAGAGATTTGAAGGCTGGCAACATTCTTCTGGGTGAGGATGGCTCTGTACAAATAGCAGGTAATGGTGGTGGTAGAGTAATGGATAAATAAAAGAAAAAGGTAATTGCAGCTGGATCAAGGGCAACTGATAACAAAGGGAAAAGCTTTTCTGTTGGCTTTTAACTGTTCCTTTTGGGGTGCTGTAGCCACAAGTTACCCAGTTTCATATTTCAGGATTCTTGATTAATGGTACTTGACTCAGAAATTATTCAGTATTTCTCTGTGTTCCATCAAATATATAAGGAAGCTTTCTAATGTCCTCTTAATGTTTCCATTTGGTTCACCCATGCACCTTAAACAGCTTGCAAATGGTAGAAACCGATATTTCTGCTAATTTGATTTTTTTTCTGCAAGTAGTTGTAGTAATTCTTGGGGATCCAACAATCTGTGTGTGCTGTCCTTCATAAGGAGACTTTGACTGTAAGTTTACTAGTCACTGAGATGCATGAGATATATCTCACTGAGAATTATTTTTGGTGTATCTGCCGTTTGTCTGGCAGTGGTATCTGTTGGGTACAGTTTAGCATCTCGAAGGTCGTCTGAGTGCACTGATGTGCTTCTTGGGCTGTAGTCATTAAGAATGAAATTATTTGGTCTCATAAAAGCAAGGCTCGTATCCCATCTCTCAGGCTGGTATCAGATTATCTGGAAAACAGTGGAAGCAGGTGGTGATACCTGCTGCTTCCCCCAGCACACTGCCAGGCCTGCCATGGTCTATAGTGGGTGACAGAGCACTGAGAGCCCTCAGTAATAAAAATGGCTATAGGCAGAAGTTGTAATTTTTATATAAATGATGCTTTCAAAGTACTATGTAAACATGTATTTTAAGGGCTTTAATATGCCAGTGTCAAATAATGATAAAACTATATTTTTTCTGTCATTACTGGTGGTGTTTTCTTTTCAGCCTTAAGATAACAAAAGGAAAGCAATAGGGAATAAATTGCAGTCTGTAGTGAACTACTCTATTTCAGTATAAATGGATTATGAACAGTTGAAAATACTCTTCATATAGCTCCACTCAAAATTGACAGTATTTCTGCATACATTGGGAACCAGCTCTTCCACTTACGTGCCTATCTCTCCCATACAGCTGTCACTGATGTAATAATAGGTTAACAGAACACTGAGCCTTTTTTTTTCCTTCTTCTATTTTAGAATTTGGAAAAAGCTATTCATGTCCTGGGCTACTATTAAGTACATGTTAGCGATGACTTTTCTGATTGTCTTTGGTTTGTGAAATTCCCACGAGAATTGAAATTACATATAGCATTCTCTCTTGTTCAAAACACATTCGTATTTAGTTGCTGTGCAGAAGAAGCTCCTTGTCTTTGAACAATAGCAGATGGAAACCTTGGCACAAAGTGCATATTTGAAAACCCTAAGTGACTATGTACTGTGGTCCTTTGCAACTTTATTCGGGAAGACACAGGAGGTTAAATTTGAAGATGTTTTAGTGTGGATTTCCCTGATAAAACGATACCTTCTATTCCATAGCATTTCATGAACAGTGTGTCGTGGAGCAAAGGTCAGCTCTGCAATGGAGAGTTTCGATAAGCATATCTCCAGGAACTGACTTTATTTCTAAAATGTGAAACTTTCCCTTTGTTATTGATAGTTTAACAGATTTCAACTTTTCTCCTCTTTCACAGATTTTGGTGTTAGTGCATTTTTAGCAACTGGAGGTGATGTTACTCGTAATAAAGTAAGGAAAACATTTGTTGGTACTCCCTGTTGGATGGCCCCTGAAGTAATGGAGCAGGTATTTCTAATGCTAATCAGAAATTTAAAACATTTTGTCTTTTAATGTTGGAACTTGAGACATTACCACCTTGGTTTTCCCTTCTGGTTCTGTTTCAGGTGCGAGGTTATGACTTCAAGGCCGATATGTGGAGTTTTGGGATAACAGCCATTGAGTTAGCAACAGGAGCAGCACCTTATCACAAATACCCTCCTATGAAAGTAACAATCACTTTGTAATTGTTAATGCTGCTAGCTGTATTATTAATGGTACTAGATAGTTAGTACTACTTCATTTTCAATAGCAACTCAGGGTATCTAAATAGGTGTATTTTTTGGAGTATTTTTTCTCTTTTAATTTCTATGTTTCATATTGGTTTTGCTTACAACACCTCATTTTTGGATTTATTTTAGGTGTTAATGTTAACGCTTCAAAATGACCCTCCCACTTTAGAGACAGGTGTAGAGGACAAGGAGATGATGAAAAAGTATGGCAAATCCTTTAGAAAACTAATCTCATTATGCCTTCAAAAAGATCCTTCCAAAAGGTAGGTCACTATTGCCATGTAAAACAGAATTATTTTTGAAAATATGTAGACTACTTTAAGCTGCGGTGACATAATCTTTAAGTGTATGGTTTGAATTTTGTAAATAGCAGCTTTCAGTCACCTCCATATGGGGAGAAGAAATTGCCTTTTTACTATTCCTTATGTTTACTTCTTCTGATTGTTAACCTAATGTATTTATACTTAAACACAGTATTGAATTAAACACCAATCAAACAAAAGTCCTTGCTCTATATCTTACTCATCTGAAGCAAGATATCAATCTTAACACTGTGCACAAGTCTAACAAGACTGTTCAAATTGAGCAGCAGAACAGTTGTTAGCCAAATATATAATTCTCTTGGCCTTTAAAAGAAATTAAAAATAAATAACTCTATGTTGATTTTTCTCATTTTGTGACATAAACTTGGTTCTTTTTTAAACTGGGATATTTCCAGAGAAAATTGCTTACTAAGATGTAATTTTTTTTTACTGTAAAGTTAGGGGCTCCAAGTTTGTTGAATTTTCCTCATATTTATGTAGGGAGTTGCATGTCCTGGTGTCTTTGCTGTTTGTTCTTTCTTGCTATGTTTTTTAAATAGCCAAGGTGATGAAAGTATTAAACATCTATTCCAAAGCAATTGTTGAGGTCCCAGGTTCCCTGAATGATTAGTTTATTTATTCATTTTTATGCAGACCCATTTTTGCAGGCTTTTTTTGCTGAAGAATTGTAGGAAGCACATTCTAATTAGCATTGTTTCCTAAGGTATTTAGTATATCACTGTTTTCTTGAGTTTCAGAGCTGCTATTTTTGGGGAAAATTGTTCTGAGAGAGCAATCCTGACTGTATGTGTCATTTATGATGTGCACTTCCTGATGTAATGTTAGCCTAAGTCCAGGATGTGGTTGTAGGGAGTCAAATTGAAAAGGTGACAGCAGGAATACTAGAGAACAAGTATAATTAAGAAAAAAGATTGTGGCCACATTTTTACTCTTGAAATAGTTGTAAAATTTTGTTTCACCCAAAGATCATTTGTGTATTGCTTTCAGATTCCCAAAAACCCCTTACCTTTGTTGGTCTTAGTAGCAAGTCCTGATGCTCTTAGTGCTGCAGTTTGGCTGCTTACAGATAGGAATAATAATAATAGTGGATAATCAAGCGCTTGATAATCAAGCTTCTTTTAGTTACCTGTATGTAGCAATTTTCAGGACGAGATTGAAGTGGTGTGAAGTAATGAGAAGTAAATAAAATGAGTTTTCGTAGTCTCCTTGAATACATAATGCTGAGTTACCTGACATATAGTAAAGGCATCGATGTTGAAACATTGGTGTTTAAGGTACTTACTTAAATTTGTACATTTGTTAAAACACATGCAATACCTTCATGGAACAATTAGACCAGCAAATAGATGTTCAGATAGGAACAGGTATAGAGCAATTGTTTTTATACTGGGGGGTCATCACTGTTTTTCATATTTCTTATAATTCAGGATGTAATTTTGCATGGAGATCCCTCCAGTAGCCATCATGTCAGTTGTGGGACAAGTCCTTGCTCTCTGTGGCAAATTCTAGGAGTGGCATTGCACTGCTGTTGTCTCAGACTATGATGTTTTTCATTTGGGGATCTCCGTGGGTGTTTTTCTCTCTCCACAGTGCCAAGGATGCTGCTCACAGTTCTCAGCTGCAATTCATTGCCGCAGCTTGTGTGGAAAAACAGGGCCAGAAAGCATGTCCAGATCAGTTCAGAACCGTCTGGCATGATTAATGGTGGAGAAGATTAATGGAGAACACTAGTTTGGATAAAACTTCACTAAAATGTAGCTTTTAAGTGTGCATAGCCCTGTTGTGAGATGTGATGGTACTGTACTTTGAGAACTTAAAAACTTTGGCACAGAAGCTTGTTTTTCTTTTAAATAGTTTTCCCTTCCTTTTTGCTTATCCAAAATACATGTATGAGTTGCTACTGAGTCTGGTGGTCTCCACAGGACCACTGATCAGAACTCCTTTATTGTAGAGCTTGGTGCTTTGGAGGTGAAGAAAAATACATGCTCTATGGAACCTACTGTCTGTGTCTAAATTGAATTCTTTTTGTTAATTTCAAGAGTTGTTTCATTAATCCTTGCAGGTGTGAACTGATATATACATACAGACTATTTACTACTCTTCTTTTGCTCGCTTACTTTACAGATCTGTCCTCAAAGAAATAAACTAGGTCAGATTTTTGGGGTTTTCTTGAGATTTTCCAAATGGATGCTTTCTCACTGTTTTACCTAGTTTTTTCTATATTCAATCTCTTGCTAGAATTCAAAGGGAAAACCAGAGCATATGTTGCTTCTGTTTATTTAGAAATTATGAGTCTTGAAGATTTTGACTTCCCTACATTTAGCTGTGTCAAAATTAGTCCTGGATGGTGGTATAGGCTCCTAATGGAAATGATGGAGGATTTTATCTCATCCCAAGAGATGCTTCGCTTTCTTTCCAGAGTCTGCTTCAGTAACAGAGTCTGGCTTTGGCTAGATAAGAGCTTTTTGGATCCCTGAAGCTAGGGAGACAAAACCTGCTGTTGGAATCACTTTGGTAGCTGTGAGATTGTGGTTATCTCCTAGAAATGCTGAAACAGACTTAGACAGAGCTGCAAGTAAAAATGAAGTGTGTCAGTTTTTACCTTACAGCTGTCATTTTGATTTATCTGTTTGATTGGAAGATGATCCCGATGACTCTCTTTGGTTTATGCATCAATTTAATAGTATCAGTATAGTTTCTTGAGAATATTTGCTGACATCTGTAAGGTAAAAGAATGCCAATAGGAGGTATTGATGCTGCTGTATGGAAAATGTAATTATGCTTTTATTGCTGTGGAGCAAAGTTTTAATTGTATTCATAGAGTCATTTGGGGAAGAAAGAAATACCTGCCTTTTTTGTGAGTTTTTTTTTGTTTGTCTTATTTGGTTTTTTAAAAGGTTAAATGCATTTGTGTTGAACAAAAAAGGGGGAAAATTGGCAACTTAAGAGACTGATTTTTTTCTCTCTTTTTTTGGTATTTTACCATAGAGAGGCTTAATTTTTTTCATGTGTGGTAAGTGAGTTTGTGTGAATTAATTCAGTAGCTATTATCATTCATTCCCCATTCATACAGTACTAATTCAAAAGTATTAGAGACGTACCATTTAACTAACGTCTTGTACTGTATTCACTGAGAGGGGTCTTTGTTTTCTGTTCTAATTTATTATTGATCTTTCAGGCCCACAGCAGCAGAACTTTTAAAATGCAAATTTTTCCAGAAAGCCAAGGTAAAATGTTTACCCCTACGAGTAAATTTTGCTCTGCCTTAAAATCTATGTGAAATTTCTTCTTTCCTTGTATTGATTTTTAACTTAACAAATGTTGGTTTTGCAGAATAGAGAATACCTGATTGAAAAGCTTCTTACTAGAACACCTAATATAGCACAAAGAGCAAAAAAGGTGAGTTCATTCACTATTTTCTTGAGTGGTGTGGAAGGTAAATCGGGGACTCCTCAGTTGCCTTACATTTTTGGTTGACTTACCAGGCCATACTTTTAATGTAGTCCTTTGAAGACTGAGTTTTGAATGAATGTTTCCTGCAGCCTTGCTTTCTCTAGGAAGCCCTGAGGCATTTTTACTTCCTTTCTAGCCTTGTCAAAATGATACATGATGTTTGTCATACTTGATACCATTTTTTTCTCGCTTCTTCTTAGAAAGCTTAGAAGTAGTTGTGGGGAAAAAGGGTGACCTGCAAATATATAGGTTCATAAACTGCATAGTTTGTGTCTTCATTGATCACCTAGGGAAAGGCTGAAGATACTTTAAACGGTATTTGTTGACAACTGCCTGTTTGAATTATTTCAGATGTTGTTCCTAAAAAGTCAGGTTGAAAACTCTGCAAGAGTGCTGCTGAGTTTTTCAGACCAGTGAAGCCTTGTTCCACACGTGGCAGAGTTAAATCCGCAGCTATGGACATATGCTAGTATTTCTGTAGTGCCTTTGGCACTTGTATAAATGAGCTTACCAAGTCATGTGCAGCAGAATAAAAAAAATAGTAACTCCTAACAGGTAAGTATTGTAAAGCCTTTAAATATGAAGTAAACTGCAGCTAAGAAACAGGAATGAGTGTAGTGTAGGCTTCTGTTTGTTGTGTGGGAAAAATTCTTGAAATCCCTTTTCCCTTTCTGTTGTGACTTAACTCACCATATCTCTTCAGTATGAGGCACCTGCTCAGGGACTGCTGTGCCTCTGCAGGTGACACAGTAGTGTGCTGAGTGGCCTTCTAAAAGCAGGCTTGCTGGGGGGGTATTTTGAGGAGGGCATTTCAGAAAAGGAGCTGTTTCAGCCTTTGTTGGCATGTCAGGCTGCAGCTACCCTGACAGGCACTTGTATGATTTTCTGTTGTCTTTGGGAGTATTGGTTTGGTGTGATTCTACAACACTGAAATGCGTTGTAGCTCTCAGCTCGTGGCTCACATTTGGAAGAGACAGCAAGACCTGAGTGCTTCAAGTTGCTTTCGAATCTTCTTCGTATGGAAGTAATTTTGGGAACTCGCCGATGTGGGCTCTGAGAAGCTGGGATAGGAAGGGCCTCTGAGAGGGTTTTTGGCAGGGGTGTTGTGCTGAGCAGTTCGCACCTGCGAGAGGGGGAGGAGGAGTTCGGGGTTTGGCCGTGCGGTGGCAGCAATGCCCACATAAACCATGATCCAACCGGAAAAAACCTGTGCTCTGGTTCTCGGTTTGCACCTCGGGAGCGCAGGAGGGATTTAGATGTGCTGGTACCAGCCAGGCTCCTGACACAGCATCGCCTCTGGAGGTTTTGTCTCCCAGCTGGATCCCCGGGTCAGCTCTAGAGACTGCCTGTTAACTCATGCATGCATGCACGTATACTTTATATTTCTTTAGATAACATAACACTGAATTGTGAAGGGAATGCGGGATAGCCTCCCGTACACCACCAGAAATAATTTTCTGAATTACTTTTTGGACAATTCTTTCTAATTTGAAAGAGGTGTGAATCTTAAGAAATCAAAGCTATGCAGCAGTGGAGACAAATTAATATGTCTTTAATTACATCATAAACGGAAAAAATATTTTGGCTTTAGCTACTGAAAATGCTAAATTATTTATATTTTAAAAGGACACAATATTAAAATTCATTGGAGATTTAAAGTTTAATTCACTTGTTAGAATTGTGCATGTAGCCGCTCTTTTAAGACACCATAAAATATAAATGTACTTTAATAATAAAACTCTGGGGTTTTGTTTTAAAAAGCTTGTGTAAGTCGAGTTTGGTTGCTTAAACATTAACATGTAAAATGTCTAAGAGGTTGCTCTTGGAAGAAGTAACCCCTGTAATTGAAAAACTAATACCAGTAGGGGAATAGACAGGAAGGAACTGGTGTCATCACTGCTTAAATTAACTCCTGTGGCATTTGGTGTAAAATTCCTATGACTAATGATCTGTAGCACCACTGCTAGTACAGATGTCAGATCTGCCCTGCAGTAATCTAATTTTTCTTCCATTTACTACATGTATAATTGCTTGCCTTGTTACCCAGAACTCCAGCCTCAGTTTAGTTTTAACTTTAAATTCTTCTCTCTTGACATAGTGTTCCCATGTTTTGCTTCTGCCTTTATGGCTTATTCTTGGCATCTGTTTTTTTCTGGATATGATTTCAGGTCTGTTTGTGAAATCCTGAAAGCGGGTGCACAGGTCTTGTACGTGTGAGGAAAACATTTGGTGCTGGTAAAGGTGTCCTGCTTTAAATCCCAATTTGATAATTGAGCAACATCTTCACCGTGTGTTTAAAATGCTGTTTAACATTAGAGTTGTAAGCTACATGTTTGTGCACATGTTCCTCTGTTCCATTGTTTCATTTCCTTTTAATTTTGCTAAATTTTAAATGATGTCCTTATTCCCTGCCCTAGCCTAATAATTAAGGCTAATGCTGAACCACTTACCCAGGAGGAGCATGTCCTGCCTCTTCCTGTGTAGGACCTGGTTAGATATGTATTGGTACTGATCCACAGGAGTGAGTGTTACACCATGCAACTTCTTACTGACAATTCTGAGTTTCACTAATGGGGCTGCTCACCTGTGAGAGCATTGCTGATATGAAGAAGAGCTGGAGAAAAGGCTGTGAGGAATGGTCCAAGCTCAGTGTGGTTGGGTAAGCAGGGACATGCTCTGAAGCCACACTGTTGTCATTGATGTAAATGTAGGCGCTCTGACACCCTGTGCCTCTGCTTGATTAGATGGTATGATGGTAGAGCAGTCTGCCCTGTCCTGCTTGGATGAGGGCTGTGTGCACTGCTGGCATAAAACAGCCCACTAAGGGTTTACATATACCATTCATAACACGTGCTGAAGAAGTTGTAGTTTTGAACTGAACATTAAGTTGTTTCATTTGTGATTAGGATTGCTGTATTGAAATAGAGCAATTTGAAATTTGAAATAGCTTGTAGAGTTCCACAGTCAGTTTTCAAATCTTGTCACACTAAAAAATTAATTATAACTGTAAGTACTCTGTATGCCCAAAGGCCCTGGGTCAATTTTATGGTTTTATAATCCTATTTTTTAAATTTTTAAAATCTTCTGCATGACTGCCACTTCTACAAAGTGAACAGGGAAAAACATGTGTCTGCATTTCATTTTGTTGCTGTCTGAAGTGCTGCTAGTATAAAAAAAAAAACAACCTGAGCAATAATTGGGCTTGAATTCTATTTTTGGAATGGTGGTATTGCATTGTGCTCTTAATAGAAGCTTTTTTTAGAGCTGAGAGTTGTACATTAGTGGGAAAAACCTGTGACAGCATGAAGAGATGATTAGTGTGTGTGATACCAGTTTTTATTATATTTCACTGAAAATGCCCTTATGGATGGGTTGGAATTCTAGCTCCTCGGTACAGCTATTTTAAGGTAATGGTCATGTTTCATTACGTAAGATATCATCAAACCCCTGCATTTAATGAGAAAAATATCATTATATGTCAGATTTCTTGGACAGCTATAACAGCATGATTGCACCTGAGCAAGACATACATGTGCAGCCCTTCCTTGCTTCAGTAATGGATTTAATCTGATAGATACATCTCACCAGTGATGTATGTTAGTACAGCTGGACTCTAGCTGAGTTGAAAAGCAGAGAGCAACTTGAACCTGAGCTCAGATTGTTAATATAATTGTATATTAACTTTTCTTTACAGTTTAGGAAAAGCTTATTTAAATAACATTGACATATAAAGTGAAGGGACATCTGCTATACTGGAACACTTTTTTTGGAAGGCAGTAGCTGAACTATAAATATGTGTTTGGCAAAGCTTTATGTGAAGGGAGGGCCCTCCATTGCAGAGGATTAATTGTTCAGGTTATCCAGAGCAGTGGTACAAATTAAAAAAAAAAAAAGTGAAACTATGTTTATACAGTTGAATATTACTAAAAAAATGGAGAAATTGCCACTCACACCATGTCAGGTAATTTTTTTATTTTCAAGAAGTTGTTGGAAGGGAAATTTAATAAAAACACATTTTCCAAAAATGTAAATTTGACAGCAATTCAAATAATGAGAAAGCAGTGCCTGTATTAGTGGGTAGTAGAATTGGAAAGTGTTTTAAGGGGCAGACACATGCAGTTGCAGTCTCTTGTGTAACTGCATTGATCTATTCCTTAGCTATTGTGTTCATGACCTGTTGACTTGTTCAAAAACATCTTGAACATGGACTGACAGGGAGTTGGTGTGTAACGAGAACTTTTCTGATTAGACCAGTAGCTCCACGTATCTGGCATTTATCAAAGCTGTTGGAACTTGCAGAACTGGAGGAGGATTTTCTTAAAAGTGCTGTTGAAGGAGTCATGATTGAAGACTCAAGACAGGATAAAGGAAGTCCGGGTGTGTATGGCGCTGCTGATGGTCTTTGATCAGGGACTAAGCCTTGTAAATAAGCAGAAGATAATCTTATTTTATTGCCCTGTTTTGTAAGGATTTGGTTTTCTGTCACTGAAAACATGCTGGAAGGTGCTGGTTTTACCTGTTTACCTTCCGAGAAATTAAGCCTCAAACATTTCACTCGCATGGCATCCAATATCAGATCGCTTCTCTTGGATTTGGAATGGCTTCCTAAGTGAAAGTGTCTCAATGGAATTAGTTTTTATTTAATAATTTTCCCAGTTTATAGGCCAAATCAATATTGTGTCAATGCAGGCAGCAACAGCTGGTTAGCTTGGATCACTTTAGTGTCATGGGGTTTCCATTATGGAAGAGTCAGCCTTTCTGCCTTTGTTCATAAAGGTAAAAAGGAGTTTTGGGAGGATGTGGAAGTGTGTATTACTTGTGATTTTGTATATTTTTGGGAAGTTTGGGAAGTTTGTCAGGAAAGTCATGCAGGCAGATGAATTACAAAAAGGATTCTCTAAAAGCCAGGTGGCTCAGAAGCAGCATTCCCATCTGTTACCATTTGCTTAAAGACCGATGGAGTAGGTGTGTAAGAATTTTTGCTTTTATATGGAGAAATTAAATATTTAACCCTATAGTTAGAAAAAAAAAGGGGGAAATTTAAAACAAAAAGAGCCCAGGCTCAAGAATCTGAAGAAAGTGTAAAGTAAATATGTTTTCTTGGTTAGACCCTGTAAAGCTTTTACAAGTGCAGTACAAAAAAAAATTGTGTGTCATTTGTTTTGACACTCCTTTCCCCCCTGCACTTGTGCTTGATACTGGTGATATTCTTGGAAGTTCCTGGGGAGAGCTGCAAGGGAAATAGAGGTGAAGCAGGACGTCCTTGAGATGGTGTTACGCAGTAATACTAGAGGCCACTTAATTTAGCTGAAAAGTGCTCTTGTCTCAAGGAGTTAAAATTTTCTCTGGATCTGAAAACTTCAAGGTTTTGGCCAGAACAAGTAGATGAAGGCCAGCAGAGCAGAAAGAAGGGCTGGAACAGTAATAGTTCGCTTCTGTTTAGTCTGAAAAACAGCTCCACGAGGTTATTGAAACAGTGCATCTGCAGCGAAAGGTAAAGTCAGACAGTATGGGAACAGAAAGGGAGTGTCAGGGATGCACATCCCGGCAGGGCTGTGTGGGATTTCCTGGCAGCAGAGGGCAGCCACATGCAGTGCCATGCAGCCGGCGGGATCCATCCTGCCAGAGCTGTGCTGCAGTCACAGCTGAGAGTCTCGCTCCAGCTCTGGGGTTTTAAATGCTGTAGACTAGTTGAATGCATGCTGCTTCTTGATACCAGAGTAAAATAGAAACACTGGGGGGTTTAGAAAATTGGATTTTATAAAAATTGCAGATCTCTGTTAATTATTTTCATGTTAATTTATGACCTTTTTTTGGAGAACTAAACTCAAGTTTTAATTTGATCACCTTAATATTTGAGAGAAACCTTGAATAAATTCAGGTCTCTTTAAAATCTTTGTGGAATGCAGAATGTGTGTTACAGTAATTTCTCTTATGTACATAAGCAATTGGAAACCTTGGAGAAAATAGAAAAAGGTACAAATTAGAATTTCACCTTGACTTGGTACTTTCAAGCCTCTGAATTTGAAAGTAAGTGAAAGTCATAGTAATTTCTTCTGTGAATTCTATAGTAATAGACTGTTTCCTAAATATTCTTTACTGTGTCTCTAATGCTGACAGTGAAACCCACCTTATAATGAGTTTTCTACTACTGAATAATGAAAGCTCTATATGAGGCTGTATTTGTCCTCTTTCTTTTCACCTCTAGTTATTTTAAGAAAGTGAGATGGAAAAGCATGGTGGGATTGGAAAATGATGATTATCGAGGTGGATCTAGTGATCCTTCTAGTGGAAAGTCTTGTAGTGATTCACCATAATGATGTGCATTCATGTGAGCAGTCAGGAAAGAAAACTAAAGAACTGATTCTGTCTTCTTTCAGAGTACTAAGTTACTTCACCAATTTGCTGTATCTTTGATTTGCTTTTTTTGATTCTTGCCAGGTGCGCTTGGCCTTGGCCCCTTAATTTGATCGGAAGGGTAGAGGGAAGCAGGCAGGGAAAAGAAAGAGGATAGAAAAGAGCCTCGCTCTGCATGTGTGAATTAACCATTGGGTCATGCCTGATACCATTTGGGATTCCTTGTGTTTGAGGCAAAATGACACTTTTGTGGAGCAGTTTTATCTCCTCTGCACAATTAATTGAAAACATTCTCCTGAGCACAGGTACATGTTCATGCCTGAAAGGACTATTGTTAAAATGTGAGTGAAAGAATTATTTGCTGCTAATAATATTCAGTAATGAAGTTTACGTAGTGAAACTAATGAATGGAGAAATAATGTGTGAAAACCAAAAATCATGCTGAGTTACTAAATTTGCACATTTCCCATGTGACTGGAATTTCAGCAAAACTGCAATTTCTCAAAGCAAAATCAGATTCCAATTTTGTACTTGGGTTGAAAGCAGAGATAATAAGTATGTTGCAGTATTTAGGTAAAACCTTGTGTTTAAGGAAGGCAGAATTAGGAGTTCAGGGAATACTTGCACTTGTAAACAAGATGTTTTGGTAACAAAGTAGTGTCTTACTCTGAGCCCCTACACTTTGCTGGCTCTGAGCAGCATTATCCCAACAGTAGAAGAATTGGTGAAGAGTGGAAAGGGGGAGGGTATTGGACAAGGAATCCCCCAGGGTGGGTGAGGATTTGGTGCAGGGATTCACTGGTACTTTTCTCATCATTTCCTCTAGAGGTGCAGGAATGTGCTCCCTCATCCCATCTCTCTTCAGATAATAATGGCTTTGTTTTCCTCTCACTGATAGCTGCACTGTATTCTATCACCAAATTGAGAGTAAGATTTCGTGGCAGTCTTCTCAATTGATGGCCATGCCTTTGGGCGTCACACTTGTCATCATGTAACCATGATACTCTTTGGCATATAAAAACAAACCAGTTCCATAAATATTTAAAGCAGATTATCTTTTTGTTTTTTTTTTTTTTAAAAGAGATCTGGTTTTTGTTGACTTCTGCTGTGTTATCCCTTAAAAAGGATGCTCTTCCAGAACCAGTAGAAAGCTGAAGAGGTCCTGTTCAATGCAGAATTACTGGTCTTCTGTATTATTCTTTCATGAAGAAAGATATAATGATCATATATTTCTTGACTTTAAGCTTCCAGTGCAATTGATTCCTTTAGGGAGTATTCCAATAATTTCTGCATATGAGCATCAAACACTGCAAATTCTAACTTTTTTTTCCAAGTAGGAGAAAAACAAAGAAAGACTAAGGGTTTTTTTAATTATGATATTTTCAGCATTCAGAATGGTTTAAGAGGAGGGGACACTAACACCAAATAACTGTGATATCTTTTGAGTTCTACAAAGCAAATCGCCAGAGTGTTTTTTTAAAATGGTAGTGGTACATCCCATTAATAACAATAGCCTGAATAAATTTTGGTGAGAAAGAACAAGGGTTTGAATTGCATAAAACACATTCAGGTTTGCAGAAGTTTTGTGGCTTCCATCAGAATAAAAATAAGACTTCACAATATAATGAATTTGGAGGAGTTTAAGAATAGTCAGCAGTGAAGGGATTAGGATGTTCACGTGATCTGTGAGACTGGGTTGGATGGGGACCAGCCTTCTGAGGCAGTGCTTCAACTCTTCAGCAAAGGGTGATGTGAACCTGTGGGAATTTAAGTGCTGTCTTGGACCTCAGGGTTTTTGTGGTTTGGTTATTTTTTTTTGCAGAAATGTGATTACAGTGTAGGTGTTCTTATGCAAAAAGGACAGTGTTATTTTGCTTTAATATGTATTGTAGAAAGTGACTTCATGCCATCAACCTCAGGAGCTAAGCTGTGATTAAAGCTGTAACTGTTTTAAGCAAAATGCTTGTGCCATAATTGAATACACAATGACAGGCTGATTTTCTTTGTTGCATTGAAGTAAAAATAAAGGGGTGGAGATTGAAATTTGCTTTTTTGTCTTAGGAAATATTCAGGAAAGGTTTGCAAGATGGTGAAAAGTAAAAATTATAAAATCTGCTTGCTCTATAAGCTTAAGCTGTGTATGGAAGGATCTGGTCTAGGGATTTTTTTTGAGAGAAAAATACACAGAGCAAAGTGTGGTGCTAAAACCAAAACTATTCACTAATGTCATCTTCCTCATCATTATTCCTTATAAATACTTCTCATTAAGTTGTATGAAAAGTGCAGCTCTTGAAACTTGTGATTAGAAAAAAAAAGAGGAGTGGAGCACTGGCTATGCAAAAACCCTGTCCTTATCAATTACCAAGTAAATATTCTTACTTCAAGAGTGTATTTTTTCTCTAAGATCTTCTGGGATCTGTGTAACAGTGTGAGTCCAGTCTCCTGTAAGAACCAGTGTGAGGTGAAGGTATACAGTATCAGTTGACTAGTCTTTCTTCTTTTCTGCCTGAAAGTCAAATTTAGGCTTTTATGAGGATAGACTGCAGAAAACAAAAAGATGAGGTTTTTAAATAACCACCTTTTCATTACTGCTCTCTGGGGCACGTGGGATTGTATCTTCACATATGTAGCTGAAGGGCATCAGTGGTAAAATAAAAGACAGTTTTATCTCCAGCTGCAGTATTTCTGGAAGAATATGTGTTTAAAAACTAAAATAAAAAGTTTAGCTTGCCCTCTGTAGAGATACACGAATGCAAAAAACAGACAACAGCACTGACTATTCTCTAGTTAGAAATTAAAAGGAAGCATTGTCAGGGTTACACGAAGACTTTTGCAGATGTGTTTCAAATGTGTGGAATCTACACATTTGCTACTCTCCAGGAATTCAGGAACAAATTAAATTTGGGCTCTCTGTTACTTGTATATGGAGAGTGACAAGGCACCTTTCATGATACTCAATACTAATGCTTTTTAGTGCCATCAGTTTTACTTACACAAATACATCTTAATTCCCATGCTTACAGGTCACCATATTTTTTCTGTAGAGCAAAGTTTAAAAATATTGGTTTAAATCTATCCAGGACTCCATTGCAAATATTCGGTTGTCAAAGCTTCAATAGAAATACCTTAAATATTTCAGATAGTGGAAAGTCAATGTTACTAGTTCACTCATTTTCCTGCAGAAGGAGGAAAAATACAGTAGATGCATAATATTGCTCTTACTGGCAGAATAGATTTGTAGTCTAAGATCATGTGCCATACCATGTATGAAATGCAGTAATGCTTTGTATGTACGCACTGGTATCCTACAGTGTATACTTTATATTTATTTATTTATTAAATTTAGACATTGCAATAAAAGAATTAATCTGTAAGTGGGCCCAGTTCTTTGCTGTTTTGAGCAGTTGTGAATAAGGAAGTAGAAAATTCTTAGTGCTCAGAAAACGTTCATTCTCTTTGCTGTCGCTCTACAAAAATAAACTTGTAAAGAGATTGCAGCAGCTAAAGAATCAGTAATGAATAATAGATTCTTCTTTCCCCAGTCTCTAACATCTACATATAGCGAGCACATCAGTGCCTAGAAGACAACAACTTATGTTTCACTTCTCTAAGTTGTGGTCTTCTTTTCATCAAGCCTTGGGAAATGTGGCAGCTTCTGCATTCTGCAGATGGAGTTCTTTCCCTGTCAGACTGGTTAACCTGGCCTTCATTGGGTAGGATTTACAGATGCCCAGTTCAACTGTTTACACACATTCTCCTGGAAAGCTAGTGCGTGGTGTTACTGGCAGGAAACGTTGAATTATCTGTATCCTACTTTAAAAGGGTGGGGGACAAATAGTTCTGTCAGCAGCTTAGTTTATAATTAAATCTTTGTGACCGCATTGTATTCTGCAATAAGCTTTAACCAGGAACAACATATACAGCAATACTACAACTACTAATATAATGCTTAATATTCTGTGGTGGTCATGGTTTTTTCACTCACTGATTTGTCCAGGCATTCTCTGCTTTAACTGATGTTCATAATGTCTTTCTTCCACAGCTGTGGTCATGTTGACAGTGCCTTATTAGGCTTTTCCTCCTAGAAACAGCTTTTGGTTGTACGTTACAATGTTCTGACCTGCTTTTGTGTTGGCTGTAGTTTACCTGCCAGTCATTCAAAGTAATTTTTTATTCTCTGGTGTCTTCTGACTTATGTGAAATATGTTTTCTAATATGTGTTAATTTGTCATGTAAAACTGAACTTTCATTGTTTTCTTTATTAGCTAAAGTTATGATTCAGTTTAGTTCCTATTTTGGAAGGATAATTTAGATTTTTAATCAGTAAAATCCAAATTAGAATTGAGCATGTTTTACTTTGTTTTCCTTTCCATCTGAGATACTTCCTGAGAGCTACAATTCTAGCATAAGGAATGATTGATACTTTGTGTTTTTGACTGAAGCTGGTGGGGAAATTACATTTGTATGGCTACTGCATGCAATGTAAAATGTAAACCAACTTATTTCTTATTTTTGTAGATACACAAGAAGTTTGTTTAGGTTCCATGCTCTGTCCTGGATTTGCTTTGTGCCCTTGTATATAAATAGCTTCATTTGTTTGCTGCTTTATTTCTCTCTGTAAAATGGAAGACCTGTATCAGGAAAAATATATAGACTATTCTTAATTGCCTTAATGCGGTTATTATTGGAGTGCAACACAAGCATGCTGCCTGTGGTATCAGTCTGCTAGTAGTATCTCAAATGATAGCCAGAACAGAAATTTAATATGTAATATGAATTATGTATATTTCCATCCAATATCTGATATTAGAGTGAGATGTTTATGATGAACAAAGAGACAGTTTATTTGCAGATGTGATGTGCCACTCGTGCTCTTTCCTTCACGTAGGCAGGGTACATGCCCTCCATATGTGACTGGTTCTTTGTGGCTTTAACCAGAACTGAGTGATCAAAGCCAGGCTTGTTAAAAATTGTGCAGATTAGTTCACCAAACACTGCAAGTGTTAAGCATACACACCAATTTAAAAAATGTTCTAGACAACAACTTCACATTTTTGAAAGTTGGATAGGTTGGGTACTTTGCTCTAGCTGAAATTATAATTTCTTTCCTGTGAACATGTGTGCTGGTGGGAATCAGTCTGATTAAAACAGAGTACCAGTAAACTTGTTTTGCTGCTTTCAGAAACCTGTCAAGAAAATAATTTAATTTAACATGATATTTTGCTTTGTACTAAGTTTCTTTTCTTTGAGACATTTGTTTATTTTTTATTAAAAGGCAGTCTATTTAAAAACTTGAAATGCACTCCTCTCTGCAAATGATGCAAGCATCATTAAGCCCCATTAAAATCATTCTGTTTAGAATGAATCTTCAAAACAACTGAACATGGAAGCAGAAGAGATACTGATTAGTGCACGAAGCAGTGTTTGAATGTGTCTGTAAACCAATATATCCTATTGTGCTGGAAAAGATGGTTTCAGTTGTGGGTGATGTCCTCTCCTAGGTTTGTGTAGAGCCATTTGGAAGATGCCTGTGCTGTTAAACAAAAGCCTACCTTAGTCTCCTTGAAGGATAATAAATTACATCCACAAGCAGCAGGCAAATTGCCTGCTAGATTACCTTGTGCCTGTGCTGCTCCCTGACAATGTAGACAGTAAGAGCCCACTGATTGTGCCTGGGCTGATTGCTGCTGAGTAAAGAATTGCTGTGCTACTGCTTGCTTTGATGTGTGCCTGGTCCTCCCTCCCAAACACACACAAGCAGCTGCTTCTACCAAGCTGGGAGGTAGCTAGGCTAATATTGGTCCAATAGGAGTTTGGTGTGGGAAACAGGGAAAACTGCTCAGTATTTGTCCATCCAGAGATGGAGTAGGCTATTCCCTTGTTGTCCTGCATAGGTTTCCCCTCTTCTCAGTTACAAATGAGAACAAAATATGGAGAAACTGGATAGGGCACTCTAATTCAGTTGTGCAGGGAAGAAATGTAAAGGAGCAATATCATAAGGACTGAAGTAAGTGCAGAAGTGTGGTGAGGTCTGAAAACTTCACCCTCTTCTCTGGTTTAATCTTATATGTGCAAAAGGGAAGGGAGAGGGAGCAGGTGGATGTTTGGGAAGTGAAGGAAAGAAGAGTGGAAAAGAGTCCAGACAGACATCATGATACCTGTTCGTGTGTGGACAATGTTTTGGAAGAAGGCTCCTATCACTCATGCTCTTGTGGTGTCAATCCAGCCAGCTCCAAATTATGCTTGGCCTAAGCCCAGTACAGAAATAGCATAAGTGCCCAGCTCTCTATGAAAATCTGCTTTGGAAAAGTTGTACTAATACCTGCATCACAGTTTCCTTGGAAGCTCACGGTCTCAGACCTGAAGTGGTCCATACTATTTACATCTCATGCATCTTGCTGGTACGATACCTGACGGGGTTTAGAAGCAGCTGGAATTTGTCACATGCTGCATCTCTCTGCACATTATGGTTTGCAGCAAACCATAGGGGTTTAGAGCAAGGCTAATAGCAGTTTAGTCTTCTTTTTAAAGTTTCATTATGTTGAAAAGCACTGTAATTTTTTCAGTCAGATTTTTATATTTAGTTTTTCCCCCTGTTTTGTGTTTTCCATCACTGCCACCAATGAACAGAATGTAGAACCAAGTTGATCACTGGTGATACAATGCAAGACATTAAAACACCACTGGCTTAAGGAGATCAGATATTATTATTAGAATCTGTTAGTGGCTCCTGCAGCAAGTTAATGACAGCGCATAGAATAAAAATTGCAAATAATTGCTGATTAACCAGAACACCAATAAAGACTAAAGATATCTGTGTAATGATAAACAATATTTTGGTAGGTCAGGCGAGTGCCAGGTTCCAGTGGTCACCTCCATAAAACAGAAGATGGGGACTGGGAATGGAGTGATGATGAAATGGATGAGAAGAGTGAGGAAGGCAAAGCTGCTATTTCTCAGGAAAAGGTATCTTCTGTTTGTGCCAAGACATTTATACTCTGAAAGGCATTGTCTTTTATGTTAATTGTTAGTATTTCTGGATCTTTATTGCATAAAGCTGCGTAGCTCATATGCCACTGCATTTGTTTTCCAGTCACGAAGACTGAAAGAGGAGGAGAACGCAGAGGTAAAAATGTCTTTATCAATTTTTTTTTCCTTCCAAGCATCTGAGTCAAGGGATTTCTTTTTCATGTCTGCTGTTACCAATGTGAATTGAGGTGGGAATATTGTTCTGCAGCCTTGTATGACAAGTGCTTGTGAGGATAGAGCTGTATGCCATTGTGCCTGTAACAATGGACTTCAGCATACAGTGGATAAGATGGTTAGGAATTTAAAAGTCATGTTATGTTTGTGCCCAGGAGAATTCATGAAGATAGGTAATTTGACTGTTTTTAATGAATCTTGGTAACTAGATCATGCTAATTGCTGTCTGTAAGGGTAATGGAGGCTGCACTGGAGTAGCCAGAACATCTCCAAATATTTTTTTCTTCTTAGGATCTATATCATGACATGTAGCTTATAGTTAAAATATTTCCTTCCATACACAGTAAAATAGTTCAGTACTGAAGCATATTAGATTAATTCAGAAGAATAAAATACTATACTGAATTTCGTGGCCCTGTGCTAAGTGTGGGAAGCATTGCTGCTATAAACAATTGTTTAATAAGGTTATGGCTTAAAGACTAAATGGTTTTTAAAAATGTCTGTTCTTTGAGTGGGTGACCCTTGCCACTTCACCTGCAGTTTTAGATTCTCTGATTTTCATTGGTGTCAGAGAAACCTCCTAAAAGCCTAGCAGCTTCCTGCCAGATTTAGTCCCATTAGCTCCTGTGGTGACCCCAGTGTCTCCATTGCAGACCTAATTTACACAGCTCTTCAGCATCTGGGATACTTTATGTAAGCTGGGTACAAGAAAAGGGACTTTTACCACACAGTCTTTCTGTCTTAAATGTTGAGAGTTCTACTGCTTGTGACCTAGTTTATACAGGTAACTCATAATAAAAAAAGTTGTGTAGTTTATGGAAGAGAAAAAAGCCTCTGCTTGAAGTCTTCTGTTGATTTTTGTTTCCTGAAATGCTTTAGAAGATGACTTGGAACTAAAACTAGTGCATCTTGTCACTGTTGGTGTATGTCTCTTGGGCCTTTGGAGTCCACATTCCTGTATACTGGCATAACATGTCAGTTGAAGATGCAGTAATAATAGCAGTTTATATGAATGGAAGGAATTTAACCAAAGCAGAAAAAACCCTGCTCTCATGTTAGTGATTGTGAAAAATAATTTTCAAAAAATTCAATGTTTGCTGAAAATACACAGGTAATAAAATATGGATCTTGTGTAACTTTTTTTAAAGTAGCTTTAATATAGAGAACTGTTAAAAAAAATGTCATATGAAATATGTGAACGTCTTTATTTTGGGAGGGCTTCTGAACCCTTTGTAACCTTTGAACGGGCTGTTCTGTGACTGGTGACAATATGCCAAGTTAAAAATGAAATCATAGTAAGGTAAATCATAGTAAGGAGCCCGGAGAATTCTGTATATAGGATACACTTTTGCTTGAGACCTCATACAGATTTTAGTGAGAGCTGGGAGGATAGCACAGTGTGAGGGAGGAGTGATAATGTGAAGGATATCAGTGTTCCTGGTTTTTCTGTGGAAGACATCCTCTGAGCTGTGATACCTGCTTTGATATGCTGCTAGGTCCTTGCATATGGGTAGATGTAAGACTTCCTTAACAACAAAAACTGTTACACAAAAATTATGTGAGTAGCAGTTTGGAATTCTTACTGTGTGCATATTATTTAATAGGTGATTGTTGCTTTGGTGCAAAATGGATTATAAGCTCCTACACTCAGTGCTTTAATGCAGGCCTTATTTATTACTTGTTTCTCTGTAAGTGAAATATGGGAGTTTTACTGGTATCAACTATATTATAGGCTGTGTACTGAAAGCGTTTAAAGGGTTTCTGAGAGTTAGAGAATGTGTTAAATATTCTGTGCTAACTTCAAACTGTTAGCATGGAAAGCCTTTTCTGATTTTTTTTTTTCCTTTGGCATAGTTTACAAGACTTTTTACTTTTTTCTCTAATAGTCTCAGCCTGCTGTTAGTGAGGAATACAGTGAAGTTCCATGTGCTGTGAATCTTGTCTTAAGATTAAGGTAAGAGATCCTTCTACTTATTTAGCTGTATTATCTTGATCTTCCTCATTACTTTCATAATATTAACATAAAATCAGTGCTGAAGTGTATAATCTTCCAGTAAGACCAGTATGAATAGTGTTTCTGTGACTAATTGCTGTCTTTTAATTGCTTCCTGAAATAATGTGCAAAATGAAAAGCAGAATATGAATGTGTCTTCAGGCTAAGTGTACCCTTCATTAAGTGTTTTCTTTCTTTTTTTTTCCTTATAATGCAGAATCGCAGTGAGAAGTTTTTAATGACTTTCTTTCACAGTTCAGCAGTCAGCCTCTGACAGAAATAAGCCATAGCTGTATTACAAGTTGCCTACTCACAATGTTTTTCATTGGCAAGTTTGATCAGCCACTGTGGAGAAGAACTGAGTATTTTAGAAAATGGATACAAATATGTTGTCTGACTTAAATTTTTGCTTAGTTGAAATGAGTCAGATTACCTTTAAAATCAATTCATAACAGATTTGACTTGCTCAGTTATGCAGTCTAGTTCTTGGATAAAACTATTTTTTCATAGGAAAGTTTGATAACTTTTTATGGGCGTGATTGCTTTTTAATATTTCTTCTTAAAAAACTTATTACCGCTCACTTTAAAACTTGCTTACATCCAGTTTGTGTTGACAGGATATCCATGAGAGGTTATAAATTCCTAATTGTTGCTATGGAGAAAAGTTAAATGTTACAATTTTTATGCTAACAAAAAGATAAGAAGTCAGAAATAATTAGAAAATTGCAACCAGTAGTTAGAAACAAATAGATTTATGCATAAACAAATAGCTTCAAAAATTGTTAGTGTCCTGATTCCAGCTGTTTGTAATCAGAAAAAAACCCAATTACACAGAATGAGTGCCGACTTTCAAAATCTATTTTCTTCCCCTTTTTTGACTACTTCTCTAGTGACAGCTGCAAAAAAACTGCATGGCTGCCAAAGGTTGTGTACAAAAGAGAGGATTAATGAATTTTATTGTGGGAATAGGAAAGATTTAGAGATTATTTGGGATCATTTTAGTTGTCCAATTTACATAACTGCCCAGTTATGCTATCAATATTCTTTTTCATCTCTCTGCTGGCAGGTAGATGAAACCATTTACAAACAGACCAATTTGTACTGCTGTGTGGATGTACCAGTGAGGTGCATTGGGTATCTATAAATTATCATGAAACCCAGAGAGTGATTAGCTTCTTACCCAGTTACTTGCAGTATTGGCATATTCAGAGGGCAAACATTTTAGACCTGCAAGTATAGTGAAACATCAGGGATTATGCTTTCAGTTTTCTGAAGCTTTTAAGCCAGAAGTGAAGGAAGACTGATCCTGGGAGACTTGAGTTTCTAAAGTCTTACTTGCACAGTGAACTTCCGTTCCTTTTAAGAATCCCCTTTAATTCATGGCTGGAAAAAATTCCCTCTCCCTACCTTCTCTAAAAGCGGGTCTCTAGTAATGAGATTAATTTCTTAGCAAGGTACCTTTGGTAGCACTTGAGTTGTGTTTCCTGTTCACTGTTGACCCTCTTCACTGTTGAGACTTTTTCACAGAAGTTGATGCAAACACTTAGAGCTTTTTGAGCAGAAACAACCCAGTATGAGGCTCGGGAGTGTGAACCATAAGGTTTGAAGAGTAGTGCCTGGGGATTTGGGACAGGGCAAAGGGTAAGGAGATGGGCAGCTTTACAAAGGAGCAAGAGGTGGGGAGGGTGGGCAGGAAGAAAGTGCTCCTCTGCTTTGCTCTTTTTTCCTCTTCTACAGTGAGGCTACACTATGACAACCCATCAGATTTTAGATGATAGCTTGCTTTTTTTTTCCCCCAGCAGTATGTTCCAGAACAAGGTTAATAGTACCCATAAAAATTAAAAATTACTTTCATGAAGGAGGAATTCTGGCAGAAGAATCAATGGATTTGAGTAATTCTTTACTTGGATGGTCAGGTTCTATTATTTTTTTTCCCAGTCAGAGCAGGGTTGGACTTATTCAGTAATTCAGTAGGGTATGCTAAATTAACACCATCCTCTGTTTACTGCAAATGCCTTGTTGTGGATCAGAAGCACAACTCACAGTCTGAAATAATCTTTAAAGAATCCCATGGTACTCTTTATACAAGTGGTGGTATTTAACTCCCCTTACTCAAGTTGGAAACCATCCAGACTAACTGATTTATTTGTCCTTAACTTGTATTTAATACCTTTCTGTTTTCATAGTTTTCTCAGTGTGAAGTAACTTGTCAAAAAATTCTCTACTGTCAGGGTTGCTTCATTGGCTGGAGACAGCAATTTCTGATTTATTTTCTGTCTTTTGCAGTTTTGTGTCTTGGAGTACATTGCCCCAAAAAAGGGGAATTATCAGCAGTCTCTATTACATAATTCTATGCAAAGCTCTTGAAAGGCTCTAGTATTAAATGCTTAATATGGGCCATTAGTGCTTTAAAGCTCAAGTGTAGTTAAGAGACTGTGCTTGAATTTCGCAGTGAACTGAATATACTGGTTCTCACTGGCTGGATCTGTTGCCACAGTGTGTAACTGACCCAGCCTGAGCAATTGTCACTTTGAAATACTGATACTTCTGTATCCTCACCCTCAAGAGGAAGTGGTATTTGAGAGTAGGGAGGAATGAAATCTGTAATTCAAGTTTTTTCCAGTAAGGCTGTGAACACCACTTGTCTCAGCAGCTGACTCTGGCAGGAACTCTGCGAAGAGGGGCTGAAGACAATTGTCCATGATTTAGTCTTCCAACGGGACTGTTCACAGCACCAGGGAAAGGAAGTGGGGAGGAATCGCCACCCTGGATTTGAAATTTCCAATCTAACCACCAAGCTGTTGCAGTTAGAGATTTAGGAAGATCTGTTAGAGGGTTTGACTACATGGATTAATAACAAAGATATTTCATGTTAAAGTAGGAAACTTGTTAATGGTTAGTAGTTAAGAATTGCAAATTATCTGAAGCAATCTAAGATGGTTAAATTAGCTCCTATGACAGGAAGATAATTTATTGACAGTAATTTGAAATGTCCCAGGACCTAGTTTAATACAGTTGCTGCACACTAGATGAATTAAGCCTGTGGAAAAATAAAAGGGGCAAGTGGAAATATTTTACTGGCAAGTGGGATATTTGTTATTACATATCTTATTTTAAATAAAGCGTAGAGAAAATGCTGAGGCAGAATTGCCTGTAATGTCACTCTATTATTTACATGTAAATGTTTGTATGTATATATAATAGAAAAACATTTCTTCTGCTAATGTAGCTGGAAACTGTGGCATTTGATGAGTTCTGAGAAATATACTTTCTGGGGATCTGGACAGACACAAGTCCAAGGAGTAGCTGGTAGCAGGTAGTTGCCTGTTCAGTGCTGCAGCTGGAGAGTTGTTACGACTTGAGTCAAATGTGATTTCCTATGAGTACCAGAACACAGATGATGAGGTATCACTCACTAGTCTGAGCGCGAGCTGAAGTGCTGATCTTCCTGCTTTTAGGTTGGCCTGGGTTTTTTTGACCTCTTTCTTACACCATTAGTTACATGTAAAGTCATAAGAAAAATGTTCTTGGCTGGAGATACATAGTAGAGCTACTCCTGTATTAACCAACACAGGAATAAAACCCCAAGAACCATGAAGAAGCAAATCCCAAAATCTGTTCTGGCTAGGGGCAGAATGAGTGTGATAATTGGCTTAGTACCATAAATCAAAGTTCTCAATTCTCATTCTGTTTAAAATATTTTTATAGGTTTGTTNCTCAACATTTTTGCTATTCAAGTGGCTTCTGTTGTCAAGTGTGTTTAATGACTAAATCCACAAGCACGCTCCCAGCTCTGGAGTAGATTTACAACTGTAAAGTACCAGAACTTCTGTATGGCCTGGGAATTGATCCAGTTACAAACATAAACAAAACCATTTGTATGATTCTTGAAATAAATGTACCTGTGATTACAGCACTGAGCTTTATTTTGCCACCACCTCTAAGGGTTTGTCCTGGGAGTCACGGAGGTCTGGGGGTGTGGCTACTGTACTGAATTTTATTTTCACAGCATGGAGATTTCATTTAAATACCCTGTATAAGCATGATTAAATCATGACTGAAATTAGTAAGCAGGAACCCTTGATTAAACTACTGATTTTAATACTGCTTTTTCTTTTTACATCTATTATTTCCTTCAAAGCTTGCTCCTTTGAAATGGTAAATTATGTATTACTTATTCACTACTTCAGGATGTTTTTATGCCTTGCTGTATTTTTATTGATAATAAATTAAAAATTGAAAAATTTACTTTAATTATGACCTAGATAATTCTGTATGCAATTGCTATAACATCACTTATTTATAGAGAAATGGTATATTTTTAATTAAAACAATGTAAAAATTATAATTTTTGAATCAAGGAATCAATTTATTTTTTCTGCTTATTAAATTTAGGTTATCAAGAAGATTTGCATGTCTAAATATTTAGATGGAAAGGAATTAGGCTTTTAACCTGCACAGCTGAGGTTGTAAATTATGGAGGCAATTGTATTTGGGGATATTGCTGATACTGAAAACTTAAAATCACTAGAGCTTTTTTATTCCATTCTGCCTTTTTTTGGTACTATTTACAAAAGAAAAAAAGAGGAGAAACAAAAAAACCCCCAATGATACCTAAGTACCACCCCCAACCTTCTTTATGTTAAAGGAAACAATTTAAAGCTTGAATCGATCTCAGTGTTAGAAGTAATTTTATTTGTATTATTAATGGCATGTACATTACTTATCAACTGTAATAGGGTTGCATTTTGATAGTTCAAAATTCAATTCTCATTACATATTTTTCTAATACTTTAAAAAAATATTTCTTTTACCTTGAGAGACCTCTTCCATCTTAATCCGTCTGCTCTAGAGATGCCTGTGAATGTGGTAGTGTAGTACATTGGGCAAGGCTGAAACCATTTGAAATAATTTCATCTGTTCCCACTTAGTGGTGTGGTTCTCTCTCTTTCCACTGGTAGGAATATTCTGGGATGTATTGGGTCACTGTAAAACAGCCAGGTTTCAGTTGGTTGGTTTTTGGCTTCCGGTATCTTTGAGGAGAAGGCAAAATTTTAACTGAACTGATTTTATTTATTTTGTTTTGCCCCACATTTGTCACTGCTCTAGTGGGGCCAGTGAATGGCCATAAGAGGTACACACTTTTCACAAGTGTGACAAAAATTTAACATAGGAGCAGACTTTGCTGGTGAAGTTGATTTACTGTAAAGAGAAAGTTTGGCAGGATAAACAGATGAAACCTTTGAAGATTTTAAAACAAAGCTTAGACTTTTCTTCCATGCTTTCCACTCTTTTTGATAAGCTAGTCAGGATCCATGATGGATGGATATGGATGATACATGATGGATATGGATTTTAGATGGTTGATATGCAAATTGTAATTTTTGTGGTGGCTCAGGTGTCTTTCTGGTTTACCTGAAAGTCTCCTTTTGTTTGACAGTAATATACTGACAGGTGATCAGGACTGTAAAACTCTGAGCCAGTGGCGTTAAAAGGACGTACACGTCCATGGAGTTTAAAACTTTCTGTGATTTAGATAAAGTCAAAAGTTTCTCTGTGCCTTCTTCTCAAAGCCTGTTTTGTGCACGGGGGAGTTACAAGGTTCTATTAAAAAAGTCCATAAACCTGGAGAACTTGTTGTAAGTCTTTTGTCTTGTTTTCATAAATAAAATCACTTTTCCAGAGCTCTGTTCTCAAACACCCCCAGCCTTCTGGCAATGATTGGCCTTTCACGCTTTCTGATTTAAGGAACTGAAATTTTGCTTCAAGCATTGTGGCTATTTTTCAATGCTGTACCTGAAGAATTTGTCACTGGAATAACAGGTTATAATCCCTCTTCTTGTGCACCAGGCATGCAGAAGCATATAAAGCAAGGCTTTGCGTGCTTAATCTCTAAGTTGCTCTGGTATTTCTTATCAGGCAGGCAGGTGGTGTATCACTTCAGTCATGCAGCTAATACAGGTTTGACTTCCTTAAAGTGTGCACTGATCAATAATATTTGGTATCAAGACATACAGAGATCTTTCAGGGATCAGAGTGGATAAGTTAAATTATAGGCAAATCCAGAAAGGCAACTATAACCACAGTGCACTGTAATGTTTAACAAAGTGATCAAATTATGTGCATATTTTCTTCTCTGTACCTGAAAATGAATCTTCCTTATCTTACTGAATACTTCCGGGAGATTTTTTAACATTATTGATGTTCTCTGTACTTAATTCCACTTCTTTCTAGGAAAAATTCTGTTTTAGATCACTTCTGGTTTCTACCAAACATTAAGGTTTTACCACATTAATAAATTCTAAGTATTATTGTGTATGGCCTTCCTTGTATTTCAAGTACTTGTTAAAAACGGATGCTTTTCAGAAGTTAAATCTTTACCACTGGCCTTAAAAAATCTAATGTGCTACTTCAGAGTTATTTCAGAGGAAAAAACTTATGATCAATATTGCCATCTCTGCTGCAAAAAACCTGATAGCTCTTTGCCGAAGTTATTCCCACTGCTGATGTATGAGAGCAGGTAGGAAGTGTGAACTTCAGAAAAGATGATGCAAGTGAATACTGCTTTTCACTGCCTGTGCAGTGAAATGAGTCACTGATAGCTGAGGCAAAAAATATTGTTTCAGAAATTTGCTGCTTGACTGAGCTGGAAATGAACATAGCAAGTAAAAAAACTGAAGGGTTTTTAATGTTCTTCTGATTTAGCTTTTGGCATCGGCAACTGCAGAAAGAGAGAAGCAGCATATTTGGATATAGATATATTTAAAATGTCTCTAGTTCTAACACTTCTTTGTCATAATATGTAGACTTGGGGCTGTAAACCAGTGGATTGAGAGAAAGGACTTAATGTATATATGTCACTTCTAAAATGTATCAGTTTTCTTGTGTTTCTTCTGTCACACATTTTCTAAGTTTCATAGCCCATCAATTTCTAGTAGACTGAAAGCACTCAAGTTTCTTTTGAGTCTTAAGCAATTTGGACCTATCAGCTATGGATAGAAGTGTTGTAAAGACCTCTCCTGAGGGAGAAGCTATCAGCTGCCCTGGACCCTTGGACAGTGTTCCTAGCTGATCTGATTGTGACCATAACAATTCCCTTGGTGGCTGATTTTTTAATCTGCACTTGCCTTTTTTGCATGGTAAGTGGCATAGAGACAGTAGATCTTTAACAGGTAACTGCTGCTGTCTCATTCCAGCAGCTTAACAGCCAAATGACAGTGTTTCATTTTGGCACTGGCTGTTTTCCGCTCTTGAAAGCATCATTTGGCTGTGCTTTGCTGTTTGTGTTGCTGCTACCTCTTGATGTGTACTGATTAGCGTTTGCATCATCTGAGGCATCTGCTCTTTACCCAAGATCATGTGATGATTAAGTAGTAGTGGCATTTTTTGTGTATTAAACTGTTGAGTCCTAGAACTTGTTTGTGAAACATCATATACTAGACATATTTCCTTCTTCCAGTAATATATATAGACGGAGCTAGGTTGTAATCTCATGGAGTTTTTCCAGAACCACTGAAGTAAATAGTAAGGTTTTAATGACCTTCAAATAACTGTTTATTTTGGGACCACATTTTATTAATATAGAGAGATTTTAATCCCATTATTCTTGGTGGCAATCTGGAAGCAGAAGAGAATTCAAACATCTCTGTTGCTCTTACCAAAAATTAAGCAGCAATGCCTTTTCATTTAATTTAGAATTGACCTGAAGTAATTAAAACTAAGTTGAGAAGAACCATCTCCACAGTAATTTGTAATGGAGGAGCCTGGGTATTGATTAGTAAATGACAGCTGAGCATGAAAGTGTTAGAAAGAAAGGGGTTTACATAAGCATGTGGCGAATCCTCAGGAGGCTAATGCTTCTTTACAAATGCTCTGTTCTGTTGTGTTTGTATGCTCCCACAGGAGCCTTCGAGTTCTGATTCACAAAATTACATTAATAAACAGACTTCCTCTTATTCCTGCTTTGGTTCATCTGTGTGCATAGTATCATGACTTCAGAAATCAAGAAAGTGAGGGCAGGAGAAGGAAAAAAGTGAACCGTGATTTCTGTTCAGGTAGGAGAGGATTCTCACTTGCTGTGCCCTAGATTAATAGCTAAATTCCCCAGCTGAAGCATAAGAGAATTGTAAGGTAGGGAACATAAATATATAGAAGATTGAGACCTGGCTAAACCTCGAATATGGGATGGATGAATGAATATGTTTATGTGTTTATTCCAAGATTTTATTCCCTCATCCTCTTTATAATATTGAAAGTAAAGTGCCAATTTGTATTTCACTGTTGTGTGTATATTAACTGTGTTCTATAAATAAAGTTGAAATAAAGTTCTAATTAATCAAAACTGAGAGATAAACAGGTATTACAGATCATCAGTGCAGGTATTTAATACTTAAAATTCTTCTGTTAATATAAAATACAACACCTATGAAATAAGCTAACAGTTTGAAAACAAGGCTACACAGGCTACATGGAGAACTGTGTTTATCTTGGGCTTTCTGCTTTAAGCACAGAAAGAGAAAAATGGGTGACACATTACTGAGAGAAGGCAGATGACCTTTTGAAATTTGAGTGACATTTGGTGAGGCCAAACATTTATCTCTCCAGCATTTTTTCCAGCAAGAAAAAAAATGCAAGTAAAATGTCTTTAAAACAAACCTGCAAACCCCACTCTTCTGTGCTTTTTTCCCCCCTCAATATATTTCTTGCATTGTATGCACTAAGGTCTTGCCCTAGAGATGTAGAATGAAAATTGGGTGAGTACATCTCTGGGATATACAACCCACCTATCACCCTGATCAGTCCATTTCATTTTGATGTGAACTTCTGTGTTCTTTGCACTCTAAATGAACAAGTAATGTGAATCCTTCTGTGGTTTTAATTACAGCAACAACTGCACTGAGGTATTGCAAATGGCAGACTGCTCGCCCTTGCTTCTTAGGCTATGCTGTCTTGTTTTGTCTGTTTTAACTTTGCTTCCATGGTAGTTTCAATGCAGTTCAAATTTTAGATGGTAGGAACAACTGTAGGACTGAAGCTTTGTACAAGTGAGATAATTTTTTGTGGGTGCTTTTTTTTTGTTAAAGCACACCGGTTTAGACTTGGCCAGTGTCATCAGTCCCTGACGGTGGGGAAGCTTCTGTCCTGATGGGAATAGGACTTATTAGGAATATGAGGAGAGGAGAAGCTGACTGGTGAAGGGTGCCATGTGGTACCATTGCTTTTCATAATAAAGTTTCTACAGTTTTGGTTAAAGATGAGCTTATTTCTGGTTCTAGAAAAGAATACATATTCTGCATTCTGCTGTTGTCTCTTCCAGTCATGAGCCAGCTGTGGTGGTTACCATTCTGTCAGTACCTGCATTCTTGGACACTTAGCTCCCTACATCAGTCTTTAGGAGCCACATGTGATGACTGAGGAGCTGAAGTCTGAAAATTAGGCAAGCAATGCAGAGACAAAATATGGATGCTCTTACACACATGCACATGCACTTCTTTTGGCTTACCTTGTCTGAGAATTTTTTTCTTACATTGGGAAGGCAGAATACACAGTTACTTAGCTATGGTAGGATGCATCTCAACCAGGAATACCAACTCCCCCTGAGGGCTGTATGGAAGATGCTGAAGCTTATGTGAAATAGAAGCTGCATGTTTTAGATAACTCTGCATAAGAAATTATGGATAAATTTGTGAGGGTAAAAATGGTAGGAAAAATGGAAGAAAATCTACTGCTTGATACATAATCAAAGTATGCCAGCATGATTCATTCCTAAAATTTAATTTTCAACACCGCATTTTCTTGAGTTGCACTTACATGACAGACATTCTTCTTTTAAGGACAAAAGAAATAATGACATTTAATGTCCCTAATTTACAGTTGTATCATTACACAAACAATTTTCTATTTTAATTCAACAACGCACATCTTTTGTCAGTCATGTGGAACAGAGATAATTGACTGTAGCAGGAATTATGCTATCATTATTTGAAGGCTTTATATTTAAATGAAAATGCCTGAAATCTCTCTCATGATTTTGTCAGTAAAACCATGTCAATCTGAACAGCTGCGTAATTTGTTTATTCTCTAATCCTGATTTTGGTCAATATTAGTATTGTTTTGCAAATAACTTCCTTCAAAACAGAATATCTTTGTTTTATATCCTAATGACAGGATTGCCAAAGTTTGTAGGTGAGGGGCTAAGTGGGTGGCCCTTGTGCTTTTTCTACTTCCTTGAGGAAGCATTATTCCCTTGAAAATCAGATCTAGCAATCATGGTGTGCGCATCAAGTGGTTCTGATGAAAACAAAAATATAATGAAAGTTGCAGAATGTGCTTTCACAAAGCGTGAAGTTCTAGATTCTGAAATTACTTTGCCAGAAAGATGGCTGCCAAAATGCCATAGCATGATGTGCTTTGGTATCCCTTATTCAAAACACTTGGAATTTTTCCTGTTGGATGTGAGTGCATAACGAAAATCAACTTGTAGTGAATTAAAATGAATAAAAGTGCTTAAAATTTACTACTTTTAAAAAGAGATGAGGGGCAGGCTGGTTTTATCCATGATAATCACGGTACATTAGTCTGTAATGGCACAGAGCTAGAAGCACATAAGAGTTATTATAAGAGATGGTAAAATGGTCTGAGTTGGCATTTTAAAACAGAAAAAACTTTGTCACAAATGCATTTGAAAAAATAGGAACCATTAAGAAATGATGAAGAAGATAAAATTATTAATCACAAAGATACTAAGTGCCTTTCTTCCAATCCTATTTCTATATAGCAGAAATAAAGTCTGTATGCTGCTGCATGATGAAAGTGTAATGGATGTAAGTAAAAAAAAAGGAATAAATGAAACACTACTTGGAAACTCTGCCTACAAATAAATCAACAATCCAAACAGTTGTCACCAAGGGAACTAGCAAACTAATTTGCAGTTATAGTTGTATAGTTACAGTGACATTGACTACAACCAGAGAAGTGTCTAAAGTCTGGAAAAGAGCATGAGGAGCTTTTAGGGGAGAACTGAAGTGCATCTTCTATTTGGTGGATTATATAATGGAATACATAATTTATGGAAATCAATAAATGTCTGGAAGGTAATGGAACAATGAGCAAAAGCACTTACAGGCTTCTAGCAAATTAATCTTGCATAACTTCCATTGTTTTGCTTTCCTGAATAGTTGTATACCATTACAGAGAAAGCAGCAGAGTACTAAGTTCAAAATAGTTCAGAGTGTAACAATTCTCAATAGCAAAGTTGGATTGCTGAATACATACCAACCTTCAGTGAATTTTCACCTTGACTAAGATAAACTTATTTGACTCCTTAACTTTTTATTTGGGATATTTCGGAACTTGGAAACAAAGTAAAATACACCCCATGTGCATTTTGCTGGAGGAAAGAGTCTGAATCAGAAGCAGCTGGTCTTCCACACAGCTGTGAAAAGCTGGTAATTTTCATGAGAGTTCATAATTACCTGGTGCCTTTTTATGTGGTAGATGTTCTGCTTATGGGAGGTCTGTGGAAAAATATCATTGGAGAACCTAATGTATTAGGTTTCTTGGTCATAGAATCAGAATGGTTTGGGTTGAAAGGGACCTAAAAGATCATCTAGTTCCTTACTCCTGGTTTACATCTGCAAAGGTGTGAAAGTTTCTGTTTGGTTGATTTGTTTCTTCCAAAGTGTGGGCAGGAAACGAGCGTTTGAGTTACATCACACATTCCGTCAGAACATTTCTTTTTTAAGAATAATGTTAAATTTCTGTGAATTTTGCTTTTCTATTTTGGAAAGAACTTTTTGTCAAAAGGGATCTTGGAGATGGGTCCTAAGCTGATGTTTTTTAAAATTTTGTTGTTATTGTTGTTTGTTTTAACATCCACGTTTTTCTAGGAGACAAAGAAAGGGGGAAAAGCTGAGGTTCATACTAATTCTCTGTTGAATAAAAATAGACAGTGCAATATTCCATATAATGGCAGCGGACTTCTATAGCAGAAGTAAATGAGCCTTGTAAATCTGTACCTGTCTAGCTTCATTAACTGCAGCTTTGTGTTAGTGATCTTAAACTCCTATAGTTCTTTATTTAGAGTAGAATTTTGGGAACCTGAAACTCCTTCAGCTTTGAAGCATTTTGTTGATTCAGTAAATGAGTACTTTTCATTTTAAGCACTGCATGTGGCATACTCATTTTTCAGGGTTTGCTATCTTGCTGTTGTGCGTGTTGCCAATCATTCTGGGTTTTGTGTTTCTGCATGTTGCTCGTTTTGGCTCTGTAATATTCTTAGAAGTATTTAGCATGCAATAATAGATGTAAGTCACAGCTGAATATGCCTGCCTATTGGATTTAGTTTTCCCACAGCAAGACTTCATGGCCTGGTATGCTGAAATACGAGCTTGCATACAGTTTCCTTGCTGAGGAGAATAAGGAACTGCAGAACACATTCTGTTGCTATTAGCATTTCAAGTGGGTTGAGCTACAGCAATTAGGTTCCTCCCTGTGCTCAGTTGACTTGTCATTTCCAAAACTGAGATGACTGTTTTGCAGAGGCTAATGTTTTGTTGATGGAAGAAATTATTAACTAAACCTGAAGCTGTAAACATGCCTGGGATGGAGGTTTGGGGCACAGTATAAGGCTGTAAAGAAATTCTTTGACGTTGCTATTAATTCCCTTATGACTGTGTCACACACACTGAACTAGTTAAAATACTCTTCGTGGCAAGCAGGAAGACAGGAAACCTTGGGATTTAACGTTTCACTGCTCATTTTATATGTAGGTGGAACCTCACTGCTGATACAAGGATGGTCAGTGAAAGAATTTTTTCATTTTGAGTAAACAGTTTACCCTTTTATAAACACTGTGCATCACCACTACTTTTCAGCATGTAACATTTGCTCGAGACTTTGTCTCTTAAACATCGTTGTGTAAAAAATGGCCAGCTTTGGAGGATCATTGGAGGATAACGTATCCGACTCAAACTGTGTTGAACTATTAGAGTTAATATGGCAGAGCATCTTTTGAAGATGAAAAGGAAAATATTTATCAGAGGACTTTATTTTATCCTTTATGCTACCGAATGCATTTTCAACTTAAGCATATTTTTCTGCTAGTTTTCCCAAAATACTGCCATGAAGATGCAGTGGAGTCTTTCCAGTCTGGGTGCTTTGGGAGAGCAGTATTTTCGAGGAAATACACACTACAAAAATGTGGTTGTGCCAGAGGTATTCTTGGGTGTAGGGACTGAATAGTTGTTCTGTTCTTCATTACGTTTTAATGTATGCACTGACTGTTTTTCAGGAACTCCAGGAAAGAACTTAATGACATACGGTTTGAGTTTACTCCAGGCAGAGGTAAGGCTCCTGCAAATGAATTATTCTCTTACTGCTTAAAAAGGTATTTCAGAAATGGATTACTGCTTATGGTTAATGCAGACTGCCTCTCTGGAATGTTTCCTACTGTGCAGAGCTTTATATTGAACCTCAGTTGAGTAAGAATTGCAAATGTATGTAAATTCTAGTGGCAAGGTTGCATAATATATATATTAGAAGACTTTATTCACAGCATACTTTAATCAATTTCATGTCTTATTGAAATGATCTATATGGTATGTAAGATCTTGCCTAGCAATATTTCTATTTTCACGTTTGGAAAACATCATAGAAAATAGAATATAGTAGCCATAAAAGTGTATGTGGTGATGGCAGTAATATTAAAGTTTCTTTCCCTTTTATAATAAAAGAAGGTCTATTAACGGGTATAAAGTGCACACCATTTTTCAAATGCTGTCTTCAGCTGAAAGTTGAGCTGTATCTCTGTCTTTGGTATTATCACCAGACAGAAATTCTGGTATTGAAACTTTAAACTGTACTGCATACTTATAGAACTGTAGGCTTTCCAGTGCTAAGAGCTGTAAGAACTTACACAGTTGCCTCTGTTTGAAGAAAACCAAGTATTACTGGGATGAAATGCACAGAAGGCTAATATTTTGAGTAAGAAGGTATCATCCTTGTTAAACTGCAACCCTTTGAACTATGGACCTATTTTATATGCCTTAGAAGTCAGTATTCACTTTATTTACAGTAGCCTTCAAAGAGCTTTCACCTAAAAATAAGTCCAGATTGGAAGAGGTGTCTCTTTCACAGTAAATCATAGTATCTTTCATGTGCAGGAGTTCTGTGCATGGATATATTCTGTGTTGTCTACCTGCTTTTCTTGTTGATTTGGGCAATGAGTGAAAACAAGAGAGACCTGTTACTTAATTGGGCAGAGGACATCTCGGTTTGCCAAAAGAATTACTTGGGAAGCACTTGCTTAAGCCATTTGAGAATTCCTGCTTGGTCAAAAATAAAGAGGATAGACCAGTACTTTTTTAATGGTCAGTCACTGAGGCAGCCAGAAGGCAGCTGTGCTTCTCATCTCCAGAAACTGCAGCTGGCTCAGCTACCTTGCTTTTCACCTGTGTGTGGTTCTTGAGGAAATGATAAAACTTTGTGTAACTGCCTCAAAGCATGAGCTCCATTAGGGTGTTTGGTGTTGGGGCCACATTACACTTGAGATTTAGCTAGAATTTAGGCTTGTTCCTGCCTACTTACGTCTAAGCCTTCTAAGGTCTTTATCCAGGGCAAGTACTACTCACAGTGACTTAGGAGTTAACCCACTCAGGTACAGCAGTTAATAGAAAATCCATCCAAAGCTCTGAATTTTCTGAGTCACAATACTTAAAAGCCATTTAAAACCTGGGTCTCAAAATAATGACTGTTCACGTAAGTCCTTTACCCCACTTGTAACAAACAAGAAAACCTATTCACCATGTCTCTGTCTAGATATGCAGAACAATGGAGGGCATAAAGAAAACAGAGAAAACCACACTAAAGAATTGTTTATTTTCTTGGTTGTGAAGATACTGAACTGGTAAAATGTGTATGAGGATGTGGTTAGATAATAGAGGAGAAATGCTGGTGGCCAGGAGAGGTCTACAGGGGGTTTGCAATGAATCAAGTCATTACCTTATGTGATTTGCTGTGCAGAGGCTGATAAGATAATTATCTTTTTTCTTCCTAATTAAAGATAATTTTGAATTCAATCCTGCCTCCATGTGTTTTGGAACTAAAATATATTTTTTGTTAAATTGCGTTGGATGACTGGTACTTTTTGTTTTTTTTCTGGACTCTTACATGTATTCCTTTCACCTTTTTGGACAGACACAGCAGATGGCGTTTCTCAGGAGCTGTTCTCTGCAGGCCTGGTTGATGGCCATGATGTAGTTATAGGTAAATTACATTTTTGTTTGCAATTATGCTCTTGTGACAAGTTTGTGTTAAATGGATATGAAAAAATGTTTTGTCTGATGCTGGTTTTCCGAAAATCTTTTTTGTCCTAATTTTGCTTTCATGTATGCATAGTTCAATCAACAAGGCAATTTTGATACCAGTCCAAGGATTGCTTTTGGAAGTCAGATCACTTCAGTGGTTTGAGAGGGGTGATACAATATAGTTATCCTGAAGGATTATTGACAATTCTATGATTGAGAATTTTTGTGATAACTTCATTTTTTTATTAAACAATAAAATGATTTGTTGGATATTGCAGAGTGTGCTTTGGCAGCTCTGAAGTTAGTAAGTCTTCTTTTTAGGGTTTGGGTTCCTAGAAGGAGGAGCAAGACAGTGTTCAGGACCTGTGGAAATTGCATCTAGTGGTGTTATTTCTGTGGTAAAAAAAAAAAGGTAATCAGAAATGTTTTTTTATGGCTGTGAGATGCTTCTTTATTTTTCTATTCCATGCTTAGTAATGCATTAATTTAATTTTTTCTCTTTTACTTGAATTTTAGTGCCTTATAAAGATGATTAATTTGGAACTGCTTATTTCTCTGCATCTTCTTCCTTTCTTGTGGATGCTCAAGACCAGTAGATGTATAGTCAGCAAAATCAGAGGGAGATAGTATGTGCTAGATTAGGGAGAACTGAATTGAGGAATACAACCAAGTCAATTTTTGTGTTGTGGTCAAAAAAATTCTTATCAGTAGGTTAAGATTTCCTTACCAAACTCCTCAGTGGTAGGGAGAATGTTTTACGACTCCAGAAGTTCATGACTTGCCTGGAAGATTATCTAAAATACATTCTCACTGCATTTGTAGTTAAACTCCTTCTGAGAGAAGCCACTACTTTTTCCTTTTGGATGATCAGAATATAGATTAATTCTAGCTGATCTAAGAACTAAAAGTCCTATCTGATCTTTTACCTTTATTTCTAAAGAAAAAGTATTTTGGGGAGGCTTGCAGATGGTACAAGCTGTAGGCACTCTTAAAGTGGCATGGTTATTTTAAGGGTTCAGGAAGAGGGGTTGCTTGGCCTTGGTTTATTGTCATTTAAACATCCAGTATGAAAAATGTCATTACCATACTGCTGATAATATTTTTGGTAGAATTTTCATTTAGAAAAAGGACATTTTTTCTGGCTAATAAAAGAACTGTTATTTGTTGGGTATTCCACCTGCCTGGGCAATCAGGTGGCACTCTGAGTCACAGCTGGTGATGCTGCAGTGCAAGTCCTGCTGGGACCCAGTGAGAAATCTTTTCCCTTCTTCATTTTCCCTGTGCTGCAAAATTCTCTTTCAGTGCAAAATGTCAGTACTTCTGTGAAAATGGCAGCATGAATGGGATTTGTTATCATTCTGCAAGGGGCATGATGGGGGAAAGGCAAAGGAAAATAGATGTCCTTCATATGACAAATTCCCATCCCATAGTGATAGCATTTTGGTTCTTGAAGAAGCACAAATATTTAAAGATTTTCCCTAGCAGGCTTGGTTAGAGACACTGTCTAGTTAGTGATCAAAGTTTACTTCTTTGCTTAGTCCCTGTTTTGAATTGCATCAGACTTTGTTTTTTAGGATTATGGTGGTTCCTTCTGTATTTTCATGTTTTATGTTTTATTGTGGTATTAAAAAAATTTAAGGAAATAAAATTTCTTGTATATAATGAAATTAATTAACTTATATTCAATTTTATTAATTTATTTTTCGTTTATATTGATCTTTATTTATATGGTGGATTTTTTTATTATATAACTTACCTCAAGCTCCACAGGCACAAATTCTTGAGTGAATTTGTGTTATAATCTTGTGTCTGCTTAATCTGTGAAGTTTTCAGATATGTTTGGACATTGTTACCTTCCTAGAAAATTACTTCAGATTTCATATTTTACTGAAAGAAGAGTTCTGCAAAATGTGATTCTGCTTTTAATTAAGTAATAAAATTAAATTTACACTTTGTTAGCATATTTCACTTTAACAGTGCAATCTTAAGAGTTTCAGTTTAAAGCCAGAGGTCATGTAAGAGAGCAGATGGTGCTTAAAATGTAAATCTCCTTACAAAACTAATTTTCTGTATAAAATTATGTTAGCACCTTGTTCCCTCAAAAGGTTTAAAATCTTTCTATATAGAAGAAGGGAATAGTATAGAAGAGCTTGGTTAACCACCTTCATCAGAAGAACTGATTCCGTTAGTTTCCAGATTGGAAGCAGGTGACAAATTACGTTTCATTTTTTAGCTGAAGCAGGCAGAAATTCAGCCTCTGTAACCTGAATGAAAACAAGGTTCTGAGATAGTCTCATGAAAGTTGTTCCTGTAAATTCTTTTCATGGATGTTGAAACATGTAGAGACTTGGAAAAAAGAAGTAGGTGAAAATACTTGGTTTGATGTTGAACTCAACAGTTTGTTGGCATAATGGCTGATCCTCTGAAAAGACATTTAAATAGGAATCAATAAAAGCTGTTGTGGAAAGTATGGCCATGATATGTGTGAGCTGAAGTTGTTAGTGTCTAGAATTTACCAGCTGACACATTAAGTTCTATAGAATTTGCTTCTAAACGTCAGCACGATTCACCTTTTGAGTCTTGCTGGATTTGCTTCACTTAACACAGGCTTCCCAGGAAAGTTTCCTTTCTGATGTCCCTTAAGTTCTGCACCTGTAGCTGTTCTGCAGAAAAGGAAAAATCCCAGCTTGCATGTTTGGTTTTGGCTCTGATTGGCTAGTTTCTTTTCCTTTAGCATTGTTTCACACAAGATCCATAGGTCATGGGAACTGGCACAGAGAGTTTGTTTAAAAGCAAACTAGAGTTCATGTTTCCAGAGGGGAATGAGCCTTGGAGCCAGTGGCATCTTGCTGATGAGGTATATTTATGCAATACTGAAATATCTATGTTAGGTCTGAAATACTTTCAAAATTCCTTTTGAGATAATGTGTCTCTGTATGCAATACATGTATATTGGCTGGCAAATGTTCATCAGGTAATGTTTCATTATATTTTTGATACCATAAGGAAAACTCAAATCATATCAACAGTCAATTCTGTTGAAAATCATGCAGTTGCAGTCCTACGCCACAGGAATATACAATGTGCATGTAATTACAATGAAGCCTTAGACTACAGTTAATTTTCTGGAGTCCTTGCTTAAATTTCCTAACCTGAAGGTGTATTTTACATTTATTAAATTGCAGTATATACATAACCACCACCCCCTTCCCTTCCTGAATACTTCTTAAATAAAAGCCTTGATGGCCATGCCATCAAGAAATGTGCAGTTGTCCTCTAGTATATTAATGTACCTGTTTTAAGATATTTTTGTCAAAAAAGTATCTCTGAATACATCGAGCATCATGGAAGATACACCTTCACTTTTAAACACATGTGACATAAACTACTGCTGAAAGTCTTTGATATTGGAGATACCCACTTATTAACCAAAGGAAAAGCTTTTAGTCAGTTAAAAACACCTTCCTGCTGAAAGGCTTAATGTGTTTAGAAGAACCACCTGAAAACCCAAGAGATTGTATTTTGTAATGAGGTAATGTTTTGAAAGTAGCAAGCTTTTTCATCAGCATCTTGAATATTTTCTTAGAAGTTTGAATACAATAGATGCCATAAGAGTTTGATACAATTACTTTGGTAAGTAAACAGAATTTAAATTGGCATCTAGATTTACAAAGAAAGCCCAGCATAAGCTGGATAGGTTGTGGATAGGTTATTAGCCATGAATTCAGAGGACATGTATCTGACCAAATCCAGAATAACATGACTTCAAGGGTTGTTAAACACTAAGTAATATATATAACATAGTATAGCAATAATATATAGTTACCAATTAATCACAGAATTAAAGCATTTGAAATTGAAACAGCTGACTGTCTTACAGTATGGTGTCTGCTGATGCTGAAGGTACTTTAATGCTAACCTGGAATGATGAAAAAGCACTGGCCCAGTTTGTTAGTACACTTAGCTTATGGTGGCACTGATAGTCCACATTCCTAGAAAAGTCATGGATTTACACAGTAAATATCCTTTTGCTTTCCTAGGTTTTGCTCTGCATTTGCTTATACCTACTTTTACTTTGTCTTGTTAGATTAGTCATCTTTGAAACTGAAAGAAATGATGACTTCTGTTCAGCTAATTCCAACTCATCTTACTGCTGTTAGAAAATGGGATAGAGCTCCATGAGTGGAAAACATATTGCATATATTTTTGTGTTCAAAGAGCAGTATAGGCTGGGTAATTGAAATAGCACTACCACTTGAAGGCACCTTAGGTTTGTCATTTAATATCAGTAATGTTTTGAGATGCACTGATTTTTGTAATATTTAGGACATTTTTTAAAAGTTTTGGGGTTTTTTTTCCTTGTAGTTCAAACTGAGTGAAATAATTGAATTTTTAGTTAAATGTATCACAGTTTTATTTATTCCAAAGCTCAGTGTACTCATAAACTTTCTAATGAGAAAATGCCTTCACATATTCTTACCAATTAATTTCAACTAAATTAGATAGACTAAATACTTTGTGTTTACTTTTAATATCTTATCCAGAAAGAAAACATATAGATTTAATGAAAACCTGGCTGTATTTTAAGGCATTTTGTAAAAGCCTAGGTGCCTTCAATATGTGTACATAACTCAGTACCTCTTTAGCAAGATATGCAAATGTTTACAAGTGGAAGAATGTCTCTAAAATCCCCAGGGGCTTAAATAAGGACTTAAATATTTCAACACATCTGGCTCATTTAGAGCTAATGCACTGAAGGGTGACTTATAATGATGAGACTGCCGGGAGTTCTGGAAGCTTGAGGTGCACCTGCAGCTAATGAATTTTTGTGTCTAATTGCACCTACGTTATTTTAGACTTTCTGTGTTGGACGTAAAAGGTGCACTGGAGGAAATGTATTGTGTAAAGCTGGCAGGTTTCACGGAAGTTCCCACCATGGTGAATTTTCTGTGTGGTGAAAACACAAAAGTTCAAGGTGGAAAAAAAGTGTGTTAGGTGAATAATCACTGTTGCTGTGGTTTATGGCAGAACTATAAATATGTGATATAAGAAATTCTCCAAGTTCGCAAATTATTCTTCACACATACATATGTGTGTTCATATGTCATAGTGAATGTGCCTGTCTTACAGCCATGATAAAGTAAATAATAATTTTTAGTTATTTTAAAGAAAAAAAAAGGTAGAATTGGCAATTGCCTTCAAAGAAAGTTCCTTTTTTCAACTTGCAGTCCACCAGTTCCTACTTAAGTGTGCAAATGAGGAATAAATCCATATGGTTCTTAGTAGGATTTGTTTGAGTTTTGCCTGATACAGTAAGTGATAAACTCTCTGCCCCTCAGAGATCCGAATCAAAGTTTCAAGGACTTTCCTTTCTAGTTAAGAAGAAAACAAAAGAAACCAATTGTGAATTTGAATCAGAAATTGCAAAAGCAACAGTGTATGTAACGTTTCTGTTTTCAATAGTAATTTACTTGCTGTTCTTTATTTCCTTGGCATTCACTTCTCTGCCAGAGGTTAGTATGTCAAAATAAGGATTTATTGAGGTTGTTCAAACTAGATGTATTCTATTTCAGAACTTAACTCCAGCACATCAGGGAGTCTTTTCTAAATATATTCTTCTTGTTTCAAGTTTCAGATACAAGGTATTGAAGTAGCCTGGCTGCTATTTCATCTTCTTAATAGTTTTGTCAGAACATTATCTATAATTCATAGCTGAACTTGGGACAGGAGGACTTGTGAAGATCTGCTAGAGAAAGGAGATTGCAAAGTAATAATATGCATAGCAGAATATGACCTGCTTTATTTCTGCATAGACCTATATTTCAAATCTAATCCGGTGTGACGAAGATACTTGTTAGAGCTGTCTTCAGTATCTTGATGATTATCAAACTGTTGTCAAAACCTGTGTCTGAAAACTAGCACTTGATTTCTACATTCAGTCACAGAGAAATGATTTCTTTAACCTAGTACTCTCATTCTTTTGTGTAGAGAATTTAAGAGAACCATTTACTGTAATATCTCAGGCTTGTTAAATAGCCCTACTAGCAGTGTTGAGCAGCAGGTCTAAATTTGTATTTTGAATGTTTATTTGAGAATAGACTGAGGTTTAGAGTTCTCAGGATCATCAAAATGAAGGGGAAGTGATGAAATATGTATATTCTCATCCCTCACCTTCCTAAAAGATTACTCCATTAGGCACATGAAGAATCAAGGTCTGAAATAGATAAGTATTTAATTATCCAAGTATATTCTATTTATCCTTTTATAAAGGAAAGTAGAATATCCTTTTTCTTTGTTTATTTATCCTTTTAGTTTGTTTTAAACATGCAGTGGTTTCCCTAAGCATTTTTCACATCCTCTAGGGGAAGAAAAATAAATTTGAAAGATCAACCACCTTTTTTTTTTCATACGATTCTGGGAAAAGGTACAATTTTCCAGTTGTATTAATATTTTAATTTATCAATAAAACCAATTGTCACAGTTATTTTATTTTTCCTTTTTTTTTCCTCTTCTCACAGACTGTAGAATGTAAAATATTTCCTGGGGATCAGATATCCATATCAAGAAATTGAGAATTCAGGAGCTTCATAATGTCTTATTGGAATTGATATAGGTAGATTTCTAGCACTAACTTTTGTCACTTTTTATTTGGATGCAGTACTCCTGTTTCATAAAATATAATGCTTCTGTTGGGTGTGAATTTTTCCATCAGTTACCTAAAGAAAAATTACAACTTGAATATTACTTTTCCAATTGGCAGTTTTCCAGTTTTTGCCTGTGACCCCTGGATATCAATACTCCATGTTAATTGATCTTTATGTGAAGACATTTGAGTTCTGCTATTATTTTGTAAATGTGTTGAGATTTTTTTTTTTTCAGTTTGAGCAAGGGTAACTGTTTAAAGTCTTTATTTGTGGGTAGAAGTCAATCAGGAATATACCACCCTGATGTCTCTGCCATTCCTTTGAATAACCTAGGGTAATTGGTTAGCTGTTAAAGCTTTGGTCCCAACCAAATCTCTCTCTGGGTTATTTTTTGTTGTTTTTGGGTGTGTGGGGTTTTGTTTTTGTTTGTTTGTTCATTTGGGTTTTTTGGAACAAGATAGCTTGGTGCCAAATGCTGATTAATGTCCCTAATGTCTAAAGTGGCATGAACTAGTCTAAACCTAGGATGTCTGTATAGAATAAAGAATTAATACAGTATTGGGACTCAGAACTCATATGAACCACAGAGCTCAATTGGTGTTAATAATTGCTTTAAATTGTGGAAAGTGCAGGTGGAAATTGTTCACTAGGATCCCTGTTCACTGGGATGCTGTAGGAGACCATTTTCAGTCTCAGTGTTCCTTTCAAAGCAGAACTGCTTTGGCCTTCTGTTGTCCTGTACCTGCTCTCTTTGTGTTTTCTAATGGTGAGGCTACAAATCGAGCTGTTGGAAATTATCATAGTATCAAATACTGAAATGGAGATAATTTCCACTGTTTTTTATCTATATCTACTGATTCAGCAACACACTTTAAGAGTTCAGACAAATTTGTGAGCCTTAATCTCCCTTTGATAAATTCCTAATGACAGCCTCTTCATAAATAATACATTTCTAAATGTTTTTAATGCTTCTGCTATATCAGTGTCCAGTAGCTTCCTCAGAAGAGAAGCCAGGTTTGGTGTTGATCTTTCTGTTTTCTTTTATTTTTTACTACAAGAATCATGTCTAGGTCCTTGCAGTCCTCTAGCAATAAACACTTGCTGGTTAGCTGCCTTCAAATGCTTTTTAATATTTCCCTTGCTACTGAGCAACATAAACTGAAGGGATTTTTTCATGAGCATCCTGAATGGTGGGACTAATGGAATCACATTACACTTAGGTGACCTTTTTGATCTGTCTTTGAAGAGCCCTTTAATCTTTCAAGGCAGAGAGTTGGTGATATGTTAGATAATAACAAGACAGAGATCTGGAGGAATTGTTACCAAAAGCTCTAAACACTGATAGTTTTCATTGCATGTGTACTATACTAGAATGCAGTACTAGCTAGGTTCTAAAACTTAGTTTTGACTTCGTTCTGAACTTGCAAATGCATGAAAAACACCGTGTAAGATGAAATATAAATGAATGCATAGATTGCAATGAACCTCTTGCAATATGTGAAATGGCCTCAAGAGTGTGCATAATAAATTCAGCCCTTTGGAGGAAAACCCTACCAGTAGCTGAATTTCTAGGAGTGATAGTTCCACTTAAAGTATTCCCTGCTACTCAGGCACCCTGCATCCTCAGACCCATACAGGAGAACACAGCATTAATCCTCAAACCAGCAGACTCCCAGGGCAGTAAATTATGGTGAGCTCTGCGTATCAGATGAAAATGGTAAAATAACTGCCTACTCTTGGGGAAGAGGTAATATTTGAAACAATCAGCAGGAAAGCCAATAAATCTGTTGAGGTTTGAGTTTGTCTTCTCTAACAGCCATACTGTTGATGAAGTAGGGAGCAGTTGAAGGTAGCTATTTTTTATAGACTGAGTTTTAGACTACATAAATAATATTTCACTTTTAACTTATTAAAAATATTTTTCATTTTCTCCTAAGTTATACTTTTTTCTCTTTTTTTTGGTGGCAGTAATTTTGTGCCTGAATAATACTTCCCTTTCCTCATATCTGAATTTCAAGATTACAATATGCAATAGCTTTGCAAACTATTGAACCTAAGCATGAGTTCATGAGCTATTTCTGAGGTTGCCCATCCATTCTTTGCAAAATGGAAAAGCAGATGAATCATTATTCTTTTGAGAGCACCCCAGAAATATCATCTCAAGCTTTAGATTCTGCTTGTGTCTGTGTTTATGCCAGATGGCTCTGACTTAGTTGGCTGGGTGGGCATTGTACTGGAAATAGTTTAACTGTACTTCATATAGCTTTATTTACTGTCTCATTAATTTTAACTTTTCCAGAAGTTTTCCCTCTTCAGAAGCCATTAGGGTTAAGTTTCATGCCGTGCTAAGAATTTTAAAGAGAGCTTTGTCACATCACAGGAGCAAAACAGCTTTTTGAGACTGCCCAAAGTGTGGTTATTCTCTTATATTTGTAAGATCTTGAAGGTGGCCTTTTTTTTTCCTGTTACCTCATACCAATCACTCATTTAAAAACTGTAATTTATGTGGTTGGCCAAAATTGTAATATAACATAGAGTAAGTTATTTGTTTTATATACATACCAAAGCCTCTAGTTATGTGGGTTTTTTATTTATTCCATCTGCAATTAGCAGCCTGTGTTCTGTTTATTTATGTGCTGGGTTTGACCTTTTCTCCTATTGCATGTTCTGCAAGTGCAGACACTTATTTTGTCAGAGTGGCACAACCATTTGTCACTGAGCAAAACCTGCAAAAGAACCTGGAATGATTTGTGGTGTGTAGGTTGATTACATGTCCTTCAGAAGCCTTCTGAAGAAAGCCAACAGCACCTCATTTATTGTTGTAAACAACAAAAAGCCTCTTGTCCTAACTGCTGCTAATGTTTGAAGAGAGCTTTTGCTCCAAGGCATGATCTGAAGTATACTCTATTTACCTGAGGTTACTGCTGGCAAAGATTTTTCCATCACCACTTAATTTTTTCTTGTTCATATTTCTTCTTCTGACTTTTATAGGTGCATGGCCATAACATATTGAGAAAACACTCTGCAAAATAAAGTTAAGTACAGAATATCCAGGTCTTATAGAAACAGTGAATTCCCAACAGGATTTGAATTATCAATTAGTGGTGCTTGCAGGCAAGCTAATCTATGAATTTCACAAGTACAACATCCAAGGCATGACTTCAGAGTATTTCAAGGAAAAATGGCTCTGTCAATAGGAACTGCAGTATACTTAACTTAGAAATAAGGTGTAAAGAGACATATATTTTACAATGCTCTTCACTTTTCCAAATAACTTAAGTATCAGTGGAGAAAACAATTCCTGCCTCTCTAGAAAGTGCTAGTGCAAAACTCCTTTTCACTTTAGGGAGTGTGTTTCTGCATTAAATTGACTTTGTTCGCCAACTTTCAATACAAGAATTGTTGGGACTAAGGGGTGGGGAAAGGTGGTGAGAACAGGATGGTTATTTTCCTCACTATTGTTTGCAGATATAATTGAATTCATTTAGAAACTGAGCATTTAGAAACTTTAGTCTTATGTGTTGTATTTAAGTCAAATTAGAACTTTGCATGTGAACTGTACTAGGAGGGTTAGTGAGGCTCAGCCCAGTAAATAATTTTCCTGAATGCCTAAATCCCGTAGCTGGGGAAGGTTTTTATCAATATAGCCTAATAGATCCACTTTAAAATAATTGGGTTTTTTACTTGCCTGAAGTGACCAGTAATTCTGCATAGGGCTGAACAGTAACAGCAACTGCTTGTAAGTGAAAGCATTCTTTACTGTCCTGAGTGTATGCCTGGCATGAATTTTTTGGGTGTCTTTGGGGGAAATATGCATACCTAGTGGTCCAAACTGTATAGGTTTAGTAATAATCCTAAATCTTTAGAAATACATTTATATCAGTGGTAAGTCAGTTATATTTACTGCAAATGATAGCTTAGTTTCATTGCATTTAAAGTAGGATGAGTATTCAACTGTAGAGTATGTTCTTGTATTTATAATTCTGAGGATGCCTTCACTGTATGGGATCCCCAAACCTTCTGGAGAAATAATTGGAAGGGACTGCAGGCGTTCAGGAAGGACTTTCACCTGCATAGATGGCTTCTACTGCCTGTGCTGCAGGCTCTGTTTCCAGTGGAAATTAGCTGAGCTGGGGATGCCATGGACACCTGCAGTTTATGGGTTATGTTTTCCTGAGGTGACTTCATCAGGCTCCAAATGATTTCAGTTACCACTTGAACCCAGATCTTAAACATTTCAGGTGCAGAGGGACCCATCCAAAACTATGTACTTGCTGAGGTCCTAGAAGGTTTGGCTTGCATTAAGATGAAAAGAGTAATGATTGTTTCATCCCTAAAACTAACAAACCATATTTTAGAGTTTCCTGAAATACTGACTTAAGGTATCCAAATTCAGACTCAGTTGCCTTTAATTTTTGCCCTTCTGGTCTAAATAAGGGCAAGCTCTAGCAAAACAAAAGCAAGGAGTTAGAAAAATGAAAAAGATACCAGCAGTATGGTATGGTTTTGCTACATAAGTATGTGCAAATACTTGGCTCTTAGTTGGAGATAATTACATATGCTTTCAGATATTGCAGAAAGAGTGGGCTTTTGGGAGGATATGCATTCATGGTGGCTTGATTGACTGTGATTAATTACATTATTTTGGCTAAATGATTTCTATTGCATTTCTGTAAAGGCCAGAAAATGTAAAACACAGTACCAAAGTCAGAGGTGAAATGCTAGTTGTACTTGAAAATGCTGAATATGTATGATTAAAATTGAAAAGATCTCTCTGTAGGAAACTGCAGGTGTGACTATTTGTAGTGTAAACTTGTATTCTGATATTATGGACTCTTTATGGGTCTGCTCTTTCATTTTCAAGCATAACCTGAAAATATGTGACATTTCTCCCTTAAATCCTCCTAATCTTCTATTTGATTACACGTCCCACTCTAGTTATGGTCCATCAGAAAAACAAACCAAAAAAAAAGCATATTTAATATGTAAAAGTTTCTGGCTTGAGTTCATATTAAAAGTAAAGACAAATGAATAAATAAAACTGTGTCCCTGTAGCCTTTTCCTGAGCACTGTTCTCAGTTTTCTTGAGGAATGATAACCATCTAAAATACCAGTCATTTCTGATACAGTGTTTAAGTAACAACAACAAGAAAGTAATTAACTACTTACATATATTGAAAATCTAATTTTGCTATTTTTACTCTTTGAAATTTTTAATCTCTTCCCTGGTAAAGAATCAATCAGCAGCAGGAACAGTTTTTAAAGACTTTCATACTACCTGTGACATCCTTGATGCCCCTTACCCAACTGTATGCTAGTTCATTTATGTGTGGCAGCAGCACGGTGACTTGCCTTAGTTGTTCCACAGCTGGTCAACATTAAATGAAAGGCTGCCCCTCCTAAAGACATGCATGCACTTGAAGCTCGTATTTTTGTAACATTTTATTTAGGTGAAATTAGAAAACTTTGGATTTAGGACTCAATGCCTATCTGGTTTTGTAGCAGTGTCTTCATTTCAGTGAAGCCAGCTAGGACTAGCTAAAGAATTTGTTCCTTTTTTTTTTAAGATATGGTTTCCATAGATTTGGATAAATCAGAGGTGCTCTTGCGTACATGATGATATTTTATACATTTTTAAAACATAAAAAATTGAAGCTATTCTATCCTGGCTTCAGGAGATATGACACTGAATGTTCCAAAGATTCTAAATGTTAATTGTAATGAAAAGCATTTTGTGTATTTGCATGTATTTTGTCAGGTAGGAGGTATTGAAATAAAATTTACTTAAAGATTGTGGGAGTGAATTGTGTGACTAAAATAAAAACTGTTTGTAATTGCAAGAATAAAAAAATTTATGAATAATCAAGCTTTAAAAATGGAAAGACTTCCTATTTTAGTGCCTGTAGTTGAGTTCATTTAACTGTGAAGGTTAATTCTTTTCTTTACAAAAAGTGTTCTCTACAAAATGTACCTTATGCTTGCTTTTAAGTCCTGTTTTTAGTTTAAAACACACTTTAATTTCCAGTTAAATTTATTACAAGTGTATGAATAATCCTTGATGCCATTTTAATTGTATAAAGAAAATGAGATCCACAGAAAATTGATTTGCATTTAACAGTGGTAGATTGGCCTAATTGTTTACTTCTCTAAATTCCCTTGCTAGATACTGTACTTCCCCTGTAAGGTGAATTTCTGTTGTTACACAGTGGATCATGCATGATCAGGCACAGTGGGAGTGAAAATGTTGTCATCACAATGTTAGAAGATGGAGGAAGCAGAAACCTAAGTTTGTAGCAGTAGGACATGGAACGTGCAAATGTTTGGTGTGTATCTTCCACCATATGAATTATGTGGAGAGAGTTATTTATGGGCAGCATCTCCTTTCTTGCTTCTCTGCTTTATGGTACACACCAAGTCAGTGTACTAAGAAATGTCTGCTACTTAATACCTGTTCATTTCCTTTTTATAATCTTGTTTAAACTGCTCTGCCAGGTGTGAAATATTTATCTGATGCTCATGTCCTGTTGATGACATCTTGTGCTCATACATCAGTGTTGAACAAAGGCCCGTAATGAGTTGGTCTGATTTAGTTCAGAATCTGTGACTGTGAGAAGTTGGGGAGCCAGTTTAATAAACATACAAAGCTCAAAGCAGACATTGGGGTTTTTTGGGTCAAGATTAATGGTAGCAATATTGTTAAAACAGACCAATTAAAAATGTAACTTTTGTGTCTTGATAGAAAAAGTGTTTATTAATTTCCTGCATTCTCATCTGTTTTCAAAGAGTAAATTGTTTCCTTCCTGTTATTTCTGTTACAGTACAGATCTTCCTTTTCTGGACACTCAAGCTCTGTTCATCCAGTTAAAATGTTTATTGCTGTTACTTGTCAAATCTTGATCGTGTTTTCTAAGAGAGTAGTTTGAAGATCAGCTCTTTTTGTGTCACTCTCATATTTTAACTATTTTTTTTGCTTTTCCTGCTAGTGAGCTGTAACATATCACCTAGAATCTGTGCTAGTGCCAGCCCAAAAAAGGGAGAGAAAGCACATGCATAAAACCAATTAGAGGGGACAGTGAGCTCAGTGTTCTGCTAGAAGCTGATGCTGATAGTGACCCTGGCTATAGAAGAAACATGATATAAATCATGCCAGCCATCAACTTGTACTTGGCTGTGTGATTCTCTCATCTTCCTTGCACTTGCATTTGTGTGATTGTTAACTGTTTATGGAATAGACTAAACTGAAAATTAGTAGGTTTTTGGTTTTTTTCTGTCATTTGGTTTTCAGGCAGATTATCCCCCTGAATCAGTTCATAGTCACAAAGTATCAGCGATCACGAAAGAAAGTAGGATTTATGGCAGCCCAACTGCCCTCTGAAACAACAGATAGAGAGTGGTTAAATGATTCAAGTGATAATTTACAGACATGTATTTGTGTAGAATTAAGTAGAAGATTCAACAAAAGGCTTGATGTCAAGTTGAATGCAATCATATTTTTTGTCTTTTACAGTTGCTGCTAACTTACAGAAGATAGTAGATGATCCAAAGGCCTTGAAAACATTGACTTTTAAGTTGGTAAGTAAAAGCATCAATGGAAGAAACAAATAAATTATCACAATATTCACACAGAGTCTGGGTTCTATCTCAGTTACAGCTATTTTGTTGAGTAAATGTATTGACAGATAGTGTCTGAAATGTCCATATATTAGAGAAAAAGCTTAAACGCCATTTTGAGAGGACAGCTCCATAACTGCATGGGGAAGGAGCTTCAGTCACACAAGTTCTGAGGCAGTCTGAGATTTAGGTGAGAAGCTGCAGTAAGAAATCCCCTGGGAAGAATTGCAGGAACAAGTAAAGCAGAGAAAGCTGTAATAGCTAGGTTAACACTCCTTCACCCCCACCCCCTTAGCTCTACCCTGGATAAAGTGCCCTCTGCTGATGGAAATATTGTTCCACTCCCATTTTTTCAAACACCCACCCCCATTTTTCTTGCATGCAGGTCACCTTCTCCACTGCTTGCTTCTCCTTAGTTCTTCTTTTCAACCTTCTTTCAGTTGACCATCCACACCTGCAAGTTGGTCTTTCTCCCACTGTATTTCATTGCTGTTTCTCCTTCTCCATCTCTTTCTATCTTCTGTATATATGTCATCAGACCCTTGGTTGGGGCTTGGGACTCTTTTCTGTGCTGCATTTTGTACACTGAACCATGGGTCCTTAATTTTGGTCATGATCATAGCATGATAGATTTAATATTAATAAATTTACATGGCAAAAACTTGAGTCAGAATTGATGTGCTGTGTTTATTTCTTGTTAAAATTAAGTTGAAAAATGTATATACCTGAAGCTATTGAATTATTAGTTATCTAAATACTAATTAGCTTTCAGTACCTTTTGCTGAGAGTGACTCAGTCACACGAGAGACTAGACTGAATGTCTGTTAAATAAGTAGGTCTCCAGAATCACAGCTTTGTTTCTAAAAGCAGCTGCTGTAGAGAGCCATTTTTAGACCTAATTGATGATGATGTATTAATTCAGGACTCTTCTTCCCATGTCATTCTTTTTACAGATCTGAGGAGTTTTAGCTGATTCATTTGAACTAATTTTTCCTCTACAGTCTAGTAAAATCCCCATAACTTCCACATTCCTTGTGAGAAGGGGTTGGGGTAGTAGAATAAAGACATGTAACTCAAGTTCTTTTTTTTGTCTATTTATTTTGCTATAAATATAGTTTAAAAGCTGATGCCTTTCTTTTTGCAGCTGATCTGTGCTCTTGCTGTCTAAACATCTGACTTGGCTTTATTGTGTAGTAAATGGCATCTCACCAAGAGTATTTAGATAACAGATACTCCAGAGGCTCTGCAGAAGCCTGGGTTTCTCATTCCCACACTTAAAATAGAGGCTTGTAATTCCAAAATATAATATCCCATAATATCCAGGTTATATTTGTTGAAAACAAATCCACTTTAAAATTTAGGTTTGGATATTTTTTTCTATTTTTTGGTGATTTATTGGTGGGGTTCAGTCAATGTCACATAGAATTTCAGGTTCCAGTGAGTGAATGCTGCTATCATCCTGCTCCTTACCATAATCAGAATTAACAGACAATTCAAAATCAATGTCTTTGTCCCTGCTGTAGGTAAGTTCCACTGGATAGGTAGGAATTCTGGAGGTTAATTTTTAACCTTAGTTTCTTCCTCATACTTTTGGCCTAGGTTTCCTGCACTAGTTCCTATTTTGATGGGAAAAGACCATAATAAGAAGTATCCTAATTTATTTTTCTCCTCGGATTAATTTAATATATGTTCTGCTTCTGCCTATTTGTGTATTGTATAGTGAAGTTGCTGAATGAATTGTTGAGAACTCTTTCATATTTTTGTAAGCACTACTGGGTCTTTGTTATCTCTTAGCAAGATCTCACTGAATTTGAGAGTACTTGTTTACAACTTGATTAAAACACATTTTTTTGGTAAATATTTAATGGTGATTAAAGGTCTAAATGTAGCTAATGCTATATTAATTCAGAAAATTCAATTGAAAAACATTCCTTAGTTTAGAATTAGTTGCTAGTATTTCTGGACAAGGAGTCTGGTTAGTATCTCACTGCTTAAAGGTTGCTGGTATATAATATTTCCATTCAAACAGCAAGCATGTTCATCTTCGGGGTGAAAAAGGAACAGTTTATGTCGTAACTATTTTTGTATTTAATTATTACCAAATTAATTTAATTATTACCAAATTATTTATTGATAAGGAAGACATATAAAAATCTATATGCATCTAGATATGTTACTTAGCATGGCTTTGAGGAGATTGATAGCTAGCTAGAGTGTAGAACAATGTTAGTAGTTTTTAGCATTAAATTTTAAGTGCAAAATTCAAACTCCATTTATTTGGTAAATTCCCAATCCAAGCACCATTCAGATATCTGAATAGTAACCAGAAATTATGATCTCAGACCTTTAACTTGTTGCTTCTGTGGAATAAGACCTGTGAAATACTATCTGAAGAGAGAACTTCTGTTCTCTGTGTCTACTCAAAGTAAATTTGAAGAAGTAGCCTGGTGTAATGCTTCCACAAGTGTCAACACAGTTTATTTCTGGTCATGAAAATTCAATGGATTGTGTCACTTAGTGCTCCTTGTATGCACAGTCTGAGAGCTCTTTACCTTATGGTGCATGTTCATGAACCAGTTCTATTAAAGGCTGCAACTGCTACTAATGCAGGAAAAAAAAGCACTTTTGTAGGGTGAACCAGTTTTTCTGTTGGGGATATTTTGTGATATGCAAAAGCATCTGAAGGCATCTGTCATAAGTAAGTTAGCGTTGCATACTTTTAATCCAATTCTATTAATATTTTGATTAATCTACCATCCAGATAAAAATATTTAAACCCCTTTATTTAAAATGTCACTTTTGTCCTACAGAAGCAAATTTTGTGTTTAAAAATCGAAACATAAAAATATTTTGCCTCCAGTATTTTTTTTTAAAACAGACCTAAAGTAATAGTTTAGTCCTGAGCAAAGTGGTTTTATATTCTTACTGTTATATATGAAAAATGAACTGATCACTTGTGCCAGGTTGTTTTGTGACAGGCTTTACTGAAGAATCTAAGCTGTAATGTTTTAAGTACTAGATTGCACTGTCAGGAGGGAACTGTCATTTTGCATATATTAGGATTTACCCTTTGTAGACTGTTTCAATTTCTTGTTTAAAAATTCAGCTGGTTGGTATTCCAAACTAACTTGCTAGCTGGATTCATGAGACATTTGCTGTGTACAGTACAGTGGTAAAAAGTGGATTCTATACATGTATATTAGATGCTCTTCATGAGTGAAAACCGTTTACTCCCATGAAAAAGCAAATTTGGCTCCAGTCTGGAAAGTTTGGTTTAAAGATTTTGGGTATTTCAGTGTCCATTTGCCAGTATTTTTTTCCCTAATTTTTAATATTGACTACAAGAGTTTGCTAAAATTAAGGATAGAATTGGTTGATGCTGACAGAGGACACATGAAGCAGTCTGAAAGCTTTCCTTCAATCAAGCTGTTTGCTGACTGGGCAATACTGGGAAACTTTATATCCTGGCTGTCAAATGCTCCTTTGTAGCATGATATACTAAACATTTCTGTTTGTACTTGCAGGCCTCTGGCTGTGATGGCACTGAGATTCCTGATGAAGTGAAACTCATTGGTTTTGCTCAGTTAAGTGTCAGCTGATCCCTGTCCCTTGACCCCAAGCCGAATTGTGAGATTGCGAAAAAGCCAGCTTAGATGCAAAGGAAAATTAACGCACCACACACTGAGTTCTGCTTCATTATCTAGCAATTCACAAGGTCAGAACAAGCAAAGCCCACAGCTACACCGCTGCTGTTAACATTCAAAATGCTCCTAAATGTCTCTTAGCAGTTGATTTGGATTCCCCCTAAGTGAAAAGCCTGTGGAAATGCACTCAGGTGGCTGTATTTATTGGTTACAAAAGGAATTTTCTCTGAAGCTTACTTCTTTCATAGACTTTGACTGATACTATTTTACCTGTACTTGTTGCTAATAATACTGCCTCTGTTCTGTTACATTTAGAAATTAACATACATATAAAAGTTTAGAAATATTAGCCAAACTTGAATTCTAGTTTTAAAAATGACTGTGAATTTTATTTTTCATATATTTATGCATTACACATACTAGTAATAAGAAAATTATTTTACTTGATTATGTGCTATTTGCAGTTAATCTCCCACTATTTAAAAAAGTTTCAGGTATGTCTTTGAAGTATTTGGTTACTTCTAGGGGTTTTTTTGAAATAATTTGATTCAGCATTAGCAAGCTTTTGTTGGTTGTGTGTCAAAAAAACAGTTCACAAACTGATCATCAAGGGAGTGGGAGGTGCCTTGCAGATATTAATGTTTTAAGAATGTGCCTGAGGCTGCTTATATAAATAATCTCCATTTTCTAGAAGTACCATACATATGGTACAATATATAAAATATATATATAGCTATCTGAGCAAGGAGGGGATGTACAGTAGCAAAAATGTTAGAGTATTTTGACTATGCTTTATTGGGGAGTCTATCAGCTAGAGCTACTGTGAACTGTTGTTAAGGTAGAACACTTACTGTGTCCATCTCTGATCTGACTTACCCTTAATGATAGAAACTGGTTTCATACAGGTGAATAAAAACTTGAAGAATGGAACTGAAGCTTTATTTGAAGTTCTGCAAAATACCAAGGTGGAGTGAAATTAATAGGGCTTTGTGCAATGATCAAGTAAAACTCTGTTAACAAAGAAAACACTTCGACCCAAGTAGTCCTCTGCTTAACCTGTGACATAGGTGTTGTGGAGCTAGGGAACCTTAGAAAGATTTCCACAATTGAAGATTTATTTCTCAGAGGTTACACTTTAAACTACTTCCTAGTTAATCCTAGATAAGTGGCAGCTCTTTAATGTACTGAAAATGGCAAATATATATTGTTAAGAGAAGTTATTTATAATGCCTTGTCATAATCGTTGAGGTGTTCTAGAACTATTTGCATACGACTCAATGTAATCCCATCCCATCCTACTGTTTACATGATGATTACTCCAAGATGACTGCAAAGGTTAAAAAAATAAAATTAAAATAAAGATGTATTGCACAAACTGATTTGTATTTTGAATTTCCATGCTCTGAGTGGATTACAGAGTTGTTATTACAAAGGGCTGCTGCCCTTACTTAGTTTGGGAGCAGGAGCTGGGGAGGAGAGGACATGCTGCCCTCGGGGTAGAGGTTTGCTTTGGCTCCTTGCTCTCTAGGGCTTGGCAGAAGCCATTTTTAAGGCTCCCAAGGGGTTACTTGAAGAAATCGATGGTTTTGCCGGGACAGGCCCCGTGTGCTGCTGGTTTGTGTGGGCGGAGAGCGGGGGGGCCCGGGAGGGATCGGCGGCGCAGGTGAGGCGCGCTGGGGGCGCTCAGGCCTCTCGGGGCGCACGGTGCCCACGCCAAGCTCGTCCTGGTGGGCGAGCCCCGGGCTGGGCTGGCTCTTGGCAGGCGTGCGGCTGGCGAAGCACAGGGTAAGTGAGCCTTTCCCAGGGGCCCGGGCACTCTCTGGGCACTGTGCTGGCCGTGGCCGGGGGTGCCGAGCAGGGCTGGTCCCGGCGGGGCTCCGGGCCCCGGGCAGCTTCGGCCGTGAGGGCTCAGAACGCAGCGCGCCCGTCTGTGGGGCAGGCTGGCAGCTGGGGATTTATTCACCTTTGTGCCGGAGCGTGAGGAATTGAAAAAAAGGTATCTGAAACGGACACATGCCAGTCACCCAGGTGATACAACCTGCAGCACTGCGGTGGGGAGGGGCTAAATTCTGAGCATGGCTATGGGATTTTTTGTATGTATTTAAACGTACATTTCTCCAAGCATTGCATCGTTAGTGACTAATTTACCTGCAAAGTAGTTAGCTGCTACAATACTTTAGCAGACGAAGTGAGTGTTCAAGGAAGCTTCTTGTTTTAACTGTTCCAGAAAAAGAAGTGGAATATATATAGAATATATATTTGAATGAAAATCATGTTCCACTTGCTATACATCTCCCCAGGAGCTGGGAAGAAGTGTTGGGATATGAGTAGCAACTGTCAAAAGTGCTCATCGTCTGTGCTGGTTGGGGCTGCAGGAGGTATCTAAATAAAGAGTGTAATGCTTTAATTGAGGCACTCAGCAGTATTGTACCAAGATAAAGCCATAACAGTTGTTGCTCACATGTGGTCTGATGCAGGAACATGGTGATGCTTCTGTGGTTCAGTGAGGCAGAAAATTCGTGTGGCACTGTTATCACAGCTGTGTTGAGTTTAAAAACTTTTTTCTTGTTTTTACTGCTAAGATACTGTGTATAGATACAATGTGAGCAAATGCATTTTTAAAAACATAGAAAGAAAAGGTAAATTAAGCTTTAGTGTGTTAAAAAGACGTTTATAAGTAGTGTATACTTTTAGTATATACAGCTTAAAAAGAAGGTGAAAACTTTGTACTTTGGATAGTACTTTGCAGTAGAAAGCAGTGAGCAAGCTGATAGAAGTAAATAGCAAACGTAATAGCAATTTGCTTCTTTATTGTTATTATATACACATCCTCTGTTGAATAATAAGGGAGAAAACTAGCAGCTATTCATTTGTTTGCGTTTACATGAGAAGTGTTTAGAAGCTGGGTGAAGTTCTTATATGTGTGACATGACTTGCCCCAAAATAGTTGTAGCGCTGACGTTGCTGGCTACAGCACCTGTCTTGTTTGAAAGAAAAGGTCTCTAATTAATGAGGTGGAGCTGGAACAGGGGGGCTACCATGTAGCTGTCTCTAAGGCCAGGAAAATAGGGCTTAATTAGATGGTGCTAAAAATATAATCATCTGTATGATGATTATATGCTGGTGCCTGCAGCTGGGCACTTGCAGGCTCTGTGGGCTGATTAATGTCAGTGTCCGTGGAGCCAGCCATGCCAATGTGCTGTGCTTTAGCTTGCTGAAAGCAGCTCTGTGGACTGAGATGAAAGTCAAAACACAGTTCTGCATTTATTAGTTTCAAAGTGTTTGGATGAATATAAACATAGACTTCAGCTCAGCACAAAACCAGGTCTGGAGACTAACTGCATGTGTAAAGGAGTGGGAGAGAAGGGACATTTCCAGCCTTTTATCTTGTGGGATTCCAGCGTGGGCTTTAGGCCAGGAAAGCTGTTTTCCCATGCTGGCAACATACACTTTTTGTGCCAAGAGAACGGGAGCACATCACTTCCTTCTGACAAGTGCTGACCTCAAATCTTCCCACCAACATGTACAGAGTTGTGCATTCAAACTGTGATTCAGCTAGCTAGTTGTGATAAGTACTGTTTTCAAGAATACTATCTTATGTACTATCACAATTTTCTCTACTGCCCTAGAATACCCTTTATGAGTGGGAGTGGAAGGAGGAGCAGGGAAATAAGTCAGGAAACATAACTGAATTTTCTCTCACCCGTGTTCTCTCCTGAGATAAAGATGTGTGCCTTTTCACAGCTTGGTCCAATGCCACATCTCCCATTTTGAGACTTCCAGAGCAGTCCTATGAAATTCGATTGTGAGGCATCTATTCAGAATGTTTTTAAACACTGTTATTTCTCTGAGAGGGAATGCTGTGTGCAGTTTGTATATGGTGTGCCTCCCCCTCATGCTTTTCTTTAATCAGAGATGTTTTCCTTTTCACCACCTTCCTCTGCATAATGATGTTGAATGGTGAGATTGGCCTGTGCCTGAAATCAATTAACTCTGATGAGGAATCTGACACAGACCTAAAACACTGCTAATTGAGTGCATTGAAAATGCTGATTTCTGTTTAGCAGGGAGCAGGGGATGTTGCTGCATGTTCCCACCTTACCCTCCCACATTTTATCAAAGCAGCAAAAAAAACCAGAAGAGAGATGTTGTTGATAAGAAATAGCAGTTGGTCTATTTTTTCTCTGAATCAATTGTGATAGAATTTTATTCAGTCAATTGTGGGTTTTTCTGTTGCATCAAGTGGGCAGCCTTTCCACTCTCTTGCAATGTACTCATGCATGTGCATGCACAAAGAATGCTAATTATTTTGAAATGAGAAGTTGGAAAAGCATTAGGAGCCTACATCTTTGAGTTCCCTGTGCATGAGCTCTGCTAATGAACAGCTAGGTTTGCTCAAACCACAAAAACTCCAGCAAAGTCTGGTTTCCTCACGTTGTATTGCACAGTGGCCCAGCTGATGAAATAATCCAGGCATATTAGTTGAGCATTGTGACATTTTAGTTATTCATTTTTCCTCAATGACTAAGAGTAACATTGCAGTGCACATAAAAATGTGGTTTTATGGCTGCTTTATGACTGTTAGATTGATGCTCATCAAGCTGCTTTCATAGTTGTGTTCATCTGAGATGTTGAATCAAACTCAGTAGTTGTGAAGTTGTCTGCTGCTAATAACATTGGGAATATGGGCAATGGTGGCTCAGTGAACAATTACAGAGACATGGAAGAGTATGTGGTAAGAAGGAGAAATACAATTTTCCCTGCATAAACCAATAGGGAGGCAATCATCTTTTTTGGGACATGTATATTTTGCTGTTGAATTTTCAAGTGTGAATTTGAAAGGCTGTGCTTGTTTATTATCTCAGTAGGGTATAGAAAATCACTTATGCAAGTGAATGTGTTTATGTAGAGGAACAGCTATACGAAATAGAATTGGAGTAGATGGAAAATACATGCCTTTACTCAGTTTTTCCCCATAGGTACACTTCTAAGAATTAATAAAAAACAGCTGTGTTTCAAAAAGGGAGATTTATTTATTTATTTATTTATTCTTACGGAAAGAAACCAAATTGTTACTTGATTCTTTCTAATCCATGTAATCATTCAGACCCATTAAGGAAAGATACCGTTCATGAGTAGGAGTGCTGAGGTTCTTTAGATTTACTTTGACTGAAAAGGCGTTTTGAGTTGTGTCACGTTTACTCTGTAGACCCCATTGATCTAGCTTTCTTTCCTTTGAGGACAATTGAGTTATGACATCTCAAAATGTGTAGGAATGTGTGGTTATTTGTTAATACAATTGTCTTTTCACATAAAAAGCAGTGTGCATAGCTGTCATCAACAGGCAATTATAAATAATGAAGCAGAAGAACCAGAGAGTGTCAAGAGGGTTTGAGTAGTTGGACTTTGTGCTACTCATGTCCTATAAAAATAAATCAATAGGCAAAAAGATTTAGCCTCACAGTAGTAAAACTGCTGTTTTCTGGAAGACAGGCTGTGTAGTACTCAATTGCTGCTTTAGGGGAGAGGTCTGTATTTCTGCCTGCATCCCTGTTTTTGAAAGCTTAGAATTTGGTTTATGAAGCATTTTGGTATTGGGCAGGTGGGAAACCCACCAAACTGTTCCCCCCACCTATACTGTACCTGTGACGGTTTATAATGTAGAGGGCAAGGAAGGCATTTGAAGACTGTTACTTTAACCTTCTGGTATTTGTATTAAGGTTGCTGAAAATTTGGTTGTTTCGTTCTGGTAAATGAAGATCTTTTGCCAATGACCCACATTGTGCTACTACTCTACTGTTGACCAAGAAAGAGCAAAGCGTGGAGTCAAATGGTCAGCAAACACTAGTTTTTCAGAACAAGGGAGGCATGGGTGTCAATGCTTCCTCTTCTCCCAGGCCTCCCTGGGGTAAATCAGCCTTGCTACCCACTGCTCCCCTCCTGGAGGTGCTGGAGGAGGCTCTTGTGCCATGGTGCAGCAGCAGCTCCTGGCCTGCCCATGGCTCCCCCAGGGGAGAACTGAGCTGAGGTCTTTGGCTCTGAATGTGCCCGAGCAAGAAGTTAGCAGTGCTCCATTCTGATGTGAAATGTACCCTCCTAGAGGTAAATTTACTGTGCCTTTTTTGCAGGACTTTGTACTTAGACAAAGAAATCGATTTTACAGTTTTCCAGGTTGCTTCTGTTGCAGAGATCTGATCGCATAAACTGAAAGCTGCAGCTTTCTGACAGTGCAAGATGGGAAATTTGTGTAATTAAATAAAATTCCCAACCATTTTTTTCTGCTCTGTGAAAAGGTTTTTGTGAAGTGCTTACAGTGAGGAAAAGTGCAATAGTTACCTGGTTGAGGTTGTTAAACCTGAAACTATTCCCATCATCTCGTAGAATCAGCTAAGAATCCTGTTGCATTCAGGATGTTTCTCTCTGATTCTCTTTCTTCTCTCTCCTTGTTAGATCCCCTCTGATTAAAACAAAGCGCTGGAGCATTTACTCTATATTATGAGAAATAGGAAGAGGGTGGAGAAATCTGCCTCGAATTAGAACAGAGGATCCAGAGGGAGGGACCATTATTATGATCTCGGCCCCATGAATTAATAATGCTTCACAACAGCTTCATTGGGACTAAAATTTCACTTCCAATCTGTGTCGATTATGAGTTCCTCAGTTTACTCCTGGGGCTATAAAATGGAAAAGGATCCAATCGTGATTAAAGAGTAGGTGTGATTTGAATGGAAGGTGATTACTAAAACCTCTCCTAAGTCTTGTACCCTGCTTGTGCTGCAAGCTCTTCCTGTTTATAATAGCAAAGCTATCTAAGCAGAAAATTACACCAGAGAGAAAGAGTTTTCTGATTATCTCTGATTAGGTTCAGTGCTAACCTTGTAAATTTGCCTGTCAGTTGGGGCACTGCCAAATCACCCATAAACCTGATGTTTTACAAAAGACAAGAAAGGATGAGGAAACTCCTGCGCTTTTGTATTGTTTGATGCTCTTTTTTTTTCTTCTTCAAAAGGATTTTTGCAAAGATTACTAGACTCTTGGATGAGGGCTACTGAGCTACAATTTAGCGTTACATTAATTACTCATTTAAAAGTTCTTTGTGTTAATGGATTTCTGTGTATTTATGTGTATGGACTTATAAGGCCAACAAAGGTCTGAATCTCTGACGTCTGTCCTGTTTGAAGGTAGTGTAGCTTGGATTGGTCTGTGGAAGTCAAAACAGGGCTGTGTTTAGGTAAATGTGTGAGTGTTACTCTTCCCCCTTTTTTATCACCTTCATATTCTGTTGTCAGCTTAGCTGAGCTTTTTCATAGCCAAAAATTTTAATTTTTAATAAAGTAATTGCAGATGAAGCCTTACGGTAAGGCTATATGTGTTTAAATCCAAGCAGGGATTTTAGGGGGGGCTCTTATATTTGCATATGCCCTATAAAATGTTTAGGTAACATAAAGAGTTTATGCTAAAAGTAACAATACTGAAGTAAATGTAATATTCCTTCCCTTTTCTGGTATGAACTGAAGGTCTAGAAATACCCTTTGGAAGAGTACCTGTCACATACCAAGTTGGTGTCAGTTTAAACTGAAGACAGCTGTTGGATACAAACAATTATGACAAAGTGAATCAAACCGTATTTTTCAGTTCAGGAGAGTAAACAGGTTTGCTTTTCAGATTAGGATGTGTTAGATGTGTGTCTTTTGTGTTACAGAAAAGCAGCAGTGTTTTAGGTGCGATGAAATTGGCATTTTGGAAATGCTTGGTACCATTTTGGTTTAGCAAGAGATATACTTGCTAATATGAGATACTGAGACATGCAGATAATGTCCTCAAAATGAGTTGAGGTAAAGTATGTTCTTTAGCCTAAGTTTAAATTTTGGATGGTTAATAATTATAAAAGGCCTGTTATATTGCAAATGTGAGATTTTGGTGGGGGTACCACTTGCTGAGTATACCTTCTTACATGTTTATTTATGTTAATTACTGCCAAGGTAATGCATGAGAAGAAATTATTTATACCATAATATTTTGTTACTGTAACGTTTATTTTGTATTTTTGTGGCTTGTGTAAGCCTTCCCCAGAGCTGCTCCAGCTAGGTCTGATCTGCTTTCTGGAGGTGGCTGAGCTCTTGCACTGCAGGTAGCCCAGAGGCTGCCCAGCAGGGCCATCTCTGGCTGTGCCCTGGGGCGTTGGTTGCTGTGGATCACAGAGTCTTGTGTACATAGAGTGCAGGTGTGGGGGCTGTGGATGCACCTCCAGAACATGGCCTGGACACAGCCCTGCTGCTCAGCCTGTGCTCATTATTTATTCAAAGTATAAATAATAACTTATTATTTAAGTTATTATAACTTAATAAGTTATAAAGGAGGAGAGGAGAAAATTCTGTGGAGCAGGGTGTCAAGTGCAGTGTTGTCAGTAGATACAGGGAATGTTGTTACCCCCTAGTTTATATTTAGACTGTAAGTGCCTCAGAACAAATACCTGGGCTCTGATTCTCTCACCTTGCACCAGCACATTTCTCTTGTACATTCCCTTATTTTCACTCAGTGGTTTCAGCTCTCACTTTGTAGGGAGGTACATGACTGTAAAAACCTCAGGGTGACGACAAAGATCCCGATAAAGTATTAAATACATCCTTGAGGTGTATGCAGCTTTTTGTGCTGCTCTTGCTTGTTTATATGCTGTCCTTACTTCCTATCTAGAAAGTACATGGCAGCAATTTCCTAAACAAACAAAACTCTACTACTTCACATACCAATTAGTGGCCTTTGATTTTTCCAGAAATTACATCAGTAATTGTTCAGCTCGCCACATTATTTCTTTTTCTGTCCCAATTTATAGATACATGAAACTGTTGTGAACCTTGCAGTTCACAAAATACTTTTTCTTTTTCCTCTGTTCTGAAATGTTATTTTTTTATAATAATATATATGTGGATTTATCTTTTTTTCCTGGGTTCATGCATCCCAGCACTTAACTTGACATGAGAGAAATGTGAGGCATTGGGCCCCTTGTTCTGTTTCCCTAGTGCTCCCTTGCCTTTGCTTTTCTATGGGCACCTTGCTGTCTAATGAGGAAATCTCTGGGACGCGCAGATGCCGTGTTGTGGCTCATGCAGAGGTGTATGTGCAGACTCTTTTCAGAACTTCTAACTACTTTTTCTTGGAAACTACCCCTTCTAGAAAACCATTTCAGAGCTTGCTCACAGCTTTACATGATTTAGTTCTTGATAGTTCTTGATTTAGTTCTTCTTCAGCTCTGCAGCCCAAGGTGTAGCTGCCTTAACTGTTGAGCAATTCCTAAATGTTTTGTACAACGAACTCTCCCAGGTCTGACTTACTCCAGCAGTCATTTGTAGGTTTTAAAGCTACCACTGTAACTGAAAAAAATTTAGCAGGGCTTTGATATCTGAAGAGTTATGTGGTCTAAAAACCCAAACCCGTCCTGTATCTGTAAGCCTGAGCTTTTGTTATGTCTGTGCTGTGTTTTTCTTCTATTGTCACCTCTGAACTTGCATTTTTCTTACTAGACCTGATTTCTGTTTGTCTGTCAACACAAATTAAGTTAATGGAACACTGCTAATGCTTGGCAAAATAAATCTGTGGAATTTACAATTTGTTACTACTTTTAAAGGCATTTGAAAAAACAAACCAAAACTGTTTCAATCCCGTACATGTTCAGATCTCAATGAGATCCTTTCAGAAGCTTCTGTTGGAGACAAGTATGCTTGCATGTTAACATTAACTAATATAAATAGGTAACAAACTGTGAAAATTAGGGCTTCTACTGGTTACCTAACAATGGTCACAATCCTTGTCTTAGTCATGAAAGAAATCTCTTAACTCGGAAAACAATTTTTTTATACTTAAATGCAAACTTACTGCCTTCTGGAGAGGATTTCAGAGCTGATTTGTTCTTGTAGAATTGACTCATATTACTCTGTGAATTTTTGGTAAGTTAACACTAAGATTATTTGTATATAATGTTGAGATATTGGCAAATCTAGGAGCAAGGTTATAAATGCACTTCACAAGATACAAAATGGTACCTATATCCATTCCATTGTAACAATCAGGCAGGTGAGGCTAAATTATTGGTGTATGTCATTTGCATTTCTATTCCTTCTTTCTGTTGTGGATGTTTTTTCAAGCTAGCGTGGAAGAAGTTTTTCCAGAAAAAAAATGAAGTAAGCTTTAGTAATCTTACCTATTGATGACATATTATTTTGAGGAAATGTAATGTGGTTTATGTTAAATTAGATCTGTGTTATAATTTAAATTTTGTATATCAAACACGTAATTTTGGCCTAAATGCAGTGATCTGAATTTATTGGAAAAGATGTTAGAGTTGTGAGAAGAAGACAGAATGTGTACTAGTCCTCTTGAAAATGGTGTTTTTCATCATGGTGTGGGTCCTGATATGATGAAAACCGCAGTTTGACAAGTATGTACTTTCAGAACTGTTAAGCTAAATTGTCTGATGTGTTCCAGGCAGCTGAAAATCCCACAGCTGATGATGTCTCACCCATTGTGAATTATTGCTTAAAGCAAATACATGTCCTGGCATTAGAGCAAACTGAGAATAAACATGCAAATTAGAAGCAGTGGTGTACATGAAATTTCAGAACATGTTTATTTTTCTGAAGCTTTGTTATCTGTAGTATATCACTTCCACTAAAATTTCTGCAGTTCCCAATTTTTTTGCCTAGCCCTTGTACGTAAGGCCCCTTTGTTCCTTCTGTCCGGAGGTTCTTCACCTGTGGGTGGTGATGATGTGATGTTCTTTGCTTCATGTAGAATGGTTTGGGTTGAAAGGGACCTTTAAAAGGTCATCTAGTCCAACACCCTGCAAGGAGCAGTAACACAGAATCATAGACTAGTTTGGATTGGAAGGGACCTTTAAAGGTCTTCTAGTCCAACACTCAATCTTTGATTAGATCAGGTTTTCTTGCACTCCAGCACTAGCACAGCTGGTAACAGTAATACCTGGGAAAGGATAGTGCTGTTTGCCCTAATCTCTCCTCGTGAGCTGTCACCCATCCTCACAGTACTTGCTGAGGAAAAAGCAAATATTTCTCATTTCATTTCTCTATTTCATATCCATGTTGCCAGCCAGCCATGTGCATACAAGTACAGTTTTCCAGATGCATTTTTTTCTGGTTTTTCTTTTTAAAGTTTGCATTACATTAAGCATTTTTTAAAAAATTTAAACAAAATGCAGACTTACAGAAAATTTGATGCATAAAAAAATAGTAAGTTGTTAGGTCCTATTGAAATGAAAGGCATAGAAAATAAAATAAAATAATAAAATTATTGCTGAAAGGGGAAACTTGGCCAGGTGGTAGTATTAACACTGACAATTCATATGATTTAGTTTACTTACTGATATGTCTGTCCCAGCATTCAAATAAAATGTAATGTACTCCTTGGAAGTGGTATATCTCTGGCGTTTAGTAGGAGATAAAAGTGCAATCTTGTTTTCAATGACATTTCACACACTGCAATTTCAAAACCATGAAAAAATAATTAAAAGCAATTAATTTTAAATGTTCTGGAAATAGATGATTTGTCATAAATGAGGTAGCTTTGTCTGCTAAAGGTTCAGTCTCCTTATTCTCCTAAGTTCATAGAAATCCTAAAATGTACCATTTTGGGCCACCATGATCTTTTCTCCACATTAAAATGTGCTCTTCCCCAGTGTGAACTTTATGCCAAAATGTAACAATCCTGCAGGGTTTTTGCCTGCTTGTGCTAGAAATCTTTCCTAATACTGCTGCTACAGAGTGTGATGACCATTACAGCCCTACAGATTTTGTTTGGCTGTCTGATGCAGGTGTACTTTGCTCTGGTACTTAACAGGTTAGACATTTTTATGCTTGTTGACTTTAGGGGATTTTGGGTATTCTTGGAGTTCAAGGCAAGAAGCAATATCTGGAGCTTAAACCTTAGATTGACTGAAGTAGAGGCCTAGGTATTTCAAATGCTATTACATGTGCTTGTGGACCTTCTTCCCCATGTCTCATGTTTCAGTAAATGGCTTTGGCCTGAAGAAGGACAACGGCAATCAGATTTCCCACACTAGATACATTGCACACGACCAGTGAGGTTTTTTTTGGGAAAGTAAGGGTAACCCATTTACATTTACATAGTCTGATCATTCTTCTAGGCATATGGCTGCACGTATTGTCTCCAACATTCACCTGTCTCTGAGATACAATTTTACATCAATATCTGTCATGTTAGGCACATTATCTTGTGTGAATGGTGGGCTTTTTTGATCTTGTTTATGAATTGATAAAATAAACAGCCGATAACTGTTTTGTCAAATACTGCCTTGCAAGGCTCAGTTTATTCTCCTATAGATACTACATGTTCAAAGTCCTTTTTAATGGAATCTGTGAACCATTGTGTAATTTGTTGCACCAATTAACACAAGCCAATACCTTTGCAAGTAATTAAATCAGTTTAAAAATGTTGCACAACTCACCCATCTGTTTGAAATGACAGCTAAATTGCAGTATAATACAATTTAAAAAGTATACTTCCATAACCTCTACTTCTGTGACAGCACCTGCACTGTGTGCATGTATATTCCCCTATTAAAAAATGTTTAATTACATGCTGTATATATTCTTTATTCTAGCCCATTAGTTTTATCCCCATGTGTAGAAATGCTGAATCCAAGAAACAAGGCAGTAAATAATACTGCCTTTTAATGACCAATTAAAGCAGCCTATCATCAAGCTTGGCATCAGCTGTGTTACTAATCCAAAGTACAGCTATGCTTAGAATAAAAGGGTACTTGGGAAGCACAGTCAGCCTCATCCTTACAGGATCCCACTCTCCAGGGGCAGCAGTTCTTCATTTCATAACCCATCCTGCCAAAGTGATGGTAAACTAACACAAAGCCTGACTGCACCTTGTGAAGTTTTGTCCCGAATGATCCGGACCTTTTTATGGCCTTTGAGAGGGGAGATGGTGTTCTATATAAAACTCATTACCTGCACACATGCAGACAGCTGTAGAGGAGTACCCCTGTGCAGGTGCTGGGGCTGGAGCAGCACATGGAGCTGTGGTGGAGAGGAGAGGCCGTGAGCGAGCTGCCAGGGCAGGAGGGCGCGGGTGCCGCGGGGATGGACACAGGGACACGGCAGGAGCCGAGGCCTCCCCGCTGGGGCTGTCAGGGGATCAGCGCCCAGAGATGCCTTTGTTGGGAACGCTCTTCGGAGGCACCGGCTCCAGCTGTTGTGTGTTCCCCGGGCCCAGCTGTGCAGGTGTGGCATTGGGAGTGTGACTGCCAGAGCCTCGGGAATGGGCGCACTGGGGAATTTCCTTACATCTACCATGTCCATAGCTACTGTAGCCTTGGAGACTTGGTGTCTATTCCAGATGCTGGCAGAAGTTCATTCTCTGCTTTAAATGTGATAATAAGATAATGATGATGTAAGATAAGCTGTCCTGTCTGGTGAAACAAATCCAATAATGCAGTTTTTGATGCCTTAAAGACAGAGAAAAGTACTGCTGTGCTCAGCCTTCATGCAAATACTCTTGTAACAGACTCAATACCAGATGTCTGACTATTAGGAAAGACATGAGGAGAGTGGAGGCAACGCAGAGAGCAAAGCAGATAAAAAGGTTAAAACATTGAAACTGTGGAATAAATATACTTGATTTATTATTTTAAGTGGGAGTTAAAGTGAAATATGAAAAAATGCTGTTTTGAATTCTGATGAACTATCCAAGGTTGTGAGGAAAAGTAAAAAGGATAAGGAATAAAAGCCAAAACAACCTTAGACTTATGATAGTGATCTCTGCAGGCAGAAGCAAGATGAAAGATGATAGATATTTTTTTTTTTCCCATATACCTGAACTAGGCAATATCAAAGAAAAGATTTTTGAAGGAAAAACTTCAAGTGCTACTTGCCCCTGAAACTTGTTGAAATTGGTTTGCCAGGTATTAGACAGTGTTGGACTGTAAACCTGTCAGGTAAGTGCCCCCTCTTAATAAAAACACTGTTCTTATTTTTGTGGCTGGTTTGAATAGATACTTTTAGATGGGAGAATGCTGAGCTATGCAAAAGCACATAAGGAAAATGGAAAGAATGATGGTAATAACAGGGGAAAATACCAGATTGAATCAGATAAAAGTACAGAAGAACAGAGCAAGGCTTAAGTGACTTCTGTAAATCAAGGAAAAAGCTTGTAATGATGCTGTAGGGTGTTCTCTGCTTCTCCCTTGCTTTTATTGCTATCCTGAGGTACCTAGAGATCCCATTACTTTTTGAAGAAAGATGTCATGTTAGAAAATAGGCCAGAGAAAGGAACTCATAAAGAAAAAAGGGATGCTTGATAGATGCAGATACCTGCAGGTAGGTGTTAGCCAGCACACCTCAAGTTTGGGGTATTTGCTTCACCCAAGTAAAAGTTGTCTGCATTACAAAGCTACTGCACTTAATTCTTTCCAGCTTGTTATGTAATGCTGCCTTTGCAGAATAAGTGCTCAAGGGTAAATCTTGCGTGACAAATAAATGCCTCCTGCTCTTGGTTCTTTCAGGTGAGGCAGAGATCTAATATGCAGACCTAGCAGAAAACTGGATTTTTTTCCTGTGTTAGGCAAGTCACCAGAGGAGATACTTGACACAACTTAATTGCAGGTGCAGTTGAATAAATAAGGTACATTCTTCTTTTTTTCCCACCCAGATGACTCCTCTTCTTCCATGTCATAAATTTGTATTTTTAACAAGAGAAGAGGAAGCACATGCTGTTGAGGACAATGTTCCATGTCATACAGATCTCCTTTTTTTGGTGCATTGCTGCTGTAATAGGCCAGTGTCAGCACTTTTAAGAAGGTTTTCTACATACTATTTTTACTTAGGGCAGTGCAAATTTCTCTGGAAAATCTATGAGAATCAATTAAGTAAATGAGAAAATAGAATGCTTGTAATTAAGATAATCAAGCTACATGAAATCTACCCTACTAGTGCTAATATCTGTATATCTCTAAGCTGTCTATTAATTAAACACCATGTAAGTGTTGCAATTAGAGTCAGGCTGCTTTGGTGGAAACGAGAGATGAAAACAATTGGAGGGGTTTTGCTGTGTGTGAAACTCTTGGTTGGTTTAAAGCATCTCATTATGGTTTGTAAGGTTGCTGTGTTGCTGCAGACACTCCTGGGATGCCTGAGAACTCTGTAGTGAGCTTCAACTGCTTCTGGAACAGGTCACCCAAGAGAAATACACTTTGGTTTGCAAAAGCTGCCTTTCTGCTCAGGGGTGGGTATTTTCCCCTCCATTTCATGAACATGTTTTTTGGATATTGAGCTCTAAAGCCAGCAGAAAAGAGGTTAGATACTTTTTCTATGTAGGAAACTGCAAAAGAGAGAATGAGGAGAGGCAAATTTTTCTGATCTTCTTACAAGAAAAGGGTCTTCTTCCTACTTTTGTGTTTTGTTCTTTTTTTTTTTTTTTTCTGTTATTTTGATATGAGGACCCTAAAGTTGCCCAGACCTCCCTGAGAGACAAAATACGATCTTAAGATATTTGTGTTGGGAGACAAAGGCTGCATGAGATTTACTGGGTAATCTGAGTGTACTCAGACTGATTGTTCATTTATTTTCTGGGGCTTTGTGGTGTGGGAGGGAGGCAAAAAGCTCTGTGTGTCTGTGAGGGACTGGAGAGGACCCCTTCCCTCTGTGTGGGTGACCCAGGTGGTCACACAGCAACTTCATTGTGGTTTTATGAGATGTGGGGTTTGGGACACTTCTTTTCTGCTGTGTGTAGCTTTTGATGGCTGCAAGCCCACGTAGGACACCATGCAAGTAGCAGAAGAGCCATGCTGAGGGTGTCAGAAAGCTTTGCCACCTTACAACAGCCAAGCCTGGGTCTCACTGGCTGGGGATGCCAAAGCAGCTAAATAGAGCAGAGCAGAGGATGAACCCATCTGCTACTTTGCCAGATATTGCCATGGCTGCATTATGATAACTTCTTTGAAGTTCAGAAGCTTCAGATAAAGTAGTACACCTGATCCGTGTGGATGTCAGCTTAATGAAGTTTTTGCACAAATAAGGAATAAACGTAGTATTTTGTTTTGTTTTATTTTTTTCAATTATTTTTAAAAGTCTGCTTTTATAGCACAACATTCTTCGTCATGACAAATGAGCTAATTCACTGACACTGTGTTTCTAGGTAATACAATTTCTATTTCGAGAAAGAAATGAAGAAGAAAACTTACAGGACACCTTCCATTTTTCACTTGATTTTTTTTTTTATTATTATTTGACATTGATACAAAAAAATAGTATCTTGATTAGCAGCTTTGCTGGCAATCCCACAAAACTGTAAATAATACATTAATCTAAAAGAATGCACTCCTACAGACACTATAGATAAAACAATATATACAATTTAGACAAATAAATACATAAGTACAGCCAGTCATATATAATGATACACCTAAATTTCGGTTACTGTTGACAAGCTTTTCTAGTTAATTACACTCTTCATTTACAAATTGCCATTGCCATCTACATTATAAAGACAAAAAAACCTCAAAGAATCAAAATTGATACTTAACATTATTATTAGGAAATGTGGAAAATGAACCTTGAGGCTTCTGTTTAAATATTCTCACGGTTTTAGCAAAATAAAAAAGAAAAAAATGCTTCTGTGAAAAAATTCCTCCTAAAGAGAGGCACTTCCCCCTCAGCTGCTTCGCTCAATGTGCTTTTTTCTATGCATTTTGGAATCAAAATGTGATTACAGTCACACTTTTGAAGTGACTAGAAGCTGGCATGTTTAACCGAGTTGTCATTTGTCACATGCCCAATGAAACAAAGTGACCTTTAAATAATGGAAATATTTTTTTGATTAAAGGAAGTCTGTTGAAAACACATGTTTCTTAACAGTATCCCACATGGCACAAATACTACTGAGTGGAAGGGAAAACTGTTCCTATGAGTAGATGTATTGCTACCTTTCCATATCCAGGTTCTAGCAGTGAAATTTATGAGCAAAATGAAAACAGTAAATCTCAGTGTAACAAGCTAATGAAATCTAATACCAGAAAATTAAAAGAAGTAGAAAATTAGGATTTTGTTGTGTTGTTTTAAAATCACTTGAAAGCAAAAGAAAAAGTATCTTGTACATTCAAGAGTTAGGGCACACATGCTTAAGGCTCTTGAAACACTGGACATACATAATGCCTCACTCAGCTCCATGCATAACAGAATGCTACATAGCAAGCAGACTGACACATATATACAGCTGAATACAGAAGAAAATGCCTTAGAAGTATGTACATCAGTTTCAAGATGAACATTTACATTTCTGTTGAAGGTCTATCTATTTATAAATGGCAGGAAATACACTTTTTCAGATACTATTTTCAAGGTGTACCTTGCAATTATTAATGCAGTCTACTTGTACTAGGAGAAATTCAAGGCTACCATGCTACTTGAGCCCTGAGGTATCTGGATTGGGAGCCCTGCTGTCCTCCTGGTTACTAACCAAAGGCCACAGAAGCATCAGCAGAAATAAGGCAACCAAATCCACTTGTTTGTGATTCAGAACCCCAAAATTACTGCACAGTGCAGAGGGATAGCAGAAGTGATTGTAGCCTGCAGGTTCAAATTATTAGGCAGTATGTTCTGGGCAGGATGGCATCTGTGCTATCTGGTTTACCCAAGGGCTGAGGATGAATTCCACCCTCGTTTCCATTCATAAACGAGAATATTATGGGACTTGTGTAAGGAACTTCACCCAATCAGCATGTTTTATATTCACTTATGCAATTAGTTGTACCTTGGAAGTTCTGGATTTGATAGGACATAGCAGCTTTAATAAGGATTAGATCTACTAGGGGAAGGATAACTCTTAATTATGCTGCAAGAGATTTAGTGTTTTTATAAAAATGACTGGGGTTTGGGTTATTTTTATTTATGAAAGGTACACAAGCTCCTGTTAACAGTAACTCCTAGGCTATCTGTTGTGCAGTTTTATCTTTAGATCTGGCATAGATTTGCTTGGGGTGGCTCCTGCTAGTAACTTAAAAGCCAGGTACACTTTAACTTATTTACAAGTAGTTTCTTTTGAAATGATAGTGCTGCATCTGTGAACAAGACTAACAACTTGGCATGGAACTGCAAACCTTTGAGAGAACCATCTTCATTCTTCTGTTAACTGTTGTAGAGTGCTGTGTACATCTATGGCAAAATCAGGTCAAAATTTCCCTTTAAATTCTTCAGTTAATTTCTGACAGCTTAATAGACATTCTGAATAACATACAGACTTAATAGTTTTCATATGTTACACATAATGCCAGCTGCAATGCATGAGACTTTGTGTGTGCTGAGAATGCCGTGAGGAATCTACAGCTGATAAAATATTTGGTGAATTTTGGTTTTTTTGTAACTTGTGTGTGAATTCTTCATTCAAAGTCACTTGCTGAGCAATATCACACTTCACCTCCTTGTTATAAGGTGGTATTGAATAGAGATGGCCTGAATTTATCAAAGAGTTTTCATGACTTTTCATAAACATTCATATTCAAAATACATATAAGGATGTTATGGAACTAGAATAAATCTTGTGTACTTGATTTCTGTTGCATGTCCAGGGGATCTTCTGAGTGGGACCTCAGTGCGTATGGACTGTGATGAGTAAACAGAGAGCTTTAAAAGGTTTTTAACAAGGATAGAATTTGGGTGGTTTTAGTAGGTTTTTCTTTAAAAGCCCTCTATTTTTCTGTGAAATTTATGCGTAACTGTTATGTACTCTGTTGTCAAATCAACAGAAAATTTATTGCCTTCTTTTATTGGACTGAATTCCTCTTTTCTGCACCATTAAAAAATCTGTTAGAGTCTTGTTCCTATACGTACTGCAGGAAAAAGTAAAGCTTCCCCTTAAAAAGCTGCTTTTGTATTTCTTATTTTTAGATAAATAGTGCACTGACTGATGTTGAAGAAATATGCTGCTTATTGAAAAATTTAGCATTCAATATAATTATATATTGCTATTCAAGATGTTTAATGGAGAATCCATTGATACTGAGAGACATTGCCTTGCTTTGAAATTAAAAGTTAAGATATTCATGCTTTTCTCATATATTTTTAAGATAGTTTTTCATACATCTCCCCTGTCTTATTTCACCTACAGATTCTACTTAATTTTTAAATTGTGTTACATATTTTATGGGCTGTTTTAGGAAGTGTAAAGAAATGGGTCATTCTGAAATAATTTAAAGAAATACCATTTGGTGGATGAAAATATATTTCAGTGTGTGGGTTTGTTTCTAAGGCCAGTGAAACTCTGATGTTCTTACCTGTCTAAATTCTGCTGTTACACCATTAGTAAGCTATTTGGGAATTGCACACGTACTATAAAATACACACTTCAAAGTAAGTATATAAGTTCAGTGCAAATGTATGCTGCTTAATTTATTAACAAGGCTCTAAATAGAGATGGTTGTAGGGTGTCAAAAGAAGAATAAAAGTATGTTTGTAATTCTTCATTTCTTAGAGCCTGAGTCTTACCTTAGAGGCTGGGGTGTGAATTGTTAAGCAGCTCATAAGGATTTGTTACTGTCTTTTTACACACAGATGCAAGAATGGATATGTGCATTAGATGATAATATACAAAATCTGAGACTTGACTCTAGATTCTTTCAGTTGGCATAATGTCCTTATGAAAAAGAGCCTGAAGTTTGTAAACCAGTAGTCAAAGCGAGAATGAAAAATCAGTCATTAAAAATCCTCTTACAGTTAATATCCCACAGTTTTACCTGTAAATCAGCAGATCACTTTGTCAAAAAATAACCAAACTCAACCAAAATTTAAAAAAAGGTATTTACATCTGTAAAAATCTTAACATCTAAGATGTTTCTTGCTGGACATGTCATTCCAAATTCTGTGCATTTCTTCTGGTGTTATCTGGTGCACTGTGATCACCCTGCGGTACCTGCACAAGCTGTAGGCCATTTTCCAGTGATTGAAGCCACTGTTTTGGAAGGGGTGAATGCCCAGCTTCCGGAGGCAGAGTCCAACATACACATCTTCAAGATGAAGAAGTCTGGTGTGAAGGGAGGTTTTGTAAATCAGTTCTGCTACATCAGCTGAAAAAATGTAGCCAGTGCCTGAACAGAAGGGTGGGTAATTGCTGTCGGGATACAAATCTCTGGGCATGTACCACTTACTGCGAACATCTCTTATTGGTCCTCCATTTATAACATAACCTGTGAAGTACCTTCTCCTTGGCTTGGTGTTAGGTTTGAGCAGCTTATAAATAAGATTGTCCATATTTACAAAAATATCACTGTCTGTCTTCATAACATACTTTGCTTTTGAACAAAATGTTGCTACCCACCTCATCCCCATCAACGTTTTCAGAGTGAGGTTATGGTAAGAGTCAATAAAGTCTTCCACAATAATGTCATGAAAAATTTGGCTTTCTTGCTCTACCATTTGATTTAACACAGGATCTGCATTTTTTCCAAGAAGAAATAGCGTGGCGATTTTAATTCCTTTAAAGTTGTTTTCATCTCCCCACGTTTCTCGAATGGCTTGCCTTGCATCAAACTCTTTGTGAGTTGTACTGATAAGAATGACCAAGAACGGGGCGCTCTTCTCACATTTGTTGGGTTCATTGATAAGGAAGTCAAAGGAATGTGGATTTATAGGTCGAGTTCTTATGTTGCCAAAAGAAACATTTTTTCTGGCTATGGATATGCTACTGACCTGTCTGTGGCCCGTGTAGGAAGAAGTAGGACGGGTTATACTTAAGTACCAAAGAGCGCTTGCCCAACAAACTACTGTCAAAATGTATAAACATGAGACCTTTGAAGCCATTGTTCCTCTAGCTCTTCTATTCCATGTGATGAGCCAATAGCCTTTGTACCGTGAGTGCACCTGTGTCCTGGAGAGGCAGCATATTATTAATGAGACTTGAAAGTTCGATATAGAAAAGTAACTCTGTAATCATTCATGGATCTCAAATAGGAGCTATTAACCCTGATAATACTCAGCTTTTCTTCTTTTACTAGCAGCGGCTTCCATTTCTTGTAATTTTCTGTTATTTCTGAAAAATATGAAGAAAAATTTTCCGTTGCGAGACCATAAAAGCCTAGGGCATGAAAAATGAGCTTATATATGGCTGGCCATTAATAAGCTAAGTGTCTTAATGCATTTCTCAGATATTCCTTTTTTTGTCAGGAGGTACCAAAATGCAAGATAATGTACTGGAATAGAGCAGTGTACCTGAAGTAACACCTTTATGATTGGTAATTTCTCACAGATGGTTTTATATAAAAGAAGATAAGCATGCGTAGCATGTTAACCATTTATATAATTTTAAAGTTATATGAAAACAATTTTATGGTTTCTAAATTTTTCTTGCTTCTTAGCATTTCTTCTGGCCAATCTTTCAAAATGTGCTGGGGAGCATTTTAAAATTATCTGAAGAATGAAAAGTAGTGTACTTTGTTCTAGGATCAACAGCATCTGTGGCAGCTATGCACACAAATACTTACAAATCTAATTTGGTCTAAATGTTAATGTGTGTCCTGTGAACAAGAACATGCTTTGATGGAAATCAGACAGAATGGAACTGATTGGGAAGGGTAGGGACAGAAGAGAAAAATGTGTATGCTGTCTTACCCATGTAAAGATCAGCGCTCGAGTAGACTCCATAAAAGTCTAAAAATAAATTAACACAGTTCAGTTATTGTTGTTGGCTTCCTTCTCCTCTCCCCCCAGACCAGTCTTTCCACTAACAAACATCATGTGTGGGCCATGTAAGATAAATCATGATGGCAGCCTGGTAATGGTGTTACTCCACTGGCTAGTGTGCAGAGAGTTGTCTGCTTGGACAGGGTTTTGGCACTGGCAGCTCCATCCTGGGCTGTTCCAGTCTTGCCTCCAGCATCAGGTAGTTTTGAGACTTTCCTGGATCAAGGGAATGTGCCAGCCCTGAACCTTCCATTGCTCTTGGCAATTTTGCTGGGAACCAGTTCTGTTTATCATCATTTTGTGGAAATGAGACAAGCTGCCTCCAGCCTGCCAGCTCAGTGCTGGCTCCTCCAAGGCACATCAGTAGCTGGACAGTGCCTGTAGGCTTCACCTTCCTGAGTTTTACTATTGTGTTATTTCAGAGCTAAAGGATAGTAGAAGCATGCAATAGAGGAGTTTTTGCAAGAGTCTGAAATATTTAACATTTACTTTGGATAGAACAAAATATATATTCAGATAAAGGATAGAAGCCTTGTCTTAGAAACGTCCTCTCTGATTTCACACCACTGACACACTGCAGTCAGACCACCCTCTGTTAGGTACCCTGTGTCAGTATTTCACACTGAGGTTTAAGAACAACAGAGAAACAACCTGAACATTTGTTAAATCTATACAGACTGTGTTCTCCTTTTAAATTCTTACAGCTAGCACTGTCCTGCTAGTCTTCATTACATGCACTTCTAATTATTTAATGACTGGAACTCACATGCTGCTCTTTCCTTTCACAAAATAGGGTAATGTGAATTTTTTTGCCTGTTTCAGAGCTTCATCACATTCAATTGGTTTTGTCCTATAACTGGCGCAATTTAATTAGAGATGGGCTGTGATCTCATCTCCTTCATTACTTGTCACAGGATTCAGGGTTTGCAATCCTTTCCCACCAAGCACTACCAGCAAATGTCTGGGAGAAGTACATTTAAGTGAGACCTTTAATTGCTCCACAGGGCGTCAGAAAACAACGATCTTGGCAGAGCAGACATGTATACATTCTTGTAAATAAATATGGTTGTAATAAATACATACACAGATGCTACTGTAATGTCTGGAGAGGGGATGTATCCTGCTTTAACAACGTGCTGTGATACAGTTCTGAGAAAGGCAAAACCCAGCCCTGGTCTGCTAGGTTGATTTTGTTTCTGGCTTCACTGTGAAGCTCTGCTAATGTTCCCGCTGGAAAAGCCAGTGAGGAAAATCACCAAGTGCAAAAAGCCATAATATAATGAAGACACAAGAGTGTTAAGTCTACAAAACTGTGTTAATAAAGAAAGAAATACAGCAATTATGGATTGGAGCTGTAGAGTGAGAGATACGTAAGTCAGTGTGTTTAATGGACTCCAGCATTAAGGTCTCACAAAAAGTGTAATATTCTGCATATGATGTATTATTTTAGGAAACTATATATTGCATTATCTAAAAGTGTATGATGTTCTACATTTTTTCTTTTGTAAGGGTAGGTGCATTAGTTACCATGAGCACTGTGCAGATACCTGAGGGAAAGGAAAATTGTAACCAATGCCTCTTACAAACTGCAAAATTACATAAAATAGCTTTTCAGTCCAGCGATGTCATGGCTGTGATATCCAATCTTGTGTGCTCTGAAAGGATTAGAAGCAACAAAAGCCTTGCTCCATTTTGAAGAAAGATTCTGAGCTGTTGTAGGGAATTTTTTTCTCAGTTATGAAATCTATAGGTAGCTGTGTGGGATGAATACTTCTTATATTGGCACTTGGATTGCTGTCTCTTGAAACAAACTTATTTTACTCTGTTGCATATTTAGTTTACTAAATATGTTGCATATTTTGTTGCCTATTTTTGTTTACTTTGCCTTTTAAAAAGAAAAATAAGACTTGAGATGTTGTGCTTTGGTTTGAGTGTTTTTACACCAGCCCTGTAGAATTTTTGAGCAAAGTGCAGATGAAGTGGTTAAGAGTGAGCAGGCTGTAATTTTCCTGATTAGTGAAATTTTAAATTTCCTTAAAATTTTTTTTAAGTTTTTAGTTTTTTTTTTTTTTTTTTTGTTTAGGAAGATTGAGGGGAAAACCAAAATGAGAGCTCCCTCCTGTTCCAGCTCTTGTTAGGTGAAGATGTAAAAATTAAAGTTTATATTCCTTCTTTACTTGAGCTTTGTGTTATACATGGGGAAGAGATTTGAAAGAAAAGAACATAAGCAAAATTGGCAAATAGTGTAAATGCAATACCAAATTAGCTGAGAAATGTTGGTCTGTAATTTAGGTGAGATTATTTCTGCCTCCAGGACTGATCTTGCTTCCTCTTTGTAGTATCACATAGGGGTTGGATAAACAGCTATGTTATGTGGTTTTTTGGCCACAGGGCAAATGCTCCTATAAATTATTTCTGGTAACAATGGTCCTGCCCAGTAGTTTCAATAATGTGTAGCTTGCACGAGCAAGAAAATACATAGCTTGATTTGGCACGGAAATATGAACTAAGGAGTGAAATACTTTGTGATGTTTTAGCAGTCTAGAATTTCAGAGGTTGCCAAATTCTATTATTAGAAATTATGCTAATTAATCAAGATCCTAAACAAGCCCCTAACTCAGGCTTAGCTGCAACACAGGAATAATTCTAGGAATTTTGTAAAATTATTCACAGTATCAAAGTCTGTGACAGCAAACATTTTTGTTGTCATGTGTTGTGACCTGAAACAAATTTACAGCTTTGTGGGACTTGTATATCAAGGATGTGAATTATAAGGAATGAAATCAGAGTATAAAATTAATGTACTCAAATTATAGTGAATTAAAAATTTTGTGTTAATTACTCATTTGGAAAAGAGGAGGAATAAAGTATGTGAACTAAGATCACGATGATCAGAATTATGACTGAAAGCACTTCAATGCCCACATTACTGTATTTCCTTCAGCAGTTTGCCCAGAAGTTGTCCAGAATATTTTTAACCTCATCAATACTAAATAATTCAAAAGTTGCCTTCAATATTTAAGTGTGTAGCAAATTCATTTAGATTTGTATTTTAGTCCTGATGATGGATTCAGTATATCATCACTATAAGGATGACTTAGTTTTTTTTTAGTTGTGCCATGATCTTCTTTAATTTGGTGTTGAAATTTGGAGACCTTCTAACCAGGAGGATATGGGGTGTCCCAGGGAGAGTGGAAAGCTTTTATCAGCTTTGGATTTTGTCTGTTGGAATAGACTATACCACGCTTAGGGACAATTACATAGGTAAAGGAAGGTGTCGCCTCCTTTCCTTTCTTCTTCGAAGTGAAAGAAAGCTTTCTAGCAGGGCAGTAGCAATGTTTGAGCACTTGGATCCTTGTTTTTAAAATTAATTCAATCTGCCCCTTTTTCTAACCTGGTAGTCATACTATATAAAAGGCTCAAGCATTTAGGATAGATGATGGCAAAAAGCAAATGTTTAGCATTGTGTTTCCATACTGTGACACAGAGTTGTGCATTTAACTGCACTGTTCACAGCTCATGCTGTGCAAGCCAGAGAAGCCACCCAGTCGGAGCACAGAAAGCTGTACTGTGTAACTTCTCTAAGTAATTGTCTTGATGAGGACTGTATTTGCAGCAAACCTTTTATGAGCTGACTGCACATCAAGAATAATCCTCCAGATAATGAGCACATTTGAGAATCTGATTAACTGTTCATGGGCAGTTTTCAGGCAGACACCAAATGGGTTCAGCAAACGTTGCTCATCAATGGCAATATTTTGCCAATATTTTGGAATGCTGCTGTCTCTGCTGAGAGGCTGTTGATCTTTCTTTCAAGAAAGCCTGTCCTATGTGAGTGCAGTTGCATTAATGTATGATGCCCATGATGGAAGCTACAGCTCTTGAAGTCTGGCTGGTTGTCATTGCTGTAATCCATGCTGTGTCACTACTGCTGAGGGAGGTGCTGAGTGCAGGACTCAGGATGCTGAGTCCTGGGGATGACCCTAGGTGAGAAGCCAAGGGAGATCACAGCTGTTTATCCTGACACCCAGGAGTCTGTTAGGCAGAGCACAACTGAGTCAAATTAACACTGTGCATCTCTGCCAAAATGTACCTCTTACTTTCCCTGGAAAAAAGAGGGTATGCAGCTGCTAAATTATTTAGTAAATGTAGCAAACTCTTCTCATTTTCCCTGAAGAGACTTTTTTTTAAGTTTTCTGTGATCATGACTTTCGTCTGTATATAGATCAAGATGCTGAAATGCCTTCACCATTTATGAAATCCTTAAATTACCTAAGGAAAAGTCTGTGATTATTACCAAATCTTGTTGAGAAGATAATGATACTGAACATTAAGAACACATCTACATGGAAATATGGGAATCTGTTATGTTCTAGGCTGTATGTTTCCATAGTAATTTCTGGAGGAAATCTTGCAGCAGAAGATTGCAACCTCCTTTCTGGGAACTTCATTTAAAGTTTCTTAAATATTCTAAATGCTTATTCCGCCTGGGTGTAATGGATCTGAAACCAAATCAGTGCTACAAAGAAAGACCTCTATAACATTGTGGAAAGGGGCTGTAACAGATGCAGAAGCCACAGTCTTGGGCTGAAGGGAGGAATGTACAAGCATTCATTTCAGGTCCATGTTTTTAGAAAAATAAATTCTTCTCTTTAGGAGGTTCATAGCTGTCATATGTTAAAAGAGGCTGGCTTCCCTTCTCTTCCTCAAAGGCAATGAGGACAAATATTTTCTGAATCATTCCTTGTTCACAAATATATTGATGATAGGCTTTACCCTAGGCCGCACTTGAATGTGAAAGCAAGTATTTGCACAAGTGCAAATTTCTGCACTGTCTTCACAATGGATTTCTAAAGTTTTAGCAAATCAGCTGTGCTTGGTCAGATAATAATCTAGAATGGTTATAAGCTAGATTTTACTCAACTCAAAATAGTACTAGAACTCAAGACATGCCAGTCAGGTGTGTCTGTCGTGCTGTAATGCTGATTGCAAGTGATTTACCTGGAGCCAGGGCATGGGAGTTTTGCTGCTGTCTTTAGAAGGCGTTTTAAGCATGTGCCATTTGCACTAACTAAAAGGGAGAGAAAAGAAATTAGAAACAGAAAATGAAAGAGCAGAATATTTTAAAGCAGAAATCTCATTATTCTCTTTATCTTTTCTATCACCCATGAGATGTCAAGGGCCAGATCTGTGCATTTTTCCCCATGAATGCTTTTCAGAAACAAATTTAAAAAACACTTTGTGGCTTCATGTTGTGATAGGTGATTTGTGATTGCATCAATAGTGTCCTGTTACATCAATAATGTGTAAATTGCATCTCAGTATGGTTATAAACTGAGGCAAATAACATATTTCACTTTGGCTTACCATAGCCACAACTGTTGTTTTTTTTTTAGCTATTGTGCTGTGTTCTAGTGTGAAATCTCCCAGCAAGGTTCCTTAGCTTATGTCACCACCGAATTGTTTACATTTAGTGAAAGTTTAGGACAAGAAAAAAAGAAAACAAGCTTTCAGTTTTTAAAAAAAATTCAAGGGTGAAAACCTTTAGAACTGCTTTAATATAGAGTTTTTATTTCTCAAGAAACAATTGTACATAATTTAACAGAGTCCGTATCTTAAGTTACCTTTAAGTAATAGCGTTTGGTGTTTATGTCTTAACCTTCTTAAATGTCACGATGATGTTTCCTTTGCATTCACAGTGATACCTGTGAAACTGTGGTCTGACTTATGACACCAAGAATAGATGACAGTGGCCTTGATTAGATGAATGCCTACCCTAGTGGCACTGCTTTTCTCAATTAATCTTTGTCAAAAAGGAGTAACAATTATGTGAAGACCAGAACACCTAAAATCAATGTCTGTGGTGATGGTAACTCATCAAACTGGATAATGAACCTACTTGCCGTAATTCACATGCTCTTGGGGGCATTGAAAGAAAAATACAAACAATTAAAGCTTTTGGATTTACTGGGAAAAGTCCTAAAATAGTTTTGAGCCTGCCCATTAAGGTATCAGTCATGATGCTTGAGGAACTTGGCTTTTACCTTTATCAAAACTGGAAACTGCTATATGTAAATACAGTGTTGTAAACTCTTATTGACAGTCAATAACTGTAAGGATTCCACAATATCTCAGGCATATCTGTACAATACCTATATTTATTGTAATTTTTATGTATCTTTACATGTGACTGGAGAGATATTTCTTTTTAAGGTTGAAAAGTAGCTAAAATTCATGTTATTTTCCCATTTCTTCCACAGCAGTGAGGCTAGAGAATTTTGTAATTAGTGAATTTAGCTGATCATAAAATAGCATGGATTCAACTTTTCTGTTTAAGGAAAGTGTTAGGTATTATCAGCTTTCCAGTGAAATTGTTGGATACTGTGACACCGTGTCTGTGTGGGCTTTTTTCTTTCTTTTCCCTGGAAATATTCTTTATTTTGAGGAGGTCCCAGAGCCTTGACCTGTCCGCACACCAGCAGATTGAAATATAGTTTTTGTCATGTTTACATTACAGTAATTAATGTGAAGCTATGTCGGGAAGCATTTGTCCCCATGAGCTGTTTATAAGTCAAGCTTCAGGTTTCTAATTCCCATTGCAAAGCTGTGATAAATTTAACACAGGCTGTTGCTTTTAAAATTACATGCCTCTCACAGAACTGTAACTTCAAAACCCCACAACCAAACAAATGATTTTTATCTTCAACAAAAAAATTACCTATTCCCACATACGTGAAAAAGATTTCCTAGGCATTGCTGGTGGTCTGGCAGAGACTCCCGTTTGGAGCTGTAACAGGCATGCAGGGCTGTGTGTCCTGGGGGCTCCAGCTGCCACATTGAGCACCTGCAGCTCTGCCTGGCCTTCCCAAGGCAGCCACCCTGCAAAGGAGGGATAGGCCTGCTGGCAAGGTGGGACTCACTTGCTCTTTGACTGAAAAGAAGTGGAATTATCGCCTTGGATGTTTGCCTTAAATACCTGGTGCTTTTCTGCCAAAGTGTTGGTGTGGCCAGCAGCCTGTGTAGGTGCTCACAGGCCCTCTGACCACAGGGTCAGCACTTCTGGCTCTTAGCTGTATATAATTGCCTTAGACCAAAGAAACAGGTTTCTTCTCACTTTGTCATAACTAAATGATAGATGAGGTTTTTATCAAACCTAGATCAAAACCTACTTTTGTTGGGGATTGAACAAGAAAAATTTCTGCTGCAGAAGAGAGGGCATTCTTTTTGCAAAGCTGTTAACATTTGAGAGCAAGGTAGCATCAGACACTTTCAGCCAGCACATATGGAGCATTTCACAGACATGACCCCAGACTATTTGTCAGCATTTAGCTTTCTGAAGCTTGCAGTTGAAGAGATGGTTGAGCAATGTTACACTCACATTCACTCAACACGAGAGGCCATGTCTCTTGTGGCATGATTTTAAAATGGGCTCATAATGACGGGAGTTTTTTGGATGAATCAAATAAAGAAGTGCATGCTGTTGTTATTTGGTAAATATGTATTCTGGTGCATCCATGGGAGTAAAACTGTCCTCATTCTTCTAAGATATTTCAAAAGGGCAGCAAATTGTGTCCTCAGCTGAGACACGAGTTTGAAAAACACTGTTTGGAATCATAAATAGGTTGCTGCCTGCTTAGTTAAAGTGAAAACCCACTCTGGGTTATCAGCTATGCCTGCCTAGTCCACCCTCTTGCTCGAAAAACTCTTTATTTTTCCACTTATCTCCTTTACAAAAATTGTGAAAACTGTGTATTAATATCAGTGGAAGAAACTTGAGTGTCTCTGTAGAAAGCAAGCAGTTATCTTATCTGTTTGTGCTCAGATCAGAATTTTACCTGACTCCTGTGAGAATTATTAAAAGCAAAAATTTAGGAAGTTTTTTTGCAAAGTGTTATTGATGAGTATTTTGTAAGAATTTATTTGTTAATTAGTCTTACTTCCCAGCTGGGCAGAATGTGGCTGATAATCTTAGGTATCTGATAAAGCAGCAGGAAGAATTGCATTTTGGTAAACAGTAAATCTGAATTCCTGTTTTAACTTACTTTTATCACTTACGTCATTAGAGATGTCCTTCATATGTACTTTAAAAGCATTCACTAGGGAACATAAATTTCAAATCTTTGATATCTCTGTGAGCAGTCAGGTATACTAAATGATTTCTTACATCTTTTGTCTGTGGGCATTGTTAATTAGGGGTATTTGCAGTGACTGGTAACTAGGAAAATCGCTAAACAAACTTCCTCCTAATGTTTGTGCATATGTATTTGTCTGTCTGTCACTAAATGCAACAGGGGCCATTTCTGTGGGCTCATTATGCTGATAGCACATTTTGCTTTCTCTTTATCCTATTGTGACTAAGGAAGCGTAACCAGAACTTCCCAGAATAATTGGAAACCTCTCCAGTTGGCTTCTCCACCTGTAATTGCATTGTCTGTAGTGGGCTGATGTAGGTATAAATGTAGACTCATTTGTCCATACTGAAGGATTTCTCAAAACAAAGGAAAGGAACTGTTACATAAAAGATGACATCAAGTATATTCAGGATTGAAAAGCAGGAAAAAGTTTTGCTCCTCTATATTGACTCTTACTGAAACTCTGCTATGGAACAGGTAAAGTGTGTGATTACAGGACTGATCCTGTACAGGATCACCATTACAGGATTACAGGATGCCAGAGAGGAGGATTATGCAGCAATTTGAACAGTGTTGCTCAGTGTTTTCTGTTCCAACTCCTGGCCCTGCACAGGAAACACCCCAAGAGTCACACCATGTGCCTGACAGCATTGTCCAAATGTTTCTTGAATTTGGTCAGGCTTGGTGCTGTGAACACTTCCCTGGGTAGTCTTTTCCAGTGCTCAACCACCCTCTGGGTAAAAAACCTTTTCTTGATATCTCAACCTCCCCTGACTCAGCTTCCTTCTGTTCCCTTGGGTCCTGTCCCTGGTCCTGAGAGTGAAGAGGCTGATGTTTGCCCCTCCAGTTCCCCTTGTGAGGGTGCTGAAGACCACAGTGAGGTTCCTCTGCTTTGGTGTCTTGTGCCTTGATTCTGCCTTGATTCTGATGCAGCTCAACAAAATTCTCTTTTTATCACCCACTTTTCTTTGGGAGGTATTGGCTCCTGCTAGGATAGGAATGTAGTGCACTACTGATAGAAATCAACTTGTGAAGCAATAAACAGTAAATATGTTCCATCACTATGCCCAAGGAAATCATATCAAACCTTAGTTAGCCATGTGTTCGAGGACAAGCCTTAAGGAAAAAGAGGGTACATGAATACACAGTGTAAAAATATAGATTGGCTCTCTTTACTCCCCATCTGTGGACCTTCAAGAGCTCTATAAACACAAGCTCACTGAGCAGCATACCCCAAGGAGGCAAATAATACAGTAATAAAATATGCCAAGCAATTTAAGGGTCCAAATCTTGATACATACCTCAGGGTTGTAAGAACTAAATAGAGTAGTTTTAACAGAGAGACATTCTTCTGGGAGACTTTTTCTTACAGAAGAAGCACAAGATCAAAGTTCCCTTTTGTTCATTTTCCAGACTTTGGGGGTGCTTAGTCTTTGAGCAGAATCAGAAGAGATGGCTATATAAATAATGTGAACCTAGACCTCTGGAGGAAGGTGTTTGGCTCATAAAGTGGCTGGAAACAACAGGGATTCTCCTGAACTTGTTTTAACTCTTGTGTAGGGCTCCCTCAACATCCTAAACCCTTTTCTCACTTTTAGCAGTCTCCTTTCAGCATTATTTTAATCTGAAAGATCTCTCGAACAAAAGAGATTTTAAAGAAGCCTGCAATCTTTGGTTCCATTTATTTCGTGGCTACTCTGATATCAAAGGCAGCACGGAGCAAAAGTGAAAAGAAATTCACTAAGGCAGCTGTCGGGCCAACTACTGTGGGATCACACAGGCCACTGAAGGAAGCCTGCTTTGTGTGGGATGTGGGACTCCATTCCATGACACAGCCAGGGTCTGTCTCCACTGGCACTCTGTCCATCAAGGAAGGTGTGCTCAGATTCATTCTCCTCATGTGGAAAAGGCAGGGAACATGAAAATTGATGCAGACATCAGTAATACTTTGTCCTCCTGCTTGGGAGAAAAGGATTGACTTGCTGGCACTCTCAGGAAAGTGGGGTAAGAGCTTCTGGAGAGGCAGGTGGTGTCTGGCTAAACCCTCCTGGGTACACAGAGGAAGACAAGCAATCCTGCCTGGATTGCAGAGTGAAGCCTCCCCATAGGGAATGGTTCAAGGTGAGAGGAAGACAAATGATCTAAGTGTGCAAAATTTCTATTTATTTTTTAAAAGCTTTTCTTGCTAGCTGAAATGAAGAGTAATGCCACAAAACAAAGGAATGTAAATAATTTCTTGTTTTTCTCTTGTCTGTGTGGTGACAACGTAACCAAAAGCTACCCCAATATTTTTAATGAGAACTTCACTGCTTTGTTATTCTTTCTCACTCTTCCTTTGTGTTTTTCCTTGGAAAAAAAAACAATTTCCCTGTCTGTATGGCTCCGAGTGTGTGTATTTTGCAAAGATGCTGCCATCTGCCATTTACTTTCCTTTCTGAGCTGTGATCTTGAACATATATTTCAGGGAAAAGGAAGTCAAGTAGTTGAGTTTATTTTTTTGTGTGAACAACAATGCAAATAATTCCAGAGCCAGGCAGTAAGGCTGCCTGAAATGCCAACTGTAAATCACCTTTTCAGCGAGGCATTAATTCATTCTGCGAAAAATATGCTGGGTAAAAAACTCCATTTCAATTCTTCATCCTGTGCACTGGCTGGATCAATTAAACTCCCTAAAGCAAGTTTTTGAGATTAAGTCAAATAATTTTGTACTTTTTCTAATCCTTATTCCAGATTATTTTCCTCTCAGCCCCTTGCTACACATGCCTCTTGCAGCAGACAGGGGAGCAGTGTGGATGCTGCTGGACACATGGCAGGCCAAGGCTGCCTGTCCTTGGGTAGCCCCACGAGGACATAGCCTTCCCAGAACTCAGGAACCCCTCAGTGGGAGAGGGGGATTAATGGTCTCCTCCTTAACAGGGAGAGTGAGAGCTGGACAAAGGGGCTCATCTTGCTCCTTCTCAACTGCTTGTGCCTTGTCTTTGGAGATGAGTGCTTCAGGACCTGAGAAAAATACTACAAGAGATCAAGATGGAGAATGTTTCTTTGCAGCTGGGAAACTAGAGCCAGTGTGTCTGTAAGCCAGCACTGCCACAAAAGTATCCATGCATTCATTAATATTTAATGATGATTTTCAGTCTGATCAGTTCCCTGGTTAGATGTGCCTCTTGGTCACACAAAAGCCTGGATGAGCACAGCCATGGGGCATCATCAGCTTGAAACAAGAGGATGAGGCAGAATGGGCCAGACGTTTTCATGACCACACTCCTGCCTTAAATGAGTATTAGAGAGCTGTGGGCACCCCTTATTCCTTTCGGAGCTATAGCAATAGCCCCAAGATTTCCTTATACAAGAGTAAGACCAAGCACATGGCTCCTTTGCTCCTCTTGCATCAGTTGCAAACAAGTGAAAAACCAAAAAGCTTTTGCTTGCTTATTAAATATTTAGGTTTAAATTTCAGTGATTACTGGGAAGTTTTGGAAAACAATTCAAGGACTTGTTGAGAATTAAGAAAAATACTCTCTTTAAATTTTTTTTTTTGTTTTCACAATACTTAAATGATTCTTTGTATCCTTTAACTCTCCTGAGATCACTCTGAAGTTAAACTGGAAACCTAATTGGATTTTAACAGGAAATCTGATCATGCATCTAGCAGCTTTGAGGGGCACGAATAGAATAGCATTTGAGAATGTGCTGCTATTTTGAAGATTGATGTGATTTTCTGATTTTGACAGAAAATGAAAACATAATGAGAGGCTGTCAAAAGCCTCTGAATCAGCCAGATTCTTCTTAGAAGCCAAAGACAGCTTGGCTTAGGTAGGCTATTCTCCCACACATGCCTTTGCCAAAACAGTGTGTGCGCCGAGGTTTTTTTGCTGTTGTTTTTTTCCTCCAGATGGTGTAACGAGGGATAGACTGCTGGTTTCTTGCCAAGGGTTGTACAATATTGTGGCAAAATGCAATTCCAAGCTGCAGTTTTGAAGGTAGCATATCAATCACTTACTCATCAGGTCCCTATACTTCTTGTATGTGGGGTCAAACCTTTGTCGTTGGGCCAAGCCTATTAACAAGTTTAGTCCAAATGTTTTGAGAGCGACAAAATTTGGTATGTTTTCTCTCCAAATGTTGATTAAAGTGTCCACTGCTAGGAAGGTAAGAGCCAATATGCAGCTACTCCTGTTTTAAAATCTGTATCTCAAACCTAAATTGCTAAATACCTCAGGTCAGTTAAAAATAATAATGCTTTGGGTTTTCCTGTGATATTTCTCTATATACATCTAAAGTAAAAGCAATAAGCTACTTGGTGTCACAAATTATTTACCTTTATGGTTGTGGTTTCAAACAAATTAAATTTTTGAAGTTTTAAAGAATTTCTTGCACTTCAATGGAGTTATAATAACAAATAGAGCTAAAGATGAGGATTTTTTACTAAAGGGTGTGCAGTTTTTCACCAGATTGATACGTACATCTTCTTCCTGTTGACATGCATTTTCAAAATAAACCCGATGTTAATTGCACCTTCACTGGGTAACACAGAATGATCCACCTTCTGACAGTCAGGTCTCTGAGGGGGATTAAACACACCTAGGAACAAAGTTACCCCCTGAGAGTAGTGCATACACACTATTTAGTCACTGTACTTGAGAAAACTTCCAATCTTGATAGGGTTAGTGACCAAAAGAGTTGAGGAAGTCAATGTGCCTTGTCATCTTCCGGGTGTAACTTTATTTTACATAAATGTTCTTGTTCCAGGTATTCACTCGGCCTTGTAGCAATCCAAGATACCCAAAGCGATGCTGACTTAAAATATGTGCACTGCCATTTATGATAATAAAAGCAATTTTAATGTGCCAATATGCTGCCATTTTAGTAAACTACTACAAGTAGTCTCCCTTGTAGCAGGAGAGGGCGGAGTTGGTATTGAATAACAATTTTTTAAAGACTTCAGAATGACAGCGTGTATGAAAAACACATGTAGGAAGATTGCTTTGCTACGAGTTATAAAATACAGGAAAAAGTTCTCCAAAAACCAGTATCAGTTTTTAAAAGTGACTTGACAAGCTAAATACAAGTAAGCTTGCTCTCCAATTTAGGCTGTTTGGAAGAAGCATGGATGAGATTTTTAGTATCTTAGAGATACGATGACAAAATCTACAATCACTCTTTAGGTGCCCAGTACAGTGTATTTGGACCACCAAAAGTATTTTCTTCCTCAAGCAATAACAGATTATTATCCTGGCTGGCAGGAAATAACCTGTAAACTATATCTATATCTAGCACATATGGAAGAAAAGCCATCAGATAGTATCATACATGAAAAATTGGTTGCCCTGCTCTAGTAACAAAAAGTTTAGGCATAACATCTTTTAATTTGAGAAATGATGAAACCAGCAGTGGCAAGAATAACATTGCTAGTTTCCAAAAGTAGATGTATTAGATTGAGAGGTAGGTCATTTGTCAGCCATCCCTGTAGATAAAATGAAATGGAAGACAAAAACATTTGCTCAGTATCACAAAGCCAGAGACTGCAGCACAGTATTCCATGTCAGTATATAAGATTATGTATTCTAAGACCTCTACCTCCTTTTCTGTATACCTCTAGAGACACTGAAGAAGGTCTCAAATTTTATCATGCTCCAGTATCTCAGGTTCTGGAGGCAGACAGACATTGCAGGGAGCTGTCTTTATACAGCTGACATCTGTATCCTTGAATGCCATTCGTAAATCAGACTCCTATCAAATAACAGTGCCCCTAGGCACCTGCAGCTTAAAAACTGCCCTTCACAGGGACTGAGCCATCTTCTGCGGGATGGATTAAGCATTTTAAAGTGCTCATAAGAACCCAATCTGAAAAACAGGTACAAACCAATATAATCACCTCTGTTGGTGGATCTCCTTTAAGTTTTTAAAAACCTGCTGTGTGAAGTTACTTTTGCAGTATTTTTTAGAAATTGTTTTTCTGTAACTTTAAGTGATAGATGCAGAAAATAAATGTAGTGGGCCATTTCAGTTCTGCCTTTCTTCTTTGGCATTTGATCTTGAGTGCCCACAGAGCCCATTAAACTCATTTTGCTATAGCTTTACTATTGACATTTGAGATTAAATGCCAGGGTATGAAAGATTTTTTTTTAAGGACTATGATTTTTTGTTTCAATACAGCATTGTCAGGACCACAGGACTGTAACAGCCTGCTGTGGTGTGTTATTTCAATCATTTCTTCTTGCCTAGAGAAAATATTTCTGATTAGTATAGTTACTGTCCCTTTGTTAAAAGGTTGATACAAAATTCAGCAGTGTTACTGCAATTGAACTTAACAGGAGCTGTGAATACTAGGCCCTGGCTTTTTCCCATTGGCAGTGCTCAGTGTTTATCTCCTCTTGTCTGATAAGCTACAAACCAGGATAACTCCCTTACCAGAGCAGTGGTGAATCTTGGTGCTACAATGCTACAGTAAAAGATTCTTCAGTCCCAAAACAACACTTTACACATGGTATTCTCACCCACCCAGTTGTCATGCAGTCTGAAAGAGATGGAGGCTGGATGCCTGGGGTGCTTTAGAGGCTGGTCCAAGAGTGCCCACCTGGACTGCTCTCTCCACAGCTGGCAGTGGGGGCGGGTTCAAAAGGTGATCCAGAGCCAGTGCCTCATGGTTTTACGTCTTTTGTTGGTTCTGGGGCAGCATCGCAGCACATCTGTGTTAAGGCCTGGGAATCTAGTTCTGTGTCTTTCTACAAAATATCCAGGAGAGTCCATGGAAATGGACTTCTGTAAGTGTAGGACACACATGTGTAAGTTAAACACATTTTTCAGTGTTTTTCCATGCTCTGAAATGATCCGAAACTTTCAAGGGCAACGTGCGGTAGAAGAGGTCTCATAAGGAGTTTACGTAATTGTGATTGTATGCAGCCTAGTAATACACTTCCTGCTCTCCTGCTTGATGGAAGCTTTTCCTTGATGTCCATTGGATATTAAGCAGTTTAATGACTTGATGAGTAAGAACATGGTGATTGCGGAAGTAATCTTAGCCAGCTAAAAGTGAGCATGCATCTCTTTTTGCTGCTCTGCTTTCTGTTTAAATGGTGCATTTAATTATAGGCGTCCTGTTTGGGAAGAATTGTTTGGTTTGCAGCAGATACCTGACAATGTCATCTGGAGTTTTCTGTTACAGCAAAGACTTTGCCTGAGCAATGTTATATTTTGTGTCCCATCCACTGCATCAAGGAGCAAACCCAGCCCAGGTTCAGCATCTATTGCTGAAGTCACCTAGCAGCTTGGAGTACAGTTCTTTCTTGGTGGCTTAAGAGAGGGGTTTTGGCCAAGACTGTGGTTGTCTTTCTTCTTACTTTTGTGAGGTTATTGCAGTCTGCCCGGGCCTCTCAGTGTTAATAGCATTTACACAAACTGTGTTGTCAGCTGTCGCTTGAGGAGAGATTCTTCCTTTTTGCTGTTCATTCATTCTCTCTGCTCCAAGATTATGTGCACATACAGATACTTCCAATTACAGTTTTGACTTCTGAATTTATAAATGAATGTCAAGCTTCTTGTGCTTTTGCTGTTGTCATCTCTCTTTCATCTCTAGTGGGATGGGTCTTGTGACATCTGCAAGCTTTCTGTTGCTTAGTCTCCTTCTTGAAGTACACCCCAGATGGTATTGAATACTTCTGAAATGGCTCCACAATGTGTTTCTAGTATGTTTTTAGGCCTCTGGTTTGGCTGGCTTCTTTTTTTTTTTTTTTTTAAGTATTTTGAATAGAGCCTAGATTTTTTTGATAGATACAGTTGAAAGAAATAGAGTTGTTTACTGTGAACCCTGTCTTGCCCCATGGCAGCCTAATTAATTACTGATCAGCAGCTACAGCTGTGGACTCCAAACATGAGAAATCCAGAATGTGTTCTGAGGGAAAGCTAATTTACCAAGGATCATTTCCAAATCCTGCTGATGCCTGGTTTTCTGTCTGGTGTCTGTAACTGGCCTGGGCAATGCATGGCTGTTTGTATCTCACACCATGCACTGCTTTATTTCTCTGGTAAAGGTTTAACTGATTAATTATCCAAAGCCAGGAGACTAGATTTAGCAGTGGCAGCTCTTGGATTTTGAGATGCAGCACATTGACTTTATAAATGTAGCATCTGGCTTTTCCTATTTTAGCATGTGGTAACGTTTAAAGAGCTGGTCAGGCTTCTGCAATTTTAAATACCAGATGGGAATTTTATATTCCCTGTATACTTTATTATGTCTAGTAAATACTGAAAGAAGTGGTGGCTGTCTCAAAAAGAAGACCTGTGCTTTTCAACTCCCAAATGACTGAACATTTATTTCTGTTGCTACTTTCAGAATTCTCATTATCACCTCTGTCCCTTAACCACCTAAGCCTTGTCTATGTCCAGCATGTCTGCTTATTGCTTCTAAAACACCTTTTTTAGGGGCAGGATGCTGCCTTCTTTTGTTGTCACAGGAGCTAAACTTAAGAGAAAATAGTAGATAGGAACTGGGCTGTGCCCAGATCAAGTTTCTAAGACTCTCAAGCATTTTAATATAAACACAATTATTTTCAAATTAAATAAAGCTTTTAGAGTCCTTACTCTGCATTAGAAAAACGACAAGATAAAAACCAAGCAGACTACCTTCATACAAACCATCACCAAGGCAAAAAAATTTCTTAAATGCCAGTGGACTTTTGATGTTCTCACATACAAGTCAACTGTTCTGTGTTCTTTGTTATGCTTTACAAGCAGCACAGAAATAAACTTTACATGGTCACGATAAAGTGAGTCTCAGCTTCTCCTGAGAGACTCTAAGCTGCAGCAGGCACTGCATCTGCAGCTCCTGTGTGTCAACTGCTAGATCGAATCTGCAGTGGAAAGAAAAATAATCTCTTTTTGATGAAATGGTTCTTTATGATGGGTGGTGTCAGTAGTGGAGATACTGAGACATATGTAAAAATAAACATGTACAGTCCAATAGAACAGCTCATTAGATAGTTGCAATAGTTGTTGATCAGTGCAACTGTAATATTTTCTTTGATTTTTTAGCTAAAGATCTACCTCTTCCTTAATGAGGATATTGCTTAGAGGGAAAATTAATGATCAGAATTTTGATATAAATAGATCCCCCAATATTATATTAATTTAGATTTGAATGTGTAGATGTGGAAAATGTTGGTTTAATTTTTAAAAATAATCATTTTAAAGGCTTTGAAATAAATATATATATTTTTCTTACTGTATTTAGAAATGTAAACACCACATAACTGGAGAAAAAGTGCCTGTTCACTTGAAATTTACAGCTCTCTATTACATGCTCAGAAATAAGACCTTCATCTGACCTTCAGACATTTAAATGTTTGGTTTTGTCTTCTGATGTATAGGAATTCCTTTGAAAATATGAGATCACAAAAAGTGCATAATTAGCACCAAATTCCCTATATAGAGAACAGTAATCTAGAATTGTCAGACTATACTGCCTGTTCCTCATGATAAATCTGCTGCACAGCCATTAAGTTATTATAGCATTATATAGTTAAGCAATTAAAATAAAAATTAAACATGTGTTATCCAAGATTTTCACATTGTGGTTTTGATGAACAACATGAAAACAGGAATAGTGAAAGAAAGAATTTATATTCCTTACATTTTGCTGACCCTCATCCTTATTTTTAGCTTTTCTGCTAAATATCAAAAAATCTGGCGTAGCAGAGAATGATAGGAAGCACATCTGACAAAACTCTCTCTTAAATCTTGTTGAATAAAACATTTGGTGGAAATGGTTTTTGGCATCATCAGGTTAGCATCAGAAGTGTAATGGCTTTAAAGCAAGTCTAAACACCGCTTGACAAATGACAGTTCCAGATTTTAACATTAAGATTACAGATGCTGTTGATGATACCAAAAGAAACGTGCCCAGCAGTTCTCCAGTGCACTTGCTCATAAGAATACTATTTGTCTGTCAGATGATCACTCACATTGGTGATCTAACAATGATGATGCTGACAATTTCTACAATATGAAAAGTAGAAGCCTAGATCATTTTGTCAGTCCAACAGCCAAGGTTCTTGCCTTTTTCTTCTTTACAAAAAGTTTCCCTTTCAGATTTCTCTAGCATAGTTGGAGGGACCAGTTTGTCTGAGTTCTGAATTAACAAATTATTTCAATTTACTCAAAAAGTAAATCAGAAAAAAAAAAAAAGCCTATAAGAACTGTTCTATTTTGCTTACTTGTTTTCAATAATAACCATGCTAAATACTATATAGATTTTGAAAGCTACAATCCTGGACAGAATTCTCAAACTACGCTAGGTTGGACCTAGATGATCTTTAAGGTGTCTTCTAACTCAAAAAACCTCTTATGTTTCTATGCTGCAGATGAATGTAAGAGAGTAAATTCCAGACAATTATTTGGACTTAGCTGCACATGTTTCCCACACAGGGGTTTTGCACATGGTTTGAAAAACCATAGACATGGTATGTGCTGAAGTTGACTTCTCCTATGAAATAGTCAGTGTGTTTGCATGAGTTTTCTTGCATTCTCCAGCCCCCATCAGAAGTGCCTGTTCATTATGGGTATTCAGTGGGTAATTATGAATGCAGAATTCTTTATTAATGTTTTTATGTAATATATTTAGTCATCTTGAATTACTATTAGTGTTTTTCCAAATTGAATTGAGGCTTTTTTATTGCTATATCCAGACATTTAAAAAGAAAGACTCCTAATATGTCTCCTTGGCACTGGTAAGCTCAGGAAGCACTCAAAGAGAATCAGAGTCACTGGAATGAGAATGAAGGTCTTGTCGTCACTTATTTTACATTTCTTTTGTAAAAGTTATCTTTCTGGGAATGATTTGCCCTCCACTTTTCAAAAAGGAATGTCAATAAAACTTGGAAATTTGAATGTAGATTTCAAAGATTCATATTTAAAAATGTAAAATCAAGCTAATTGGGCAATTCTGACCAAAATTGTCTTTTGTTTGGTTTCTTGCTAACAGAGCTTGGAAATAAAATGAATAGAACATTGCTAAAGTTGATAATTACAGTTTTAGATTCAGAATTATTTTAAAACATCAAAAGAAAATACCTCATTTTGCTCTTAAATGCTCTGATATCAGGCAATTATTTAAAAGTAGGGGTATTTCTTATTCAGAGACAGTTATGGTCTCATTATCCTTATTGGACACAACTCCCACTGGAATCGTCCTGAACTTTGTTTCTGTGACTAGTATGGGTTTGAATGAGACACTGACATTTTCAGGAGGCTCATTGTTACACTTCTTCTGCTTTGCTGTACCTTCTGTTCCACTCCTTTATTGTGGCAGACCTATTGTCCAGTTTACTTTTGTTCCAGAAATCTATTGATTCTTTTTTTTTTTAAGAGAAAAAAAAATAGGGGAAAAAAATCTCTGTATCAAAGGAAATGAATATTTGTGTCTCAGGGAATACTTCACTTTAAAAGTTCCTTGAAAAACTTCAATAAAACAAAACCTGAGATATACTCTTGGTGGACTGTGGTGTATAAATATCTGTATTTTGACCCAATCTGTTTCAAGCAAGTTCCTTATTAAGAACATAATGTATTTGACTTTTACACTGGTATAAAACAGCAATCAAATTAACTAGATGCTGAGTGTATTTAAACTGTAATTTCTCCTTCCAGTAGGTCATATGGTGAAATATTTTTTTCCAGAGGTCCCTCTCCCTGCCTTCTAACAATATTCTGGTTCTTGCTACTGTTGCAATTAGAAGGTTCTTACAGAAGAGAATGTGAGAATACAGCTTCATCTAACATCATCATTTCCATGTAAAAAGAGTTTGGAGAAGAAATTTCTCAGTACTCTTGGATATAAATCATGTATTCAACAGATACTTTAAAAATGATATATTGCAGTTTTCTGTGTAGGACACCCTCAGTGTTCCAAGGATAGTAACTGGTTATCTGTCAAGCTTATGCCATAGGACCTAATCATCTCCATTTTTGCTAATACTACTTTCTTCTCCAAAGGTGCTTTTTCTTTCAAATTTAATAAATTATTACCATAATTAATTTAAACATTCAGATTTGTTTGCAAGCTGTCCTTAGGCTGAAGTCTGTGGCTTCTTTTTCAGGCCTCGCTGGTGTTGCATACCTAAAATCATCTGTTCTTTTGTTTGCTATACAATATCATCTCACAAACAGTGCTACCTCTCTCTACAAACTTAGGCTTACTTAGAAAATACACTAATTAGTTGCCATTATCCTTCTACTTTGCATATTTTCCTCTCTACTTATAGTTCTGTGTAATTTGCTTTGCTAGGCTTTGGTTTTTTTCATTATGCTATGAGCTTTTAAGTTTGGGGATGTAACTTAATAGGTTCTGATTTAATAAGATGCCGGCAGGTAGTACAGGATATAAATAGTTGAAATAATTATTCATAAATGCTTTTAATGCAGATATATCTCCAGTACTTACTGTAGAGCATTTTATTTCAAATTTTCTTTTTTGATCTAAAAGTTCCCTTTGTATCAGACTCTTGCTCATCCAGCCCTGTGAAGTTAAGCACTGAAAGTTCTGCTGCTGCCAGGAGGTCAAGGGGAGAGGTCACCAGCTAAAAGTCTGACTGAGTGGTTTTAATTGCTATGTGCTACTAATTTGGTGAACTGCCACACTGGACAGGTGTAATAGGATGTTTATTCAATGTTCTCTAGCTTTCAGGTAGCCTTGTCATGTCTAAACAGTGCTGACATTTCTGTCATCAAGTTTTGGGTTAGAATCTCAAGCTAATCTGAAACAAACAATTTTGTAAACTTTATGATGATGATTAAAAAGAAAAGAAGTTCTATCCTCTCCAGAACATTGATGACAGACCAGATAACATTTTCCATCCTAGAAATGAGGTTAAGCGCTTTGAAAGCCGGGGCATATCAACAGAAGTGAAATTGAAGTTTTCAGAGCAGAGTATCCAGTCATCTCACATAGCAAGTGTATCACCCTGCACAGTGATTTTATAATGTGGATTGTTTTTAGAGTGCTATTGCAAACTTCATATCATCCTGAAGCATAAGCTACCATAAGCCTGCTATTGAAATGACCCTGTCAGGGACAGCTGAAAAGTGACAAATCTGCACACAGATTGTCAAATGAAGTAGTACAAATTCTATGAGTAGCTGTGCTATTTAAACCTTACAGTTTTGTGAAATACGTTTCTCTGATGATGCTCGTGTTGTTATTCTAATCATAGATTACATCCAATCACTTCAGGATTTTAAAGCTAGTTTGGGAAGACATCAAAAAAGTAATTTATCATGCATTTGTAGTCAGCTGCAGTGATTGAATGGACACACATTTTCTCCTCTTACAATTTTTTGGATAACTTTTAAAATTTGGATATGAATTTGGGAAGAGCAATGTCAAACCATTCTACACTCTTCTCACAATTGTGCTGCTGATGTTTGCTATCTTTGCAAAAGGCAGATAGATCAATATTTATTTTCCCAAAATTGGAGACCCACTTTAACAAACTACAACCTGTTTTTGCACCTCAAACCAATCAGATCTATGCTGGAGCAAAATTCAGTGAGCAGTCCTCACGAAATATCCCAGGCCACTAAGCCACTGGGTACTTGGCTTTTTTAAGCCTTCTGATAAAGAAATAGTGACATTTCAGCATACAACATTATTTAAATCCAGGCTTGAGATGTAACTTCTCATGTTTTTAAAGTTTTCATCTTTTTAAAATCTTTATCTTCCTCTTCATGCCCAGGTAATCTTGCAGAATGGAATGAAAGGCAGATATGGCTATATAGTTACTGGCCAGTAAAAAAGTGTCGTTGCTTTTCAGGATATAAAACTGTGCTGCAAAACTGGAGACTTGTGGAAGCTGTGGCTTGTGTTTAGTGTTTCTCAGACAGATCTGGACTTATGTTTCTACTTTGTGGCCAGCCACAACCCTGTGGCTCCAGCACAGATGATGGACAGGAAAGCTTAATGTTTTCTAGCAAAATACTGTTTTGCTTTAGCCAGCTGAGGTTGTGTCTGTGAGCTGACTTGTCCTTACTGTGACCTGCTTTATTCCTCTCAATTCTGTCTAAGGAAAATGGGTCTAAATTCTGCATTTATTATCTAAAGCACTTTGAATGTTTGTTTCACATTATCACTGGAGCCTTACTGGAGCTGTTTTTAATCCTTGCAAACATGGCTTAATAGAAAGCGTAGAGAAGAGAACAAAGTAATCCAATCTCCATGAGGATTTGCGTCAGTGATGTAGGATAGGCAAAGGACACATCCCCCAGATCTGTAGTTCCCCAGTTACAGGACTTGCCTTGTGCATGCTGGAGCAGCAGGAGCTGGCAAGTCTGCAGCTGCCCTCTACACCTCTGCTGTTGGCTTACAGAACAGAAGTTGTGTTTGCTTTGAGTCCCTACTAAAGTCTGATTCCCAAATGGATCTTCACCCTGCAGTGTCTGAGAGACATGGTGGGTAGAGTAGCGTAGCTACTTCCTTCTCCTCACTCTCAGGCTGTGCCTGTGTTGGAAAGCAGCAGTAAATAAATCTCTGTGGGGAAGGCAGAGAGATGTTCCCTTTAAGTGTCTTTCAGTTTTCCCATCACTGAAGCCTGACAGAACTTCATGATTTATAATTACTGTAATTTTCTGTTGCTGAGCTATAATGCAAAATGCTTTTGTGGATAGTTCTATACATTTACACTATTGTCTGACAGTTGGGGACTTTGTAAAGATGTAGCTTGTGAATTCTGGGTGATTTTATGAAGCCATTGTATCACGAATGCTTGGATATGCATGTGCCCATGATAACCTGTTAAGGCAGAGCAGGACTGAGGGCTAGGTAAGGAGGAGGTGAAGTGGCTGCTGAGCATGCTCTTCAGGACATGGATGTGAAAATTCAACCTCTAAAGATTGCCTGAAGGACTTGGAACAGTAATATCTGGTCACTGGAGTTGCAACAAGCCTAAATTGTACTCATTATTTAGTATTCTAACGTTTGCCTTGAAACACTGTTTTATTGGTTACTTATATAGCATGCCTTTATGTGTTCTCTCTATATAGAAAGTATTTCCAAGAAAGGCCATAAGATTTCCTTTTCCATGCCCTGATTTAAATAAAACAGGAGAACCTTAACGTGTTGTAGCCATCTTTTAACCTTGCAGCTCAGCACCATGGTAGTGTTAATATTTTTGTAAACTCGATAGTTTTGTTCAGTACCAAATTAAATTGCTAACGAATGAAAAACACTAAAACAGAACTCAGTTAACACACTGTGTTACTGCTGCTCCTTTAATGAAATTATCTTGTTGTTCTAATGTAGCAGGATCAGCTTTACCTTTCACTCCAAAATGTCATCACATTGTAAATAGCACATACAGCGTTCTGTATACATTCTGTAATTGCACTTAGGCTTGACTCTTTCTCGTGCTCCTTGTTTCACTGAAGTCAATGAGGTTATGTGGTTCAATGAGAGCAAAATGTACTCCTTTCATTTAGACTAAAATGGCAAATTACAGCTGTGAGTGCTTCTGGGAACATAGTGAAAGTCAATAAAATTTAAATATAATTTATGCGTTGATCTGAAATAGGAAACTTTGAGTGCTCAGGAATGTTACAGAAGATTGGACTGACTAGTGTTGAATTTTGGTCCTATTTCCTCATTGTATTTTCACCACCTCTGTACACCTCATTACAGAAATTGAGAGCTGCTATTGCTTTTTACAAAAGAGGAAAGCAGCTTTTGTCTTGTGACAAAAATGAAAGTGTTGGACTCACACTTTACCAGAAATAATTAAAAAAATAATTGAAGAGAATAAACTTATTTTTTGTAAGAAAGTTTCTTTTTGAACACAGATATGGGCTGAAATTAACAACATTTCATAATAAAATACAAGAATAGTGACTTACTTTATCTTCATCATCATCATCAATCATCTTTATTTTAAATCTGAATGAAGAGAGGTTGTGATTGGCACAAGTCAGTACATGATCATCTGCATCAGATGTGCAACCAAGACTTGGCTTTTTCCTATCTCAGCTTTTTCTGTTCGTACTGTGGTATTTTCTGCTGTGACACATTGAATAAAATGGAAGATTATATCCTCAGATTCTAACATCCAATCTAAGTGTGAAAAATCACCTACATGTAAGTTTTAGAGACCAGATTGTAGGATATCTACTAGCTTTTTTTATCTAAAAGTACAGAGCACTACCAGCATTTGTGATTTATCAGTGACTGCAAGGAAGAGGCTGGTATCTTAAACACACTACAACACTTGTTTGTCCCAGGCCAGAGCTGGTTCTGGGACCACTGCTGAATTTTCAGATTAGTGGGATAGATGCTGCATCCTCTGTGGGGACAGTGAAATCAATGTCCTGATGATAAAGTCAGGATGGCTTAGGCAGCCTCTGAGAAGCAGTGCTTAGTATGATGGGACAGGTAATGCTCTGGGGCATGTGTGACGGAAATGGTGCAACAAGGATTTTGTGTAGATCTCAGAAATCTGGGGAGTTTGGTTTAAGGTATAACTTACAGTAAACCAAACTGAGATATGAAGGTGAATCGGTGATGTGTCAAAAGTTACAGGGATTAATATAGATTCTCAATAGAAAGGCATGATTATCTCCTTTTCTTTGTGTGTTTAGCTTTATGTAGAAAAAAAATCTAGTTCTAAATATCAGTGTAATATTTCTTCAGTAGTGAACAGAAAAAACTGGACAGATAAACTGTACTGATTCACCTCTACATTAGTAACTACTATTTAATACCACAGCACAGGACATCCCAGTGAGTGGGTGGGTAGGTGTGTAGGATTGACCTGGTTTTGCATGTGCCCCTTTGGGTCCAATTGTTTTCTCCTGCACACTCAGAAGCTGTATGGAGCTTTCTGAATGCATGCTAAGGATCTATAGTTTTATATGGGCAAATTAGTTCCTTGTAAAAATTCATAGAGCAAATAAATGCCCCAAGCTATTGGCACTACTTTTCACCTCATAGAGACTAAATGTAGGCTGGTTAAATGGATGAAAGGAAAATGTAGCTTTTTCTTGTAGCTTGGCCACAAGAAAAGTAAATTCTCTAATTGATTGGATCAAGAGGACCTCAGGGACCCCTGCTTGGATGAAAATGGAATGTCATTTACAGTAGAGACAGGAAATCTGATCTAACACAGCTAAAACAAATCAGGAACCTCAAGAGATTCAAGTTAAAACTAAAGTTAGAGGTAAATGTGAATAGCTTAAGCTGCAGAGGGCCAAACTTTGTATGCTCTGAGGCCATATTCATTGCCAAGCTGAGAGACAGGCCAAACCACTGTAGTTATACTTTTCATGAAGAGCAACTTTCTTAGGAAACTTCTGTGACACCAGAATCTCTTATTGGCTTTTTTATTGGATCCCTCCACCTAGCTGCCCAATCTGGCAGGCAGATAGGTAAAGTCAGGGTCCTGAACTGATTTGTTGGCAATTGTTACTTGAAATGAATATGAATTGGTGAGGACAGGTGAAACAACAATAAAACAGCAATGGAAATTGAAGAAATCATGAAGAAATTTTTCAGAAAAAGAATTGAAAGAATTCAGAAATTGAATTCAAAGAATTGTATTCTTTCAGCTGTATTTTGCAGAGGAAACAGAAGAATGTATTCTTTATGCACTAAGAGCAACCTGGAGTACTGTTGATAATAGATGTAAAAATCTAAAATCAGTTACTTTTCCCATAATACCAAGTTTAAAGCCTTTTATGTCTCTCCTTCCCATACTAATGTTTTTATCTTTTCCCACAAGTGTTTAAGTTCAAGCCCCCAGTAGGATTCTCCTGGCAGGCAGAAATTGATGCAGCTGCCTCTTGCAGACGCTTGTAGACATCATGTATTGGTCACGGGGCTGTGGCAGGTGAGCAGGATGGTTCTGTAGGATGAGTTACAGTCTCCACTGCTGACCTCTGTAGTGGGAGGACTACAGCCACTTGGAACAAATGAGTGCAAACAGCTTCCATGTGTTCAAGAGGTGGGGCAGAGAAAGCCCAGAGGGCCCAGCCGGTGCTGGTGTGGCTGCAGGGAAGGCTCAGCAGCCTCGGTTCTGTCTAAGAGGTGAGTGCTTCTCACAGCAGTCGATTAGGAATGCAAGGGAGGGAAGAAGAACCAGCTACACTGACCCAGCTTGTGGGTTGCACAACTATAAAGGAGTAAAGAACTAGCTCATTCATATTGATTGTCTGCACATGTTTGTGTGGAACAATTTAAATTATTAAACCTACGGGTAGTTACTCATATAACATACTTGTAGGTCTGTGTAGCAATAGAGACAGCTCTCTTTATATAAATACTGATGGTTTGCTATGGCTGAATGATGTGACCCTTTATTTTGAACTTTGAAATGGATTTTGTTTTTTTTTCCTAGCTAGGATATTCATGAGCCCACAGGAAATGCTTGGTTTTCAGAAAGTCTGGCATTTTTACAACAATTTTCTCTGAATTAATTGGCAGACACTGATCTTGACCTCATTTTCCAGACCTTGGAAAAAATGAAACTGAAGCACTTGACAGCTACATAAAAGTGACAACTTTGCACAATAATTTATTAGTTAATTTTTCCTACTTGGAGATGACTGTCCTTGTACGTGAGGGTTATTAATATTTTTCTTTTATCTGCATTTTCCACTTAGCTATTCTAAACATGCTGTTAGTGTTCTATGCATTGCTCTAGACACAAAAAGCTTATTTTGTTTTTGTGAAGCTGTTAATTATTTTTCTACACAAGTTTTTAGTGGGCCTGCAGGAAAGAATGGTTCTGGTTTTGATTTATTTTGAAGTAAGATTCCTGAGGGCTGGATTCAATAATACAATCCATTTGTCTTAAGCACTGCAAAGGCTCATGGCAAAGCTCTAAAAATCAATTTTTTGAGAGACAGAGAGAAGACATATAGCTGTACAGCAGTTTTAGCAGTCCAGAACTGTGAGGCATTTTCTTTTTTTTAACCAGTCTTTAAATGCTTATAGATTTGTTTGTTTAAATAGGATTATAATCAAACATTTAAGTCTCAGAATATAGACCCTGTAGGCAGAAAAAAGTGGACATCGTTTATAAAAGCAAATAAGATATATTAATGAATTTAAAATGAAATCCCATTAAATCACATTGATTAGAGTGTAAGATCTCTCCTACAGAACTGGACATAAAACCAGAACTGGAATGTGGTGTTAACTAGAAATTATTTAATGCTGTGGTTCCATTCCGACTAAATACAAAATATGAGTGGCCTGGCTGTCAAAAAGTGAACTTGGAAGCAAATTCTGGGATAGTTTGAAAGGCTGGTGGCACAGCACACAGGCAGAGATGGGAAGGAGATATTTTAGTCTGGATGCTGTTGCCTTGAATTTAGGTGTGTCCCCAGTGCAGAGCTGCTCTCAGTAAAAGCTCAGCGGATGGCTGGGACAGAGCAGCCTCTGCATCCTCCCCAGTGTCTCTGGCAGTGGGGCCCTGGCTGCCCCTCTGCTGGGAGCTGTGCCTCTCTGGGAGGAGGGAGCTGCTGGCCCCTTCTTGAGGGCCTTGTCACCAGCACAGTGTGAGCCCCATCTCACAGGGTTAAATCAAATGATAAATATTTGTAAAGTAAGTTACTTTGTGAAATGGTTTCCAAATTTGTGATGCAAGTTTGGGAATGAAAATGAGGTTCAGGGTCCTTGGAGTTATTCAGCCCTTTCTGTAGGAGAGAAGTTACGGTGTGAGACAGGTTGATTGTAGATTTGAGTAAGGCCTGACTGTAATAATCCTGAAAAGGGAATGCTGAAAGTGTTACGGATAATGTTATGCAAAAGAGAATGAAGGAACTGAAGTATGATTCTGACTTGCAATACAGCAGGGGATATACCAAAAGATCCAACAGATTCTGTTTTGCTTTGCTGCTGTGGGACAAGCACTGGATGTGCAATATGTGTGTTGGTGATATTTTACATAAATCCTTAAAATGTTAATATTGGAGTGGATTTGTTTGAACAGAATAGAGATATGTTCAGTTCATTGAAAGTCTTCACAATATTCATTTATAACAAAGCTGAAAAATAATTTAAGTAGACTTTTTATTAAACATGAGAGACCTAATCCGTGCTTCAAAAATGTATTTGCATGGTTTGAGGGAACTTCTGGGACTGAAAGATGGTAAAAAAGAGGCTTAAAAGCAAAGAATTATACGGTAGTGAGACTTTAAAAAGACACTGAATTTAATCCTATAAACCCTGTAGGAGTTAAAAGACTGGACTTCAGCTGATAAAGATTTTGTTGCCCCTTTAGAGTAATTCTTGTGTATTTATGGAGGATATCTGAAGGTTTATATTTTGAAATCGCATTCCTATGTTAAAAAAATAATCTCTGAATGGAAGTCTGTGATCAGGGATTTACCTAAATACAGGTTATATGGCACTGCTGTCTTCCCCTTCTTGCAGAGCTGCCCAGGGCTGAGGGCAGGGGCTGGACAGCGCCAGTGCTGAAGAGCAGGTGAGAAGATAGACCTTAGCGCTATTTTAGGGCAGGGAAAAATCAGATTCATCTGAAGTCATGATGTACCATTCTCAACCCATGAATTTACTGCAAGAAAGCATCGTTCCCTTCCCTCCCCCCCCCCACTCCTGAGGCATGGCACAGTGAATCTGTGGCAGGATAGGAGAGCTGGAGCGAGCGCCTGGGCTGTGCCGCCCTGCGCGGGGGGTTCTGCTCGGCAGGGCGAGCCCCACGCGTGTAACAGCAATCCCAGCTTGGGCTCGGGGCGTGTGCACTGCCTAATGCCTCCTCAAGCTGCCTACGGCCACTTCCAGCTAGTGGCAAAGTCAGTATTGCTGTGGCCTGCTTTTTGAAATGGATCTCCGTGGCTTTTTATTTATTTTGTGACCCTCGTGACTGGTAGAGATGATGCAACTCAAATGAACTTTTATAATCAAAAGTAAACCAATTCAGGTACTGACATGCTGCAGGGACTTCGTAACTAAGGATAGGCACTTTTGTTTCCATATCGCATTTTTTGAAGAGAGATGGATGCCACGTAAAAGTTGATATTTAGCAATATATTATTTGCTAAATTATTAATGGGTTTATTCCCTGTTATATTGTTAATTTTGAGGTGCTAACTGCTAGCAAATTCTCCCTTTTTAGTAGTGGTAACTACTTTTAAAGTTATAAAGATTTGAGTCATAGCAATACATGGAATTACATATAAATGCTAAAACCTGACATTTTAGTTTGCCTAAAAATTATTAAAGTGAAATTCCTGGATACGTATCATCCAGTTGTTCTGTAACTCATGGACTGAATAATTTATCTGATTAATGTAGTCTTTTTTTTCTGTTTGTGCAATATCAATATTTAAGTAATGCTTTCTTAAGTGTTCATCTGTATTTGCCAAAACATATTTTGAGTTTTTTATCTCAAAAAACTGCACTTTTAAAACAATTGTGCAGTGCAACTACTTAATTGTGTCTCTCTGGATAAGCAAAAGAATAGCGCTTTATTTTAATCAACGGATAAATTTGTGTTGTCTGTGTGTCTGAATTTACCATTTCTATGAATTCACATTCACTTTTGAAATTTTTCTTCTGTTTGTGCCAACAAGTACCTGAATATTCTAAAAAGAAAATGCTAAGTGGATTGGAGAAAATCAAAAGGGTGATTTAGACTCTGAAATAAAGAACAGGTACTTTTTTCGATAAATTACAGGGGAAAAAAGTGGGATAATAAACATAATATCGGAGGCTAAACATTTACTTAGTCATCTCCTAATTAGTATTAAAAGGGAAGAAATTCTGGAAATAATTCAGAAAATGTGAGTTGAAGAAAGAATAAATTACTGTAACCCTTAGAAACTGAACAGAGTACTGAATGCATTTTTGGCATCGATTATAAATTTTCTGTTGACTACAGGGGTGATTCTACTGCTCTTAGTCCTTTGATTGTTGATTTTTCTTCTTTTTGGTGAAGGATTTTCATATATTCTTTTCTAACTATCTAATTTATCAGTTAGGTCTCTGAAAGATCCCTTATAAACTTGAACAACTTTACTTGAATGGTGCCAGTAATTTAGCAGTTGCTGAAATAAAATGAGTTTGGGAGTTTCGTTTGTCTTTATTTGGAAATCTTCGACTAAATTACAGATGAAAATAAAAAAAAAGACTATTATAACCTATGCTATAGAAATATATTTTATTTCATATATATGTTATTTCAAATATATATAGAAATATCTGTTATTTCAGATAAAAAGGTGGGTTTTTTTGCAGAAGACCATCATATCAGCATTGCATTGATGCTTGATAACGGATTGAAATGGGTTTGGATTTGCTGGGACAATTTGGAACTGTGCTGGGTTGTGGGTGCATCTGTAGGTGTCTTTGCTTTTGGGATTCTACCCTGTGTTTTTTAAACCAATCAGTTTTAGAAATTTCTGATTCTTGCGTAAGAATTTCATTAAATATATATTTACTATGCAAAAATTTAAGGAAGTTAACTTTTTTTTTCATTATCCACTCATGTAGATTTGCTTATCCATATTATACCTGTCTCACTTGGAGCCATGGGACACAGTGATCACTGATGTCCTACTTTTTCTGTGAACATCATCTAAAGGGACACAGCAAGGAGAAGGACACTTCACAGACAAAACACCCTTCAAGTCTTCAGGTCCCACTTCAAATGGGAAAATCGAAAGTATCAGGTGAGTCTGAATGAATGGCTGTTATACTATCAGATATATATATCACAGGAAGCCAAGTACAAATGCAACTGTTTCCTGGGCAATGAGGCATGAGATTAAAGGCTGATGTCCAGATGTAAGAATCCACTTAGCAAGTGACTTATGTCTGTGGTACAAAATCAAAATGCTCCTATTTCAGTTACATATTACATCACTGTGTGGGTTCCTCTCCTTGTAAGCTACAGAAGAATTTTTTATGAGTGTCTGGAATAACAGTATGTGGTGTCAGAAAGAAACGGCATGTGAGAAATAGTGTACTAGTGGTGCTTTCTTCCACTTCATGTTTTCCACACTGCACACTGTAAACCAGGGCCTTTAGTGGTGCAAGTTATTATGGACTGCAGTTTCATAGCTTCTGGTAAGTTTGGGGATAAGCCAACTCAGTAGTTACACTTTGGATAGGAGAAGCATGTTCTTGAGAGGATGCTTGCAGTATCAGACTGCTGCATTTCAATGGTAACCAGTTTTCCACAGTCTAATAGTGCTTTGGACACTCCTGTGATGTTTTTCCTAAACCTAAAGTAAATAGAAGGGAAATAGTAGTGTTCCTTTGTGATATGTTCCTTGAGGAGTGAACCTGTGAAACTTAGATTGCTTTATGAGAAGATGTGACCACGTTAAAGACTTGAGAGATTTTGGTGGGGGAAAGACTTGAAGGTTATAGACTAATTTAGATAGAGGCTTATTTCACAGGTCATTTATTTGGATGATTGGGATTTTACAAAAGGAGTCTGGGGAAATACATTAATTTCTTTGAAGTAACTAAAGTGTGTGGTTTTATGATCTCACTTTATTGGGTAATGCACCTTTCTGATTTCCTTTTAACAGCACCCCAGAAGGTATTTATAACTTACAGGATCATGCCTAAGCTTAGTATTTAAACATGCATGTTCATTGCATGTGATAATAAATGATAATGGAAGAAGCGTATTGAGCTGTTAGTTGTAGAGATTAGAAACCTCTTCTTTGATGACCAAGATAAATACAGCTGATGGAATTAATTCACACATCTGTTTATCCTCACAGAAACACTGGGCACAGATTATGAGACACATATACATGTAGAGAGGGGAAAATTGAGGACGTACGCTGGCCTTTCAAACAATGTAGAGAATGTGCCTTTAAATATACTTACATGTAGGTCTGTAAAGTTGACCTAAACACCAAATAAAAAAAGTCAACCAGATGTGACCCTGTATGCCTCGTAAACCCTACTGAATAACTGCTTTTGTTGCTTTGCACACAGTGCCTTGCTAAATGTGATTATGGAGATCTTAAATCCACATTGGTTTAGGGTAATGCAAAAAGCGCTCTGTTTAAAATCAGCAAGTAAATACATCCCATGTTAATAAAACCTGCATCATCTAAGCATGGCCTTGTGATTTTTATTATCATGCTTGCCTTCATCCTAAATTGTATAATTAAAATGTTCCTAATTACTAGCTTATTAGAAGCAGCTTTGAATGAAGCAGTTGAGAAATTTGGATGAGAAAACAGAACAATTTCATGCTTTCCTTGTTCTTTATTCTTAGTGATGCTTGGTTCATCCTCACAAGCTATCACTGTTTGTGGTCACTTTGCTTTGTTGTCAGGCTATGTTCTCATCTTGTCGTGACATCTGTTCACAGTCCTTGTTACGGATTTCACTACAGTGTCATTTTTCCTGATGCTGTTAAAATTCCTTTAAAAAAAACCACAAATCAGAAAGTATCAAATGTGAGAGTTAGTGATCATAGTCTTTTTTGTGAGTTTTGCTTTGCGAGATTTTCTGGGTTTATTTCATGAAACAAAACTTCATTAGAGAGCATTTATTTACTGTTACCTCTCTTGACACTGTTTGCTGTTTCACAGTTTTGCTGCAAAAATTTACAGTGAATGAGAACTTCCTGAAAATATTCAGTGTCAGTATTAGTCACCACAGTACCACTGGCTCTACAAAGCTGCTGGAGACTAAGCTCCATTCTTCTTTTCTGTTCCTTTCCTGCTGCAGTCGCATTTTCTGAAATTAAGACCACCAAACTTTCTAGGGAAAATGTGAGACTTCATGCTAAAGTTTACCTTACATCCACTCCTCCTGTTATAACTTAGGGAAATATACTCAAGAGATTTAGAAAGTGGTTCAGATAAGGTGTCAGATGGAAATGAAAGCCAAAAATTTTGGCTCTGAGCTCGTGGATGAGATTGTCGAGCCTTACAGATAGACCCTGTTCTATTTGTGGTACTGCTTCTACTGTTCTTGTATGTACTGTATTTGTATGAAATATCATAGTACAGAGAATGTCCTGATTATTTTTTAACCCTTTTTCCTTCTTTATACCTGTTACTTCATTCTTTCAAACCCCTTCTGCTTAAACTTCAGCTCTTAAAATTCCCAGTAGATAATTTTTTTCTGCTAATTAATGTACCAAAAGTAGATTGAGTTTGTCTTTTGATATAAACTACATGAATCCTTGTCTATACAGAACAATTAATAAACTTTAATAAAAATTAAAGATGGGGGAAGGAGCACAAACTCATAGGGAAGAGAGAGGACAGACTTTCTTGATTTAACCATCCAAAGTATGGAAGGTTTTGCAATATTCTTTGTTTAAGAGATTCAGTTCATTGCTCCAAAATGCCTGGTATTATAATATCTATGATAGAGTTAATTTTCTTAGTTTCCTAAGATTTCTGCTGCTTCTTGAGATGCAGGAAAAAAAGAATCAATGCATTTTAAAATTTATATTTTCTCCATTTGTTGAATAAATCATCCTGACAGAAGAGGAAATAGCTATCTCCCTGCTGTGGATATAAAAGATGCAATCATCTTTCTGCTGAACCTCTAGATCTCATGCATGTTATTGTAATAGTCTTTGTTACTGCTGAGACATGGAATAAAGCCTTCACCAAAAGTTTATTTTAAATGCACTGGTTTTTGAAGCCTAAAGTAAGTGTTAAAGTAATGAAATGTTTTATATTCAGCTTTCACACTGGACAGTCATGGCAAAAAGGAAATATTGCTGCCTTCAGCCAGGTATTTTGTAATTCATATTACTTATGCTAGTCAGGGAGAATAAGAGATGCAGAGATAGCATAGAGATGTCTATGATTTTCCTAGAATTTTGTTTTTTGGTGGTGGTTGTGGAAACTAATGTGATTTTAAGTTTCTTTTATTATTATTATTATTAACACTGCAAACTTTATTATTATTATTAATATTGAAACTTGTCATTGTTCTGTTAAATATAAATTGTGAAGCTCTGATTCATTTCAGCTTTGCTGTAACTTAGGGCCAGGTTCCAAGCTCTGCATAGAGTGCACATCTTTCTGCTAAACCGTGCTGTATCAGTCTTGAGAAGTCCTTAATGTCAAGATAGTTTCTATAAATAGCAACAGTAGTAGTTTGAACAGATGGAAAATGTCTGCTATTCCCTGGAAGTTCACAGTAATTTCTCATTCATTGAGATATTTTACCACTTCTTTAGAGAGGTGTGCATCTATTTAGTCAGCTTGGCATCTAAAGGGTGTGACACGGGACCCGTGGTTTAAGGGGAGACATTAGGCAGACTGAGAAGTCACTCCCATTGGACCATCTGCTACATAAAAACAGCTGAATTAAAGTAGACTTGAGTAGCTGGACTGGAAAAAATATAACTTATGAAAAATAGAAACATTTCATTTTATGGGACTCTTACAACTGGAAGTGCAGAGAATACCAGGAAATGATGGTGCCTGGCGGGGCTGGTACCTTGTATGGGTTGGAGATTCAATGCAGCCACCATTTGTATGACTTACATTTTATTAAAATCAGCAGGCATTTTACCACTCGTATTCACTGCACTATTGCCTGTGGTATAAAAGCTCTCAGAAAAATACAGAGCATTTGTCAAATCTCACCATAAATTGCACATTTCTGTGAGCTTGTTGCAGCACATAGTTTCTTTAAAATTTCAGTCATCCATAGCAAACCAAAGCATGTTATCAAACCTTTTGTCAAATGAGTATGCATGTATTTTAGATTCCGGATTGTTAGGAGATTATGTAGGCTTACATGGACTAATATGAAAGTAAGCTCTTTCACATCTGTCCAGAAACTAATGTTATTTTTAAGTAACACTTCAGGATTCTTGTACGTTTTTTGCTGGCAATGCCTTTCCTGCTGTTGCAGATATTTACAATGCAGTCTTTAGATGACTGCAGCCACTGACTACTATAAAGTGTGAAAAAAGTTGTGTAAATCAGATCTAGTAGGAAAAACACAGGTTACAGTATTCGAAGTATTGTGTTAAAGGAAGTAGAAGTTTAGAATTTGACATGCCTTTGTTCCTGGAAATGTTTAATTTATGTAGACAAAAATTTAAAAGACAAAAAAAAAACATCAAAAAAGGCAAGGAAAACAAGGAAGAAGAGACTCCTAAATGTTCAGGTCTTGTGAGAAGCAAGCTGATTTCTGTCACACAATGCATCAAAATAAATTTTAAAATTTCTTGATAAATTTTCCAAGAACCTCAGAGGATTCTTCAATCTCAGCTTTAATTGCAGTCCTGGCTTTGACACACAGTAAGTAGATTCAGTAAAGGGGTGTAGCCAGCTACCAAAAAAGAAAGATTCAGTCTATTGGTGTGCAGTGTGGCATCCCAAATTGCAATCATCAGGCTCATGCACTGAATTCAGGGCTTCAGTGGTGGTCATGGTCTGTCTCAAACTGCTAACGGGGAGGCACTGCACCAGAGAAAAGCTGCAGATCTCATATCTGTTCTATGTTTGAGCCCTTCCAAGTTAAGATATTAATCTGATCCCTTCTATTCTAAATGTAAAATAAATAAATAGTCCTGAAAGTTAAAATCAGAGCTCCTTGGTCTTAGATGACAGAGCTCATGGGCCACAAAACTTCCAAAACTTCTCACTTTGTTTCATATCCATAATCTCTGTGGAGAGCACAAGAGTTTTAACTGGCCAGGTGGGCACTGTGATATCTGTGACATTGGAGACAGGCCTGGATTTAGGGTCGCTCAAATGCATTTCACTTTGGAAAAGCAAAGTTTCTGGAGCGAACGGAATTCTCAGTGCTGGACGAGCCGCTGGGCCAGCCCCGAGTGGGGGGGGGGGGGGGGGGGNCGGCCGAGCTGCTGGCCACTGTGCCCTGCTTGTGCCCCGCTGTGCCCGCGGCACCCCGGTACTGCCTCCGCCCCCCGCTGCCGCCGGGAAAGCCGTGAGGCTGCGGCTCCTGTGTGAGGAGCAGCGAAGGTGCCGAGTAGGAACAGGAGAGACCAACTTGTGGGAGCCATTAAAGCAGAGCTGTCTGCCAGCCCCACGCTGGGTTTGTGGGCTCTGGGCTCAGCATCTGAAGTAGTGTCATGACCCATGGTTGGTAGGTAATGGAGATTTTCTCTTAGTGGCTGAACCAAAACCCTGCTCGTTAGCACACACCCATACCAGGTTTTCTCAGGGCAGATACAGATTTCTTTAAAAAGAATCCAGATAGGTGCTGCTCAAGCTGGTCTCGCAAAAAGTCTTTATTAAACAGTGAAGTGAACCCTTGGTAACCAGAATTGCCGGTGTCTGTCAGAAATAGTAATCTGAAAAATGAAGATAGCTGCTCCTGTAATAAATACTATTTTCCAGTGAAACGTTTCCTAGAAGCTAAAACAGGAATATATTTTAGGAGATATTAATTGTGCTGTAAGGTTTCCTGCTGATTTGGTTTATGGCCTCTGCTCCTCTCTATCTACAAAACTTAGGTGGTCTTACATCATTTAGTGGTTCAGTGATGTCTATGTCATTAATAATTCTCAGATGCTCCTTGGGAGAGTTACACAGTAGGATAAATCTTACATGTGTTACTGTACTGTTTGTCAACAGGGAATTCCAGGCTTTTTAAAAAAAGTATGTCTCTATTAAAATGAAGATGGGTCAGGATCACTGATTTTATGATGATGGATGCTGAATGAAAAGCTTTAGAATAAGTAGAGGTGTATGTAAGTTATGTGTTGTTCCCCGTTTTCACTTGAGTTTTTCCCCCCTCATAATTTCTGGATGGATCTCTTTCTTTGGAAGGCTCCCAGAACAGCAAGTAACATATGCTGTTAAAACTGATTGTCCGTGGCAGTGTTCAGACAATTTATATATTCCCTAAAACTTATTTTAAAAGGTCTTTTTGTTCACTCTCCATCTTAAAAGCCAGTTTCAACAAGCATCACTGAGATTTTGATTCACTGTTATGAGTGATGTTTTAAAATGTGCTGGTGCTTTCATAGGAAGATGAAAAATACACTCTTGTGCTGTTTTTTTCCAACCCTCACTCTGATTTCAAGTGCAAAAGGCAGATTGTGCTTTTGCTCTACAAAGACTTCTCTGAAATTCCCAATGACATTTAGGTATGGATTAATATTTTGTTGATTATTTTTAGGCTAAGCATTACTAAATATGAAGTCTAAACGTGTTGCAAATCTTATTCAGAGATATTAATTCTTATTATCTGTAAAAGTATCTGTCACTCCATAATTTCATTACAGTAAAATAATCAGCAGTTATATACCTGAGTGGGATTATAAAATACTAAGAATCTATGAATGCTACAACTTTTTTAGTAATAGGATTATTAAAATTTTGAAGATTCTGTCCATCAGTTGTTCTATAGAAAACAACAGAGGTGACAAATCTGGGGAATGTTGAATCAGTGCTGAAATATTTGCACTAAGAAAATGCCAAACCAAGTTTACAAATACTTTGTATTCATTAAGAATAAAGATATACAGGTATATATTCAAATTGAGTATATAGAAAGATAATACTATTAACCAATCACCAGACAATAGTGCCTCCTCCATCCTTTTATCTAGACCTTTGAATTATGGCCTATCCTTTAATAGGGAGTTAAGACAATCTTGACCAGCTGCCCTGTAACCTTACCATGCCTTTGTCATGTTTGCTAAGTCAGCTAATAGTCTTTTCCAAATACCTTCTGCATTCTTTGATAGAGAAGCAAATGCCTTTGTGGTTCACTGGTGCAGATTTTTGTGTAATGAAATTTCTAATCTGTGTGCATTTAGACAAACTTGATGACTGATAAAAGTAGGAAATACACAGAAATTACAGCCCATCGAGTAGCCTAAACATTCAGTCGCTTGTGTTGGTGCCTTTTCCTTTGTTGTTTAATTCTTCTAAATGCTACATTGTTCCTGAAATGCACAGAGAACGTTGAAGTTCTGTGTTCATTTTTATAGAATTTTTATAGATGTATAGTGGCTGATTCTTAGCACCTTGACTGACATAATCCTCTCATGCAGAGGGCAAAGTTTGATCCTTGGAACCACTAATTTGCATGACCTACTTATGCTCTAACATGTAGCTAGAGGCACAATAGATGTGCTGTGGGATGACATTATAATGACAATACAAAGCTCCAGGTGACCTCTTTAGACAAACAGAGCTTTCAAATCAATGCCTTGCTGCTATGGAATATGGAATATTCCAACAATATGGAAAGAAAGAAAGATACGTCTTTTCTCTAATAATGTGTACAAAATCTGATATTTTTAACTGCATACATGTGCAGTAAAATGAAACCTAATGTTGACATAGCTCTGAAGTAAATGAAAAAGATGATTATATCATTGCAGGTGTTGACTAGTGTGCATTTAAATGACTTGCAGGTTATGTTCCTCTGAATGTATTCTACAATTCTAGTTGGTTTGTATTCCTTTAGATTTAAAAATAAATTCCCTTCATCTCTTTTCCTAGTCTGTTTACAAAAATAGAAATATACCTAAATGTGAAAAAATTAAACATTTCCAGTAAACATGACTGCACATCTGCCAGAAGCTACCCTAAGGTAGGACATACATGCATTATGGTTAACCACAGTGTTATTAAGTGTTTTTAATCAATACTTTTGTTCTGAGTCACTGTTCTATTAGTGACTTCAGTGATACTAACTCAACTTTTTGGGTCAAGGAGCTTGTGCAGACCTTAAAGTTTCCAGCACCTTTCTGAAAAATGAATAATCTATATGTGCAAACCAGGAATTTTGGCTTTATGGAGACATGAAGTAGCATTGCAAGTTTGAAATTAGAAAATAGCAAACAAGTATTTTTATATCAATGTAGTCAGGCAAGTCAAGACAGGTGAAAGATGTTAAATGCTCCTCATTCCTAATCTTTGCTGCTCACAATCTCAGCACTACCTTCAGCGTGTTCAGTCACCATAGTGGGGAATGTTTTCCTTCTTTGCCTATAAAGCCCTGATGCAATTTTAATTCTATAGTTATAGTCAGTCCCTTTAAAACGAATATGTTAGACTCTGTTTTCTTCTTCAGAAATATTAGACCTAGGATATGTGCTTAAGCCATTTCCATATAATGGCAAGCAGGGCTCATGGGGTCTGAGGTACTTGGTAGCTTCAGTGCTTTGAATAGTGATTGGAACAACTCTCACAGCAAGCTGGGAATAAGCAATGTTTGTGCATGGCATATTACTTAACTGGGGGTATAATTGGTGGATGGTAATGCCCGTCCTTGGCTACTGTACAGTGTTTGCTGCCTGGGAGGGAGTTTGAAGCTGCGTTCTGCGTGGGCAATTCTGTGAGTTTGTCATTGTTCTGCCCTTTGGCTATTTCATCCAGAGATGCTGTAGAGACTCTGTGCATTCAGAATTACACCAGATGCACCAAGAATTAAAGTGGAATTGTCAAACTTTTAAATTTTTTGAAATTAGACACTTTTCACCCTCCTGGAGCATTTGTTGATACTCTAGGGGAGGATATATCTTTTGGTGGTATTTCATCAAGTTTGTTCTGTAAATGGGTAGGTATTAACCTAAATGTAATTTATTTTTGTGTTTCAGAATCATTGTCTTGCACTGTCCAAAATACTTAGGCTTTAGACTTCAGCTTTGAGCTTACATAGTAGGAGATGCTGAGAATAATGTGATTAAGGTTCATTTCATACCTGTCATGAATATCCATAAGTTATGGTCTTGTGCCTTTGCAATGCACTGAAAATTATGGAATGAGCTAAAGATCCAAGTTCTATTAGACCGTTTTGTGCTAGCTTTACCAGAATAAAAATAACCATCTGCATAGAATTAAAAACATTCAGTTGCAGTTTTATCCACAAAACGGAAAATGTTGAAGGATGTGCAGTTATTACTACATCTGAAACATGTCTTTGAGTGTCAGTGTTGAATTGTTTCAAATTCTCTTGTTTTTTCTAGAATTTTTCTCTAAATAGGATTTATGTTATGTGTGTAAGGAAATAAGTGCTTTTCCTTGTGTTTGGATTTTGAAATATTTAGTGGTGGTGGTAGAAATGCTCATTACTTGCTGATTATTAACAGCAGCACTAGTCCTGTGCAATTAATTTCACCATGGTATTTGATTCAAGATTAAGTAAAAAGTGAATTAGTCACATGTCCAATTTTTGCTTCCATTACTTTGCTTCAAATGCATTATTTATCCTATATTGCCAATGCATGTTCTCCTAAGTGAAAACAGTTAGTAGTTCAACATATCTTAGCCTGAAAATATTCATCTGGGTGTGATGGATACACAATACACCTGGAAGGAATGTCAGCTATTTTAGATCTGAGCTGATGCATAGTTGACTTTTTTTTAACATAATCTTTCTTTAGTGTCACTTTACTCAGGCCAAAATCAATTTTATATGGAAACTGTTTTACAGCTTGTGTGGAATGAACTTGTGCTTTTGATTTGTTTCCTAATGAGGTGGTCTAGGTTAGTAACTGTGAAAGCTGCTTTTACCTGGCACATTTTATGGTCCTTTTGTCAAGATTAAAGAGATAAGAAAGGCAAATCCTCAGGGAACTACTAAACATGCAGAGTTTTTTAGATTACCAGTGAGAGATGAAGTGGATAAGTTTGATCCTCATGATGTAGTGTCTGTTCTGTAAACAAAGAAAATCTGTCATCCACAGATGTTTGTTTGGACATTTTCTCCAAAAGATGTTTTGATATTTGAAAACCACAAAAATTTGAATGTATTTTGTTCCTTGGCAGCCAGAAGATGTGCAGGTGCTGTCAGAGAAATGCTGATCCTACGTTTCATTATCCTGTCTTTAATGCAGAGGACACAGCTATGCTGTGTCACATCTTTTATAGAGATATCAGGGTGCTTTTTACAACATGGGAAGGAGAAATAGAAGATTCAGCAGAACAGGAGCTTTTTTATTTTAGTAGCCAAAACAATAAAATCTGCCCTAAAATTGCCACTTTCCAGTGGCAGTAATTCCAACAAAGACATAAAAGTACTGTTGAGCAGCTTATACATGGATAGATAGGGATGTAGAATAGTCCCTGTTAAGTTGAAGGGTGGGGGGAAAAGGGTAATGCTTGATGGCTGCTACAGGCTGGCAAAATGTAAATGAATAGAAAGGAGTAATCACTGGTTGAAGTGTTGCTAGGGTTTTTTATTTATTTATTGATTTTATTTTTAAAATTTAATCTCATTTGTTTTCTAAGTTTATTCTAGATGTGGAACCTTTTGAAATCCACTTGTAAGTGGTGTGTATACTTATCCTATTATTCATTGAAAGGATTATTGAGTGTACCTCTTGTTTTAAGCTTTGAAAATGTACCCTCTAGATCCTAAGCCTCTTTGTTTTTTGGTAAATCGATTGTCAAAGTCGTCCACATATATGTATTGAAATTCTGATATATGAACAGAGATGGCCTTATGCTGTCAACACTGCTCTGACAAGTTCAAAATGTAAACTGCTACAAAGAAAACTGGCTGTATCCCAGCCAAAACCTGAACAGTATCTGAAAGGAAGGGACAAAGTCAACAGACAAAGAATTAATCCAAAATAGGTTGCAGTACTACCCTGACCAGAAGAGATCAGAAGTTCCCATGTGAGCTACCATGCAGTTGCATCTTACCTGGAAATGCTCTGGCACGATAGGGAAAAGAACTGGTAACTGCTAATGGGCTGGCCATTAGCATGGTGTATTTCAGTGTACCATCAGTGGTTATCATGGATGAATATGCAACCTTGACATTACTGGGAACTGGCCCTGTCTGTGGTTGTCTTGCATATTTCTGCAATTCTCCTTAACATATAACAGCATTCAGTGCTCCTTTTGTATGTAAGGATGTCAGTGTCCTCTGAATTTGTATAAACCAAGGAAATGAAGTTTGTTTCTAGGAGATGTAACACTTGAGTAAAGTGAAATGTCACCTCTTTGCTCTGCAATGGGGGCATCCCCATTATTTTGAGCTGAAGATTAGTGCAGTTTGTTTGCCTGGCAAGCTGAAGAACAATTTCATGCCAGACCTGTGACCTTTTGCAGAGGGCTAACCCCACCATATACATACATAATGGCAATTTTGGTATAGCTCCTCAAGTTACCATCATGAAAACTGTACTAGGTTTATTCTTTAATACCTTGATTACAGTCAGTTTTTCAGTAGCAGAGGGACCAGGCACAGCCTAGTAACTTTTGCTGTGCTTGTGGCATTTGGACTGCTGTTTATAACTGAGAAGGTACAAAATAACCTACTGATAATGTTGGACTTGGTGGTGCAGAAGTTGGAAAGGGAGGAAAGAAGAAGATATGTCCCTCTATATAAATCTTTTAATGTATTTTCCTGTATTTCAAAAGGCTATGTGAACACATTGTCAACATTTCCCATTTTTTCTTTGAATTAATGCAAGTAGTTGGTGTTGTAGTTGGTGTGTTGCATCTACTGCCTTGAGGATTCTCCTCTTTTTCTTTGCCAGGTTCTCCAAGTCATCATTCACACAAGTTGCTTTATGTGATTACTGTTCTGTTCTCAGCTCCAAGATGCCATTTAATTTGAACTTGAACAGGGAATTTTGCTTTTGGTAATGTAAGCTAAGGTTGTTTCAGTTTGTTTCCTTCTTGCTGCTCCCCCCCTTCCAAGATTTGTATGTTTTTGAAATCAGCCTTCTGGAAGAACATGAAACACCACAGACAATCACTGTGTAATGAAGTTATTTGTCAGTGAACTATAATTCTGAAGTGACGTTTTTAGTTAATGAAATACTAGAAAAATATCAAAAACTGCAGCAAGCCCTGCTATTTTGAGATTAAGTTCCATTTATTTGAATCTCAGCTTTCAGTATTATGCAGATTTTCTGCATTAACAATAAAGTTTAAAAACCAAGAATGAATGAAAAGCATGTTCTGATCAGTTAACCAAGGAAAACTGAGATGTTAGTTTAGCACCTGTCTACAAATCAGAAGTCATAGAATAAATTTTCAGGTTGTGGTCTCATAGTTTTGAGTAGTTGGAAATTAAATAATTGCTGCTGTAACTATTTAAATGCATTTTCTGTGATCTTACTTTAAAGCTTTAGCTTTAAATGATCATCTGTATTCCTTCTTTACCATGTCCAGTGCATCCACTTAGTTATAAGGCATAATTCATTTTGCCCTTGTTTTAAGGTAGACCAAAGTGATAGTGGTGTTGCACTCAATCAGGAAGTTAGGACTAAGAATAAGTGATTTATTTGAAACTCGGGTAAAAGCTATTTAGGTTGAAGTCCAGCTCGTGTGAAATGGGTCTCTGAAGGCACAGGCTAGGGCTGATGTAGGGTGCAAGTGCTGCCTCTTGCTGCCCTTGAAGGCTCCCTGTATTTGTGCAAATATTCTACACTTCAGGGTAGCAGCATATAGCAAACAGAGCATGTGAACTGGGTTGTGTATTCCACCCTAGGCTATGCTTTTTTGCACGTTGTTACATATTCAGTAGCTTCAGTTTATTTTTGGCATGGAAAATGTATATATGCCAAAACTGAAGGGGTTTAGAATACTCCTTTTAAGGTGAAGAGTAGGGGAAAGGGATAATGCTTACTGCTGCTACTGGCTAGCAAAATGTTGTATGTAAATTAATGTATTTTGCCTTTTTCTGTGGACAGATCGTAGTTTAAGGTAATCCTAAAGGTATTTCTTCCCATTTTGATTTTTGTAAAGCAGCACAGCAAACTGTCACTTTGTACACTGTTCTAATGGGACACGGTTTTTGACTGCTGGGTTGTTATGCAGCACTGAAACAATGTGAATTATAGCTCAGTGCTGTATCCTGGTTAATAAGTGTTCCCAAGTGTCTGCAGTCGTACAGATAGGATTTCTGAGTGACCCTGCCTGTGAGGAATAATCATTTCAGGCATCTTAATCTCCCTTCCTTTAGCACAGATGTCTAAAAATAGAGGCCATGTGTTTAATTTAGTGAAATCCAGCATGCAACTTTTAACTTGGCTGACTTCTGTGGATCCATCCAACCACCTCTTTGTCCCAGCTCAGAAAGAAAACAGCTTTTATGACTCAAGTCTGTTGCAGTCCTTCTAAGGGTGCTCTCCAGCTCTGAGTGGTTATAGGGTCTTCTGCTTTGTCCTTTGCCAGCCTCTTTTTGCTGATATATAAAGAGTTGCTATTTGCTCTGAGAAACAGCTTGATATGCACTTTTGTAGTGACTGTGGGGAACATTAGTGTCCAAATACAGCAGCTGAGGTAGACTTTGAAACTGAGGAGCTTTAACATCCACCTTGGCAGGATTGACTCAGCATATTTGAAATTTCCACCTCACTGCTGACCCCTGTGTTGTGTCAGTTTTGGGGTTTGAAATTTAGCGTTGGATCAAACTTGTTTCTGAAATTATATTTCTAATGGGAGAAGAAAGCAGAAGAATAAAATTATAGTAAAAGAAAACTTATATAACATTCCTGGGAAGGAATGGATTAGGTTGCTAAGTACTCCCCAAGCCTCTGGTTTTTCAATTATGAATAAGAAAGCAGTATGAGCAGCAGCTGACTTACTGATCTCTGTCTTTACTTAAAAGTCAGAGCTCAGGCATTAATTTAGAGGACTGAATGCTTTTTTTACTAGAGCCTTTACAATTCTACCATTCACGGTTAATATTGATATTCTGCAGGACAGGAAATTTCACTAGAAAAAGAACACATCAAGGCTCATTCTGCTTTTAATGGAATTACTAGAAGTTTGACAGTTGCTTGTAAAAGGAGGAAGATTAGACCAAAAAAGATCTGTGTGTTAAAATGAATCTGTATGATACAGATTTACTCACACCATTTTGAGTATATTTTAAAACGGTTGTCTCTTACTTTCTAGAGCATTGTCTTGGTTTCAGTCTCTCTGTAATTAATTTCTATTTATGGAACAGATCAAAATAAGTAGCTTGCAGATGTCTAAAAGATATGTGTTCATGTGTTTTCTTGCTTTATATTTATACAAATGCTTAATTATGAATGCTTTTTAAAGGACCATGGGAGGTATACAGACTTAAATTTTTTTTTCTGTATGGTTAATACCAGCAGTTTAGTTCTTTGATTTCATTTCTAAGTACTTCAAACTCTGCCATAGAAAGGAAAAATTGGCTTTTATATATTTAAAAACACATAACGATTAAAAGAATTGCAGTCCTCATTTTTCAGTCACCTACATGGATCTGTAATATGAAATTTTTATTTTGCAAAGTGCTTTTAGCAGCACTTGTTTCTGTTTTTCATCCTGGAAAAACATTTTATTTCCAACCTAAATTCTTGCTACATATTTTTAAGTTTCCTTGTATAAACACTTCCGTGTCTCAAGAGGTTATGTAGTTTATTGCTTTTGGCTGAAAAAAATTCTTTCAGGCAGTTGTGCTACTGAATTTTTAGTAAAATAATGTGTGGAATTAGGGAGGGAAAAAAAACCAAAAGGAAATTACAGATGGAGTTACTATCACCCAGATCACAAAGTTGTGTGTTTAAATGTGTGTTCCTGTGCACTGTATTCTGTATGCAAGTATTGAATATTCTATTCTGTATAAATTCAGTATCAGTTAAAAGACCTTTGTAGTGCAAATCAAATGTAACTATTCCCTTTTAATGTGATGGCAACAATGGAGTAGTAAATGCGTAAACCAAAGTAATTAAGGTCTGTAGGTATTCAAGGTGCCACATTAGTAGAAATGAAAGACACCATGAACACTGAGATACATATATTTACAGTGTGAGCTCTTTTATAGAGTAACAGCAACCTCCATTCTTGACCTTCGGTTGACCTCGTGTACCACTCTGTCTTGAAGATGGGATAATAATGGAAATAGCCTTTGCTTTTAGTTTCCTGTAGAACAAGTGGGTTTTAATAGTAGCTTTTGTATTTGTGCTATGCAAAATTTCAGCCTTTATATTTTATCTTCCATTTTGGATTGCAAGGAGGGAGTGCTTTCTTAGGTTTTCTTTTCCTGTTAAACACTTATATTTATTGTAAAGAATGAAACCCAAATCTTTAATCATTAACAGGCCAAAGAACTGTTGAAGAACAAAAAAAGTCAGTCAACACAGTTACATAAAGGCTGTATAATCAAATGACATTATATGTTAGTGTGAATATTTACTGTTGTATTATCTGTAAAATCTAAGCAGTCTATAAATCATAGAATTATGTAGGTACTTACCATTTTAAAAGCAGCATTGAGTGGAATTGGTGAAAAATCCCCAGGGTGGAATCAATAATTGTTTAAAATGATGAGCCTTTATGGTATTATTTTCAAGTGCACCATCTGAAATCAGAGGAAATTTAATGACAGTTGTATAGTTTGTTGAAAATAACATTCAGACATAGGTTAACCACAAAATCCATGTCTGTTGCCTTCTACAGAGTACAAGGATAGTGATTTATTTTGAAAATGTCTTTTAGCTGGGTAACTAGGTAACTTACACTGTGCTACATGAAAGAGTTTGGACTGCATTTTGTGAAGCTGAATTCCAGTGCAATGAGTGAAGGAAACAGATGGAGTAAGAGCAGGACAGATGGGTATCAAAAAAACTACAGCTGCCGTTTTCAGTACCTGTGCATTAACTGCCATAAATCAATTTATTTTCATTTACTGAAACAGGAAAATCGTAGATTATTAAGCCAAAGCACTACAGGTCCCAAAATCACTGTTATGTTGAAAACATCTATTTGTAGTAGTTAATAAGGGTCCTAAATGAGCTACATCTGAGAATAAGTTTCTGTGGCTATGAACGTCACCATCAGTCCAGTCACTTCATTCTGCCAGGGAGATTTAAACATCTCTCATCCCATGGGGGGGGATTAGTTGATTATTAGTTACTGTGTTGGACAGCTTTAATGTGTTCCTTGTTGCCAAGAGGTGGGCTACTGAAATGATGCAGTGAGTGCTGAGGGACTGCTCTGCACCAAGGCTTCAAGCAGCCTGTGAGGCAGCTGAATCTGCAGAGCCCAGAATGAAGGCTAAGAGTGCAGGAGGCCACTTTTCTTTGAGAAGATCAAAACGCTATTGCTAAATATATCGATACCAGCAGCCCTTATTTGCTGCATGGCGCAGTTGCTCTGTCACATACTTGACCTTGACCTAATTTGATCATCCCCGCGGTTAAACAGAAGTTCAGCAGAGAGTCACCACTCGCCCTACCGGTTACTGCTAGCTTGTCACTGATACTGCTGAATTTTTATATGAACACCTGTCCATTAGAAATTGGATGGGGGCCATCCAGACAATTTACATTTATTTTAGAATTTCTTGCAATTAGCAGACTCGAAATATTGTAAAATGCAAATAGAAATCACCCTTGTATTAGAAATACATGAGAAATGAAGAAATTCAGGTTGGCATGTGTAATTGCTCTCTTTCCTGTTGAATTTATGTCAGGGAGTTTTATGCCTAGAGGCACTGCATGAAATTGCCACTCTATTTTGGTGCAACAAAGGCAGAAGTATGAAAAGGTCTGTGACTTGAGTGTCTTGGAACTGGTTTTCTGTGACATTTTTATCACAGTTCCTTTTAAATTTTCCTATGAATAGTTTGAATTAAACATTTAAAAAAAATTATTTCTGCTTAATTTTCTAATTGAAAAAAATACATTAGGGGTTAGAATCACTACTTTTTGTAACAAAACATGACTGAAATATGGTGTTCTCTGATCATATGTAAAAAGATTGGTAAGATTTTGGGCCTCAATATACTTAATGCAATTTAGAGCTTAATGTGGTAAACCCAGAAGATTTTACCTTTGTTAGCTATTTGTAGATAATGTTGCCAATATTGCCTCATTCAGTGTGAGCATTGTAACTGAGGCTGGGTTACAGTCTTCAGCCATTAACAAACACTGTTCAAACTGCATCATCTCCCACTGTTAAGCAAATTTCTGTTGGGTTGGGATGTAGCCTGTGAATTGGGCAAATAGTTCAGAAAGGGTGTGGTGTGATGGAATGAATAGGATGTAAGAGGGTTTGCCTTGGTTTCATAACTTAAGTGAAAGAGAAATCAGTGGTTGGTTTCCTTCTATTAAGAAATATTAGCAATTTCAATCCATTTTCAGAATGGCTCTATTTATGCAGATTCAAATATACTAGTTTTTTATTAATTTTTTTTAGTTGAGAATCATAAACACAGTTGTCATTATTTTTTTTCAGTGAGGCTTCTTACAAAATTCTCTTTCTCCATAGTAATCGAGCTGCTTCTGCTTCACTGAATTTCAAATAAGTGTGAAGTATTTCCTTTAAACAGGTAGGAGATAAACTGTAAACTATGCAACATTTTTAAGCTATTGATTCAAAAGAGACAGTTTAAAATCTTGACCAGTGTCAAAAGAGTGAGAAACTGTTTCTGATTTTTGTAATTCAAAGATGGAAAGGAATTATAATTTACTCATTCTAAAAGCATAGAATTGCTTTACAAATTAAACTCAGACTTGTATTTACAATTTGCTGCTGTAATTATTTTGAAAATAAACATCCTCACAACACAACAAGTAGTGACTATTAAATCCCTATTTAATGTAATGGCCACTAATGAGTGTGCCCTAATAGATAACCCTTCAGCCCATTGAAACCTAGCAGTGTGTAGTGTCAGGAGCATCGTGATACCAGTGTGGAAGAGCAGTGTAATTATTTTGGTATATAGAGCTAGACTCGAAAAGTCCTGGGAATGGGAAAAGGCCATGCTGCTGTCTATACTTCTCAGTAAGTGTAAGTGATGTGCAGTTTCATTTATGTATTTGATTTGTATTCAGCCCAGGCTGAGATTGCCTTTTCTGAAACTGCCTGATCATTTTGAATTCCCTGCAGGGAATGCTTTTAGAAAAGACAGCCATCTTGCACAATGCTCTTGCTGATGACAAAGTCTGGGGCTTCTTGCCCTGCCACACAGACTGTAAAAATGTGCATATATTGCAGAGAAGAGGGCTCTTTCAAAGACCTCCTGGCAGGCCTCAGCTATTATGTGCTGAAGACTGTTACCCGAGGACTTAGGCTAATCTAAGTTGCAGCGGAGGAAAGCTCTCTTAAGTGGTCAAAACTCAAGTGCTTGGTCTTGTTTCTACCCACTATGGAAGATGGTGTGCTGGTTTCAATGTTTCCTGAAGCTCCCATCTCTATGGGTTTGGTTACACTGTTCTGCTCAGGGAGTGTCCATACGCTTTAGCTTGTCAAGGTGAAATAAGGTGGCTGTGAAACAGCTCTGGGGCATACATGGCAAAAGAAAGGTCACAATCTTCTTACAAGTACGAATGGGAATAAATGCCCAGTATTCACTGGTTTTGGAGCATCTGTCAAGAGTTCAGTGAGCAGCACAATTCCCATACAGGGAATTACTTTTCCCAAAGAGTTGTATCTTCCTGTATTTTTGTCAGGCATTGGATCATTTGTAGTTGAGCTGAGCTTCATCAGGTAATCCAGCAGTTGAAACGAATGTATTCTGTTCACCATGTGTATGCAATATGTATAATTAGTCTAAGGGACTAGTTAGTAAGTTAACCAAACAGCAGATTAAATTCTGTATATGAAATTAGAATTTTATATTTAAGCTGTAAATATCACATTTTGAAATCATGAAAAACCTTCCAAATAAAATACTTTAGTCTGGTTCTGCTTTGTTATTTCACTGTTAAGCAAAAACGAAACTTAAATGTCAATGTATTTTTTGGTGTTAACACCATTTCTGTTGTATCTCTGGGATTTTCACTTACTATTCTTAGCTACTTATTCCAAAATATTTGGAAAAAAAAAGTAGCCCCAGGCAAGCACTTTATCTCCTGACACTGATTCTTCTTGTTGAGATTATTGAGATTCCAACTTCTTTATGAGGGGAAAGACAGAAGTATAAAGGCTTTAGGCAAGTTTTGACATTTTTAAGCCATGGCTAAAGCTAGTTTAGATGACTTGGCATGGGCTTGAGTCAATGTAGGGACAAGCTGAGAGGAGGTGGTTAGGTCTATACAATGAAAAATAAATGTAAACAAACAGGAATATGATGAAGAAAAGTGTAAATGAAAGTATAAAGACACTTAGACTGAAGATAGAGTGATTATTATAGATAGCATAGCAAAAAAACAAAGGAACACATAGAAAAAAAAATTTGAGTGGAAAAGGGTTGAGAGCTTTTCTGAAGATGACACCTCTCTGACTTCTTTTGTTCCAAACTCTGATTCCATGATCCTCTGCATTTTTTTTAAATTTCTCACTAAGTAGTTGCATGAAAAAATTGCAGCAGCTAATCAGAAAACGTGGAATGTCAAGATTTTTGTGTGAAGAGAGGGAATGTAGGTGCAGTGTCCAGAAAGATTTTTGTGGAACACTGAAGAAACAGGATGTGGAGTCTGAAGATATTTTAATATTAGGTCTGACAGTCAAGTGCTAATAATTTAGAGTGTTAGAAACAGGAATCAAAGCACCTTGTTGTCCGTATATGGTTAATAAAGGACCACCTGTGAATAAGATAAGTTTTTAAATATCCAGTTCTGAATATCAGACAATACTTTTTTCTGCCTTTAGACAACTATATTAGCAGAATAATAACTCATGTTGTTTTTTCCTTGGATGCTTTAAAAAATATAAATACAACATTTTCTACAGATACAAAGTACTGGCTACAGACACAAATAAGAAAGTGTTAAGAAAAAAGCTTTGTAAGGAACATAATTTTCTGATAGTGAATGTTCTGCAGAATGGCTATCATGATATGTCCTCCTACTTAGCAATAGGAGAGGGATGTATAACTAAATATCTTGTCAGAATGATGAAGGTCATGTTTAAGGCACATTCATTTTCCCCAGCGTTTTATTTTCCTCCAGACATCCAGCTTGTTAAAGAATTTATCACTGCAAAGGATGATGCCTCGTGTATGACTTATTTCGTGCTAGTTGTCTTTCACTGATATTTGTGCAACCCTGTTCCCTTGACTCCATCCCAAAAGAACGGTGGAAGATCATATGCCATTTTATGTCCTTGCATTGGAAAGTAGCTGTTCCAGTGCTTGGTTTTTGCCATGAATTTGCTCAAGCCAGAGTAGTTCAGTAAACTTCAGCAGTAATATTTTTAAGCAAGCATAAAGCAGTTGTGACCACTATCATAATTGCTATTCTTAAAGCTAAGGACTGATGAACTGTTGATGAAGAATAAAAACTAGTGGCTATGCTTAAAAACTTTTAGAATGAAATGTTTTGTTGTTTCTACTTTCTGTAGCTGTTTCTGTAAACCTAGAATTGAATCTCAAGTGTTGGTTTGTTCTGATGGTATTTCCATTTGGAAGTGTCAAGTATTTCAGGAGAAATTTTATTCCTAGAAGATCTTGAATTGCAGCCTTTTTAAGCAAATATTTTTCTTGTGAAGCTGTATGGAATTCTAAATATATCCCATTCTAAGCTTTGAACATTTTTTAAAAAGGCTATTAAAATAGGGCTCAGAGTTAGGAAAAAAACCCAATTTAAATTACTCTAACCTAATCTAATAGAGTATTGTGTGTGTCTGTCTTTACATGATAATGTAAGTCTAATAAATCCAACTATACATATCAATTTCTTTTGTAATGACTGTTATGTATTGTAAGTAGGGTATCTGTATGCTGCCTGAGATGAAGTGGTTGCCTCTTTATTGAGGAGCAGCAGCAGGATTTTGACTGCTTTTTAAATAGGTGCTCAAATTGCAAAGTTCATGCCACCCTCACTAAACTGAAGCTCTTCTTTGTTTAGATGAAATAATGACCAAGATCTAGTCCTGCAGCTACAGTTATTTGTGTTATTTTTGCTTCATGCTGAAGTCAGCAAAAATTTATCACAGGTCAGGTACTTAAAACTCGCTTTTTGTGTTTGTTGAGCACTGTAATTCCATGCCAGCTTGACTTAAAATCATGTTTCTGACATCTTGCTAAATTTCTGTGTTACACACAGTGACAAAGGCTGAGTATATTTTAAACAGACTTACCATAATATTTTACAGTCTCATTAAGACTTTTGGCCAGTCTGATCTACAGTTTCATCTTTTCTTAATGCATTTCCATTTTCCCTATATTGCCTACACATACTGAATTAGAGGAGACTTCATGAAGTGTCTGCTTTTGTTACAGTCATTTTACACTTCTTTCATCATTACTGCATGAGATTTGTATTGAGTATGTAATTTAGCTTGCTTCTTGCTCTATGTTCAATCAAAACATTAATCTTCTGCCTTAACACTAATGAAAGAAGAAAAAAACCACTTAAATGGGATAAGGCTGTTTCAGCATGGTCTGCCAGTGTGAAACATCATACTTGTCTATGCAGGTTTGAATCCTCTGGAGCTTGGCAGCATCTTAAATTTCTTAAATAGCTGATGAGCATTTGGTTGTTTTTGTGAAGGGTTTCAGGACTTCTGCCTGCAGTTCATAACACAAAAGCTTCTGGCACTGTTAAGACCCTTTCTGGGCTGGCTGGAAGTCCCAAGGCAGAACAGGCAGGGAGTCAAAATTGCTGCAACAGACGTGAAATCTTGGCTATGCTGACTTCAGTGGGAGTTTTGCTGTAGTTGACAGCGGGCCAAAGCTTTAGTCCAGAAGTAGTCTTCCCTTGTTGATAATCCTAGTGTATGCCCTAGGGAAGCTTTTGCTTCGTTGCTGCCACCCAGACTGTGTGTTTGTGCAGAGAAGATGTAAGTCTCTTAAGGTGTCACACTGTGCATTTCACAATCACGGCTCTTCTGGGAATTAATTGGGACAGAGGAGGAAGAAAACCTTAAGTGTGGACACATGCTGTCTTATTGCTTGTGCCTGAGTCATTCCCAGGAACATGGATCAAGCACTCTGACCTGAGCAAGACTGGCTTCTTGAGACTGCAGAGAAGGGAGTCATCAACGACTGTAGCCAGTGTGTCTCCCAGTCCCTGCTTCTGCATTTGCAGATTATCCCTTTAGCGACACTTTTGGTATGTGAAGCAACAGTACATTCATTAATTCAGTCCTACTTAGCCCATGCAGACTGAGTTATCCATGTAAATGTGTTCTATTCTCAGAGACGCTTCATAAATTTTTATGTTAAATGACAGCAGCAAATGGAAAGTGTTTGATGCTTTTTTAGTTATGAGGAAGGTGTGTGATGCAGAACATTAGAATTTGTGTTTAAGTGGTGCTGATAGAAAGAGGAAATGGTCTCAAGTTGTGCCAAGGGAGATACTGATGAGGCAAGAATTTTTTGCTGAAAGGGTTGTCAAGCACTGGAGGAGGCTGTCCACTTGCCATCCATGGAAATACGTGAAATATGCAAATGGCACTTAAAGACAAGATTTAGTGGTGGACTTGGCAGTGATAGGTTGATGGTTAAACTTGATGATCCTAAAGTTTTGGGTTTTTTAATGATTCTGTAAGAAGAAAACCAGCTAAAAATAGCTCCTTGTCCTTTGGGAAAATACATGTTATTTCTGTCAGGTAAAAGTGTTCCCATTAGGAATATTCTCAAGTTGTTTTCCGAAAGTATTTATTCTCTTACACATCAGGCCTAAAACATCATTTTGCTGCTTTGTGAAATGGAGTCAGAGACTTTTAAAATTCAGAATCATTTAGAATTGTAAATTATGCTCATCCTATCAAGTACAAAATAGTAAACCATTGCTGCTTCACAGTACTGGAAGTAAAAATAATCTTTGCTATGTGTTGCCGTCTTAAGTCTTCATTTAAAAAAAAAATTTAGAAAAGTAATTAAAAGTATTTTGGGGAGATTTTGAAGAGTTGGTGTTTGCTGCCTATCTTTATATATCTCAAATGAAAAGAATGAAAAGAAATTGCTGTTGCTGCTTCTGTGGTACAAGAAATTAAATTCAAAGCTTGTTTATACCACTAACAGTTATTAATTTCATACTGAAGGTGGAACTCCGTATTTTTATCTGTAATGAACTGAGAAGGCTTGTTAACTTCAAGGCATTGCTACAGTGGTTTATCCCATATGAATGAGAATTTATAGGCACAATACATGTATCCATTATGCTTATACAAGCCTTGTGATAATTTTGAAAAAAACAAAATAAACAAGTTATTTTGCTGTAATTAACTTCACAGAAAATTAACCACATTCATTTTCTTACTTCAGTCTTCAAAGAACTTATTTCCTTTTTACAAAGATCATAGGTGATGGCAACCCAAAGATCACTTGCATGTTGGATAATCATAATCTTGGGGTCTGAATGTGAGATACTATGCTAGCTGAGCATTATTCTGGATTTGGATCTTAATCAGTCCCTTCAATTAGTTTTCAGTCTTTGAATCCTTACAAAATTCAATTCCTTCATTGAAATTCAGGTATTAATGAGGTAAATAAAATATTTTTGCATTGTACAGAACAATCAAGTGTGTACAAACATGAAAGATGTATTCTGAGATAATGTTTCTGGATTCTAATATCTTTAGGGTATATTTTGGGAGCAGAAATTTACTGGCACTTCTGCACTTCACAAGAAGTTCTGTTTCTGTTTTATCTTTCCTGTAGTTTAGAGAAAAGGTTGGTCTTTGAGATGACATCCTTCCAGGAAATAGTTTTTGCTTAGGGTATAAGACCTCTTTCTCGGATATGCCCGTGTGTGGCTTTTGTTCTAGTCTTGCACTTTTTTTTCCCCCCCAAGACTTAGCTGCTTATCACTAATTCCTGTGTGAGCACCTTACATTGTATAATGACACTTTAAATCTCATTAGCAAGACACTGTATTTCTTCAAAATAATTCATTGCATTTTTACTGTGATGACCGAAGGATAAAGCAGTTCTTATTCCACAATAATTTAACTCATTTTACTTCTCTATTCATGTCAATTCTGATTTCACATGCCTACTCCTTGAGCTTTCTACATCTCTTTAATTTTTGTATGACAAAGCACTGTACACTTCTATGCAGGTCTGTAAATAAAAAGCAATAAGCTGACATCTTTCACCTGTATCAAATGTATTTCATACCCTTTTTTTTCTGGTATGCTTGCTATTAAACTTCTGTCTCTATATGTGTTGCCTGTCTGCATTTCCCGTGTCCCTCAGCCCCTTTTCTGTCAATTGACAGAATTTTCAGCTGCAGATGAAGTGTAATACCTCTTCTACCTCTGTGCTGATGGGTTCACACACACGTTGCAGACAATTTCTCTGCTATGGTATATAAAATAAACTGTCTACAGCCACATATTTGCTTTCACACATACACAGCACTGCTTCTTTCAAGCAACGTGTCTATATATATGGTGAAAGTTGAGGATCTGGCTAAAATCTGTCTCTGAAATGCAGACAAGGCTGAAAAAACAGAAAACAATGGTGGGCTGAGATCACTGTCAACTCAAAGCTCTCAATAACCTAATCAGGCCATTTACTACACAGCAGTATCTAAGGTATTCTAAGTGTCCATGTCATACTTGTACATGGAAATTGTCCTATGCAGATAGACGTTCATGTAGTCTTTTAAACATACTGAACTACGGAGGTCACCTGCATGGAACTGGTCTCCCAAGACTGAAGGCTGGTGTCAAACTGACTGATAGCTGCTTACCCATCAGAGCAAATTGCACTCATTGCTCTGGGACACTCAGCAGGCTGCTTTTGTTTTACTCACACTGCATGTTACTGTACCTTGTCCTTGTGCTTTGGATATCATCCCTGATCTTTAGCCCTTGATTTAACCCCAGATTCCTGCTCTTACTCCTAGAGCTCCCACTTGCAGTGCAATCTTACTCTGGATTTTGCTCGCTTAGACCCCTTACTGGCAATACCCCTATTTCTCTTACTCTAGCATTCCATGATTTGTCTGGTTCTTAAGATCATCTTAACTAGATCTCTCATCTATTAAACAAAACAGGAAATTGAGCATTGACTTTGATGAAATCTCTGTATGAGTAATTTAACACTATCTTCAGGTTATTGCTGTAAACTATTCTGTCAATTCCTGTTAATGGTGCCTAATAATTCAGGGGTTTTTTTGTAATTTTATGTATTTTGGCCTTAAAAAAGTAATCTGTAAGCCCTGTAACACCTCAAAGTGCACTTTTAATTTTCAACCAAAAGAGATTAAGACTTGCTTGTAAACATGTTTGATTGAAGGATCTGTAAACCTAAGACAAATACCTTGTAAATAGTGTGAGATTTTTAAGAATAACAAATGATGGTGACGATATGGTCTGTTACACCAATAAATTGACAGGATTTATAAATCCAAGTAAAGAGTTACAGAGAAGTAAGGAAATGAGTACATGCTTTGGGTGTCAGCAGAAATAGCCAATGCATTTCAGTTTGAATTTTATTCATTTAGCAATATATATAAGTAAAGATATGTCTCTCTGTTGTTTTAATATGCAAATATGTCAATATTAAAAACATTTTATATCATATGAGAGGATGAAGAAAAAAACAACAGATTCTCAGTGGTGAGGTAAATCAATATGCCCTCAAGTGGTAACAATCAGATGTTTAGGGGTACTAGATCACTTCTTGTGTATTTGTCCTTTTTTATTTCCTTTTTTAGATGTTAGGAAAAATCCTATTAAGTTGCAGGCAAGAACACTTAACTGCAGAATCACTTCCTAATTGCAGACATCACTGTGGCTGCTTTTGAAATCAACTGAATTCATGGCATTCTTCAGTATTACCAATACTGGTAATACCAAGCCTGGCAGCATCCAGTATATTGTATAGTATCAGTATGGATGCTGTGCTCAGGTTTATCCTCACCAACATGTATCTCTGAAGGTTCTGGTTCTTTAGATTTATCTGTGAGATTAGGCTCTCATGGGCACTCCCACACAAAATTCTAATCTGTAGAACTGAAATGTGAGATCATAATCTAAGGAAAGAGAAAACACAAAACCTAACTCAGTTCAGGGCCTGCTTTTACTTTAATGCTTCAGTATTTTGATGACTAAGTTTTTTTGTATGTGTCTTTATAAAATCTAGCATTTACTCTAGGCTCTGTTTTGTGTAACAGCATGCTGTATCACTAATTGTTATTCTCAGTGGATTTTTCGCTTCCTGTTTTTCAGAAGCTATTTGAATGCCAAATTGTAGCAATCATCTGTCAGATAATAGATAGGAATCTGGGATTGTAACTAAATGTATCTAAGTACATGCACTTAAATACTAATTAAACCACACTGACTCTGAGGTCATCATCTGAGTGATTATAGTAGACTCAAATCATGAACAGATCTTGTCAATATAAAATATTTTTCATTCCTAATTTTTATCTTGCATAGAAAATAACTAAGTAGCTCTTATTCAGAAGAGAATTTCTGTCTCAAAATTCTTAGAACACAAACAAAGCCTTATGAAAAATTTGATCTTCCACCATTGGAATGCTTTTTGAATTTGTTCTTGCGTTAGTTTGCAAAGTGTTTCATTAGGTTTATGAGGCTTTTTGTAATAAATGGATGTTAGATCTAAGGCAGGAAACAAAGCTATATTTACAGTTCCCAGAACTTCTCATTGTAACAGTTTTCATTCAGTTGCTAGGAGCTTAGCCAAACTTTTAAAGTATTTAGGCTGAAATGTATTGTATTAGGTAATACAGACTTTAATTATGTGAGAGCACACTATTCTTCAACTCTTTCCCTGCCTGCCTCATTCAGGTCACAAGATGGGTAGTACTGATTTAACAGGCAGTTTGCAAATATGTAATTTAAAGATGTGCTTCATTTGGTTTGTGGCCCCCTGGCTCACTGCAGCATTCAAATCTTTCTCTGAATATGACACTGCTGTTTTTCTTGTAAGACTGATGGGCTCCATCAAAACTACAACTGTTAGTGTCTACATTTTATAATACTCTTGTGGAATGAGTGTTTACTATTGTTTCTGTTTTACAGCGTGCTACTATGGCACAATAATATATCCGCAAAGCACAGACCAGTTTGAGTGACTAATGTGAAATAGTCATTACCTAATTTCTCAAAGAACACAATTTTTAATATTTGTCCAGAGCTGGAGTTTTTAATACTAGCAAATAAATTCACTTAACTTGTACCTATGAATTCTTAAAACTTCTGCAAACCTAAGCCTTTGTGTTCCAGACTGTGTGCTCAGAATACACAGCAGTTTTAACTGCATTGGCAGGAAGCACTGACAAAACTTAAGGAAATTCAGTTCTCTGCTCTTTCTTTAGCATAAGACCTAGACCTTCTTTCATTTCTCTAGCAAAAGAAAGCGGGATTACAAACATCAAGGTCATTCTCTACACAGCTGGCTTTCATCCTTGGAATCTCATCTTTTCTGTGAACTGCAGTGACAAGATTTTTCTTTTTAAATTATAAAGTGCTGACTCTTGATATTTCACAGATAACTAGGAATCAGCAAGACATGTTTAATTTTCAACCTTGTGCACATAGAAGAAGCTATTTTATTTAAGTAATATGGAAATCTTTCTCATAATCTTTGTTCTGGAGTTTAGCTTAAAACTCCCGTAGGCATTTTTACTCCAGTCATTCGCAAAATGCTCATGCTTGGGATCTACATGAATGGCCCATGCCATTTTTTGTTTTAAAGTTATATCAGTATGTCAGGTGCACATTGAGATACACTGGATTGACCTAATGGCCTAATTCCAGAATTCTTATCTGGTGATATCTTCAACACATCTTTACTAGAAAAGTGATTTGATGATAGAAGCTGGAAATTTCTGAGTGAATTGACTTTTTTTTCCTGTTCTCGTGTAAGCGGCCTACTTTTGAAAATTTTGAAATACGGAGCCAAGAGCTTCTTTTACAAGGTGGAAAAGTGGACAGGCACATGCTCTGGGGCTAAAAGTCTGGATATGTGGAGCTCTGCTGCTGAGACTGTTTAACCATCCATGGCCATGTGGTCCTGCCCTGATGTGGCAAAGGACAGCTCTCCCAACTGTACTGTTGAAATGTATACTGTATTGACATAGGCATACTAACTTGGGAAAACAGTTTTTTTCTGGAGAGTTATTTTTAACCTGGATCAGTTCATGACATAGTTTATAGCAGAATTTCACAAGCATTTACAGTGTTTCAAAGGAAAGGCAGGAACTTCTTAAGCCAGCTTTTCTCAGAAGTCCATTGAATGTGGAATTATGAGTTAAGCATTGCCATATGACACCTAATTAACATCCTAAATCCTGTCTGTTTGGTGGTTAGTTACAAATACTGTCAGTTCAGGTCAGGATTAACATTTTGTCTTCTCCAAACTCACTTAGATCTGTGTTTATGGCAGAAAAACTGAGCTATCTTGCTCAGCTTTTTTGTATAAAATGGAAAAGGATGGAGATCAGACATTGAATAAATCCAGAGGCAGAATGCTACTGCTGCTGTTGCTTGGTTTGTTTTTCCAAACAGAATAGTACATTAAGGGACATAAAACGAGATACACATGATAGTATATTAAACTAAATTAAGCTTCAGGGAAATCAGTATCAAGAACAAAATGAAGAATTTTTATGCCTTGTTATTGGGACAATATGAATATGTGATCAGCTGTGATCCAACTGAAAGGAAATCTGATCTGTGAGACAAAAATTGGAAAATCAGTTTTGTGTGTGTTTTGGTTTTTGGAAATCTTCATGATATGCCTAATTCATCTTTTAAGTCATCCCACAAGACTCAGGAATAAGACAGCGCCCTACACTTCATTATGAACTGCAATGTAGGGAGGCGTGACCATGGTCATGAACAGAATATTCATTACTCTGTGAGTAAACTGAGCCCTATGTCCTTAGAACCTGGCATTTTGATACTAATAGGTGGGCACAGTGGATGGATAAAAAGACTTGTGTTACCTTTTACTTTAGGAAATAATCAATTCTTCTGGGAAATCTGAATGGCTAATTTGTTTTGTTCATTTGTGTCTCATATCTTCTATGCCTGATTAATGCATCTCTGGGTTGCATGGGAAAAGGACTAAAGTAAATAAGTACGAAGGTTGTTCTAAACATTAAATATCAGTAGGAAGCAAAGATTGGAGAACCTTCATGTGCTAGGGAGAATGAACAGTTTTCTTTTATTCTTTAAATGGCAGCGTTGAAAGATAGATGGTTGTAAAATTACGGGAAACAGAAGTTATATTCCCATCCTAACAGAAGTCATAACAGTTTGGAAATTATAGGGTAAAATGCAGTTGTTGCTCTCTGGATGCAGTGTGGTTGGCATGCTCGAGACCTGCTCCGTCATGATTCCCCACTGCCACAGTGTGCAACCATAGCATCTGCTAAAGGGGATGAAATGGAGGGTGGGGCAGAGTGGGGGCACTGTGGCCAGGCTCTGTTGAAATCCTTGCAGGGACGGGAACTCAATGGAACTTTGCAGCTGAGAAGCCACATAGCACCTGTCAGGCAGGGGAGAGAGGGGAGGATGTCCTGCTGCTGAGCCAACAGCTGTGGTGAAATCCCCCTCCTTAGATGAACTTCGTTCATTACAGCCTAGTTGTAATATCAACACACACCTTCACCCCAAAGTGCTCCCAAGATACAACCACCCCTCTCTGGGAATGTGGTCTATATTTTTTTGAAAGTGAAGTGAGAGAATTTTTACACCAATCAGTAAAAAAAGGTATGTATGGCTAAAGTCACTCAAGCACCACCTAAACAGTAAGAAATGGGATCAAAGTAGGCCGACAGTGGGGGAAGACCCCATCATAACTCTTAGCATCAGTCAATAGACTGAATCTGTTTTCTTATTGATAGGGATGCCATCAGGTAACCATGCTCTATATGTGCTAAATACTTTTATTTGGGGTTAGAATTTGTCTGTATATTTCTTTGAATATGTTTTTACAGTCAGATATTAACACTGAGAACCTTAACCTTTCACAATATTTATTAATAAAGAGTGTTATTCTGTCAGTTGCTGGTGTGAGTCCTTCACAGGCACTGGCAGTTGTTGGCAGGGGTAACGTACTCAAGTAAAGAGGAACACTCACTAAGGGGGCATAAAGTGGAAAGAGCTGCTGAAGGGTTTCCTTGTATTCTGAGCTACCCTCCAATGCAGCAGGACTGCTCAGTGAAGGGTCTCCCTGATGGGACACTGACAAACTGGCTGGGCACAAGGATCTCAGCTTTCCTGGGGTGCTGACAGACAAATACAGAGTGGAGTAAAGGAAAGGGTAAAGGAAATCCCCTCTTTACATGTAAGATGGTTCTATAATCTGTAGCTTATTACAGCTAGATAGAGATGGTGGTACCAAAAAATACGACAGCAAATCATACTGCACTGTACCCTGAAGCAACTATTTTACTAACAGTGTCTTTTAAACTATCATTCAGAATTTTTGCTATTTTTCAATTTTATGCAACTACTTAGTTTTGTAAAACTTCACTATTTTGTTTTGTATTTATCCTTGGTCAGTTTTTGTATTAATATAATCATACCCTTCATAAATTATAGAATAGTTCGGGTTAAAAGGGACCTGTAGTTTTAACCCTTCTCTCTATATATGTAGATTAAAAACATTAAAGTAAGCCTCTTTGTGCATTTAGATAAACCCTTTACTGAAGGTGAAAGAGAGGGAGAAGCTGATTACTCTTTCTCAGTAACAACCTTCATGAGACTGCCTGAAGACTCTAATCAAATGAAGAGATTTTGTCCTGCTGAGCAGCTGTCAGTAAGAAGGTTCTAAACTAATATTAAATGCCTTTCAGCAAAATATTGTCTACATCTGAATAAGAATTTTTATTTTCTGTACAACATTGTAATAAGAAGTATTTCTCTAGAAGTAATTCCTCAGCAGTATTTGGAATTATTCAGTAGATTGCCAAAAGGAAAAAGAAATAATTTAGACAATGTAGAGTTCAAGGTGATGCACAATTATAGACCTGCAGCAGTGTCAGCCAGTTAGATATTAATTTTTGTTAACTTCATGGAGCTTGCTTTAATGCTCAGGAAAGACGACTGCAAAATTGAAAATATATAAATGGTTGCAAAACTACTTCTATAACCCAAGGAAAAATAACTCTGTCCTGCAAGATTAAAGTCCCAAATGTCTGAGATACATAATAAATAAAATACATCTCTTCTTTTTTCCAGTGAAGCATGCACATTAATTCTGTGAGTATTCTTTACCAGCAATTGGAAGTAAGCTTGGTAGAATTTTCTTTCTATAATCGGTGTCACTTATCTACATCTCTATGGCAGTACTATTGCAGGCTTACTAAAAGGTTTTTGAAGAACTGCTGACAGATACAGATTGTCCTGATGAAGCTATCATGGCAACACAGAAAAACACACCTCAAGGAGGTTCAATTCACTGAACGACTCAAATTTATTTCAAAAGTAGAAGTTTTCCCTGCAAACTCCTGTATTCCTAAAGGATACCGTAAGCAGGAACAATGGGAAAAACCCAAGATATAAATTTTGCATCTAGTACTTTATCTCTACTGCCTGATGACCTAAAGTAGGCAGCAGATGCACTTAAAGAAGTCTAAGCCAATAGACCATCAGGTACCCGTGGTGTATAAAGTATTTGGAAAAGAGATATAGTCTGTCATTGTGTGACCAAATAGCTGTATTTGTACTAGAAATTATTGTGGTTATTTTTCTTTTAAAAAACAACGACATTAAAGTACTTTAAACATTTTTCTTGATCTTACACAGGTACTCACTAAAGCTTTTTTTTTTTCTTAAATAGTGAAAGCAATATGTCTCTTCATAGCATCTTGGAAATTCATTGCAAGATTCACTGGCATTCACAGTGTCTTAAAAAATGTGGTATGAGCATTAAAATCAATGACAGCACAATCTAAAGTGAAGTTGCTGTAGTGGTACCTTGCTGTTGCTCAGGAGCTGGCATCAAAATTGAGTTAAAAACACCTGTATTAGGCAAGAAGCTACGTTAATGAGGCTGTAAAATTTTTGAATTTCATAAATTGCAGCAAAGTGCATGGAATAGTTTATAATGTAGCTTTCACTAGCAGCATGTATTTTCTTAACTGTGGCTAGCTCAATGACGTGAAATATATTACAGTTCCCTGTGTGTGCTATTGTCTGTGGCTTCATCCACACCAAGATAAGACATGAGAAAGGGAAAAATCTCAGCTCCTAACCTGGAAGGAAAAAGACCCAAAAATTGTCTACATGCGATACATACCTCTGAAGAGATAATAAACAATGTAACTAGTGCATAGATTTCCAGCTGGAAAAAAGTGTTAACTGATAGGAGATGTGAGCAGTGATGATACTAGAATAATTATTCTTATTATTGGGGAGAGATAATGGCTACAGAATGTGTAAAATGTGCAAAATTAATACAAAAATATCTCAAAATATTTTTATCAAAAAAAAAACCAAACCCAAACAACTTTTTCCTCCTGTTTTTTTTCTCTCATTAAATTGTATTCTAATTATGGTATTTTTCCACTATTCTGAATCAGTATTGTGCTTCAAATGCTTTTTCATTCTTAACTAATTTTCCCACTGCATCATTCCCATTTTGTAAGTAAGAGTGGCACTAAAACAAAGATCAAAGGACGCTGTTTAGAGAATGAAACTAGCAATTCCATGAGAAAATGTGAGATCTTTCCTGGAAAGGAAGATATGGCTAAATTGTCTTAGTATCCACTAGTGAAAATGGAGCAAAATTTAAAAAAAAATATTTTTCCTTTGTACATTTTTAGAAAGTTGTTCCCCAAAGAGACAAATTCTGAATGGTTTCTTTAAAATCCAGTGGAAGTATTAATTCTAGCAATCACTGAATATTGAATCAGATTGTTGCTACAATTAATAGTATTACTGCCTTTGAGTTCAGATTAAATTAACCATCAAGGGGTGAGTCAGTGTAAAATTCATCCCTCTGCAGAAAGGTTTTTGTGAGTCTGTGTGTCATTTTGATATTATTTCAGTTCTAATTCTTAGTACTACAGTCCTGAGCAGTAATTTGATGTATATTGCTAGGTGACTGTGTGTGGTTGGGCAAATATTTTACCTCTCTCAAATTTGTAAAGCAGCTTTGGAACACTGTTGCCTTTCAGCAATGGTAGGTCTCTCGTATTCATTGCCTATCTCTCAGTACCTGATGTTTACCTTTAAGCCCTAGCTGCCAGATGAGGGTTTTCAAAAAATTGTTGGGTCCTTCAGACTGCAAGAAATCTGAAGACATGAGCAAATGTGTTATGCCAAGTCTCAAAAGTCTGTAATAAAATCAGAAAAACAAAGTGAAAAGTCTTTAAGTTACTGGCATGTGATGGGAATCTCTACAAATACTTGGAGGTCAGTAATGTGGAAACTGAGGCTCTGGAAGAAGTGTGTGGTGTGTAAACTGTACACTTTCATTTTGTATATTTTCCTTTTCCTCTTCTCCTTCCCAGTAAAACCCTAGCAGTTTTAGAGTCACCCTGCAATGATGTAGCAGTTAAATAAATGATTGCCATGTTGCTTCAAACAGTGCTTGGAATAGTTGGAAAAACTGGGTACAAGAAACATACAAAAAAAAAAAGGCATCTACTTTTGCTACTATGGTGTTCCTTTGTTTGATTAGGAGGAGAAGAATAGGATCTTGTTTGGTCATTTTAGCAGGTCAATAATTGAGATCATACTATCTTTTCTTGGTAGGCTTAGTTGGTCCTGAAGACACCCCCAGTATTTATACAGATTTTTAAGTTCAGTTGTTTCATGCTGTTTGCTTTTGATGAATGTTTTAGCAAAGGAACTTTACAGGAGTGTTTATGGAAGAATACAATTTAAATTTGTACTTGAGAGGAGGGTATTTGGAGAACTCATACTGGTTATAAGAATAATGTTCAGGCAAACACTGAACAAAGTCTAATACATGGCTTAATTAGTTTCATAGACCGAATTTTGAATAATAAACATTCACAATGGGATTGAGCTACAAAAGAGGAACTGTTTGCTGAATAATTTCAGTTGTAATGAATAATAAATATGAGAAAATTGTGATCTACTCATAGACATTTCATTAGTAAGAAAAAAAGGCAAAAAAATCTGAAGTAAATTATGAATGGTAAGTAAATTATTAATAATTTCCACAAATTTACTGTTGAGATCATGTGCTGACTTTGAATCAGTGTAGGTATACGTTTTCTTCTCATTGGTTTTGTGTTATTTGGAGATGACAGGTTCTGATTTCGAAATGCAAATACTGCTCACAAGAGTAATGAACTCTGGTAGATCTTAAATCCTAAGCACCATATTGTTCTAAAGGCATTTATCTAAAATAAATGAAAGGGTGTATTTGCCTTCAAGCATAAAAAATGCTGGTTGATGTGCTGGACTATTTGTGTATCTGAAGGGAAGCATATCCCCAGGTGTGTGCTGGATCCTGGGCTGGATTGCACACAGGTAGCTGGGACAGGCTGGGTAGTCACAGCTCATGAGTGAGAAGTTCTCATTTTTGAAGTACCACATAAAGTGAGGTACCAGTTTCTGGTAGTAACAGCTGCATGTTTTGCTGTGCTTCAACATGTGGGGTTTAGAGCTCCCGTTTTCACAGAATCTCAAAACAGTTGAAGTTGGAAGGGATCTCTGGAAGTCAACTGGGCCAACTTCAGGGCCACCTAGAGCTGTTTGCATTGACCACATCCAGACTGGTTTTGGCTATTTCCAAGGATGAAAGGTGCACTTCAGTGCAGTTGGGCTTTCCTGCTGAAGGGATGAATGCTGCTGCTGGATTACCATCCTTGATGGATCCCTAACAATCATAAATGGTTATATCCTACTTACATGCTGCAGAGTGAATATGTTGTTTATTGGTTGAAGATCATTCAAGAGAAAATGGAACTTCAGTACTATAGGAAGTTTCTTTAGGCTTTCTTGGTTTTTATTTAGTTACCTGTAAATGGAATTAATTTCTCATCATTTCTCAATGCTTTCTCAGTGATTTCTCCATGATTTCTCATTATTTATAAAGCTTTTGTGAGAAATCATTCTGAAAATTAGGAACATATATATAAAATATTTATTACACTAAAACACACTTTTAAGCAGAACGCTAGAAGAATTCCATTACTTGAATCACACGCTGCACATAAATGAATAAAAAGGATGTTTTTTTCCATGGCAGTGCTTATCAGTAAAAATTATTTCTAAGATGTCTTACTGGAATAAACTATTCAGGAGTTGGAGTTCTACAAAAATGAATAAATAGTAAAATAACATTCCTTGTGAAATTCACAGGACTTAAGAGTTTGTGAATCCATAAATTCATCTGTGATTATCAATAACTGGTAGATTTTTGTGCTTTTCTTACATTTTTATATGCAGTAAAGCCAATATGCAGTTTTGAGGCAATATTTCTTTCCACATGGTACAAGGAGATATGCTGGTTTTGTGACTGACTATATTACTTTCAGATCCCAGTTTGTCTACCGTTGAGAGTAAAATGTGTTATTAACCATACATCTGTATCACGCTTTTAGAGAGAATGATGAATGATAGGCTACCACATGTCCTTGAGAACTACTTTTTTTTCTCAACTTCCAGATGCATTTGTTGCATTCCAGTCCCTGAAAAGCTTTTTTTGAAAGGTTTAGTTTCTTATGCTTATTTATATCTTCCTATTTTTAAGACAGTATAGATTTCTAGATTAATGTGTTCCATGTAAAAGCTTTGGATATCATGTCTCTACAGTATTTAAGAAGGGAATAGCAGTATTACTTGAGATCTTACTGTGCATTCTTACTGCTGTTATGCCTGTGACTGTTATACTAGGGCTGGATGAATTTGGTGTTTAATAGGAAGGATCCATGTTGTTATTAGTGAACTAGAATTCTATCCCTGAAAAAACTGTTCCATTACTTTTAATCTCTCGCAATGGACTATGATCAAAATTCCTTTCTTCTAATGGCAAATCTTCTGCATGAAAACGTAGTCCTCATAATGTTAATTACAAGACCAGGTTCTGAAATATACATAGAATGGGTGAACAGGCAACTGTAAACTCTTGGTTTTTAAACATGTATGACCAGAACAAAAAAAAGGACTTGAATTTAATATATTCCACTGTTAAGAGCATGAGAAACAATCATCTCTTTTGACTGCAACAAAGAATGAGATAAAAGCTTTTCAATTCCGGGTAACAGAAACTGATGTCTCGAGTGCCTGGTGAGTTTTTGCTTCTTATCTGCTAATTCCCCAGTGCTGGTATTTCACGTTCTTACACAAAACAGAAAGAAGGTGGATAAACTTAACACCATTTCTGCCTCAGTCCCCAGCTATATCTGATGGTGTTTTTTCAGAAAATCTTAAGATAACATCTTAAATTTCTTGGCAGTTAGAGAACTGTTTGCATTTATGCTTTGAGACAGTCATCCTTGCTTCTGAATAAATGCAACAGTTTACCCATCTTTGCAGATAATAGTAAGCATTACTTATGACCAGGAGTAACACAGTTTCCCATACAGAATACCAAGTTATATTGAATTGTAGAGTTGTAGAAAAACTGTATGATCTCTAGGTTTTAGATATTGGTAATTACCTATGTTTCTGTTACTATATTTCTGTACATAAGACCCTAACAGCAGTTATTTGATAAGTGAAATGGTGATGCTGCTCTCAATGTTATTTAGCCAATGAAACTGTAATAATGTATGATGATTTTAAATCTGGACAAGGTTTCCAGTGGCCTAATTCAACTTAAATCTAGCCTGATGGATAATGTCAGAAATCAGTGAAGAGCTTTTTTCATTTTGGAAATATTATACATTGGGCATTTTTAATTGCAATGTCATGACATTGAAGTTATTCAGTCTTATGCTTGATACACTGTGTGAAGAGATGGTAAATGGAACACCTGTGTGTTTCAGATGGAGATAATTTCTGTGTTTTAGCCTTTAGCAAGTTGCTGGCTAAGTGGGTAAATGTGCTGACAGAAAACCAGGGGAACTTCTTTGTGAGAAGCTGGTTCTCTTAGCTTCCACTGAAGATCTGCCTTTGAATTCTGCTATAATTTTATTGAAATCATTCAGTTCTCTCCATAATGGTTTGATTTTGACAAATTGCCAGATTCTCATTAAAAAACCCCAACTTCTGGTGCTCTTTCTCTTTTCTTTCTTTGATGCACTTATGAGGGACAGCATGGTCTAGAGGTAGTGCTGCTTTCTACTACCTCTGCTGTAAGCAGGAGGGAATATTTAGGTGGTAGTTGATTTCATCAGTGCACACCTGGCAAGACTTTCTTTTAAAACAATTGTCAGAAATACATATTCTGAATATATACTGAAAAGAATAAAATTGCCAGCAGCCAAGGTGTCAATTTGATGAATAATATATGGGATATAGTTGACATGTTTTCAAGGTTCCATTAAAAGGAAAAATGCTGGACTTCATAGCGTATTTTGTTTAATGTTATGACTATGCCCTTATATATTTGATCTGATAATTTAATAACATACCTAATAGAAGTTCTTGGGAACATTTTTTGTCCTAACATAATCAGTTTTCAGTCTAGCTCTTCATGTTTGTGAATGACTGCATTAGATTCCTGCTGTTCAGAGTATGAGAACAGCCAGAGAAGGAATTGTCTCGATACCCGCCTTTAATTCTGAACCATGTACACAGGATGAGGGTTTAGTTATCTTTTGCAAATAGTTTTGTAATGCAGACCTGATCTCAAAAGGTTACTGTTATAAGTTTCTCGCTCTTGCATCTCTCTGGTTTAATTTAAGACATTTCCATTGGGATGCAGCAGTCAGCTTTTCTCATTTGATATTTACTTTATTTCCACTGTAATTTAAACCTGCCTACATGTCAATTTTCTTACCTCTTTAGAAAATTCAGTGATTGCTTTTTCCCTTTCACTAAAATATCTTGTTTCTAGAATTTTTTTTTTCTTGTATAAGTTGGCATGTTTCTAGTGAACTTCTTGGAAGTTTCATTGCTTCTTTAGTCATTAAAAATCTCTTCAAAGTTTGAATGTAGGACTGACTTGTCACAGTTGTTGTGTGCTGAGAGACTAGTCAATGCTAAAGTGATATTCAGTGTAAACTCCCAGATTCCTTTTTAATGCATATCTGGAGAATATTAAATAAAGGAGGGACGTAAGAGTTGCAGTAAATAATATGGTAGCAGTAAAATAACTTAAAACGAAATATAGGCTTTTGTGTAGGAAGATTAAGCTACTGAATGGTTATCCATTCAGCTTGCTGTAAGAGAATGAGCTACTCTAAGATTCCTGTGAAACAGTTAAAATAATAATGTTGTTAATCAAAAGGTGTCTGAATACTCTACTTTCTTAAACATAGCTACATGCATACATAGCTGCTTGTGGTTTAAAATTGATTTTGTTGTTACCTTCAGTGTTGGTGCACTGCAGTTACTGAGAGTTACTCAGTATCTAGCAATTGGCTCATGAAACATTTTTTTATCTTACTTTGCTTAAGTTGTTTAATTTGCATTCTTTTTAAACTGAGATCTTCCTATAATACAGTTTCAAAAATTCCAGTTGATAAGGAAGTGCTGATGGAAGTGTAGGTGATGGAACTGCAGAGTTATGGATGCTTTTGCCTTCTGGCCTTTGTATTTATTGGTGCAGGAGTGACTTCTAAAACCTAATGTTGATTACTCACTGGTTCTTACTGAGAAGTAGGTTAAAAGGTACTGCCATAGCCAGTGGAACTTAGTAATAAATACTAGCTTTGTTTTGGTGCTGCTGTTATGCTCTTCGATTGGCTTGAGGTGATAATTTCACATCTAATTTATGTATTTCAGGATCATAATCTGTTTCCTCTCCCATTATGAATTTGTTTCAACATGGGATTTGGGCATATGTGTTCTGACTTTGTCAGCCTTCTGCACTGGGTGTTACCTCTCTGAAATTGCCCTGCAAACTTAGATTCTCTACATCTAAGAGAGGAGGCCGTGTAGAAAAAGTATTCTGGAGGTGCACAAGTGCCCAAGAGATCACCTGGGCTGTGAAGTCACATTGCTGACTGAAATGTACTGTCACCAGTGCTTCAACTAGTAGGCTGCTGATAAAGATCAACAGAATTGTTTTCAGTGGAGGAGGCAGGTTACTGGCAATCTTTATCAGTCTCCAAACTTAGAAGGAGTGGAGGATAAACTATTGTTTCATGACTTGATAAGATTTTAGTGTTAGTGCAAGTTCCATTTCATTATGAACAGAATCAAAATAAGAATTCCTGTTCTACCTTAGCTATACAGGATGTAGTGGAATCCAGACGATTTCCCTTCTCTTACAGCTGAAGTGAAGTCTCCAAGACTGTAGAGATGAGTCTTTCTTCTCTACTTGCTGAAGGATGAGGCATAACCCCATCAATTTTTTGGTGGGGGAAGCTGGAGGAGTTTGATTTTGTGTTTTTACCTTTTTTTTTTTTTAATCTCAGCACCTACCTATCTATCCATCAAAGCAGCTTTATGCATTAAGATAGCTGTAAAAGCATTTCACAGCAATTCTCTGTGGGCTTCTGCCCTTCTTGCAGTTTTTGCCTCCCCTACATGCAGGTCCTTGCCTTATTTATTATTGGTTAAATAATTAAAACTGCCTGTACCAAAATGCTTCATTGTTGCAAACTGCTACATGTCATGGTGATGGATTGCCAAAAAAATGTTTTCAATCGTGTAGTAATAATTTTAAAAATTACGAATGGGCATTAAATGAATAGCTAGCAAAGTTAAAAGATTGTACAGTCAAAGGTCAGGATAATTGTGGTGCTGTGAGTACTTTTCAAAAGGTTAACTCATCCATTTTAACTTCAGTGGCATTTTGGTGGCCTTTTAGAGAAGCAAGCAAGTCTGTACCAGAGCAAGATTAAAATATGCTTGACTTGGATTTTAGAATACTTTGGAAGAATATGTTGAAGGAATTTTTATATTCAGATTTCCATGTAATTTAACAGCAATGTCCCTACATATTTCTGAAATAAATTTAACTTTCTTGGCAAGCTTTTCATGGAAAAGGGAGAAATTATAATTTTCATAATTGCAACTTGAGATTTATTTTCCACTCAAGGTCAGGCCTTCTGTTCTCTAGGAAACAGGTTTTGGTCTGACAGATGCTAAATCTTGTAATTATGATAAAAATTGTTAATTGACTGCTCAACAGTTGCTCCCGATCCTTAAGGAAGCTATTGAGATACATTTTTAAAAATAAAGCAACATGAATAAGTAGTATCAAGCTGGCTCATTAAAAATGTTTGTAGATGCTTCTGTTTTGACATCAATTAAATTAAAAGCAAATTATCATATTAATATATGCATTCTAAGAGATCTTAAAAGTGTACATATATATCTGTTTCTAAAGAACAAATGAAACAACAGGACTAAGAAAAGTAAGCCCTTTAAAATATGTATGTTCTCTTTCACAGTAGAACAAATGAATTAGGCTTCTACAAACACACAAGTCCTGGTCTGGACTGTAGGCAGGCACAAAGAATCTTTATTGTTATGACAGAAATAATTATAGCAATTGTGTTGACACTTTTCCTTACTAGGGATATCTTGTTAAGGAACAAGTACTGCACCCAGCTGCAGATTTCAATTAGGACTGAAGAAGAACTAGACAGTTTTCTGAGGTCACAGAATTTCTTGTAATCTTGCTATTGTTTTGGATGATATTTAAAGACCTTTCTAAATTCTCTTTCTGAGCTGTCCTCATTATTTGTGTAATTCTACTTGTGGTCTGCATTGATGTTGCTGATATTGCAAGCATTGGAACAGATTAGCACTGATTACACATTGAATTCAGTATGCATGTCACAATATCAGTGGCAAATAAATTTCAATGCTTGCTGAGACATTTTAATTGGAATTTTGTATATCATTAAGAACATATTTGCTTTTGCTCCTGTTTTTCCTAGCTGATACTATCTCTGCCTCATGTGTCACTAGAGACCTAAAACTGGAATAGTTTTTCCTGGAAAAATTTACATATTGTAAAAATTCTAAAAATTACATATTCTTAAGGCATTTATTGAAAGACTGTTCTTATTCCTTGGATGAATGCTCTGTCCACATTGCATGGAAGCAAAAGGCAGTGAGTGCAGCCTGTATAAATCTGCTGTTGGCATTCTCTGATCTCATTTGGCCCCCTCCCTGGCCTGACAATGGATGAAGTTACAGACCATTGGGAAGCTGACAATGGTATGAGCTCTTCTGTGTGTCTGATGACTTCCCCCCATATCTAGCTAGGATTTCAGGGATTTGAGTTTGCCTGGGGTGTTTACTGTAGGTGGAAATGCGTCTAAGTCTCAGTCTGTTGGTGCAAGACTAAGACTCTTGTATTTGTTGTAGGATATTTGGATGTAGCATGCTCTGGCAATTTTTTAATTGAAAAATCAGCTCTTAAGAAATTATATAAACCAAATATTTGGTCAGTTTTTATATCTGATACACTTGTGCAGTATATTTGAAATGTAGATGACACATGAATACCCCTTTTTTTTGCTGCAAGCTAAAAAAAACAGTGAAATAGCTGAAAACTAAAACAATATATAAAAAAACCCCACAGCTATAAGTGGACATCTGAAGGAGAGAATGTGTTTAGATTAAATGCTTTTATTTCCAAAAAAATAGAAAATTACAACTTTTGATATAGGACTGGTATTTGTTAGAGAAGGCATGTAGGCATGACAGACTGGATTTTAAAAATACTTGCATCCCTCTTTCAGAATTTTACTTTTAAATAATTGCACAGTCACAGAAGGGCAGAAGGTGGAGAATGACTCAGATCTGGGAACTGGAATATGGAGTGGTCATGAAGTTACCCCTTTCAAATGAAATGAGTATAAACAGACAGAAAGAGAGATACTGCTTTAAAATAGCCATTACCATGGTGGCTAAGGTGATGTGTGGAAGGGAAGGAGATGAGATCAAATAAAGATAATGGAGAGAAGTGAAAATTTTGTTCCAACAGTTTGACTGACATCCAGCTAGGGAGTTGTCCTGTTCAAAGATATATAGGTGTTTGTTCTGAGGAAGCTTTGTGTAAGAGGGTTGATAGCATGAAGCTGACATATCAGCAGTTCTGATTTACTTGCAAAAACAATTAGATGAGTTTTATCTTACAGTCCAGGTGTGGACACAGAATTAGAATGAAGTTTCTAATTTGTCTGAAACTTCTTGCTCAGCTTTACTCAGGATGACTGAGCAACACATCAGCGTTTTTCATAGTTTGTTGGTATAGATCCTTTCAAAACTTTCTTTACCTTAATGTGATATTTTTTTACATTATTTTAACAAATAATCAGATATATTCCAAGTTTTTTCTTTCTGAATATAAAACTCTTTGTCCATGTTAATAATGTATTTTAGCCTGGACTCCCTAGTGAAATCTGTTTCTTTAAAGACTACTAGCATTAAATCTTATTAGAGCATATTGTAAAAATAGGGATTAATGAAATTAGATGGTGTTTTGAATGTGTTACATATTTTCAGAAATCCTAGTTGGCCTAAAAGCATATGTTGTGCTACTGATTAATTATAGTCATGGAACTACAGCTATCATGGAGACAGTATTTAGTGTTGAAGAATCATCAGCTTTCAGGCACCTAAAATCTTCCTGTCCATAAATATTACTCTGAAATTATTAGTTTTTCATCTTTCACCTCAAAAGCAAGGTTCTTTATGGTTTTAGAACCACTGAAGACTTCTTTACTGTATCTGTTTCCTTCAACATAGAAATAGCCAAAATTCAATTCTCCTCATTCGGTTCCCTGCACATATTTCCAGGCACTCAGGTAAAAGAAAACAGATTTTACAGAAGAACAAGGGGTTCTGTTGTGCATCAAGAGAGGTGGGTTAGGCCAATTATTCAATGGATAGACAGTCTAAGTGACAGAATGGGTTTTCTGTGACCATGGGGCTCTGTTAAATTGAATGTTTGGAATATAGCTTCAAATAACTGTGTACCTGCTGCAGGCTGATGTAGAATGATGTATAAAAAGTGGTACATTTCAATGCAGAATTCCAGGCAGTGAGCAAATGGAGATGATCTATAGAGACAAATTATTTCCTCAGCTCTCAAGCCCTAACTATCCAGTTAGAAAAGCCAAGATAGCACTACAGTTACATCCTAGAAAAGGTTCCTTAATGAGATATTCTGCAGGGCCATCCTGTTCAGTCTTTTCTCTGGAGGACCCTGAATGCAAAGGAATTCTAAAATAGCTACTTTCCTTCAGTACAAGGTCTTCTTGCACTGCTGGGGCTTGTAAGGAGGCCAAGATGTCATTAATTCCTGATTTATTTGTGATCTACATAGCTTTTATACGTTAATTGCTACATTTATGTAAATTCTTACTTAGTTCTCAGCAAATTCTATCTGGATCCTCCAGCTGACTGTGCTGTTGGACTTTTAGGATTTGGATTTATTAATTCTGCCCTTGTAGAGACAAAAAAATTAATGATATTCAAAGGTACAGAACTGCTGTATGATCACCATTTTTGTATTGAAGTTGTTAGTTGGTGTCTCTTGCCTCCCTTCTTCTCAGAGTTAATCAGTCCCATACAACTTACAGTTCACTGGTCCTTCAATTCCTCTGCCCATTTAAACACAAGAAACTCTTATAAAGATGAACAATGCTTGTGCTGCATTTGCACAAATTACCTGCAGCCACACTAACTGGACAATGTGGGCATTTAGGAGCTCAGCAGAGTCAGTCCCTCTGGGCTGAAGGATGTTTGTGGCTGGTGAGAGGCTTTCAGGAGACTCGCCCATTGCAGGAAGGTTCAACTGCCGGCACGAATATGATTCACCCTCAGAAGTGATGGCAGTTTTTGAAGTTAATTGTGTTTAATAGGATCTGACTCTGCATTTTCAGATAAACCAAATAATATGTTCATTTGAATTTGCTATCAAACTTCTAATTCTTGGTTTAAAAAGCCAAAGAAATTGCATGAGACAAAGTCCTGCGTTGTAATTACTGCTGGCATTTAAGTAGGGTAAGGAAATTCAATTCCTATTTCACAGATAAGGTGGGGTTTTTTTAACAGAAAAAAAAAACTTGGCCATAATGTATATATAAATTTAACTCATAGCAGAAATAGAAGAGCTTGAAGACATTTTTAGATATAAAAGAAAGCTTATGGGAAACATGAAGATACTATATTAAAATATATCATAAGAAGGTAAGAACAAGAAAATGGACAAAGGACAAAATTGTTGCCTTTTTCTTCAGATACATTGACTTTGGAAAGAGGAATGTATTGAGCTATAACCATGGCATCATTACTACTTGAAAATGTTTGTAGTGGTTGTGTTTTATCTGTGTTAATCCAGAAGGTGAGTTTCAGGAAGAGAGAGAGGGTGTATTTTGCTAAAAGTAACTGGTATGGCTGGGTAAAATAGAGGTGCTTTTGGGAACATAATATTTTGTAGGTTTGTTGATCTTTTTTTTTTTCCCCCCAGCTATGTCAGTTGGTCCAATAAATCTATTCTCTCTGCCTTAGAACTTTGCCTCACATGTAATGGTTACATCATTCACAACTCAGTGTTTGGTAAGGGAAGTCCCAGTGGTGTATGGTAATCTATGGCTAAGGGTAGTGTTTTGTCTCTGAGCATGTCCTGTGTCATGTTATTAGATTAATAGTATTAGGGATATATTAGAAGGTGCTGTCCTAGATATCAAGAGAGAAGTTTCCTAGAGATTAGAATTTAAGTGAAAGCTGACAGGCTGTCATAGCCTTTGTACAAAGCAAAACCCCGTAATGTCTGTTAATGTAATTCAGCTGCAATGGTGAGAAAACTGACTCACTTCAAGTTTTTTATCAGTAATTAGGTTCCAGTAAAGAGTATTGTGAGGTTACTCCAAGTAATTACAATTATTTTTTTACCCAGACCTGTAATTTTGTTTTACACTTTGCATGCCATAGGGATTTCTTTAGGTTTTATGGCACCTACCTCAAAGGTACCGCTCTTTGGCTACAGCACAAATTACAGTAAATTTTGCATTTGAAGGTCAATGCAAGGTAGAGATGGAATTTCTTTTCTATCTACAGGTAATCATCATCCCTTTAAAAATTGCATTTTTGATTTGTACACACTAAGGACATTTCATTGCTAGCTCCGAGTCATGTGGATAGTTAAGGCAATTCATCAAAACCATGCTTATGCATTCTTTCAAATTAAACAATCTGTTGCAATAATTTTCTTGCAAAAAAGGAAAAATGACAGACTGTATTTTCAAACTTTGCAAATTATTCTAGGATCCTGGTGTACAAGGCATTTATGATCATATATGGCATTTATTATGACAGTGGAAGAATAAGTTTTTACAAGAAAGCAGAATTTTAAAATGTTGCAGGTAGAGAGTTCTGTTATAGTTCTGAAGTACAATTAATGAGCTGTTTTTGTAGGAGCCAAAATAGAAATCAGAGTTATAATTGCAGAACATAAAATATTGTGGGGAAATTTCCCAGAGCCATATAAAGAGGTAGAATTAAATCTTGAATTCTCATTGTTGTTCAATACTTGCTCAATGTGCATTCAAAAATCAAAGTATTTTTCTGGCCCTTGTTCAAAAGCCATAGTAACAACAGCCCACCAACTGAAGCCCCTTGATGTGAGCATTTATATTTCTCAGAAGTAGTTGCTGGTATCTGGTAGAGATTCAAATACACAATGCCAAAATAGGCTTTGGAATATTTTTCTTCCTTCTCTCCTGTCCGTAGAGTTACCACGATTAGTAGTCAGACCTTGGTTAAAATGTTTTGGTGTTTCCCCTTAATTTTTACTACTTGTATTAGTGTGTTTTCCTGGTTATGGTTTTATCTGTTGCTGCCAGACATGTAAACACTGTATCATCATCTGTATTAGGCCTGGATCCTTTATAGAGATATTGCACATAAAGGTACATGAAATCCAATACTGGCATGGCCATCTCCAGTGAAAGCCCTGTTTTCTATAATGTATGTTTTCAGATGATTTTGTACAGTCCTTGTTTCTGCACAGGCATTTTCTACTGAAAAAACAATAATTTGTAACTTGGTACTAAAAATAACTATGATTTCCAAGAAGGATGAAGACCATAGCTCAACGGTTCATTCATTTATCCGTCCTGCACAGGAGTTTGTGACATTCCCTGAAACTGGAGCAGCTGAATTGAATTTTGCTAATATACATAAACGCACATGCTGTTCTCTCCACCCAAAAAATTTGTAAAAGCATGTGATTTTCATAGAATGCAGTATTTAAAATTTAGCTCCTTTCTTCTTTTCCTTTGAAAAGACTGGGAAGATGTAGTATTTGATTTTGCTTGTTCTTTTCCTATACTTTGTGTTGTGATATCAAGGAAAAACTGCAAAATAGCTATTGGTGGGTAGAACAGACCCATAGGGAAAAACCTAAACATTTGTACCATGACCATGAAACTGAATTAGTTTGCCCAGTCCTAATAGGTAGGATGTGATCCTTTACTTCTTTTGACTTTCACAGAGGTTTTACCTGCAGCAAAGAGCCTCCTCTTCAGTCCTTGGATACCTCATTTGAAATATCTGTCCTACTTAAACACTGGACCTGATATGCCATGTTACCATAAAATTTGTTTCAAAATGGGGTAAAATTAATTGCTGTAAGAACTCAGATTATTTTTTTTTTGAAAGCCAAGCCATCTCAAGAAATATGTGACTCCATAGTTACAGGAAAACATTAATATTATAGTCTTATATACACCTGACTTAATATGCTTGTCTTTTTAGAGGCAGAAGGTAATTGAAATGGTTCGAGCATTGTTTTACACCACCATGCAGTGGAACTTGCTGCAAAAATCCTCAAGACAATCCTCAAGTTAGCTGATGCATTAATACATTTTTGCTTGGTCCGGCAGAGAGATTCTAGCCCAAACCCTGAAGGCAGTTGCTCTTCAGCAAGGCTAATTATTTCAGACCAAGCTATGCATCTTCAACTTTTGGAGCCAGATGAGCTGCTAGCTGAGATTTCTTTTCCTGTAGTCTGTGAGGACTGTGTATGCTTGTTGTCCTGGAAAGAATCTTTAGCTGGTCTTAAATCTTGTCACTCAGTTCTGCCTTGAGGAAGGCAACCCTGGGTTTACTCCAGAGGCTTATTTAGTAGTGTCACTAGATTTTTGTTTAATGGCAGGTTTTGGAGAAAAATAGAAGATATTTAAACCTATAAATTTATATTAAAAAATGTGAAAGACTATGAAGAAATAATAGGTATGTACATGCAAATACTTTATTTTGTACTCTGGTTCTTTCTTATTTTGGTCCATTAACACTATTGCAGTTGCAAAAAAAAGTATGTCAGCTCATTAAGCCCTCTTTCTGTAGTCAAAGGCATCAGGTAAGTGTAAGATGACCAATTTTACATACTTTGCTACATCTTATTTAATTTACATGGGCAGTTAGACATATCAGCATGTGAGAAGGCCACCTTCTTTTAGAACAGTTTCTTAGGAGGGGATGCTGTTTCATAAATTGTCTGCAGTTGAGGCAGCCATGGGTGAAATGGCCTTTCTTATGAAATGTCACAAGATTTAATGTCACAGTATAATTGGGATGGAGGGATAACTGAGCGAGGCTCACCATGTCTTTTTCTGCTAACACATTATTAATCTACAGGAGTGTAAAAATGTATCTTATAAAGGCTCTATTCTATTGAAAATTGTTGGGTCGTAAGAAAAAGACCCCAAATCTATTTTATTGCAGAGCTCATGAACAACAATTATGGACTTCCTTCACAGAGAATTTAATTTGTGGGTAAAGTATACAGCAGAATGGGGCACAATAAGGAATTTATGAAACACATAGCCTTAAATATATATTTTTTTAAAGCAGTAAAACCCTACATATATAGCACCCAAACACCATAAAACAGGTAACAAATGAAAACTGATTTCTTTGGAAGTCTCAGCATTTAACTCTCATTTGTGAATTTTCTTTCAGTAATTTAACTTGATTTAATTTAACAAATAGTTTATTGATATAGTGAATTCCTAGAGAGTTATTAGTTAAATACAACTAATTTGCTGATGAAGACTCTTCTGTCTGGATAAAAAAGCAGTGTAGAACATTAAAGAAACTCTTGTGTTTTGAAATTTTAGATTTTTCCATTGCTTTTCAAGTAAAATACAATACCAGTAGAGAAGCCTTTTGCAGACATCATTATATTTCTGAAGGTTACTTTTTGAAATATAAAAATTTCTTTTGTGGCAAGGGTTATATCATAGAATCATGGATTTAGTTTGGAAATGACTTCTATGATCATAAAGTCCAGCCATTAACCAACCCAGCACTGCCAAGTCCACCAATAAACTCTGTCCCAAAGAGCATCTCCACGTCTTTTAAATACCTTGACATCTGAGGAAGCACTGACTAACATCATACAGCTTTTGCTACTAAGAATCACTTCAAAAGAAACTTGAAAAAAACCCCAATTTCCCATATCCCTTTGTTACTGTTTCTTATTTGAAAAAGATACTGACAAGCAGTTAAAGTACATTTATTTTCTCTCAGAAAGCATTCTTACCAAAGAACAACTTTGCAACAGAAATGCTGCATTTCTAAAGTCAGAAATGTTTCTAACCAGAAATATTTTGCAATTAAATTTATACTGTAAAGAAAACAAAACAACTACTTGCACTGAAAATATGAGTACCACTTTGCTGTAATTCAGAGGAATACAAAGTCTGCACGTTGGGATTTTCTTTCTTGATGGCAATATATGAAGTTTTTTATAGCCAATAACTTGAAGTACTTAGGAAGCTAAATCTTTATAAATGTTCTAGAAAAGCAAGTCCTGCAATTTAAGAGTAGAGACGAATTTTAAATGAGAAATAAAAGGTTAACTAAGCAATATATTCTGTCTTCTTCCCTTCAAAGAAATAAAAGAAACAAAGGGTGCCTATACTGATTAATCAAAATGACAGTAAAAATGCTTAGAATTTGATGCAAATTCACTCACTTTCCAGTTATTTTTTCCCATTTAACCGTTTCCTCATTAATTATGTTCTGCATAATTTATCACATTACCTTAATCTATAGTCACACTCTGAGTTTATAAAATGTCTTAGTCATGCAGAATGGCTGAAATAAATAGTAGAGAACATCAGAGTAATGCCTTTTCTAAAATAGCTGCAGTAGAAAAATATGAAAAAAATAGGTCCATCTGATAGTATTTACAGGAGAGGTTTATCATGAGGAAATCCTTCTTACAAAGTAAATGTTTGTATTAAAGGACTTTTCTAAATCTTATTTCCAAGAGGAAATGATCAGAGACCACCAGCATAGCACTTATTTGATATTTGAGATTTGATAGCACTTATGCTTTCTAAAAAGCACTATGCTTTTTCATATGGTATCAGTTCAAATGTATTCAGGTCTCCAAGGAAGTGGGATGCCAGGCAGAGCATGTAGGTAGAAGAATTCTAGAAGCTAATGTGTTATTCTGTTGAACTGTAGTGCAGCTTCCCCATCTGTCAGTTTTTTGTAGGCTGAAAGAACTGAATACAGCCAGCCTTAAATGACTAATTGCAAAGTGGTGATTCTGAGTAATGCACATTTAACAGGTATTCTGTCTGTCTTGTTGAACTGCCAGACAGTTGCCCAAAGTTTACACATACTTTACCTAGGATGCCTAATTCTGCAAAAAGTAGCTGAAGGGAAATCTCTGTAAGGCGTCTTCCACTGATGTAGTTCACTCTGAAATATTGCATAGTTGAGACGCAGAACAGTAACTCCCTACAGAAGAACTATATGGCAAACTCAGGTGTTTCCAGGTACTCATAAATTAGTGTGCAGTTCTCCCCCTGGTATTTGCAGCTAAGTGTTAGAGAAGATGAAGAACTTTGCTTCCAAAAAAATGAAAAAATATTAAAAATAAGCTCTTTTTTTCCAGATGGCTAAAAAAAGTTCCTTAAAATTTTTGGGCCAGCTTGTGTCCTTGTGAATTCAACTGGAAGAACCCTCATCAAAGTCAAATCCCAATGAATTATAGACAAGGTTCAAGTGGTTTTGTTTGTTTTTATGGTGTTTTGTTTGGGTTTTTTCCCTTTTTTTGTTTTTTGTTGTTTTGTCTTAATCTTGGAACAGTATAAATACTTAATACAAATTCTTTGTATTCTGTGTAAAAAAGAGAGGAGGAAGAGCTCAAGGTGCATTTTTTCAAATAGAAAGGAAAAATATGGCAGTGTCTCAGCAGTAGTTCTGTGAAATAAGGGAGACAAAGTGAGAGTTGTTCTCAGAATTAAATTACTGCTAATTAAGCTCTTTATCTTGAATGAGAAAAAAAGCCTTTTATTTCCCTGGATTCTTATCTCTACTGATAGCCATACAAATAATAAGATAAAATCTGCTCTTGTAGAAACAGTTTGTAACTGACATAGGCGTATCAGGTAAACTCAACAAAGCTGACAAAAAATTCTGGAAAAAATTATTTCTTGAAAGTTGTACTAGTTCTGTATATGAAAAAGCATATGTAACTTCTTTTGTTTGGGATGTTTTTTTTCTTTTGTTTCTATGATGACATAGTGCAGTTGCCTGCAGAATTATAAATGCTTTAAGTGGCCATCACCAGTTTCAAAAATTTAAAGTATCTCTTAGAAGTCATTCTAAATATTGCTTTGGCAACCAGATACGAAAAGTGAGACTATCATGCCATAGAAAGCTTATTAAAAGAGGATTTCCATTTTGCATTAATTAATCCCAGTTTTTTTCAAAACATCATATTTGCTCAGAACTAGAAAATCTTGAAATGTTCCTGGCTCTCCTGGGGTAACCTGTCAGAAGTCCAGACATGGACTATCAATGTGGCTTCCATTCAGTGAAAATTCATAAAATCCAAAACACTTCCGGAAAATACTTCTGGTTTATAAAAACAGATCTTGAAAAAATCTGTTCTCTGGAATATTTCCAAACAATTCTGTTTATTGTGGTTTCCATTATATCTGGACATAATTTGCTTAATGCAGATAGGTGTCAGCAATATTTCTAGTAAAAATGGTGAAACCACAGTTCTCTTCAGTGTATGTATGTAAATATGAGCTATTGAATTAAGTCTGAGTGAATGATGACAATGTATTATTTAACTCTGCAGGATGAATGAATTCAAATTCCCAGCACTGACAGCGTTCCAAGGCTGGTTAGTTGTCTCTCACCAACACTGTCAGTAGCAGGCAAATGTAAGCAAAATTCAGATGAGTGATTGATTAATGACTGACTCAGCTATAGTTGTAGGTACAGCCTCTTGTAGGAGTGGATAAATAGTTTTTCCTTGAGAGGAGAGGGCATACTTGCCAGTGTTTGGTGCAAAGAAATTGTTCTGATCATTGGTACGATCAATGAATACCAAGTCAAGTGCCACCTGCAATAAAAGTCAAGTCTACAACTCCCTCTCCCATGTGCCAAGGAAGTAATTTGACCTGTTTAAATATATGTGTGTTTTGAGTCTATGTTATTCTAGGCTAAAGCCACAAAATTTAATTTCACTCTTTAAGAGACTGAACTGCAAGTGCACTAATTAATTAACTGTTAGCAATTGATGTATGTTATTGTGCTGGAGAGGAAACTGCAGAGTACAGAACAATTACCTTCTGCTAGTGTAGCTCAGAGAAGCTTTTGTCTGCTTATGAAACATAAGTTATAGAAAGTAAGAAGGATGAATCAGAGAAGGCATATGTGTGAAACCCATGCAACTGATAAGCATAGCAGTGATGTTAATATAGAAGCTGTGACACAGACATCTGTTGAAAACTTCTTAGTCTGATTGTGTAGTCTTTCCTGCGGTGAAATTATAGCAAATATGGATGAGCCTTCTATTGAAAATTGTAGCTAAACTATTTTTGAGGGTTTTGGAGTTTTTTTCATGTGTAAGGCAGAAGTAGGGGAGAGAGAATTTTTACACTGACAGTGTAAGCTAAAAGAATCTTGCTTCTTCTGAAGTTCAGGAATGAAGCTACAAACTGTAAGCATAGACATAGGAGCAGTAAAATGTTAAATTTTTAATTTATTCTATTAGATCGAATTCTCCAGAGCTACATTCATTATTGTAAGTAGTATCATTATCACTACCATTAGTAAAAAAGCAGAAAACCCGCAAATTCTAAAAATGCATAGGTTTTAGAGTAAAGGTTAAAGATGGTCTTTATCTCTGATGTTATTGTATTCCAGAGCACAGTACATGTGAGGGAATTTATTCGCACTTCACTTCATAGTAATATAATTAATTTTCTAGACAGAGCCACTAGAATATACAACATTCTCTGAAAACATGGAGTAGCTAATGGTTTAGTGAGAGCTTTTCTAGCAGATGCTTTATCTGAGTTTATAAAACATACTCACTCAACCTCAATTTCATTTGAAAAAAAGATTATTTGTGTGGCCTGTTCCTCTTTTTTGTTCCAGCTTATGTTCTGCTTGGCTTTGCTGTGCTCAATAATTAGAGGTGCTATTAGTGTAAAAAAAAAACTAACCAACAAAACAAACAATTCTCCAGAGCAGAAAATGTGGGTTTCAGCTTCTAAATTTTTGCATACGTGTTCTGCTGAGTTTTATGCTATTGAGTATATGCATATTTGAATTATCTTATGGCCCAAGGCATACTAAAACTGCTGGGTACTTCAGAAGGAGCAAGGCACACAGAAGCTGGAATCCCCTCACTGGAGTTTACTTTAAGAAAATATCTAGTTCCCCTATGTGTTTATAAAATACAATATTTTGAAAATAGTAATTGAATCGTCTATATGGATTATATGATGTTACCAGAAGTTCTTAAGTCATAAAATAAGGAAGGTCCCCCCCATAAATTCAGTGTTGGATATGGGACACGTACTATAGGACTCTCTTTGTTGATACTATCAAACTTGAGAGTTACTGACCAGTGAAAATGATTTGTCTGAATAAGACATTAGAATTGTATCTACAGGCATTGCAATGCCTGAATTTGTGTTTTATAATAGAAAGATTAAGTTTCATTAAATTGGATCAAAGAATAGAACTGAACTGTTTTTCTGAACTCCCTTGTCCTTTTCCATCAGGTTACTGATATATGTGCCATGTACTTCATTCTTCTTAGTCATGATGTTTTTTGTCATAACTGTGAATTTAATTTAATGGCTTAGGTTTTTTTTTGTTTTTTTTTTCAAATTTCATTTTCCAAAAAACATTGGGAATTGAAAAGAAATTATAAGAAAAACAACTGGTCTAAAAACTCACCTAATCTACACTTAGCTGAAATTTACTTTGGGAATTGGAAAGCTGGTTAGTTTATTTTAGTCCCAGCTTATTCTGCACTTGGTTTCACCTGGTCCGTGCAGTCCCTGCCACAGTAGAACAACTGCTAATTAGAGCTGTGAAGTGCTAATATACAACAAATAACTAATAGTAGTATTATGAAAGCATAAGAAAAAATATTTCTGAACAGATGGTCTGAAGGCCACAAATAAAGTAAGTCAGAGAGGTTTTACATATATCTGTGTAATCAACCAAACTTTCATATTATGATTTTTCCAATGAAACAAACAATTTCATCTTTGGAGGTTCCCCTATTACTAGCAGTAATTTTCTGGTTTGCAAACCTGCACAAACTAATCAAATAGTAATAAGAAAGGTCTTGATCCTGTTCTCATTGACTTCATTCTGAGTTTAGCATTGACTTGGAAATGTTCACTGCTGGATGGAGAGCTATTACATAAAATAGAATACGTAATGGGAGGCAGTTTTGACTTGGAATTTTGCTAGAATTATCGAAATAATTTTTACTGTTGACTCTCCTTAATTTAGTTTGCTAAAATAATTCAGTGCTTTGTGAGATAGGTTCTCATCTTCTATCACTGTATTACACTAGGATAACTTCATTGTTTGGAAGAAACTTACAGGATTGTATTAGTAGAACGTTCTTTATTTGGGAGGTCCATTAGATAATTTGTCTAAGAGTCAACCAGAAAAGTAAAATTATCAGTAGATTTTAAGAGCATGTTGAAATAAGAGACAAAGCAGAAGAAACATTTATATACAGTATTCTCATGCAACTGATATTCTCTGCAACAGAAAACTGAAGTCAAGGAGAGTCCTAGGCAAAAACACTTACGCAAGTGAAATCAGCAGGTGCCTTCCTAATTAACTTTATTAAGCTCTTTCTCCACTTTGTTTCTTTTTCCACTTTGTTGAACTTTATTGAATGATCTGTGACTTAGATCCTGACAATATAGATGTCTGTGTTAGAAATGCACTTGCTTCCTGACTGGCAGAATTTTTATTAGTATATTTACATTTTTAAGATTTATCTTATGAGCATGTTAAACTTCAGAGCCTGCTTCTTTCTCAGTTAAGAAACTTGAAAAATTGTTCTATGAAGTTTTATGTTGTCACATAAAAAAATTAAACCCTTTGCAGTCTCTCACATCAAACTATGCACCATTTTATCCTGATGCAGACAACGTTTTCATTCAGCTTTATTTTATGTAGTGCTTTCTTTGTCATGGGGCTTTTCTCTGCTGGTCATGATTCCTTCTCCCTTCCTGTCATGGTGCTTTGTGAGTTTTGTTTTTTTTTTTTCCCTCTTCAGACTGCAGGAAGTTTTTTTACCGGAGAAAAGGCCAAAGGTGAGGATACTTCTCAAGTTTGGAGGTGATTCTCCAAAAACTTGTATCTTTCCCTTTACTGAAGATTTCCCCTCTTCTCTTCCTTACCAATCAGGGGAATGATCAGATGAGACAGTTACTGCCTGCTGTGTACAGCCCAGCCAGCTGCAGCAGGACACTTGCAGCTGGGTGGCAATCCCAGGTGTCATTCCAACTGATACTTGGTACCAAGCAGCATGAGCTGCTTTTGCCTCCCTTAAACGTTGCCTCTTGCTCATCAAATACTGGGACAAAACCAGTGTAACTGTCATTAAAATCCATCTTTACTGATAAAGACCAAAGCACTCTGTACTTTTAAAGAAATGTTAACATGTAATTGAGTAATTTTAATGAGTACAAAAATTGTAATTCTCCAGATATACATACATGTAATGAGAGTGATTATCATGCAACAATAAACCATCACTGCTATCATAAAACCATAAACTGTTATTCAATATACTATAAAATTCATAATCTAATTGAATGTGCTAGTTTAGCATAATTCCCACAAGCCATCATTCTTTAATATTGTGAAATGAATGGGGGGGTTGTGGAGCTATTAATTGTTACTGACAAGCAATAACCACTGGAATGAAACTACAATTATCAGCAACCATTAATCACATTTACTGTCATCTGCAGTGTCAAAAAAAATAACATTCTAAACAGCTACAAGGAATTTATATCTCTTACGTTTTAACTTACTTTATAGGAATCAGATGGTCTTTTGCTGGGATAAGTAAGGAATTACAAAAGGGTATTTTCAGTCCTGCTCAGTCTCATATTTTCCAGTTTAAAAAAACCCTCCCACTTTATTGCATTTTGATGGAGGCTTAGGTGCTGTGCAGGTTTATTTGTATACAGTTATGTACGATTTATACTATAATTGTTGCTAGCATGATGTTGTTGCAGTCACTGACCTTAAAAATAAGAAATGATAGAGACCATCTGAGCATGCAGTTCACTATTCTGTTCCAGTAAAGCAATTAATGTTGCTTTTAGGATGCAGCTTGATCAGGTGTAGTGTTTGTGGAGGTGAGGGTGTAAATGAGGGTGGCAGAATCTTGCTCAGAAAACACTGTTCTGTACTTTTCATCTTGTTCATGTTTCAGATTCTGTTATTTACTTAAAGTAATTGTTTTCCTTTGAACTGACACAGTATATCAAAACCACAGATGTACATCTCTGGGAATAAGGGGATAGAAGCTGTTCAGTACTAGTGGGTGGATTGGCCATTTGTGCAGTGTAGACATGGCAGTTAAAAGGCCTTGCTTGCAAAATGGGATCTGCTTAACAAAAATTTCCCCTAAAAATAACATATAACATTGATGGACTGTTTAGGGCATATTGTGGCCCTTGCTCTCAAATACTCTTGAGGTTTCCTCTGAACTACAGAAAATCATTCTGAGAATTTGAGACTTTGCCAGTTGTTTACCTTGAGAGTCTGTCAGCTTTTGCTGGAATAAAAAGACTTAGAATTCCTCATTTAGAATGAGGAAGTGTTTTAGAAGCAGAATGAGGAAGCAAAATAAAGAAGACTAAGGAAGAATTTGGAAGCACCAGTCCGAAATATGCTGTGAATAACTTCATTTAGAAAAAGCACTGAAATCATAAATATTTTCTTTATTGTATTATTGTTCAAAAGAAGCCCAAAAATATACACAAATTGTATGTAGCTAGGTCTGAGGCACCTCTAAGGCACAGAGCAGTTGCTTATTTTTCAAGTTTTTGAACAGGGGTGTACTTACAAAACTGGATATAGGAGTGCCTCTGGAAGTGAAAGTCAGAGCTTGATAGTACTAACAGTTTTATTATTCCAGTTATTATTTATGTAACCAGTTTATTATTTACATAACCAGTTTTCCAAATTTTCAAATACTGCATTTTTACTAAAACCAATATGTGTGTAATTGACAGGATGGTTTTACAGTGCTTAATGTACTCTTGAATAGGTTACATCTTTAACGCTCTGTCCTCTCTGAAATCCTCTTAAGATACTGTCACTCATCAACCTTGCTTACTTAAAAAACTGTGGTTGGATAAAAATACCTTCTTTTTGATTTTCTTGTTGAATGTAATTGAATGTTCTTCCTCTGAAACACAGCAAATTCTTGGCCTACCAGCATTTTCTTTAACTGACGGCATTGAAAGTGAACACAACTAAAATAATGAATATTATACTATAGTACTGTCATGATCAATTAATCAAAAAAATTAAGTGCCTAAATGAATGGAACTAGCAGAAAAAAACTTCATCATGAGAAAACTTTGGAACATGATTCTTTCCTTGACTTCAACTCCCAAACTCTCTCATTTATCATTTTCTTGAGGTTTTTCTGAGTTGTTCAACACGAAACTTGAATGATTTGTAAATTTAGTAAAAAATAGCAGTAGAAATAATAACCATGCTATGATAAGATTTTAGTCTGAAGAATTCATACTGACATTCCATTTCCTATATTTAATTAAACATTTCTGTCTTTTCAGAAGAAATTACTGAGTATTTAAAAAAGTTATTTTCCATTCCCAATTTAGAACTGCGGCACTGAAAATTTATCATAACTAAAGCATTCGTTTATGCTTGTTGTCAAGGTGACAGAGTTTATCAGAATAGCAGAAATCAAAGTATTTAAAATGTAGTTTTAAATTCTCAATATAGTAGGGTAAGGTAAACACTAATTCTGTTTAACGCTAGTTATCTTTCATTAGTATGGAATTTAATTCATTCTTAGGAGAAAAAATATGCAAATATTACTCTGTCATGTAAAAATAAACAGATTTTCTTTAAAGAAGATAATAATAGACAAACATTTGGTAATTTAGCAAGTCTGTTTACAACACTGTGTCTTTAAACTTGAGCTGTCAGTTAACTCATATACAAGATTCCTGCTCACTTAAAAAGGAAGAACACCCTTGAGTATAGTAGTGGGAACTGGCTTTCTCCCTCCCTTCTTCCCTCCCTTTCTTTCTTTATCTCTCACTGAATAATAACCCTCATTTAGTGACATCAGTCATTTCTGCTATCAGCCTTTTTAATGGCTGGAACAGAAGCATGAATGGCACACACACTGAAATGTGTGAAAACTTCATAGATTTTGATAAGACATTGGAGAATGTGTCATGAGTTGATGTTGTCATTAGCTGAGAAATGAAAATGGATGCAGCAATTTGCACAGCAATTACAGCTTGGCCCCTCCTACCATTACTGGGCAGAAAGTATTTACAGATGTTAACCAGTGTAGTGGCAACCCTTGAGACTGGTACACTGCACCCAGTGGGTTTTGGTAGTGAGTACAAGCTAGCAAGGGCCATACAGCCATGATCCTCTATTTACTTTCCTGTGAGCGTGTTCTCTTTGAATTACATAATTACATTGAGATACTTAAATGACTTACCAAAAAAAAAGAAATCTTCCTAATAGCTGGTAAAAACTAACAGGAAAACACAGAAGTGCTTAACTCACATTAGGAAATATTTGGAGTGACTAGAATTTATCTGATTTAATCCTGCTAGAGGTCTGGCTGAATGGAGCAATCTACTTTTTTGGCTGCTCAAACTGAACACTGGAATAGATGACAGATTTGAAGATGTCATCTGAAATACTGCACAAGTATCATATGAATAATTTGAAATATTCTGTTCTTTTAACAGATCTTAAAATGTCTTATTCAATAGACTATGGAATTTAGAGCCAAACTCATCAGGCCTGTATGTTTCTGGTATTTGGTATCACAGTATTTCTCATTTAAAATTTCAGTGGTGACTGAATAATAGCTCCCAAAGAATGATCTAGCCTTGGATGCATTTTGTTTCAGTCAGAAAATTCTATTTGTGAATTCTGGTATATTGTAAAGAGAAAGCCTTTTTAAATTTGGAGTTGTTTGTTTCAAAATTTCTTAGGTCCTAGGGACAGCTAATTTACCTGATACCTAATGAACACAATTATTATTGCTTTACTTTAACTGTTTTCAGGAAATACCCTCCCACTTTATTGTTTTAATAATTCATTCAATGGTTTTATTATAGCTGTCCCTCTGGAATCTCATTTAGAGATTACTGATTAAATGTTTTCTCCAGCTTACCCCATGTAAATTATCTTTGATGTAAAACCATATTTTGGGAATATGTGTAGCATTGCACATAGCATTTGCTGCCTTTTGAGTCAAATCTGCTTTAATGTTGTCTGTGGGCCTCTACATATCATGGCTGGCAATTTCCTTCTGTTAAAATATTCCTGATACAGCTTATTACTTTTCAGTAGTTGGAAAGCAGTGTATTGCACTTTCAACTCTTTTCGTTTCATCTCCATTTCAGTTACAGACCTTACTGATATAATTAAGAACTATGTAATTTGCCCTCATTTTTCTGTATGCCTTGAGTGTGTTCTATTCTTTCACTTTTAATGCCCTCCCCAAGGTAATACAAAATAACAACATACCATGTGGCAAATGGAATCAGCTGTAACACCGTGCAGTGTGTTTTATCATGTAGCTTTTATGCTATGACATTCCCAAGTTTGTAACTGATGACTATTGCATGAAGTAGAGAAACTCTAGCTGCATGAGGCTGCTTCTCCCATTAGAGGCATCCTTGCTGATACTCTGCAAGCATGCAGCAGCTATCAGTCAGCATCACAACAGGAACTGGCACACTGTCTCAATGTGTGGCGGTCCTACCAAACTGCAGAAAGTTACCATGAGCAGAGTATTGCGTTCTCATGGATCTTGCAACACATAATCGATATGTTAACAGTAATAATGAGTTTTGTATAGTTTGTGAGGCTTGGCTAAGGATTTTTGTATGTTTTAATGTCTTTAGAGCTCTTGGGAATTCATAGAATCTGTTTTTCAGTCATGAATTTCCATAGGTTTGGAGTCAGTCTTCTGAAACATGGTGTCTGGAAGCATTAGATGCTGTTCTATGAAAACGAAATATTAGCATAAGTAAGGATTTTGTAGATGAGTTAAAGCAGTTCTACAGGGCAAAACGCTAAAGGAATTTCTGTTTTGTCGATACACTACATGGGTGTGATAAACTGATGATGTTACTTAGGAATGCAAAAACCTGTACGTAACCATTCCTTAATACTTTGTGTGTGTTGCTACACCAGCATCTTAGGTTAGCTTCAGTTTTCTGAGTGGAAGGGAGAGGTATCAATTAAGTAGATAGATCTATAATGTTTAGCTATGGTTCTTTCCATCTTTGTGGCAAAAACATAATTTCAGACTATTCTCAAAGTAATATCGCTAAAAAGTTTTTAGGATGTTTCTGTTGTGAACAATTCTATCAGGTAGCATGCAGTTAGCCTAGTTTGTTTTAGGGATAGAGATTATACAGTCTCCACCACATTTATGCTCCCACTGTGACACTACAAGCGATGCAGCTACTTTTATCCAAAGCAGGAGAGCTGAAGACGAAAGGATGAATTGTTCTTCTCTGTTCATCCAGATCTGGTCTTTGGTAAATATATTTCTAATTCTCTCTGGTCATGCTTAGGAAAGTAAGTGTGCCCAAGCTCTAAACAAACTTTGCACCTGTCACCTGTAGGAAGGGAGGGGTGTGTGATAACAGATGGTGCTTTTCTGCAGTGTGCTTATAATGCCCCAAGAGATCAGTTTGAGGACAGGACATTGTAAGGTTTGAGAACTTGAGGCTGTTCAGAAGTAGCAGGAGCACACATAGCACAACTCACTTTTACTCCTCTGTCAAACCACTACTCAACGGGCTTCCTGTAGCAACTAGTACAATGGTTCATTTAAAGGAAATAAAATGAAATAGAGGAAATGGATTTTATTAAAGGAAATGTAGGATACCAGTATAATAAACATTTGCACTGAGGGTAATAGCAGTTTTGCTCAAGAAGTAAATTCATTATGTAAGTGGGGGTAAGTAGGGTATATGTATTGTGTGTGTATGTATGTCCTAGACACACATAGAAGGAATTCTCAGAAATACTAGGAAGGGCAGGATAAACTATTTAGCACAATTCTCTGTACACTTCACACTTTATATATAGAGAAACACCTGAATTCTTTACCTGATTTTTTTAGAAACAGCTCCGTCTTTTTGTCCGTAATTTTTCTTTCTTGTTTATCTGCGTCGGATCTACTGCTGTTCTCCACTGTTTGCTTGTCTCCTCATCACATATGAAACCAGTGTGGACTCTGTATTGAAAAACCTGCATTGAGAAAAATGCATGAGTTACATATATGCAAATGACAGACTTCTTGTTTCATTACTTTTTTTCTGTTTTCCATCAAAACAGAGGTAGAACAATTAGAGACTTGGGGTCAAGTATTGAAGTAATAAGCTTGCAGATATGAATACTGACATAATTTTATACTGCTAACCACTTAAATCCATGCACAAAACCCATTTATATACATTTTTTGCACAAATGTGTCAACACAAACATGTGGAAATAACGTGTGTCTTGCAACAGAAAATGCATCGTTACGAGAAACAGAGAATACAAGTGTTTGTCAGGTTGTCCTCTGGAAGCCCAAACAACACCTTTAGAGTGACCACTCATGCTTAGAGGTGTCACAGACTAGTTAACTTGCACCACTGACCTGATTTCTTTTAGGCCTGGTCTTGAAGTTTACGAGGTATCTATCTGAGACACCTCTGCAAAGTTCAGTGATTTTCACAGAATTCTGATGAGGTTTGGAAGAATTATCCTTAGATTGCAAATGGCAGTTTTGCAAACTGTGGTTTTAGGGTTTGTCTGTTTTGTTTTCTGGTTTATCATTATTTGGTGGGTTTTTGGTGGTGTGTTTCGTTTTGTTGGGAGTTTTGGGGTTTTGTTTGCTTGTTTGATTGGTGGGATTTGTTGTTTCTTTTTGTTGTGGTTGTTATTTTCCCACAGAACTTATATCTTGGCTTTTTCCAGTTCCTAACAATCCCTCCTCCATCTCTTATGCACTGTTTCCCCACCTTTGCTTTTGAATAATCATGTCTTTACCTGAGAACTTGTAAATTAAAATTGTACTGTCCCATGTTATGACTTTAACTATTACCAACATTCTTATTTCTAAATCTCTGACTTCCTTAATTAAGTTTAAGATAAGCACCTCTTTGTGGAATCTGGTGATGATTATTTGAAACAACACTTTTTTTGTCATACAACTGGATATGAAAAATAATTTCAGAATGTACAATAGTGCCAAGGAATTTCAGTTGTATTAAACTGTTGATTATTGGGATACTGTTTCTAGAATTAAAAACATATTTTGAAATAATTTTTATGTTAACGGGGAATTTATTTGCCTGAGAAGGACAGCAGCTATTTTTGGACCCTTTTTCCAATAGGATTTGTGTCAGAATGAAGACAAAAAGGCATAGAAATACTTAAAACGGCTTCCTTTAAATGCTTCTACCTTTAATGCAAGGAGTCCTTGAGTGTCCAGTCTCACAAACCTCTGCACAAGTGTGCCTGACAACTGAGCCTGGACTAGCAGCTTTCTCTGTGGCTCAGAGACATCCAAATATTGTAGGGTAGACAGAATAAAAGATGTAATTACTTAAAAAGAGTAGAATTAGGATTCATGTTTCCCTTTGTCTCATTGCCAAAATGCTTTACATATAATAAACACAGTCATCAAAACTCACTTATGACAAGTAAAAGTTGGCTTGTGCATCACTTATGACGGAGTTCACTAGTCTCATCTTTGTACCCTTTAACATGTAAGATGTGCCTTAGAGCATGCCACATTTTATGAAGTGTTCAGCTTTTCATGGGAATAGTATTAAATGAAAAGCATTCTTTTTTGCCTGGAAATGTATGCCATACATCAAATACTGTGATTTATCTGTGATTACTTAGCAGGAGCCATCTGCCACGTCCCCACCCCCTCAGTGCTGAGAAAGGCAGAGACTGAAGGTGAGAAGTATATTTACTTCTGGCAGCAAAAGCAGCTGCTGCTGTTACTTTTAGCTGTAAGGCAAACATGCTGGACAAGGTGACTGTCTGTTGTGGTTCTAGTGTACTGGGACCAAACATGTCTGTTGATGACAGCATACCTCTTAAAATTTGGAAGAAAATTGCTTTATGGATTGTGTCAGGAGGGCATGTACAACCATAGCTCCAGCTGGGAGGTAGAACCAAGAAGAAGAAACTTTGGGCTAGAAAAGTATCAGGACAAAATCAAGAATTTACCCCTTCTCCTGCCTTTGTTTTGCTAGAATATTACATTGCAAAAGACATTATTTTTCTCTGATGACAACACGAGATTCTGAAATTAAGCACAGCAGGTAGAAACACCCAGCACAGATTTAAAAAAAAAAGAAAATTGCATATTCATATGCTGAAATCTTTCCCAGTGCTGACAGCTAACTATTCCAAGTGGAAAAGGTACAAGCTATGCTGTTCATTCTGCCAATTTCCCTTCTTAAAACTCTGGCACTGTGTTTTGAGGGCTGGGTACACTAATCTGTTTTATTCTTTCTATTATCCAACAGGCTAAGAAAGATCTTTACAGAGACAAATAATTTTTTTAATAGGATTACAGAAAATAAGTATACTTTTAAATTTATGGGAAAGGGAAAAGGGGTATTTTTTCAGTAAAATAATTTAATTCCTGTTACTTTCTTTAATAGTGCACAAAGGGAGTACTGTGCTAGGATGTAAATGTACCTAGAGCATATTTCAAGACCAAAATATAAACATTGGTGGGAAAGGGCACTTTATGCAAATTTCCTGAGTGATGGCTCTCCCTCCCTGATGGTTTAAGTAAGACAGAATAAATTGGGAAAATAAGTGGAGTGCCCTGCCCTTTAGCTCTTATCTCTTTTCATATATATCCCCTTGCAAATGTGATGATGACAAAATAAAAGGTTCATTTAGGTGAGAGCTTCTTCTAAAATATTTTCAATATAGCACCATAGAAAATGTAAAGATAAAGCAGAGCTATAAATGACAACACTTATAGGAAGGGGAAACAGATCAACATGCCTTACTCTGTATTGCACTTGTTTTCCTTTTACAGCCCACCTGTCAGTCCTGTTATGATTGTCTAGAAAAGAATTTACAGTAAGTCTTAGCTTCAATCAGTTTCCATGGTAACTTCATTCTGTTTTAAAACCTTTACATAAAGATGGCTTAGTTAAAATGATAATGAGCTGCAGTGCTGGTCCATACCTGAATTACCTTTTCTGTTGCTCAGAAATAATCGGATAGGGGTGTCACTCCATCTGTTCTAGTTCCTTTGGTACCTACAACACTGTTTCAGTAACCAAGTCAGTTTAGCTTGCATCTGGAAATCTCCATTTTCAGAGATGTAGGGGGTCCAGGCTACTGGCTAGTGTTTGTACATGACATGCTGTGAAGCAGAGGAGGTCGTGTTGGGATCTGGAGCCTTTGAGTTCACTGGGGAAGGATCCCTGTGCATGTACAGTACCTGCAGTGGGGCTGGAAGCTCCAAGGACCATGGTGTCTTTTAACATATGAACCAGAAAAGGCAGACTGTTTCCCTTGCAGAAAACACTTTTCTCAAAGGTATGAAAAATAAATTCCTTTCAGACAACATCAAAGGGAAGAAAACTTCAGGGAGAAAAAACCAAATGAGAGTTTTAATTGATTCTAAGAATATTGTGATAATACCCCATTGTCGTGGGTATGTATGTTCTATCCAGCCTTCAGTTACCCCTTAATCTAGTTTCAAGCTTATCTCTTGCACTCATAATTTCTGATTCTCTGGCCCAGTTTGACTTTGTCTTTGACAGTCTTGTTTTTAATTCTGATTGCTTTATACCAATTCTCATCTAGCAGAAAAATCAGCATTTTTTAATGTAAATTAATAACACAAGTTTCAATTACAGGGAACAAAGAACTTTTAATGTGTATCTGATAGAGTTTTTCAGCAATTACTCTGAAAACTTGCAGCATTTCATAGAAGATGACACCTTCCATGTGTTATTAGAAATTCTTAAGATTCTGTACTAGATCTGCTGTTGTTGTATTGGGTAGCTTTATATTTATATAAGAAGTTTTTTGTTCCATTAGAGGTACTGATAGAATTTATGAAGAAAATTTTACACATCTGTATCTTCCAGGCAGGCATTTAAAAAGCTTCTGGTTAATTTATACTTGAGTTTTTCCAAAGGCTCGGTAAAGACCTTCTGTTTCAGCATAGGACAACACACTATTTTTCCATGGTAAGTGGTTGTTCAGCTGGTCTGTATTAAGCATCTTAAATAACAGAGTCAACTTGGTCATCTAGTGATTCCTTAGGTAATGTAATCTCCCTGTAATTTAGTTGCCCTTTAAAAGGAGTCGGTATCCTTGTCCCAAACCAAATAATATGGGTGTGCTAGAAGTTTGATTTAGACCTACATAATTCCTCCCCAAAACATTGGAAAAAAAAAAAGCTTTCAAATGTATTTTTTCCAGCTCTTATTTTTAACTAACAGTTTCATTTACTCCTGATGTCCTAGCACTGTCCTGTAGTCATTAATTTCTGAGGGAAGGGCATTGTCAAATCAGGGTATCATAAATCTACTGAATTCCTTTCATCAGTCATGGCAGGAACGTCTTCACAGTACTCCTGTGTGTCAGTAAAGCATGACCTTCTCTGACTGATCTGTGCAGACTCTGCTTAATTGAACTGTGCTTTTCCAGTGAGCATTTTAACTTTCACACAACGATTTTTTCAACAGCTGACATCCAAACAACTGGACTGTGTTTGCCAGGTGAAAGAATAAATAACATCTGATGCTTTGTCAGTTGAAAAAAAGAGTAGTTCTTATTTTTAGTACTTTTAATATCTTTTATCTCAACTGAACAATTAAATCTGCTTAAAATGTCCATGATTTTTAATTCCTTTCAAAATCCTTTGCATAAAAAAAAGAGGGTTGATTCTGTGCCTCTTCACTTTTTTAGCATTATGGATTCAATCCTGATGAAAAATCAGTGCTCCAGAAATACTGTACCTTGATATGAAAACTGAGCATACCAGTTGGCTGCCTGAGATGGGAGATTCCTTGTTATACATGTGCTTTAATATAGTTCTTACTTCATTTAATTAATCTGCTCATTACAGTGTAATGCACTTTCTTTTGCTCTGGAATTTTTTTATATGTACAGCAGATCAATTGCTAACTGCAAAACCATCTCAGTTATATTATTTTGTATTTCACCCTCTGATTAAAAATTACTGTTCAATTTAGAGGGTCTTATTCCTTAATTTTTAGCTCATTATGCTGACTTACTTTTTTAGAAAAGACTTTTCCTGATTAATTTTTATTTTGCAATGTCTTTTATTATCTTATATTAATTATTACCAAGTATTTGAGACTACCAGTATCTATTATTAATTCAATTGTCTGCTGGTAGGATTCTAAATAGTTAATCTCTGTGCTTTAAATAATTATATGATTTCCCCCCTTTTTTCCCTACCCTCATGTACTGCTCTATACAGTTGTTTTTTTTTATTTTGTATACAATTAATAAGATTTTATTTGATACCTATTTTCCCCCTCAGTGCTTTCTAAAGACATATATTTTGAATCTTGTTATACTGTGATTAAAGTAGAACAAACCTGTTTGGATAAAATAATTACAGCTCAAATATTCATGCATCCATGAAACGTCACATTACAAATCTCAGACAGCTCCGCTGCTGAAGGCTGAATGGGCTATGTATAAACAAGTATGTAAAATGAGAATTAGTAGGGTGAGAAGTTAACTGTATTTCCAGTTGCTGCTGGGATATGCTTTTGAGCTGGATGAACTTTGCAATGGTGACATGAGCCTAAGTCTCCCTCTTTCCTGGTTCCTTTGGTCCTCTTATGACTAATGTGACGCGTCGTCCAAACTTCCACATTATATCCTAAACTTACTTTCAAGATACCACTCTCTGATTTCATTCTCCTTATGTAAAGTATCTCCTCTCCCTGGTTCTGTTCTCTCTGGTGAGAAATCCTGTTTTGAAGTGTGTTACAGAGGAAGAGATTAGCAGAGGAATACCACCATGAATGTTACCGGAGAGGAACTGGAGGTGTGGAGAGTTCGGAGTGTGAAGACAGGGAAAAGCAGTGCTTTGTTTCTCCTCTCTGCTTGCTCCTTCTGTGAGTAGCACAGCCAAGACAGGAGTTTGAAAGCAAGTTTATCAGGATCACAAAGTTCTTTGCTGCCAAATTATCCAAGTAGAAGGGCCCATAGAACTGAATCAGACACTTTCCATTTGGCATATGTGGTTTGTTTGAGTCAGAACTGTAGCACATCACTATCTCACATTCTTTCCTTCTGCTGTTCTCTTACCTCCAGTCCTCCTCCTGACAGAGGCACTGGCCTAAATGCTACTGACCTTTATTGTTGTGAGTAGTAAACTATAATTATTTTATAGTGGTGCAGGATAGGACAGAGCAAATAGTTGCAAGCAACAGAAGAGTTAAAAGCTCAGACCAAACCTTCAGGCACAGTTTGGAGACCACCAAACCCTGTTCTGGGGTCTCTGGTCTTTGGAAGACCAAAAAATACTGTCAAGAAGCTTAATTTAACTTAATTTAGTTTAATTTAACTTAATTAAGAGATTATTTTCTCTAGAAGCTCTTTGTGATGATTATTGACACATGGAACTATCGGATCAATCAAAAAACCAGAATTGTTTTTAAAAACACACCCATTCCGGTCACACTCAAATTTTAAAAGTTCTACCTTATTTGTAAGATAACTGGTTATAACAAACATAATGTTTTCATATCCCCTAATAGCACTAAGTAGATATGTATAGTTTCAAACTGAGTTTGCTGTCTCAAGGTGACAAAGACATGGTTAACCATTAGGTCTGGAATATAACAGAGGTAGGCTAGTGAGTAGGACTCAGGGAAATTCAGATTCCTTTCATGGCTTCTAGGCTTTTCTTCCTCTTCTATAAAATGGAGACCATGAGTTCCAAAATCTGTGCAATGGTAAGAAATACATTCCAGACTCTTAGTGATTCCCAGCTCTTATGAGGAAGAGATGCCCAGCTCTTAGGAGGAAGAACTGCAGTGTATTTAAGTATCTAAACAGTCAAAAGAAAATTAATAATATCTAGTTTCTGGTCAACTGTCATAAGTTTGTCTTGATTTACTTCATGATTGGAATTTCCAACATGAAGATTTTCCATGGCATTACATAAATAAATCTAGTATAATGTACCATTCTTCCAAAATTTATATCAGGTCCCAGATGATTCCATTTCTAGAAAGAAATGCATGCTTCCCATATTACTTTTAGAAGTATTGTCTAAGCAATTAATTTTCATCTGTGTACTGAGAATCTGGGGTTTATTCATAAATTCCAAAGTAGCTTTTTGATTTTTCTTCTTCTTCCTTTCCTTCTTTAAAAAAGTGTAATTTGAAGGAAGCACAAAATCAGATGGAAGAAGTCATTTTGGGCTCTTGAGATTATACGGCAAATATATTTCCTCTTAGAAAGGAAACAGAAATAATCTTTTCTAAATTACAGATGTGAAAAGAGTCAGCTATGGAGGTATGTCTTAAGCTACAACAAAAAAAGCAGGGTCAATTAACAGAAGAATACAAGTATAAAATCAAGACTTATTTAAGACAATGTAGCCTGTAACATTTAAAGAAGCTCAGCTTTAAAAGGGAGGAAAAAAATCAAATTAATTACTGTGAAAATATTAGGGTAAGACTCTCCAGAAAAGCAGAATTCATAACATGTGTTGAGGAACTGAATGCTGATCTGAGACTAGTAAAAACAAACAAACAAAAAAACCCAAATCTGTAAAGCAAGTAACTGTCATTTGTATTAAGTGTTATTCTGACCTCTGTGCTGTTCAGGTGTTTTCCTGTCAGGATTGTTTTACTTTACTTTCCCTCTGTCCATTTAAAAGGACAATAAATCTCTAACACTGCCATTAATACAGACAAAATTACCTATCTAGCATCTCTTTTATACTGTTAAAATGCCCAGTCCTTCATGGTCCATGTTCAGAACTTTCAATAGCTAAGTAAATTGTTTATGCATGACTTGCATTGGGAAGACACTGTAGTTAGTGCTTAGTAGATCAAAAGCCCTCTGAATCACTACCCAAACTTAATTGTTTTGATGGAGGAACTTAATAGGCAAGCATTATTTTTTAGCAATTTTCTTTCAATAGTAGTATAATAGTGGGACTTGCCGAATTTTTATTAGGGTGAGGTTTTTTTGTAGTTTTTGTTTGATTTTGAGAAACAGAAGTTACAAGGCAGTTTTTTTGACTCAAGAAGCTTAGTCACTCATGACTATTTGTTACCTTTACTACTCTAAAGTTTACAAACCCAGTCATTATCGAAGCCATGAAAATTAAGTAAAATCAACCATTCTAGACTTACAAATACTTAAAATATTTTTTTTTAATACATAGGCTCTTTTTCATTTCTAAATGATGGCTGTAATATTCTCAGCAATTCAAAATTTAGATTTTAAATTTGGGGAGTGGGAGATGAGAGAGAACAATGATGCATCCTACAAATACAATGCAAGAGCTCAGTATTTTTAAGGTCACTTCTGCTTGTTATGAATATCCCTGATGGCTGCCTAAAATCAATTAGATTTAATATATTGTAAATTTCTGCTAAATTTCTGCTCCTCAGTACAACAGTAACACATTTTATTAACAGCATGACAGACAGCTTTGGAATTTTTAAAATCTAGAATTAAAAAGAAAGATAATGAAAGCAAACACTGCTTTTCTATGCACACAATCATGAGTTGAATTACAAGGCTTTTTCTCTTAGGTTTGCTTTTCATTTCTATGAATATTACATTGGGAAATCATCTTTTAGCTATTTTTTGTGTGTGCATCAGATGCCCAGGTGGTATAAGTTAGCTACATTGACTTCACTGATGGAGTACAGATTTGTCTCCCATGAATGCAGAGCATAGACATGTAACATAGCATGGCATAAAATCTTTCACATCTAGCAGAGATTATCTAGCTTCATGAGAATTTCCAAGTGCTTAGTATCTTGGACTGAGGACTAAAAAACTTGGTGGGAACTTCACCACTGTCTTCTCTAGAGCTAATAGGAAATATTCATATTACTCAGTTTTAAGCTACTAGCTCAGATCAGATGATTACACAGAAATTTAGAAAAGGTAAAGTTGATTTTTTGTGGTCCAAATCCCTATTTAACAAAAAAGAAAGAACAATATTCTGTTAAGCTCTTTTTTGAAATTCAAATTATGTTGATACCTTAGGGAAACGTCTGACTACAGGCTAACAGGGTTTGCATGAGCTCTAGATGATTAACCTACTTTATATTGCTCTCACCATCCTGCATTAGTTAATCATTAACTTCGGCAGTGTCTTCAACAATTAAATAAAACAGCATTTATTTATTTTCTATATTTAGAAAACCTTAAACTAATCTTATTTTTCCTTTATTTACCATCATACTTGGCATATGATGGAACATGTATAGTAGAATTAATGTAAGACAAAACCCCAGTCTCTATCTTTGACTAGATTTAGATGAGTTAATTCTTTACTGTCCCTCCAGGCCCAGTATCCATTACTGTTGAATCAGATACTATGAGTTTCTAACTGGCAATTAACAAATTTTAAAATTCAGTCAGGCATTTTCTCACTCAGAATCTGGTTTACCAGCTGTTTTGTTTTTTTTTCCTTAAGCATTAGACAACTGATTGGGAAGTCTGGTAAAAAGCAGCCAATCTGTTGTCGTGGTAGTTTTGTGATGCAGTTCTGAGTATGTATGATAATCAGATGGTGTGTTTCCACTCAGAAAACAATTACACTAATGTAGGAGGACTATTGGGTTGCCAGTTATTATAGATAGGCTTTCTAAGGGTGAGAAAGAGTTTTTCAGGTTCATTTCCAGGCCTACCAGCTGCAGCCCTGCAGCCACAACACAACTAGAAATATGTAATCTATATCCTCTTCCATTCCTCCATTTCAGGAATATAAATTTTGTTCTTCAGCTTTTCAAGGCAGTGTTTCAGAATGTTGTCAATTACTGCTGTTACACTGATGTTTTCAAATCACATGAGATTTTGCAATGGCCAGTTCTGCTCTATGTGCGATATATTTGCAATTCACAGAGGAATCTGACAAAGGGACTTTTATTGGATCATAAGAAATTTTTCTTTCTGTATCCTCACATTCTCCTATAAAGTTTCTAGGTTTTTGTAAGAAAAATACACTACTTGGCTCTTACAATACTGCATGCTTGAACCATAATGTCACATGTGATATTTTTAACTTTTCTTAAGACGCTAAATTAACAAGAATTCAAAAGTATATTCATTAACACATTTGCAAAAAGGCCATGTGTAAGAAAGGAACATAAAGCTGTGCTTATCAGTGCTTATTAGTGTGCCTCATCATCTTTTTTTTTTTTCATGGTAGAAAACGATGTCATCTTATTATTAAGTAGAAATACATTTAGACATTGCTGAGGAAATCTTTTGGAGGAAAATAAGCAGTTCATAAAATTGTTATATATAAACTAGACATTTGCAAAGTTTTATCTTTTCCCACATGGAATGCCATTATACTACCAGAACATGTAATTTCTTTTGAGAGAAGGTACTTATCTATGCCCAGTATCAGGGCAGAGTTATCCTTTATGGCCTCAAATTAAGGAACCAATTATGATGAAGAAAATGCAATAGCTAGGAAAAAAACCAAGATTTTGACATATGTACATTTCTAGATTGGATAGTGGATCTGATTTTCATTCAACTATGTGCTGAATTCCACAAGAATACCTAATTCTTGTAATTCATAGGACTATCAGGCTAAAGAAAATAATTTTCTCTGGGCTTCAGAAACTTACCTAATGGCATTGTCAAGAATAATCCCCAGGAAAAGTCAGTCCTTTTTCTTTTTAGTTTTCCTGTACACCATTGAACAGAAATATGTCTCACTAAAGATAGTTATTCAAAAACTTCCATACTTACTGAAAACACACAAACCCTTGAAAACTTTTACATGGCATTGGAAGAGTGCAAAAGACATTGTGTGACGTTGTGTCCTACAGAAAGAATAGAAGGAATGCTAACTGGTAAAAGTGCTCAGGTGACTGAGAAAGAGACTTGTACCACATGCTGCAGAAGGATGCAAGTGAAAATCAAGAGCCTGTTTGATTCTCTGTTAACAACTTCTTCACCTGACTCTGATGATTGATTAACCTTGAGTGTGTACCTGTGATGCTCTCGTTGCAGCCCTAAGGTGCCTCTTACTCCTCAAAGCTGCACTGGGCTCAGCTGCCTGTCCCCTGCAGCACTGTGTGACTCTGAGCCGTGCACAGGAGCCTGTCAGACCTACCTGTGCCATGATACCTGCTTCATTTACACTGCCTCTAGATGGACAGTGCTAGAAGTACAAATGTCAACTGAATAACTAGGACATCTTTGTGATGGTAAAGACTGCCTAATTTTCAAGACCTTTTATTTATGGGAATCCTATCATGGTTAAGAAAGGAACTACATATTGGAGCATTTATTAAAAAAAAAATAATCCAACATGAAAAATTGATGCATAATATTCTTTTTAAATACAGCTTCTTCAAGGAATTCAGTGCCATATTTTTAACATTTCCCAAGCCCATATATTTCAAAAGCTAGGTATTTAAATAGCTCTTTCCCAGAACTGTAATAATAGAGGATTTCATTAACAACATTTAGGAGTTTAAATTATTGCCACAGAAACTGGTATATTATAGTGCACAAAGGAAAAGAGACAATAGTTTCCCTCCCAGCATATTCTCAGTGTATATATTATATGATTTATAGGGAGAATAATCACATAAATAAATTATGATTTTCTGTTTGAAAATATCTAAAGTTAGATTTATATCCAAATTAAGAGAGTGTTATCAAAATAAAAAATTTTCACTAGCAAAAATCCTACATGAATACTAAGCACATACTGTATATTCTGCATACAAACAATCTGTATTTGAAAAGGTTCAAAGCTATGAGGTTTTAGAAAGAAACTGAGGAGCTGTTGTAAAATCTTGAACATAAAAGGTTTTCTAATGTGCCATAATAAATACCTTATGATACTGTGATTTTTTTTTACTATTTCTACACAGACTATGTACTAAGATAAATTTCCTTTTTAATCCATCCATCCATTCTACTTAATTTTATTTCAATCACATTGCCTGCTAGGTCTCACCCATGTAGTACAGACTAAAGTCTTCTTCTTCCCACCCAGTTCCATGTTCCTTGGTGGTAGCATATCATGTGCTTGCTGGGCAGATCCTGTCCTGATCCTGGACCATGCATGCTGGAGGTAGTGGATCTGCATGGGACAAGTAGTTTTGCCTGCAGTTCATTGTCCTGGAACAGAACGGAGGTGCCAGCATTGCATTTGGTGGGAATTTTTTTCCTATTTGTTTCTTCCACCACCCTTTCAACCATGAATTCTCTCCATGCAGAGAGATATTATTTCCCTGGTGTTACTAACTGATCTGGTCAGATTTGCAAAACACAGGAGATCACTGTGCTGGATTTGAGTATAGCCTTTTAAGCCATACCAATATTGTTTTAGAATTACATGTTTACTATATAACAATTAAGATAATGTAAGGCTATCTACACACAAGCTATTTAATTTTATCCTGCCCATGACCTCTCACATCCATCTGTGTACTTTGAATTGCAGCTAAAGTAGATTCATTTTTGACAACTCAAACACCGACGGGGCATCTGCTGCAGAAATGAACTTTATGTGGGATAAGAACCTGTGCAGGAGCCCGTAATACAGGTGATCAGTTCAAAATGAACTTGCCTGAAATACTGCCTTTCCCTTGGTGAATTGATGCAAGCTGCAGCTTACTTTTAACTAGTAGACCTTTCACAACAAAATTCAAAATTTGAAAATCTATATGGTCATATTTCTTTGTGCTTCAGATACTACCGTTACACAGTCATAGAAAGTACCTTCACTGGTAGTTTTCAGCTGTAAAATGCTGTAGTAATTCCTATTGGAAGAATCCACATAATCCTGTGTATTTTTTTTTGTGTTTACAGTGTATGATGTAGCTCTCTCACTAGTTCTGCTGTGTTTATCAAAGGTGATTAAATACTGGAAAATTTTCCAGCTTAGTTCTCAGGTGGCAGAGACAATCCAAACAAGCATACTCTTAAAAATGGAAGTGGCCTCAATACAAACCTGTATTGGCAAAATGGGATACTTTTAGCTAGCTAAGATGGTGTACCACAGTTGCAACTATTGTGCTGAGCAGAATTTAGTTTGTGTATCCCACTGCCAGTCTATTGATCAGACCCAGGGAAAGCACATGTTGACTTTTTTGACATTTCATTCCTTTCTATGAAACGAAGTTTCCATTACAACTGTAAGAAACCGAAACTTCAGCAGTGAATCCAGAGTATGTTTTAGGGGTTCTGTAGGTATGAAATGTAAAAAAACCTAAAGGTTAGTAAATGCTAGTTGTAATTCAGCAGTGGGTACAATGTGTGATCCTAATACTCTAGATGTGGTCTATTAAGGCTAAGTTGTCCTTCAAGCGAAAGAAGTAAAAAAAAAAAGTTAATTTTGGACATTTTGGATAGCTCTGAAGACCTAACTAACTGTTGGCTTGGCCATGCCCTCATGCTGTAATCATGAAGTGTTTTTTCCACTGTTTCAAGCCAAAATACAGGTTTTATAAGGTATTTTCAATCTCGTAGTATTTTTCTTTTGAATTTTATGACAATATAATATCAACATGGTGAAACTATGACATTTCCTGGAATGCTCTGACTGTATTAAACCTTGTCCTCTCTGAACTTGTGTCTGTACCAAGAGTAAGACATAAGGTATTTATTGCCAGAATCTGAGAACTGCATATACTGCTACCAAATTCCATTTAATCTCTTGCAAGTATTCGAGTATCATCATGTTAGAACAAAGAATTTAAGCTAACATGATCTGGGAAAGCTGCTGTGTACTCTTTTTCCCTTAATTTCCTTTACACAGATCTCAGCTGATGCGTGTCTTTATGTTCTCCCAAGTACAGGTTTATCAGTGAATTTTTAAGATTTCACATCCTGTCCATAAAATTACTGCAGCAGCAAAGTAACAACAGTGTATACAGATTATTGACTTTTTGTTACTACAAATACTTAATTGGCTTGATAGCAAAAGATTTATAGGCAGCTAGAAAAAGCAAAACAATAATTTGGTTTAATACATAATTCAAATGACTTTGCTGTTGGACCGTTTCTGACACAGGCTTGAATTGAGAAAGGAATTTAAGCATATGTATTTGTGATATAGTACTAAATATTGAAACAGAGAACATGCTATAGCATCATTCTTAATGTGCTGAGTAATGAGTGGAAGGGGTAATTGGCACTGGCTGTGACTTCGGATCATTGCTAGCCACTGCCATTACTATCCAAAGTTGCATTTTAGGCTGAATGCTGACTATCCTGTCTGTGGAGAAACTTTCTGTTCCCTCTAATTAAACTGGATAATGCAATTCATGAACTGTTTCTGGATCAGTGCTCTCCTTACTTTAATGGAAATCAATGAAAAATAAGCAGGCTTCTGCGAGAGGAAATAAAAGTACAAATTCAATCTCAGAAAAACAGCCCATGAAGATTTGTCAAAAGTAAAGCACACTGGTGACCTACAGCCTTTCCTGAGCTTAATGCATTGTGCTTGCCTTGGAAATGCTAAGGGCCAGATGGAACTATTTCATGCTACTTCGAAATGAGTTAGCAAATCCTGCTGCTAGTGCCTAGCCAAATAGGCCAGAGTTTTGAAATAAGTTATCAAATCTTGGCACCAAGGTACCACCAACCAGTGGTTTTGCAGTAGACTGCTGTGGAATGACCAAAACAAATCTCAGTAAAAAGGAAGCCAGAACACTTCTGTGACTGCAATTACAATAAAAAAGGCTGCAGCTTGCCTAGTGCAGCAAATCCACCACCTCTAGAAAGCTCTCCTTCAGCAGGTTTTGCTACTTCAGCGTCTTTTGAAAACTGGAAGATATAACAATCCCTACTAAGAACAGAAATGCAGCACCAAAATAGATTTTCCTAGTCCTTCTCCAGGTTCTTTCCCTTTGCCTGTGCAGAGGGAGCTTCAAATAATTTGCTTTTCTTCTGTGGCCTAAAGCATTCTTCCTTTAACAGAGAGAATAGCTCCCTGTGTTAATCTGGAGAGACATCACTTGGGTAATAGTGCATGATGTGTTGCTCCTAGAGGAAGCCAAGTGGGATTTTGGACAGTAAAGCAGAAATCGGGTTGCTTTTCTACTTTTAATAATGTACCTATCCAGATATAAGTCTCTTTCTTTGTTGGCAGAGGGTGTGTAGGTCTTTTAAAAATATTGTCAGAAGATGCAGTAAAGGTGATTTCCAATTTCTAACATGTGATGTAATTTGGAGAAAAATATCAGTAGGTTTTGGTGTGAACCAACATTTTCATAACCTTGTAGTTGCTATGATAAAACAACTTTGTTATCTGGAAAGTTGGAATAGCCCAAACTTTGTGACAATGTTCCAAATCTGTACTGAAAAAAATCTGTCAAAATTCTAGTTTTAAAATTCTCCAAGAATCTTTCATATGCAGGTTATCTCAGAAATCTGAGTACTTATATCTCATTTAATGCATGTACTTTTATAACTATTTAGGATGTTTAATGATGGTACTTAGGTTTTTATGGAGAGCTAAGCATATTATAGTCCAGTAGCAAAAGCCCTTTGGTCCTGCAGGGGCAACAAGGTGGATACCAACTTTCAGGTGTCAACTGCATGGGAACAATGCACATCATTGCAAGGGGTTGCCAGGGAAGATGGCCAGGTCTCGAGCTACACAGTACAAGCAGAGGCCATCTTTAAAAAGCTGCTTATCATCATGTCTGAGATTCTCAGTTTCATCCCTCTATCCATTGCTGGTTTTGTCAGTTCCAACTGTTTTCCCCAAACTGTTTCTCCTCTGTGTACTTTTTCTTGACTCCTAAGCTTCAGTGAAATTAAAATGTTTAAAACCATTAATTGCAAAGGTTTAATTTGTTTTCCATGATGTGAAATGAATTCTTAGTTATATGTTAAAATGTTAAAAACAGTAAGTCAACCTTAATATTGCACATGATAACACATTCTTCCTCAGTATTTTTGCAATTTTCATTTCTTAATAACTGGGATTTCATCCACTTGAGGTAGCTCCTATCTCTTCTGAGTAACAGTAGTATTTGTTGCCATCTAAGAACCCCCTTAAAAGAGGAAGGAACTACTGTTTAGTGTTGAATTGTAGGGAATTAAGAAATTCCCATGAAAACATTTTTTAAATTATGATGACAGGATGCAGGTGAAATGATGATAAAAGGATTTCTTTCATGAGAGTAAGACTTGCCTTGCATAAAGAACTGCACTGGAGTATGCCTAAAATGGATGTCTATGACTCTGTCTGCCAGAGGTTACCAGCAGTTCCTGGTAAGAGAAGTAGGAGGCTTCCTGGTGTTTCTCTTAGCATGGATTTAAGTTTAGTCAGAATCTAGGCTCTACAGTCATTATCTGCCTTAGTTTTGTGACCTCCAAATGATTCTTTAAATATTTATACATAAAACATTTAAACATGACAAATGCAAGCAAAATCTTGGGGCGGGGGGAGACATTAGAGCTAGACTGCAGATTCCTTAACAGTGTGTAACTGATTTTCCCAAGTGAGAGATTACTTAGTATACCCTAATATCAGACTCAAGATGGTTTCCTGAACATACTCACTTTTGAGTGAAAAAAGCCCCCAAAACCCAAACTGAATATAGAATATGCAGAATATTGATCTCTGAACCCTTACTCATTTCTGCCCCTGTATTTGTCATCCTCCTACCAGAAATAATTAGAGCCATCTCAAATTCTGCCTCTTAAGCTGACTAAATTTCCATGTAGATTTCCCTTCCAGGGGTCTATTTACGATCTTCAAAGCTATTTCATCTTAAGAAACCCTGTATCTTTGATCATTTGTTTCAAAATATATCCTATCATTCCAGTAAAAGGAAATTAATGTTTAGAGGACACCTTCAGGTAATTCAGAATCCTAAAACAATGTAATCATAATTACTTGGAAAAATACAAATACTTGGAGATCAAAACAGAGATCTAGTCCTCTTCTTTCATATTAAGGGAAGATTTTACAAAGAGAAGAGCCCTTTCTGAGATTTCACACGTATCAATAAACTATGTGGTGTCATCTTTCTTTGCCAGCACACAGAGATTGTAGATTTTGGAGAATCAGGAAAAAATCAAGGACATTCTTGCAGATAATCTCAACTGTGTCTTTTGTCCTGCATAACTGCACCTTTCTTTTTGTTCTACCTCTAAGTCTGAATAAGACTTTTAAGGCTCAGGAAAAAGCCAGTACAAGCAAGGGGAACATGCTGTGTGTCGTCCCCAGTGTGCCCCTGCCTGTGTCTCTGCTCCCTAAATCCATAGTGTTGTGACCTACACGGAAATTTCCTTCTTTGACAACGGTTTTATGCCAAGAAAGCAAACAGTTGTGGTGGTAGCTTTACTCTAACAGCCAGGTATTTCTTTCTCTTACAAAGCACAAATCTGTTGTGTCTATTTGGGAAGAGGGAGTGAAGCACTAAATTGTGGGATTCAGTGTGGCCACATCAGTGCAATCTGCAGTAATAAAGTAACCAAAACACAGACACCTCCATTGCTGCTAATAAAATCTGACGACTGCTTCAAAATCTAGGGGCAAAGAGAATCAGAGTATATGCCAAGTTGCTGCTTTGCCTTTCTATTTTTTATAAGAATGATATTGACCTGCCCACTGAAACTCATTAATGTACAAATTACTCACAAGTTGTGAAGGAAAGTCATCCTTCATTGACCATTCATGCTATGTTGTTGAAAGTAGTTTTATTTATGATGTTTCACTGCTTTTTCAATCTACCATATATCAGACAATTTATCAGAAAGTTGTAATGAACTCATGATTTGATGCCATTAACAGCTGCACAAACAACACAAGCTGTAGATCTTCAGTTTTGAAAATCCAATTTCATGTCAAGTCACAGATTATCTAGAGTTTAGACTTTAAGTCATCCTGCCAAAGGCTTTTTCTTGGTGTAGTATCTCTAGCTGATTCCTAGGGTACTTTCTAAAATTACAAGTCTGAGACTTCTGAAATATTTTCAAACTTGATGCCTTGGCCATTGATACAATTATTCTGATACAAGGAATTTCTGAAATAAGGCTTTGGTTGATTCTTGGGGATACTGCAAAGTTTCAGCTCTCTCTAAACTCATTTAACCAAAACTGTACTATCTGTATACACATCCAAATAGTAATGGGAGGAATACCTGTTCTGTTCTTCCCTTTACTGCTGGACAGTACTAAAACCTATTCTATATTCATGCTAGCAAAGGCAAAAAGACTTGAAGTACTCTATTGTAAATCTTACTTATTTCTCCCTAGCTTAACATTTGAAACAGTATATTTTTATCAAAACCATTCATTTTGTTTCTATGATACACTGTAAACAAAAACTCAATTTTAACCAGTAATGAAGTTTTTGTGTGAGCTAAAAGCAAATGCTACAACTATTTTGAAAAATTCAAAGGATTGGAATGGACGGCACTTCAAAATGTAGAAAGTAGCAGTGGAAAGTATTTGAGATAATATTGTAAATTGAAATGACCCCAATACTATTGGGTGAATAACTATTCATAGATACATAACGACTATCCCCATAGTGCCTTATAGAATTTAAAAAATATTTTATGGCTTCCAATGAGTAAACAATAATTCTGTGAAAACAATGTGATGGTATTACTTTTTTTTCTGAACAGTCAGCCTTTTTTTATGCATACTTTTGAATAAGGAGTTCTGAGGATAATACTTTTTGAAATACTGTATGCACGTGCCAAAGGATCCATTTGAAAGCACTGCTCTTTGTGATTTTACACTGCCAGTAAGACATAGCACTTTAAACTCGCTCTGTCAAATACGCCATTTGTCTCAGAGATTACACAGCACAACCTTTCTTTTTAAGCTTGTTAGTACTAAGTATCCTTCAACACATTGGGGATGGTATTTAACACTTTGCCTTTTACCATGAAACCACTCTCTGAAGAGGGAATTGCTTTGTCACAGATAATTCATAATAGATCCACATACTTTAATTTTAAAATATGGTAATTTACAGCACAGAATTACCAGTACCATCAAATATTTCCTGTAAGGATAACTACGATGTTTGAAGAGTACATATTTGCCAAAAACTAAAAAAACCCTTACATTTGAAAGTAAAGGAAAGATTTATTTTAAGAAGCTATCCTTGTATCATGGTTCAATGAGAGGAATAAGAAATTCCCTTTAATGCAAATGAAAACCAAATGTGAAAGTGCAACTGTGAAGGGCCATAATATCTGTTGTCCCTATAGGAAAGAGGGGCAAACTGAGAATGGAAAATTTCCACTGAAAGGTTGTCGTGAGACTGGCCATGGATTTGAGTCCATGGTAGTCTTTGCAGGTACCTAAGTCACCTCGCTGTGGCTTTCTTCATTCCTGTGGTGGCATAGTTTAACATCTTTTCAAAGCCTTACTTCAGTATTCTCTCTTGAGAGTCCACCGTTCAGTATGCAGGTCATCTGACAAGGGTGCTGCTACAGGAGTCTGCAAAGCCACAAAGCTGATAAGCAGTATAGCAAGGGAGAGATTTTGTTTTCTTCCCTCAACACATTTAGTAGCCTAAATTCCACAGAAGAATTACACACATAGACAATATTTTTATTGATATATGATAAATGCTGGAGAAAATTAGGAGCTTGATCCAATATCAGATGAAATCCAGGCTGTCCTTTGCAGTCTTCCTTTTTCTTTTGCTCTCTATTCTCAAACAGACAAAATGTTGGCAACTAGTAATCAAGTTGAATCTCTGAAATGTAACCTTATACTAAATCATATTAAAAATTTAAAGATTATGAGCAGGTCATTGTAATCTTGTTATCCGGGTACTTAATTCCTTACTCTTCAGTCCTAAGTATTTGGTGTAGCTCTCTTGCCTGCTTTTTTCAGTTTTCCCTTCTGTCTCTTTGACTGTGACAGTGAGAGAATAACCACTGTATTTTGTTCAGAATGTATTGTTAGTGAGGTAATTCTGTTTTCTAAGATTTCTTGTATCTCTGTGTGTTTTTCTGTTGGGAAAGAACCCATCACTAGACCAACTAGATTTCAAATAAAAACATTTTAGCTAAGAGTTCTTATATTATTCTGAGTTCCAACTGTGTAGTATTCTACTTTTCGTAGACAGCAAGAATAACTAGTTGTTAAGTGCATCCTTCGCTTTTGACTCATAATCCCTATTCTTTTTGAAAATTGTGGCAAGTTAAATAGCAGAGAAGAGGAGAAATATTACAGGAAAAAAATAAAAAGCTAACAGATACCCAATTCTGTTGTGAGAGCCAGTGCTGAAGTTCAGTGCATTGAAGGAAGTTGAGAATTCAAACCTTCTGTAATGTCACAAAATTCTCAAATAGAGATTATGCCTCATTGAATGCTGGGGCAGGATTTTCACGTGCACTGTTGGCTCAATGCCACTTCCATATGGGATCAGCCTCTTAATGCTTTCATTTGCAGCAGCAAGTGTCTGATATTGAATGTTTTGGGAAGCTCACCTGAAAAAAAATTCTTCATGCTCATTCTGATATCTGAAGTGAAATGCAGGCAGCATTGGCAGACTTCTAAAGATTACTATGCTGGCTGAACTGCAGAGCATTTCACATCCTGGAATTAGACTCCAAATGCATTGAGAAGAACAGCTAGGCAGCTAACAGGTTTGGGATTTTTTTGAATCTGCCATATTCCTAGCTGGCCACAGGGCAGCCAGGTTTTCAGTCTCAGCAGATACAACAAGGACTTCTCTTGCAGGGAAACCCTACCCTCATTTGCATTATAATTAATTCCTCCAGCTCCAGATTTTCAGCATGCTGATAGTATGTGCTGAGTCCTTCAGTTTATAAACAATACATTGCTCTCATATTAGTGCCTTCTGAAGATCACAGAATTCACTAGGGAGAAAAAGAAAACATTGATGTGTTTGGGTTTTCACAGACACACATCTGATAATTCCCATAGATTTGGGGGATTTTTAAAATTAGAAAATAAGTAATTTCAGTGTTCTGCAAATGGCTGTGGGAGACATGTTATAGAGTGCTGGAAACTTTATGCAGTATAAACAAAGGTTGAGGTTTTTCTTCTGTAGTGAAGTCAAAGCTGTTGGTATATTTTGAACCTTTTTACAGATTCTATGCAAAATTTGTGTTCTGCCATTACACTGGTGTGATATTTGGCTGTTTCCTTTATTTCTTTAGTTGTACATGCAGTGCTCAGTATTACTGCCTCTCTTTTCTTTTGTCTTTCTTATTTGTTTTCTCTCTTATGATTCATGTTACACAGTATTCTGGTAGAGACAGGAATTTCCATTTGTTCTATCGTGTGAAGCCTGACTGTATGATATTTCTTTGTTCTGTCCTCCTACTGATTAATTTCCAAATTGCAGAAACAGTGGGTTTCATACGTATTCAGCTATCTTCTTGTCTAAAGTATCAATACAAATGCATTATATTTAGTTGTTAAAGCCAGTAATTAATTCTCCTCTAGTTTTAATTCTAGTTTTAACTGCAACTTAACTACATTTAACACTAAGCTAAATTGTAAATGAAGAGTTCTTGTGATCCAGTATGGAAAACAAAGTGTTCTGAAATTTGTCATGGGATGAATCCTTATCCCTTCTGAAATCAGTTGGGTTTAATCAAAGCATTTTCTATCAATAAATCCAAAAGGATTTTCACCCTTTAAATGACATATTTTATTTACAAATTTCTTTCCAAAAAAGCTGTTTCAAAACAAAGAATGTGCAGCATTTTGTTTGGCTTTTTTTTAAAAATGTCAAATTAAGGCATATTCCTAGCTGAAGTAGCTAAATCATAAAGTAGCTAATTTAAAGAGGCATTAGTTTGTTTTTCTAAACCATGTTTTGCAAGTATTTATTGTTTTACAGATTATGATGAGCATGTATTTTCTTCCTGAAAATATTTTGACAGAATGCTTTAATCAGCTCTGTGGAGAACCCAAATGATTAAGATGTTGCTTAACACATCCCTAAGCTAGACCAGCACTCACAGGCCCATAGTCCATCTCAAGAGGACAGAAAACATCCTCACTGAGACAAGGACTATTTTGACACGGCAGCCTTGCCCACTCACACCTGGCAAGCCTAGCTAGCTCCACTGGCTGCCGGTGTCAAGAGTGGGCTGTCTCCCAGCTTCCGTGAAGCAGGAGTACAGCTAGGGCTCTCCACCCTTATCACGGCCGTCTCCGTATCCGACGGGAAGTAAAGGATCGAGGAGGAGACCTTTCTAGGTTCCGGAACAGGGTTTATTGGGAGGGAAGACAACTGCACGGTGAGGGAAAGAACCCAGAAAAGGCACGAGAACAGCCTTACAGCAACTTAAATACGGGACCTCCCCCATGGGAGGGTACAAAGCTTCAGCCAGTGAGGGGCAACAAGGGGTGTAACATAAGGCGGGATTACAGTCTCACATAACCAATAGGGAGTAACTTAGGTGGGGATTCATACAAAATAACGAATAGTAAACCGAGGAGGGGATGATTGCTACAGAATGTTCTGGAAGAATGGGCGGGGCCAGGAGGGATTGACAACTGTAAGGGCAGGGTTTAGGGTGAAGGACAGGGGTAAAGGCGGGAAAGGAAGAAACCATTTTATAACAACACAGGGGTACAACTGAGGGAAAAACCATTACAATAAGGGAACAATACAACTGAATATCAACCAAATTAAACATAAACGGCAACACTATTTCTCTAGAATTCACTTTTATATTTTTCTAGCATTCAGGCTCTGCAAAGTAACTGTGCCAAAAAGCAACATCAGAAGTATTTTTTGGAGTTAGAGTGTCAAAGAGATGACAGGCTGTGTGTCCCAACCTTCTAACCCAGTTATCTTTCTTTATGGCTGCTCACACCAGGCTGACTGCTGGTAGAAGCTGTTTTTCTTATGTTGCCTCCAGGAAACAAAAAATCAGAACAAGTTTTGTTTTTTATATTTCTAATAGATGATATATATTTATATGATGTTTTTCAGTTTTATACTGTAAATAACGAGACTTTATCATAATTTAATAAATTAAAGTTGTTGGGTACTTTTGGAATAAGTTATAAATCCTGTAAGGGTTGTGTATACATCTGTTGCTTATTTCAAGTACTGAATTGGCAGAAAGGTTGTGCTTCACCACTGGCCTTGCACCTTCCAGGAAACTTTACCATAGCAAGAAACTTCACCATACTCTTCATGTTCTGGTGTTCTTATTTACTTAGGAATATTGCAAACCCTGTAAGAGTTCAGCACGTGTGTCTTTACAGTGCTGTGCCACGGCTTCACCAAGGCAATGAAGAATTGAACTGTACTCTCAGCTACCTCTTCAAACTGTGCCATTTTCTTCAACAGAGCTTACTTTAGCTAAGGAGAAAACCAACTCATCCATAGTGTGTCAGGAAGCCTCTATACAACTGTAATGATGCCAGCAGAAAGATACTTGCATCTGCCTAGACATTTTCTGTCTCTATAGTGATAGTTTAAATGTAGTTTGAATCAAATAATTACAGCACACTGCTGTGATTAGTGCCTTGAAACTATTTTGATATGAAGACAGAATAAGTCACCTATAAGAATTTACTCTTCCCTTAAAAATGTGAAATATTTTCATGTTGGACTAATTGGCAAGTGAGGACCCATGTTTCCATGAATGGCTGCACCCTCTACAGTCTCCCGTCACAGAATCATAAAAAAATGATAATAATTGTCTTCTAAGTATGAGCTCATGGTATTTTAAACACAGCACAGCATGTTTTCAAGTTTTCTCTTTCATCCAGTCCTCCATGTTTTGATATATTATTTATTGAGAAAATTCTTACTTCAGTAATGTTGGAATTCAGAGTAGATTTTCTACCCTGTTCTTGCTGCTGCAGCATCATAATAAAAGACAGACTCAAGCTTTTAAGGGAGTTGAACTGAAATAGCAGTGTTCTAAGACATAAGCTCTGCACAAGGAGCAAACAGTCTCCTGGAAACAGCAGGATTCTGCTACTGCTTCAGATTTTGTCTCTCATCTCGGAGTGTTCAGGCTATGGAAGTTTGTGTGTCTCAGCCAAGATTTGCAAGTTTTCTAAATATTAATAGCATTACCCTCCTTTTTTTGTTGTTGTAGTATTATTAAGTCATTCTTCATTTGTTGAGGAGTTAAGAAACATCACCCTAGTACTTGTCTGTCATATGGGAAAGGGACAATAGCAGGAACTCTGGAAAGGCACATTGGAGCATAGTTTGAACAAGAGCACCAAACCCAGGTTAAGAATTGGCTAAGAAAGGAACAAACCCTAGAGGCTTATTCATGTCTCACTTTTGTTTATCTTCACTGGAGTACTCCATGAAGTTATACAGGCTGTGCTCACAAGGGCCTGTACCTTACAAAAGATAAATGTTTCCAAAAGAATGATAAATGCTCAGCACTTCTGCAAATTGTGTTGAATATATGCTGTAGATATGAAATCAATATTAATTACATTAAAATACATGTATTACAAAACAGTAATATTTATTGAATCATAGAATAAGATGAGTTGGAAGGGACCCATCAGGATGATCAAAGTCCAGCTCCTGGCCCTGCACAGGACTGACCTCAAGAGTCACAGCATGTGCCTGAGAGCGTTGTCCAAGAGCTTCTTGAACTCTGTCAGGCTTGGTGTGGTGACCACTTCCACGGGGAGCCTGTTTCAGTGCCTGACCACCCTTTGACTGAAGAACTTTTGCCTGATATCCAACCTCAACTTCCCCCGACAAAGCCTTAGGCCATTCCCTTGGGTCCTGACACTGGTCACCAGAGAGAAGAGTTCAGTGCAGCCCCTCCTCTTCCCCCCACAGGAAGTTGTGACTGCAGTGAGGTCTCTCTTCAGTCTCCTCCAGGCTGAACAGACCCAGTGACCTCAGCTGCTCCTCACACGGCTCCCCTTCAAGGCCCTTCACCATCTTTGCTGTCTTCCTTTGGATGCTCTCCAGTAGCTTAATGTCCTTTTTATATCGTGGTGCCTAAAACTGCATGTAATATTCAGGGTGAGGCTATACCAGTGCAGAGCAGGAAAATCACCTCCTTTGGCTGGCTGGTGATATATTATTTATTCAAAAATAAAAAAAAATTTTTTCTTTGAAAATAAAATAAAACATATTATTTACTTTAAAAATGTAATTTAGCGTTTTTTAAATGTTCTGAATATTTATAAGGCCTTTTGAATCATTACTAGGTAACAAAAATAGATTAAACCATCCTCTGATGGATTTAAATATAGATGCTTGCAAAATGTAGTAAATCATAGGGTTTTTTTAAAAAATTGTTGACAAACATTAATATCCATGTCTCAATGGTTGCAAAAGTAGTATTTTTAATGTGCTGTATTTTTTCTTTAGCTTTTAGTATTGACATTATAGTCTATAACTTACATTAATAATTCACAATAGAGCTTAACCTACAACATACATCCTATGGATTTACTTTGGGACTATTCCCTTTACAATTCCCTTAATGCTCTTCTCTCCATGCCTGATTGTATTATTTTTTTTTCTAAGTTTGTTGTTCTTTTTAACCATCCCTTCAGATTTCTGTATTCCTTTTTTTTTGTCCACTTAAAAAGTTTATAGAGATGCAGATTATAAGAACTCCTTCACCAGCAGTTTACTGGAAACCCTGACCTGAAATATTGAGTATCTGTTAGCTGAGTGCTTGTTCTGCCTAGAGGATATGTTAGGAGCTCTGCATGAGTAAAAATGTTTTCATATGATCCATATACTCTGTACTCATTTGGAAGTTATTTACAGATGTGCTGTGTGGTTTCCATTTTCTGTCCTTTTATCTCTCAGTATTATTATTGCTTTCTGCATCCCTCTAAATGTGAGCATTTCTGTCACTATAATTCTTCTACTCTGATCCATTATTGTTCTACCTCCTTTATTTAATATAAGTCATTAATCGAACTTCATACATTTGGACAGAACGAAGAAACATGATACAAATGGATTCAGCTGCTGTCACATCAGAAGCAGGACAGATAGTGTGTTACAGTTCTACCCAGACCAGTAAAAATTTGAATTCATTGTGCACTGCCAGATGTTTGGGGAATATATGGGATTGTGGTGAGTTAACTCAGATCATCTCCCTTCTTCCTTTTCTCTATCAAGGTATGATGCTGTACTTCTGCTGTAGCTGAACAGTCACCTTGACCTGTTTTGAAATGCAGCCCCTCACTGGAGATGTGATTCCCATTGCTCCCTTTACTCATGGCCAACCCTGTATCACCCCACTGTCATTTACACAGCCAGGTGATGAACTGGATCATGGACTAATATAGCTAAAAAAAAAACTGTCAAAAAAAGCAAAAACTAGTTGGCTCAGTCAGACTCACTGCACTGCCATGCAAATCTGGGAAAAGAAAGTGCAATCCCACTTATCAGCAGCTGCCCATGTATCTTGCAGTAAAGCAGCCATGGAATTGTGTCAGTCAGGCAGTAGTCCTGGGGGATGGGAAGGAAAAACCCTATTGACTGTTTGAGCTAGAGATCAGGGCTCCCTTTTTCACAAGTTTAGGTGTCTCAAAGTTAAATCAGGAAGGTGTCAAGAAACACTGGACCTGTGTGAAAAAGGTTTTTGCGTTACAGTAGTCAAAAAACCTTTTTCAAGACAATACTGTGAAGATCCCTTTTTATTTTTTTCACTTAAGAAAAAATTCAGCAGCCCTTATTGCTTAGCCCTTACTAAGGTGAACAGAGAAATACTAGCATTATATAAAAGAAAATCTATCCCAAAAGATTTAGTATGTGGGAGAGGGGGAAGTGACATAGTACCAAGTTCATCTTAGCTTACAGTAACAAATTGTTTCAGCAAAACTACATGGAGGAAGGAATTTGGCTGAGTTCTTGAAATAGTGGGAGGGGAAATGAGCTGCTGGAGGTTTAACGAATTGGTTTCTGGAGCTCTTGGGATGTTGTGCCAGCCCTGTGAGCAGTACACTCTGCATTGCTTTTGATATTAGATAGTCTGTTTGTAAAGAGAATAAAATACCCAATGATTTTATCTACTCATTTTCTTCCAAACAATAAATAATCCTCGCTAGAGCCCAAATTGTCCACAGGACTTGAAAGTGATGACAATATGGAGTGCATTAGTATAACAAAAAAATCATAAATAAAACATTTATGATTTTCAGCTGAATGCTTTCAAAAACGCTGGACACAACTTTCCCAACACTCTGCTTTCAGAAATAAAAAGAAACCCATTTGAACATGGCCAGTTCAAAATGTACTCTTGGCAATGGAAACTTTGAAAGATGCAGCATATTTGGCATCATTTGTATCTGTTGGCTTATATTACTTCTAATATAAGCATTTCAAACAAAGATAGGATGTTTTCTTAGCTCTGTTGGAATGTTGACATTAAATCATCCATACCACAGGGAAACTTGTCTTAGGATCCCACAGTCTATTATGCACTTCCTTTGAACAGAGAACAAGATAACACTAAACCTGGTGGTTAAATAGTTTAACTTAGACACAGCAGCAGAAGACTAAATTCTGTTTTTGGGAACCAAAAAGCAATTGGTAGTCAGAAAAAAAGGTAAATATCTAGAACTAGAAGGGTAAAATGACCAGGAAAAATGAGGAATATTAAGGAATAGTAATTCAATGTTGTTTTGTGGGAAAGAATTGCAGAATGGGATCCTATGGAATATTTCTGGATATCAATCTTAGCCTTGTAAAGTATTTGAGCATTTTAGTTAATTAATTACATTTTTTACTATTATTTTCTGGTTACATATATAAGTCAAGCCTATATAATGAATCTTAACAGCATTAAATACTTCTATTAATATTTTTAAATTCTTGTGTGCATTGAAATACTTCATTGCATTAATACTAACAGAAGCACAAGTGTCAGATTCTGCTCCAAATCATGCTGGAATCATGCAGTTCACTGGATGGAGATACCCCAGTTGCAACAGGATCACTGAAAGTAAAACCTGCATCATGCTTTCTTGCCATAGTCAGTTAAAAACTCAAATATTACATAGGCAGTATGGATTCTTTTTCACCATAACAAAGACTGAGCTTCCATACAAGTGCTCAGGTTCCAGGGGAGAAAAACATTCAAAATTGTGTTTAAATTTTTTGTTGAGGAAAAAAAAGAATCATTCCCTACTATAAATAGAGGGGGAGTTTTTTCTCCTACTATTGATACATTTTTCATCAATAACTTATCCTTGATAGAACTTCTTCAATTAAGGAAATGTCAGGATTTGCTCATATACCTTTTGAACATAATATTGGATTAGCAAAATATAATAGAAGATGATAAAATATTGAAAAGGAAATATATTAAAATATATATCATAAAAATATATATATAGTAAAAGAAATTTAATAAACCCCATAATAATTGCAACCCTCCCCTCCTTCCCCTGCTATTACAGAATGTAGTGTCATTTAAAAACTCTGAGGGATTTGTACACAATAGAGACATTTGAGAGAAAGTCTCACCTTTGTTCTTGGTGTGATTTACTTAGATTGAAATGTCAGGTTAAAATTTCACAAAAAAGAAAAAGCCTAGCTGCTCTCAAAGCAGGGAGAGGCAGGGCCTGCTTCACACCTTGACCTGGCAGCCTCAGGATAAATGGGGGGAAAGAACTGAAAGCCAACACTTGCATAGGAACATTTTACAGGTTTTGCTCTATGTGCTTTTTGCACAGGTTTTCATAGTCAGAAATGCAAATTTCTCTTCAGAGTATGTTTTCAAGCACCTTTAAATATACTGGTAATTTGATGCACATACAGTTTCCATTATTGAAACAATTTCATATGACTTGGTTTTCAGATTTATAGCAGGTAGCATTATATGTTTCCACACAGTCAGACTAGAAAAATAGGGAAATATAGTGAGCTCTTCTCAGTGACAGAAAAGGGGTACTCTTCTTCAGTTAATTTACATGACTGTCTTGTTTGCCAATATATTGGTGCATATATTTGTATTTTTTAAATTAATACTGTATTTAATTTTGATATAATAAATAGTCTTTTCTCTAAATATATCGCTTAGGATAAAACAGTGCATCCAAATAATTTTTGCTCTTTGTCCTTTTTCAGTGGTTTGTTAACATGTCAGGAATTGTTCTCACTGTTTTCATAGAAGTATTGCATTCTGGTAATTCTAATAACTACTTAAGAGGAGCTTTCAATGAAAACCTTCAAGTAAGATTGTTCTGAGAGTAGGAAATATTCTTGGTATCTGTGTGAAGAGCTTTGGGACTCCTTGTCTTGTCATTCATCTTCTGAACCAAACATACTAGTTTTCAGGGGCTAAGACTTGTTGTTTCCTCAGCTTTGTTAGTAATACCTTGGGGAAAAAACTGTGATTTTAGCTCTGTTCCATTAATCAAATAGAAAAAAAAATCCCTGCCTTTATACAATGGCAGTATGATTATAGCCATTTCCAGCAGCTTACATGGTAACAAGATTATCTATATATGGCACAAACCCACATTTCTCTAATAACTGGAAAAATGGAGGAGGGTAGGATTTATGCCTAAGTTTATTTCCTCCAGTATTTCTGAGCTTGCTCTGTAAAGCTGATTAACTGATCTGTTTTCTGCTGCTGATGCTAACATTTTGAGGTGTCTACCAAAAGGAGAAAAAAAGAGCAAATAAAACTTTGAAAGACAGAGAATCTAGAACTGAACCTCAATAAATCCACTACCTAACCATAAATATAAGGGGGCTTACACATCCAGCCTATCCTACCTAGTAAAGCTAAATTGTGTTATAGTACCTTGATTTGTTCTTGTAAGTCCTCCCATGTTCTGTCTGTGCACTTGCATTTAAATTTGAGAACCTTTGCATAATGTGCTGCAATAATTTGCTGCCTATTACAAAGAAGTTCTATCTATAAATGTTTTCCAAGTAATACTGTCCTTCCTAGCCATAAAAAATTGGTGTAAGCTTCTTTAGATAGAAAGTAGTCATAAAATGAAAAATTAACAATTGTCTTTAAAAAAAATCATACTGGAATGTCTGTTAACTTAAGAGTTGCCCCTGTGAGTTCATCATCTTTTCCTTTTTCTTCTTTCCTTTTAAATCTCCTTATTGAAACTGGCAGCAGTGCATTGATCATCTTGAAAGATCACTCATTAGAAGGTACTAATGAGTTTTCAAAAAGGTATTTTTTCATCTACCTCATACCTGTAAACTTTCTTTTGATCAGACAGACAATCTGGGTTTACTGTTGTCCACAAAACATCCTTGTGGGTTTTCATTTTAGCTCTGTGAGGAATGCCCTTGTTACGGGTTAATTGAGTTAATCAGACTTAACATATATTTTGCTTCACAATAACACTGCCTTTTACAGTCACAAATACTGTAACTGTAGTTTTAGTCTCCTTTCACTTTAACTTAATTTTTAAAAAGAATATAAACAATGAAATGTACAGCTGAGCTAGTGGTCTCCTTAGGAAAACTTAATACAGTCAATGTTTTCTGAAAGTTGTACCTTAATTACTCATAGAGGTCTATAAGAAAACAAATGTTTTAGCAATCAATATGGTCTTAGATACACCTGGCATACTTAAATATTTTTTTTTCGAAGTGCGACTTACTATTCTTACTTTACTGTCAAGCTTATGCAAACATCATTGTACCACCCTTCAGAGGTTATTTTCTATTCAAAATGAATAGCAAAGCAACTAAAATCTGGAATCTATCCACTGTTTTTCTTGATACTTGGGTTCCTCAGTAATAACAGATAAAACACAAAATGAAGTTTGTAGGTGCATTTCCTTTGCCTTCTCCTGATGGTAAATGGATAGATGCTGTGCTTGCCTTGGCTATTGCAGATAATGTTTCATAGCCTCTTTCCCTCTTGAAAATATATTGCCTCATGCTCCTCATTTTTTACCAACATTTACATTCTAAAAGTTAACAGTGGTTGAAGGTCTTGCTGTCAATATGATTTCCACTATGCAGGACCTCTGTCCCTCATCTGAGCAAGCCTGGAGATCCCAAAGCAGCAACTTAGGCACACAAAAGTACCTTAAGCCAATTTCTGCTTCTATGAAAAGATATAGAAGTCTGGAAAGCCAAAATATTCCAGGTTTCCCCTACCATCTACATCCTAGTGAACTGGGGAGCAGATTCTGGTATCTATTCTAAATGTAACAACTCAAAGAACAATTGCTGTTGGAGTAAGTATCTTTATCTTCTCTTTTATTATGTGCTCTTGAATCCTCTTGTAAGTAACTGATTAGGGGAGAGCTGATTTTCCCTTCAGAGAGTGTGTATCCATCAAACTGTGATGCTAGGAGTTCTCTCCAAAATGAACTTTGGAGCCCAAGGCACCTCTGAATTCAAAACTTTTTCTCCTTCTGGATTCCTCACATATTCTGGTCAAACCTGCTGCTTTTACTGGGTCTCGCAGTGTCACGAAGGACAAAAAGAGTGCACAAAGTCACCCCAAAGCTTACGATGCCTCTTTAAGAGCGCGTACTCTGGCTGTCACATCTGCTAGATAGCAGGTATTGAAATGACTGCAGTGTTACTGTAGAATCTTAGGGGAGTAAATGTCTTCTTTGAGTTGCTAATAGTTTAATATTCATGGCATTTTTTTACTTCTTTTGTAATGTCTGGTGCTTGACACACATAACAGACCTCCATTGCTAATATAAGTTACCAAGCTGCTTCTTCCTTTACAGGTTCTATTGCAAGGCAGGACCCAGATGTTTTTCTCTGCAGACTTACTGTTAGGTCCTTATCTGGAATAATGTTTGACATGTGTCTATATTATTTCAAGCTCTTCTTCTTAGTATTGATCTTCAGTATCAAACTTTTCAGTGTTAGGGTTGGTGTGATGCTGCTGCTGCCTTTCCTATCATCTTCTCACTCTTGGGTCCTGACTGTGTATGTTGTCTGAGAAAACTTTTTTCAAATGTCACCACATTGAGTATTGGCAGGCTACAACTTGAGACAACTATTTCTGCACATGGGATTGTGAGAAAAGAAAATGGAGCATATATGTTAAATAAGTCTGTTCTCCAATCTCAATAAATTTTTCAAAAAAACGTTTTTGATATGTGTGGATCACATCTAAACTGTCCAGGATTACTGCAGTAGTCAGAGGAAGCCAACTGCTTTATCGTATTTCACTTCTTTTAGTGCAGGTCATTTTATAAATAGTAGTATTACTGGTCAAGTTGTCAGCAAGATTAGACAAGCATTCAGTGGAGTTGTGGGTTACATATTACTGGGTTCAGTCAAACTGTGTTTGGTAGTAGATGATTTACTTAAAATACTGTGACCTTGTATTCACGAAAACAACTAACATCTTCATCTCCAGACTCACGCATGACCTTGGAACTAATTTTATCTGGTATTAGATATGCCCTGACTGCCCCAAATATGTGTATGTACAAATATCTCAACTCTTGCATTTCCAGCATTTGTAATTGCTAAATCCTGTTCCCATTCTAGCCAATCAACAAGGAAAATCTCTGATTTTGTTCTCAACTAGCACCTCAGATAAAATGGCATATAGGAAAAATATGCTTCTGGAGATCATGCAACCTTGGCATATTATACGACTGGTTTATATTCTATTTCTCCATCCTAGAAATGATTTCCTTCACCCTGACAACCCAAAAAAGAATATATGTCCCTATGTCTGTCATACTTGATACTCAATTTTGAGCTGCAGTGATCTGATAAATCAGTTTTGTGCAACTGATGTTTTTATAATTTTTACTGGCATGCTTCAAGTTTACATTTTGAATGTGATATACATCAGCTGTAAACCTTTTCATTTTTAATTTTGTTGTTTCAGGACTATAGTAATTTTAAGATTTAGAAATTATCTCTGCTGAAGTTATACCGTATTTGGCACAGCTCAAAACTGCAGTTTATGTAAGTTTTGAAGATTTCTTCCCCACATCCAAAACTATTCTACTGAGCAGGCAGGAAACTAGTAAGGATTAAGGTGAGGAATTATACAGAAGACTGTAAATCTTGACCCAGCCACCTTTCTTTAATTCCCATCCTCTGTTGCTCTGTCACAGTGCTGACATTACTGATAAGCTCTGTGCAACATGGCCTTCTTCCCAGTTCTTCAGTGAGCCACAGCACTGCAGTGGGAACTTGAATGTCCCTTTGCAGGAGCAAATGGAAATGGATGGAGTAGCTTCCCAACAAAATCCTTGTATCTATGGGCCCTCCCCTGCCTTTGTGAGGAAATAGGAAACCACACATGCATACACATTAGCTTGGGTAACAAAACCATTTGTTTGCCATCCTGATATATGCCAGCAGTCCTTGGGACAGCTGATGCCCAACTTGCTTCTCTCTTAAGCCAACTTTGCCCAATCCAGCAGTTGATAAAGAACAAACTGTGTAGGAGCATGTAAGCTTAAATATATACTCTTATTAGTGAGTACCAGGCTCATTTTATTTGACAGCTTTCTTCGTCAAGTTGCCAGGAACTCTGAAGAAGACTAGGCCCCATTATATTACTGTGCTAAAGTACTTAAAATTTTCATTAATAATCTGAAGCTAATGGTATGCTGGGCCAGCAACTTAATTTTACAAGATAAAGACTTGACTATTCCAAAACACTGAAGTTATTCACTGGATACGGAATCAATCTAATTCTCTTAAATCAGAATTTACCTGATATTAAATATATTCTGATAGCACAGTGATAAAGAAGATGAAAAGGAGATAGTGTGCAGAGCTGTACTGGCTGCATCCATTTTCATATTACTTTGGGGAAGATTTTTTCCCACTTAAACTTTGAGTTTAAAGAACCTCCCACAAAATGCAAGTAAAAGGAGAGGGGTTCAAATCTAACAGCTCATGTTTGTTACTATTAACAAGCCTTTAATGTCATCGGTCATAGCAAGTGGTTTGGATCTATTATGAATCATCAGATAATAATTCAGGCATAATATTTCAAAAAACCAGATTCAATTAGTAGATGGAATAATGTAAATTAATAGACACAGATCAAAACTCTTTTTGTACAGTAGATCTTCGCACAGCACAATATTGACTTATTAATATGAATAAAATAACATGCTATGATCCCCAAAATATACAGCAAGTTTAACCAAGTGCCCTTACAAACAGGAAAGAGGGCAGACACGAGTGTGAAAGAGCATTGCCAAATTCCTGGGTATCTTCTATCTTTGGCTGGTTTTTGACCATGGGCTGTTACTGCACTGGCCAAGGACAGATAGATTAGTGCTTCTTCACAGCTACCCAGAGCTTTCTGAACTGGAAAATTGCTGACTGGACAGCATCCAGCAACCGCCCAGAGCTGTGCTAGAATGGCCAGAAATGTGGGAAGGTAATCATTAATCTGTGCCTGTGCCGCTTGGGCAGATACCAGGCTCGCTCATGACCTGCCTAGGGCATTGAGGAAGCAGGATTTCTGACAGAGGCTCAGTGTTGCTCCCTCACAGATCTGGATGTACTGGCAGGGCTTATGCCAAGCACTCAGCCATCACTTAAGGACACAGTAAAGAATCCTGAATAGAAGTGAATGTATGAATAAAAGAAAAGAGTTGGCAGAAGTCATTGTTTAGGCCTGATAGTTTTGTTTCTTTGCCCCAGCTTCCTACAGATAATAATTTTTTTAACACGTACTATGCTTTTGAATGCTTTTCCTGCATATTGTCAGTGTTATAAAGATTTCTTTTATGTACTGCTGTCCCTTTTGTTCATGTTCCAGCCTACTATAGGGAACACCAAGTTTTCTTCTTAGTCTTTGGGCTAGAGAATGCTGCAGATGCCTCAAATGCAGTGTCCTTAGCCCTCCTACTAAGTACGCTGTTGTGCTTCTCTGTAGCATCCCAGCACTTCAAAGGATTTAGGCTCAAGTGAAAAGGCACAGAGAGCTGGAACTCACTTTCTTTTGAGGCTGGACCACTGTCACCTCATGAACTTGTCCTGAAGCTTACATCATTAAACATGTACAAGCTTGCAATACTCTGTTGTATCTGAGCAATTGATTAAATGGATTCCACAGAGAAAATCTGGAGATTCAGGCACTTTGGACTTGAAGCAATTGTATGTGTACATCAGGAGTTGTAATTCTTCTCTTAGGCATAAGATTTGAAAATGACTCTTTGCAAATGAAGCTCACAAAGGGGAACGCAGGATTTTTTTTTTCTTGCATGTATTAAATTTCTTTTTTTAAGCAGTTGTATTAATAAAGGATCACTGGAGACATTCACTATCTCTAAGTCTAGTTTTAGGAAGCTGTTCATCTGATCTCATAAAACATTAAGCATTACTTGTGATGTTTGATCACTGTATTTTAATATAACAGCTCAACCCTTCTTTCTTCTATCCTCCTCTTCCGTGCTCCTGGAGTTGTTTCTCCAGTTCACCTTTTCTTCTAGTGTTACATTATTTATATCAATAATTTCCATTGTCCAGGTTCATGGAGCTTTCCTTCCAGTTTGTCTTCCCAGGAAATTACATTCCATATTAAGTAAGGACTAAATTCAGTTCATTCAACAATCTCCACAAGGCAGAACATGTAAAAGTGCAGCCAAGCCATGAAGTTTCCCTGATCTCCTGTCTCCAGGTTACCTTGTACCTTACAACCAAGTTGTGGTGTTGGGGTCTCTGCACAAGTTGTTGCCTGCACACAGACCCTCACAGTAAGGACTAAGCTCTCCCTGGAAAACCTGGGCTGATGTAACACCTGTATGTGTCTGCTCATGATATAAATGTGAGTTCAAACTCAAGGAACATCTTTACTCAATCCTCTAACAAATCTGGCTAGATTTAAATCACATTTGATTAATTTTGAACTGCAGTTTCTTATTCCTGTTCCTGACTTGTGAAAAGGTATATATGAACAAATCTGGCAGATTTTTCTTTTTGTTCTCTCCATTCAGAAAGTAGGTTTTACTGTCATGATTTATACATCGAGCATTACTGGCAATAGAATACATTTCCTTATCATACTTCAAAAATTCTCCTTACTGCACAAAACTTGCTTTTTAAAAATGTTATTTGAGCTTTCCTAGTGTAAAGCATTATGAGTAAATTTATGTTTAAAAATATCATTTGAGCTGATACCATTATATGCATACCTTGTAAAAGCAGTATTTAGAAAGTTATATGACATAAACCCAGTATAATATAAATAAACCCTGTAGGGTAGGTTATTCTGTTGGAAGTACTCAGAAACCTGATTTCAACATGCATGAAAAGATGAACACTTCTATTTTTAAAATTTATCTTTCTGTTTCAGAACAAATACCATATTACATCACAGTTAAGACTTTTTGAGGTAAAGTCCATGAAAAATAATCTGCTTAAAACCAAACACAGTCCAAAACCTACAGGCATCAGTAAATCTATGTAAGAAAATGTACTTATGCACACTATTCTGACAATGGCGTGGGGTATTTTCAGACTCCTTTACACATGAAAACCAGTAATTGGAAAATTTAATAATATAATTACATATATTTAATCACTTTATGTAACAGAAGGACAGAACTTTACTGAAATGTTATTAGAGGTTTTAATTTTAAATTGTTTATTGAATGGACTAATTTTGACCTTTAGCCAAAGATAAAATAAGCCATAAAAGCAAAAGAATGAGATCTTCAGGTACTGCAATTTGTGATAGCTACTACAAGGTCAGCAGAGCTTTGAAAGTTTATCACTCCTGTCTACTCAATTAATTCAAGACATCTGTTTGGATTCTAGATGTGCCAAGAGACCTAGTGTAAATGAAGTAATAGCTTCACAGAGATAATATTTATTGTTATTTTTCTAAGCACTGAAGTTACTCCTGAGTTTTGTATTATAAACAAACAATTATCTGTTCTTAAATTTTAAGCTAAATTTTTAATGTATTATATTTTGCATATCTCACTTCACTAAAAAGAACATCCAGAAACCTGCAGATAATTTTTACTTTATAATTTTAAAGCATACTGCTGGAGTGGCCAATAGATGATTTTTTTTTTCTTGTGGTTTTCTGTTTGTTACAGAAAAGCTCTCTCAGGACTTGCTTTTGTGAGGGTTCAATATCATTCAGTAAATGCAGTTAGTAAAGGTAATAGTGCTATGGAACTATAGGTATTATCAGCCATAAGAAGTCATTATGTTGGTGATCCCATCTGTTCAATATGCATATTAATCCCTTGGAATTTACAGCTCAGTACAGAAGACCAGTCCCTCATCGATCAGCAAACTCAAGAGCAAGTAACACACAAATATGAGAAGTGAAAAGTGCTCTGTGTCTTCTCAGTGGAAGTGCATCCAATTAGATTTAGTCTTGCTGCCCAGAGAATGACTTACCATAACATCTTCTCTTTGTGCATAATTTTGTAGTGACTTTCAGTCATTGTGATGATACAGATCCCTTTAAAGACTATTCTTCTTCATTTATTCACATTTTAGGCATAAAATAGCCACAGCAGTTTTCACTAAATGATCTAAATCCTATGCCTAATCTATAGTATTGAAACCTGTTCCATTCCCTGTAATTTCCAAACTCTGCAATTTAGACTGTAACTCCCAATGATGACCCCAGTTTTTGCAAACCCAGACATTCCTGCCTTTCAAAGTTTACAAGAAACAATTTATTAGAAGAAGCCATGTGCCATTTTGTTTATAAGCTTTCATAAACAGAAGATGTCTGCATATTCCATTTGTTCTTCAGGATTATAGTTCTTTAATCATATCTGTGTTTCTAATGAGGCACATTTCATTAAAATTGCTAAAAACCATGTTCAGTATATGCAATCAGAGAGTTAATTCCATTTTTATATTTTCTACTTGGTTGTTATTTTATGTATGAAAGATTTGACAAAATGGCTACCTGTAAATGCTTAGTTAGGGAGATGATACCTATTTATACAGTACTCTTGCTCATGGTATCTCTATATTTAGTCCTATGAAGTCTTTAGTCAACACTAACCAAAATAAATCACTTTAAAAATGAATAGCTATGTCACACTGGAGACCATAATGAATTTCACAGCTAAGCACCATTTCTGAATTTCAAAGAAAGGTCAAAACTACATATTGTATTCTCAACTAGACTGCAATCTCATTTATATATAACGAGTCTCAAAAGGTTATGACTTTACATTCATTATGCTGTCATTACAATCTGTATATTCTTCCTCTAGGTACCAAGACCTATACATTCTCCTAATGGAGTCAGTATGCATTTATTAGTTAGAAAATAATTTAAATTCCAATTGTGTTTGACAAGTAATATAAGCTGTGGGTGTTAACAACTCTCTGTCTGTTTCCTCTTGGTTACATTTGTCTGTAGTGTACAAGCAGTATGCACAGGCCTGCTGTTCACATCAGAAGAAAGCATTCCCAGACCTAGAAACCATCAATAAGAAATTCTGAGATGAGGGTGTACCTTCATGCTGCTATTCATTCATCACCTTTGTCACCTAGATAATATTCAAATTCAGATGTATTTCTAGTTCTAAACAGAAATTCTGTCATAGTTCAGACACAGGCTGCACTTGTAATGTCTTTACCTTTCAAATTTCCTGCTCACAGAAAATTTACACTTTGTGATCCGGCTGAAATTCATAATTTGTGAGGCAGCCTATCCTCGCTGTAGTGTTGTGCCATCAGAGACTTCTTGTTGGAACCCTGAGTGCCAAGACAGGCTGAACTGTCCAGACTATGGACCTCAGCTCCATCTTCCACATTACCTGCCCCTCCCAAGAGACAGACCTTGTAGGCTGCTCCAGGATGTTTATCCTGCGTCTGAGTGAATCCTGAATTACCATGCTCTGTACAGTTAGGATGGCTCTTTTCACATATGCTATTTTTCACCCTGATAGTTCAAATACCCTGAATTTGAATGAATACCCATGCTGACCATTCAGGCCTTAAGTAGATGTTCACTAAAATAAATGCTAGTTTCCAATTCTTGATATTTTCTGCTCTGTTAATATCATAAAGTCACAGAACACTTTCCTACCTTGAACCACGGATTAGTTTTCAGATTACTTTTCCTGAACCTCTTTTTTTACTTTAGCTCTTCATAATCAAACAGGGTAATATAAAACAGATAAATCAATATTGATATACTTTAGTTGCATCTTACACTGCATGGTATAGCTGTTTCTTAGTAGAAAAAAAGGAATTAAAACTATGTTTTGAGGCCATTACTATATTCACAGACTATTGTGAGGAAAGAGATTAAAAGCTATTAAATTATTCAGTTGTGTGAAATATTTGCACAGCCCTATTAAATGTCTATAAGAAATATTTCTTGTTTTGTACTTAGCAATTTCACATAGTGGATATTAGAGTTGATGGACAGACAAGAAGAAAATCTGGCAAGCAAAATATCTTTTGAAAAATACAGGGAAATGAAATGTAGTCTTGTTTTGGTATTACTAAAACACAGACTAAGTTTCAGGGAGTATATATTTATTTTTTCTCTTATCCCTAGTGGAAATCACTAGTCCTGAAATAGGTATGAAATTTCTTCTGTGGTATCCACAGGGATTGCAACATGCTTAAAAATGACTGCTACAGTAACTGGTCTGCAGGTAACCTCTTGCTTTTCCAGGAGGGAAATGGGGACCTAAGTCCATCCTATCCTAGGCATGTTGATACCTAACTCTAGGCTGAGGAAAAGTGCCTATTTCCACAGAGGATTAAGACAGCTGAGTATTCACCCCTGAGCTGGTTCTAATACTGATATTACACCCTCTCAAAAAACAGCTGAGAAGCTTCCTATCAGTTAATCCAATGATCACACCAGTTAAGGAGTTAGAAGAAATAGGCCCAAATTTAGAATTTAGCTCCCTGCCTAATCTTGAGGAGGCTTGAAATTTATATTTTGCATCTGCTGGCATACCAGATTCTCACCAGGGCATGATAGTGTCAGTATTCTGAAATGGACCTCTGGAAGCTGGTGGACTTTGTATAAACAACAAAATATCAACTGATGCCAGAAGTAGAGATGGGTGAAATCCCCCAAGCTTTAGGCTATTTAATACTCACAGCTTCCTTCTGCAAAATACTCAAGCATTAAGGAATTTATTAGTAGACAGTAGGGCACAGAAACATTTTAGATGTCAGCCTGGCAGGGACACTGTGAATCCAGCCCCTCTCTAATGCTGAGGCTGTGATATGTACCCGCGTGTGCCATCAAGAGCATCTCCTCTCACCTGCTCTCCAGCAGCCTCCTCTGGTATCAAAAAGCCACCTTGTATCAAACTGCCTTGGTGGTGCATATTCAAGCAGTGTACATCTGAGGATTACTTTGGTACTTAGTTAATCCTGACATGCAGCTGACATGCACTGATCCTGTCAGGAAGTTGTAGCCTGATTTGGTACCATTTTTGGTGTCTCCTCTGAAGCATCTCTGAACACGAAAATCCACCAAACTTTGGTATTTTAAAGGAACATAAACAGCTGGCTTTGGAATTGAGACAGGTCCAATGGTTAAAGCAAGAGTCAAGGTGTAAAAATAAATACATGGAATAATTTCTTGAGAGGTAAAAGTACAGTAATTGCTAGTAAAAAGAAGCAGAGGAAGGCATATAAGGACAGAGCTTAACAGGTAAATGTTTTCAGACTTCGATCTTGTTTTATAGCTAGCACCGTGGAGTTTTTCCAAATGGGAAATACATTGCAGTCTATTTTTTGGATAAAATATGTGGAAAGTAGACTGGTAGTAGAGCTGCCAGTATTATTTCTGCCAGGTGGATCTTGAAACTGCAGGCTTTCTACAGTGATATTTATTTGTTTTTCAGTCCACAGACAAAGCAAGGGTGTGCTAAATAAAATAAGGTATAATTACATGAAAAATTAAGATGTATCAGGACACTATGAAGTACACATACTATAAAATGTAGATATTATCAGAAAATTACCACCTCACTAGAAAAACCCCATATGAATTTTGAGCATGAGTTCTTAATTTACTGGCAAAGATTTTTCTAGCATTCTCACTACTTTTAAATATCATGTTTATTGCAAAACCTGTAGTCGCTGGGTTAATATAAGGGATTACAGTAATCAGTTATATTTAAATGGCATGTTAGTTTTCTAAGCAGCAGTTTATCACAAATTACTTCTAGAAAATGTAATTTAAATGAGTCATCTCTTTCTCTTACGTCAAAAAGAAATTCAGACTAAATCCATTTTTTGCCTTTTAGATTTAATACAATTATTTTCATGAAGAAAACCTCAGACCCCTACAACCCAATATAAAAAGACAGCATTTATCTATTAGATCTCCCTGTACACTACCTAATACTTGAGTGTTAGCGAAATGTCAAAACACAGTGGAGTTTTATGTCCTGTATCTCTCCCAAGAATAATGATAATGGACAAATATTTCAGACTGGTCAGTATAAAGTTACTTGGAACTATTATTAACTCTTCTCCCTGGGGTTATCCTACCATCTGCAGCCTCGTTGAACTGTTCTTCTCCAAAACATTCCAGCTTATTTCTTAATAATACTCTGTTGCATTTATTAAGTGAAATCGTGGCACACTTATGACAGTAACATTTTTTTTCAGAAAAAACAAGTTAAAACAGGACATCTGGGCAACTACCAAGATTTTTGTTTCATTGGTTATCTTGAAACCTGTGCATCTGAATTCTCAAACCAGTTTTCATTTTTCAAGCAACTAAATTGATACCATGCTACATAACTTAGCACCTGGCTTCCTTGCTGCAGAACAAGCAATTTTTCAGTTAGCAACTATCTTGTACCTTGCTAGCATATACAGTGTTGTATTATGTCTGGATAGCCAATGCTGTCTCAGCTCAGAAACAGGAAAAAAGTCTTCACAGCTACTACATCCATCAGGGTTTTTTTACTGATTTCAAATTATTCTCTTTTAATTAAGTAAATTTGCATCCTGACATGAATATGGATTGTTACCTCATGTTCACTGCATTGCTCTACTTTTTATACAGCATTTGATAAAATCACTGCTATGTGTATTGTAGGGTTGCTCTTCCTCAAGCCAGTCTGCAGGCTGATTCTGACTTAGCACTGTCATCCTCAGTTGCTTTATGTGCTAGTGTAAAGGAAATGAAAGAAGGGCTGGTCATATCAGAGTCTGGAGAAATCTCTACATAGTTAGGAAGTTATATGTTTATGGTCTCTTTTAAAGCAAATGAATGACACAAAAGTTCTGTCAACAGTGTAAAGGCAGACCCCAAATCAATCCCCAGGAAGGCCTCTGAAGAGAGGGAGTGAGTTTGGGTCATGTACAGCATTAGAGAAGATAGAGTGCCAGGATATTTGGATTCCAAGAATCACTCTCACATGAAAACAGCATAATTGTAGGGCCAAATTTCTTCAGTGCCCAAACTCAGCTACTAGTCTGAAGGTCTAGAGTAGATACAAAGATCACTAAGGTATTTTTTTAGTATTATGTATAAGGTATTATGAGTATTAACGGTAGACGTAGCCATTGGATGGTGCTGAGAACTTTAAACTGTAAACAGAGAAAACTAGAATTACCTTTCCTTCTAGTAAAGGCTGGTGAATGTCAGCTTGAGGCTTCTGACATTCTGTCCAATGCTATTTCCTTTCTAAAAGTAATGTCTTCTAAAAAATAATTTATTTTAGACTGTCATATCTAAATAGGAAGAAACTATACTTGGTTTACCTCTTCCAGTATTACACAACTGTAGCATTTCCCTTATGTTAAAAGCATTTGCCTTATGTCATATTGTTGCAGTATCACTCATAGTAATACTTTAATACGTGATTAACTAAACTAGGTAAATGAGGAATGTAATTAAAATGCTGTTCTTAACATGTAAAATAATTTAAGAGAATAGGTGAGTGATGGATCAGTTCACATACTTCACAGGAAACATGGACAAAACCAGAATTACTGTCTCCCACTTGAATAGAAAGTCAGCTGATTTCACATGAAACCCTCCAGACTTCTATGAAGTGCAATACTGCTTTCTTTTGGGGGCATTGTAGGTTAATAGCATATTTAAACTAAGCTAAAATAAGACAATGTTTCAATCAATTCAAATGACACAGAGCTGAAATTCTCAACTTAGTGTCTACTGAGACCTCCTTTTTCAGCTTGAGAGTTCTTATGTCTCTGGTCAAGCAAAGAAATTCACTCTCCTTGGAAATAGGGAAAGTCTGTAATTACCCTAATGCCCTGACACTTGCTTGCCACTCCATTGAGTGTTATGTCTCTTTGGACTTGTATTTTTTGAGACATGATGGGAGTTTTTTTGTTTGTTTGTTTGTGGGTTTTTTTGTTTTTTTTTTTCCCCCAGTTAGCCAGTTAGACTCTAGTGCAGATTAAAACAGTGAGTGCACATCCAACAATGAGAGCGAGATCAGTTCTTTGGAAGACCTCTCCTCTAAGCCTGACTTACAGATGTTCAGGAACTCAGTTTTGCTGATCATTAGGTAAACTCATAAAACCCATGGTAAACAGAATTGTTCCACTTACTGCTAAACAAGAACATAGAGTGTAAGAGGTTTTTTTCACTTGCCTATCAGTTTACCTGAAGAAATAATTCTGATGACCAGGAGCTGACTTACACCCAGTAGCCACTCTCAGAGATACACACTATCTTGGAAATGCACGTAGAAAAGTGATTTGCCCACCATAGGGGTCCACTCTGTTGTAAAATAAAACAACATGTAATAGACTAGTTCTTTAACCTTTGTAGCCCTTTGCTGGACCCACTCCAGAACTTCCATGTCCCTCTGGTCCTGAGAATCCCAGAACTGGACACAGCACTTCAGATGTGCCTCACCAGGGCAGAGAAGAGGGGCAGGACCAGCTCTCTTGACCTGCTGGCAATGCTCTTCCTAATGCATCCCAGGACATCATTGACCTCTTGGCCACAAGGGCCCTGCTGGCTCAGGGACAGCTTGTTGTCCTTCTCCACAGAGCTGCTTTCCAGCAGGTCAGCGCCCAGCCTGTGCTGTGCATGGGGTTATTCCTCCCCAGTGCAGGACCCTGTCACAACTTCCAAACTCAGAACTTCAGCTCTGCTTTTAATAATTAGAGAATAGCACGTAGACCACTTCTGATCTTTTTATGCTCCAAGTATCACTTACCCATCTCTCAGCCAAAACTGTTCAAATAAGGGATATTGTTTTCCTGTTCCTGACCTGAAAAGATCTAAAGCATTTTCTGGTAAGATCTTAAAGGATGAAAACAAAGACTAGAAAAAAATGAAGGAGCCAAGATAGCAAATGTTTTTGCCTACTGATATGCAGTCCATACTTTCACTGGACTCTTAGGAGATGATAACTAGTAAAGAAGAATTAGTAGAAATATAATTAATAACTAACACAGATGACTGAGGAACAAAGATATGAAGAACTTCCCAACAAAGCACTCTAGGCAACTTTCTTGTAAATCACATTTTCAAAGTTCCAAATATTTGCCAGCACTTTCTGCCTTTGTCTGTGTACAAGACACTTGTGGAAAGAACGCTGTTTAATTCAGCACAGAAAAAATCATCATTTTGTTCAGCTGATGTCACTGACAAAAGGCAGTTAACAGATTACATATGCCATCTTGCCTTGAGTGTCCTAGTAGGAAACCACAAGAGAAGTAACAATCTCTTTGTCATACAGTTTTTTATGTGTGTATGAATCATAGTACAAATCTGAACAATACCACCAGCTGGTGCAAACGTATGGACAATGGCAGGGAGCACTACATTGTTCAGGTTTAGGATTTAGAAGAAAGATTGATGCTGCTTTCATTTTCTCTTTGTCCCCATTTTTCAGATATTTCACAGAACTGTGTTCATGCTTTTAAAAACCTAATTCAAAGATGTTCAGGAACTCCATTAATGATTTATTTTAGCATCTTAAAAGGAGCACAAATGTTGTCAATATATTCAATAAATTTTTCAAGCATTTCCTTATTTATATTATTTAAATAGCTGTTTTACAAGTTGTGTTGTATTCTGATGCTCCTATCTCTTGAGAGCATATTTTCCTAAATAAGTTTATTCAGCTTGCCAACTATTTTAAAACTGACTAATTTCATCAACTCTTCATTAATCCATATAACAGTTTTCTCCTTGTATTTCTATCCCCTCTGCAATCCATTTATAAGAGCTTTTACCTCTATACTGCCAACTGGGAAAACCTTTAATGAGTTGAAAGCTGTGGTAAGAGATTTCCTGTTTTGTATCAATGCCTGCTGGAATGTTCTTTTTTGATGAGTACAAGGACAGACCTAAAGAACAGCAACCTGAATATGTGGCACTAAACTTTCAGGGTTTACAATTGAATTTTACAAAATCCAGAACTACTTATTCGGCTTGAATGATGCTATAGCTTTTGCTCGGAGAAATTTGGAGTTGATACAGAGGATTTTAAACAATAAAGATTGGACATATGTTCTCCAAATATTCCTAAGTAGGACATTGTAACTCAGTCGTCTTCAAGGGTTACCACTGGGTTTCCTGGTGGTCTGTAGTCTAGTCTAGCCCAGTACTGCAGCACCACAAAATCAAATTGAAGAGTTTATTTGAGAGGAACTACATGCATAAGGGAATTCAGCATTTTTTCTCAGTAAGTGTTAGTGATCTGTTCTGCATGGCCTTTGCTTTTTGTTACATATTTTCTCTTTCACATGCCTTTCTCCATCACTCAGTTTTCTGTTTCCTGAATCAACAACCACTTTAAATGAATTGTAGATTTAAAAATTATATGAAAAACAACTACGTAAGGAGGGCATTTCTCTTTGTTTTTCAAATTATGGGAAATAACTCTCTTGCAGCAGAATAATCTTGATTTTCTAGTAGTCTCTACCTTTCCATGGAGGAATTTGATAACTCAGTCAAACTCTAGCAGAGTCAAAACCATCTCTGCTCTGATGGCACCAGTTTTACATCTGAATTCTTATCATTGTAAGAGCCATCCTGCAATTACCTTATAGAGAGCAAACTATTAATAGTAATGAAATACTAATTAAAATCACTTCTGTTACACTTGAGTAACACAGAGGCAACACCCCTGTGAATGGCAAAGAAAATGCCAGTAGGTCAATGAAATTTTGTAAACCTTATTTTAAATACTATTTTACCAGAGAAAAGTCAATCTAACACCAGTTACATATTAAAAATGAGGGTTGGGGGGTTTTTAGGCATAATTTTTGTCTTTAACATGAAAGTTATTATGGTAACAAACCTGCCATATGCAGTTTGTTTGTACTGAAATCTTCATAGCAGAATGGGCAAATAACAATGAACTTCTATTACTTCTTTCATGAAAAAATAAGTTTGTTGAACAATTTTTGCAAGGTATGTGCCATAGTAAAAACTTATGACTAGATACACCATATAAATTCCTCAGGACTCTAAATGAAAATTAAAACTGTGATAGGAAAATAACATTTTGAAAAAAAGACCTTTTCCCCTCTCTTTTTGGAGCATTGACTATTCAAAAGCAGAAAAATGCCATTTTCAGTAACTAAACTAGAATATATATTGTGTCTAATACGACCTGCTCTTTGCACTAAAAAAAAATCAATAATATTAAGAAACACCATAAATCTCATTATTGATTATTTTATAGTTCCTTAAGAGCTCTATAAATTGCATGGTGATTTTTTTTTCTTTAAATCATGTTCAGCATAATTTGGTCATAGGATTCCCTCTTCATTTTATCTGAATCACATGGTCAGTATTTCACCTATACTGTAGTAGTTATAAATAGAGGCAAACAGGGATGCCTAGAGATTTAACCTCAATGCTATTAGAATACATTCTTACTACTGAATGGTGGCAGTTATGTTCTTTCTAGAGATATGAGCCTGCACATTTTATGCCTGACCTAATTTAATAGTATTCCATGAAATTAATCTTAAAAAAAAGAAACCATTTTTGTAAATTTGCTGCTCATATTAGAAATCTCAAGAGTTCTCATTTACAGAAAATTACATTCATGTGATCAAGAAAGCTTTTGTCATCCTGTAGATGAAATAAGCCTGTATGGAGTAATGAACTAAATTGAAACGATTTGAAAAAGTATCTAAAACAAAAAGAGCCTTTCTTCTGATGATCTTACTAAAAGGAAAGAGGAGTATCACCATGAAAACAGATTATTCATGTGAATGGATAAGTTCTGTGAAAAAAATGCAGCTAACAAGGAAGTCCAGACTTAGCACTGAATGTGTCCATAGGTACCTGAAGCAGAATTAGTCCCCTTGCTGTGTGGTCTTTGTTTGACACACAGGCAAACAGCTCTTACAGCAGTCACTTGAATGCTTCCAGATGCAGCAAACTTCTCTTAATTTGTACACAAATGGAAGCCTACATGTTTTTCTATTATTGAAAGGAGGTTGGCATATCATGAGGTGTTGTAGAGTCCAGTTGGCTTCCTGAAATGCTTAGCAGTTAATTACTGTTAGTAATATATAATATACAAATGTATGTAATTGTATATATTTTTATGTGTGTATCTTTGAAAATATGTGATTTTTAATATATACACATTGTTCATCTATAAAAGAGATATGAGACAGACTTCTGTGTAAGGATAGCTCATTCTCCATATTTATGGTTGGCATAGAAAGCTGTGTCTACTTGATCAAGGCCATTGAGAAAAGTCATTAAGGCTGTTAACTGCTGGTGAGGTCTGCTACACACACACTTCAAGTTGAAAGAAGGCCAGAGAGAGGGAGAGGAGATGGTTTTGTGGCTTGTTCGTTTTAATTTTGTGATCTTTTAAGAAAGTAAACCTTTCCAACTGCATCACAAGCTATCCTGGATAGCAAAAAGTAGTTTTAAATCATACATCAAACCTCAAACTGCCATCTTCTCAAAAAAGTAATGATTTTATATAATGAAGAAACAACAATTAATTCACTTCCCATGACCTTATTTGCACAAGGAATATATTAGTTATTGTCTCCCTTATGGGCACTTGCTGAAAAATACATCCAGTACATCCTGAATCAGTGGTAGAACTGCTACCTTCCCAGCAGGCTTTGCACCAATTTATTCTCCCATAAGTTAAGCATTCCTTCAGTATATATATTTACTAATATGCTAAACCTGTGCTTTTTCCAGAAAGCTGCATATTGGCATCAGCCATTGTATTCCTTTAGTTTTCCAGATCATTCCATGCATTTACTTTTCTGTGAGACTGAAGACAAATCCTGTTGGTAACTTTTAAGGAAAAACATCTATAGTCTGCATTTAATAAGGACTGCAGAGTCAAACGTCATATTTGATTACTCTTAATACTTCCAAAACTGGAAGCAGTCTGGCATGCCCATTGTGTTTAACATCCCTGTTTAAATTATGAATTTGTAAATATTTCATAATTGCTTATGATTACTTCTAATAACAAAAACCAGCCCAGGGCTGCAGGGAGCACTAGCGATGGTTTGGGAGCTGGGGCTCCTCCCTGGCTCCAAGCTCACCTAAGGTTCTTGCTCAGCCAGGACATGAAGTTCTCACCACTGCTTGTCCTAAATACAAAAACAGTGGCCTATCTACTTCACACAAAATATGCAGCTGCTCTAACAGATGGTGACCTAGTAAAAAGGTTAGAAGAAAAAATCCAAAATAATGATGTTGGTTGCAAAAGATACTACTCACATCCAGAGAACTGGAACTGCTTTGTAAAGTCTGCAGTCTGAGTTTCTAAGTGATAATCAGAAATACCAGCAGAAGTCAAGGCAAATGCTACTTAATGTTAAGTAGAGCAAAATTAGTATCTATGAATTTGAAAAATTTATTCTTAGGTAACAGCAGGGCTAGTCAAGCCTCTAAATATTGATGTAGCCAATTTACATTCATCTAACAAGGATGTTACTAAGTACAATTTTTCCTCCCTGAAGACAGGGAATAGTATCTGTGTGTGCCTTGTGATGCCAGAAAATACCAACAATAGAATTTAAGTTGACTTAATGAATTTTTGGTGCTATCTATATGTTTAGTTTTTGTAAGGTCTTCTATTTCACATTCGCTGTGTAACCTAAGACTAACAGGTTGGCACAAAGGAATTAAACTTTTTTTGAGACAAGATTCCAGCTATTCAGATTTGCAACAGTTTCACAGTGGTTATTCTCAGGTGTTGCTTCCTGGCATAATTCCCCTTTCTGTTTATGTAGAACAGGACTTTTTTCTTTTTGCAGAATGGGGCTTTTTCCTTTTAGCATGTTCTGAAGCTTACTTCAATGATAAGTGAGTAAGCTTCTCCTTTCAAAGGAACTAAATACTTACTTTAGACAATACCCCTGAAGTCACTTGCTGAACATCTCTCTAAATAAGAATTGTCCATGCATTGTGTACAGCCTCATTTGGTATGGGTACCAAGAACAGAGAAAAAAAATATTTGATACAGACCAGGCCAGCTCAGGTCCAGCAAGGTGATACCAGCTTTGGAGTCCTCCAGAACGCGGCTTCTGGACAAGCCAAACAAGACAAAACTTACATGGTAGTGTGCTGAACTGAACCAGTTCTGGCTTGCCTGCCATGCTCTGTGCCACACTTATGGTTCCAAAGTGTCTCTCTGGGTCAGGCAGACCCAGCTGCAGCACCTGAACTTTCTCCATGTGTTTGCACAGTGCCCACATTGAGCAGTCCTGGGAGACAGACACAGGTGGCACACCAAGCTTCAGCAGTGGAGTTACATTCTTCCTCAGTCTGGGAAAGAGAACTTCTGTTTTTGTTATAGATAATGGAGTCTTGACTTGGTTTGAATGCTTCAGAATTTTTTATTTACTCTTACTGGAAACCCTGTAAATATTATTCTATTGTAAAATGTTGAGCAAACTTGAATGTGCAAATCCTGCCAGTTCCAAAATGAGGTCATTGGTGCACAATAAACATCAAGAACTTTTCCCAAAAAGTTTCAATAATAATAATAATAATAATAATAATAATAATAATAATACAGACATTAGTGACTTTCTTGGAAAAACAGATTTATCTTTGAAAATGATACTGTGCTACTTAATGCCTCTGTGGTACTGAGATGCACTTGAGAGAAATGTTCTCTACTATTCTTCTTTCTTTAGATTGACATGGGCTTTACAGAAACACTTGTTTTACCAGACTGATATGAAACTCTGAAATGCCTTATGATTTGCTTAGACAGCATTCATGTTCCTAGCGAATATTCAGGTTTTAGGTTTTAAAAAACTTTTTTTCTCTTTGCCTGCATTAGAAGGATTTGGTATTTGTTTTCTGTATGAAAAATACTTGGCTACATCACCTTCACACCTTTGTTTCTTAAAGACAGACTTGCAGTCTATATTTTGGTTTGTTTGTTTTGAGAGAAAAGATGTTTGATCTTTAAATGGGGGTTGACTGCAGGTTACTGAAAGCTCTCTGTGGGCACTATGGAAAAAATATGTCCCATGTGCTTTTAAAAATTTATCACATTCCATATGCCTAGTTTAGATTCATATTCAATTCTTCATCTTTTCACTGTCATTCATTCTTCCTGTGTTAAAGATCTGATGGTTTCATTCTGTATTCTTCCAACTTGTTTTTTAAAATACTCTGATAATTTTAACATCAATTGCAAACATGTATTCCTTGTCTTGTGCACTAATTTGAATTCACCTTTTTATCTCTTTATTCATGCTTTCCTCTTCAGAAAATGCCATCAAGTATAAAAAAAAATCAAAAATTATACCAATTACACATATTCTATTTTTATAAATGTTCATGTATTAATTAACAGTGGTAATTAACATGTAGCTATTCTACCTTGTAAAACTTTTTCATACTATTAAATATCCAGGTGTTACAGGAAATCAGTGTGGAAACTCACATTATTGAGCTAGGATTTCACTGTTAAATTGTTCTAAAAGAAAAATGCCAGGCTCCTGTATAGTGCAGTGTCCAAAGATCATTATACCAAGCCTCTCAAAGAAAAACTCATTGCCATTTTATATGGAGCAAGGTTGAGACAACGGGTTGGTTGCATCTAATAAACCAGATTTTGCACACTTTCTCACAAAAGAGAGCTCAGTGTTTATGAAGACTGAATTTTACTGGTTCAAAATGCCTGCAGGCTGTCCTGATGAGCCTTGTCAAGTCCAGAGTTAGAGGTTTCATTGTTCTCTTTAGGTCAGAGACATTATGCGAAGCTGAGAAACAAATGAAACTAGACAGGAACCCTCTTACAAATTACCTTGGAACATCTGCAGAAATTGCTAATAGGCTGCTAAGCCACTGTCTCAGCACAGATGCTTTGCCTTCTTCCTCAGCCATGGCTCCCCACCTAGATCTTCACCACACCACCACAGTAAATGGCAATGGTCCTGTGCACCACCTACTTGAAATGTGACTGGACAGAATTAGCATGGAATTAAGAAATACAAATCTAGTTCTTATAAGTTTCTTCAAAATACTTTCTCACACAAGGATCAGTACGGTGTAGCCATGTAGAGAATATCTCAATAAACTGTGAGAGCTAATTTATATCCTTAAAATATAAAAATATGCTTTTATATTATTCTGATTTTACATAATTGAGCACGGCCTGTTCTGGCAGAAAAGAACAGCTGTCTGAAGTAACTTCTTGTTACATCTCCAATGATACATATTTTTCTATCTAGTTACAGATAATTATATGCAACTACAAGATCTTAGTAATCTTTGTGAAACAGTTAATTTAGTTGTCGCTTTTTTGTCTTCTTTTTGTCTATTAATTCTCTCCTTTCACATTCTGAAGAGTAATATGAAACGCAGAATGGATAAGAAAAGGATTTCACAACAATTTTTAATAATCTTAAATGCGGACCATCTCCAAATCCCATCTTTATTGCTACAAATTTTGTCCAGGCATTAGAATACTTTATTGAGTACAGCTCTCCTGTACCTTGTAAAGAGTTTTTCTGTTAGGAAAAAATCCAACCAAATGGAGTCAGTGCATGGTCCAGCTAAATTGACTGTTCATTTAAAAAAAGAACTCCAGAAAGCCAAAGGTCCCTTCTAACTCTTCTCAGGACTTTCCCTTCTGGAGTGCCACTGGAGCAAGTCCTTGCCCATAAGTTGCTGCATGTGCTGTACTGCACCAAAAAGAGGCCAGTGCCAAACCTGCAAGGTGACTGCAGATTTTCTGCCTGTCTGTCCCCAGGTACTAAAGTCCTTCTACACTGCAAGTGTGTGTGGTCTTTTAACAAGTAGGCTTAACAGACTATAAAAAAGATTGCTTCATACAAAAAAAAAAAAAAGGAGTAATTTATTTGTAAATTTTTATAATACCTTAATTAGACTAGCTAATTAATGCTTCTGGAGCATGTGAATTCTGCCTTTCTCAAGCAGGGAAAATTAGAGAACTGTAGATCTCTTTGAAAATCTTGGCCATTACTCAAATTACTTTAATTACTGTTAGATTTCTTCTTGAAACACAGAATTTATTTTCCCCCAAAACCTGCAGTGAGTCCCACAACGTAGGCACACAGATTTGTACAAAAACAAACTAGCTTTGATTTTTCAGTGCTCAGCAACCAGAAAGAGAATCAAGGTTAAATGGAGATGGAAATATTGTATGGTTCTTATTATCAAGGTATTTCACTAAAGCCAACCAGTTTTGTAATATTACGTAATATTCTTGCACTTCCAAATAACGGGGTGTGTATCATCTTTGAGTATTTCATTTTGGTGAAGGTTTGCTGATCTACAGACCAACCCAGGCAGGTTAATTTTCACTAGAGCTGGTAAAACAAAACTTCTGGACACAAGCTGTGGAATAGACAAAAACACATTTCAGGGATTTCTGCAACTGTGTGTTTATATAGTGAATGAGGCAGGAAGTAGTAAATAAAGAAGCTTGTTTCAAGTAGGGGCTATATTAACAATTTTGAACATTTCCAGCATTTTAAAGACAACTGCAGTATAGAGACAAGAATAAATGTAGGGCTGTAGAAGGACATTACCTGTTTCATCTGCTGACTACTGTTCGAAAAATGCAGATTTCTACTGTTCTTTCAGTACCTGGGAGAGTGTTTTCTTGCTAACAGCAGACTTCTAAGTTTACTGTTTCAGTGCCAAAAAACTTTACTAGATTGTCAGCCTTTGCTACAAACACCATTCAAGCAAACCAACTTCCCATTTGTAGTTTTAATTACCCAGCAAACACAATGGAAAACAAAAACAACCTAGTCTTGTAACACACCCAAAAGGTTTCTTAGATAGACTTCATACACTTTTTAAAGGCATGATGAATGAATTACTATCCTTGTATAACCAAGCATTTGTAAGAAAACTTTCTGAAATAAACAGTATAGTAAAAAATGAAAATATTGTAGTCAGCTGTGAAGAATTCAAAAGGGTTTCTATGTATGCAAGCATAATGCCTTATTTTTCATACTGTCATATGCCATAAATGTAAGTGCTCAATATTGGACCAGCCAGGTGTCAAAAATGACTAGTGAACCCGCCTGAAGAGTTGTTTTCCATTTCTTAAGCATCATCCTGGTCTGTGACAGAACTGTTCGGCTTTCTCACATATACTGATATTACTAGCAGTGATAAAATATTATCTCTGTTTAAATAACTATCTTTAGTTCAGATCTGTTCACTTCAAGTGAGTTCAGGATGATAAATATTTTGATTTCTGAAATGACAAATGAAATAATCTAAACACTTAGTACTATTAAGTTATTTTTTAAGAATACTTGAATAAACTTCTGACAAAGGGTTTGCTTTATAATTTCAGCCTAATATAAGCACAGCACATAGTAGGTTTTTCTCTTTTCTCAATGTTACTTGACCTTTATTCACTGAATGGGTATCTTAATCTATTAGGCAGGGTATGCTGTTTCCTCTGGGAATTTGAGTTCTCAGTCAGAGTTGATTGCTTTCCATTATGGGTTTAAGGTGTTAGGAGACTCAACAAGACTGTTCCACTGTCAGAAAAAAAGAACTCACGAGTGACTGGTCACTCTTTAGCAGTCTGTTATATGATGTATTATTTCCTATGACCTGTGAATTATGTGATCAATTTGCATCACAAATTTGAATCACATTCCAGTCATTTTTTTCCTGTTGTGTTTCTCCCTGCTGGCCAGCCTGTCTTATCCCAGCATGAGACTCTCATAAAAAGGTCGGCATTGCTAGGTGAGTCATCTGCCATTATGCAGAGAAAAATTTGATTGATCAATCATCCAGGTCAAAGGGAGTCCTTTCCATGATCTTAATAGACCTCAGTAAGTTTTGTAATTGAGAATAGGTTGCCTCAAGATTGTTCTCAGGAGAAAGCCTGTTTAAATCTTTAAAGGATGAACTTCTCAAATCTCCTTTGACATGTATCCAGTTTTTTAATTAATTCATTTAGAATGTGCCTGCATAATTTGGTCATATGTTGGCACTGAGTTGTTGTGATTTTCCTCCTCCTCTGCTGTATCACTAAAATAATAACATAAAAAAACTGTATCACTGATCCAAAGTCATCCATCTCTGTGTCTTTCGTGGCCTTGCAATGAGTAGGCAATTTCGCTGCTTTCAGTGCAAAAAGCCACATCGTGATCAGGAAACCTCTGGAAATTCTTCTGAACTCCAAGTTCAGAAAATGTGTTTTTAACCCTGCAAGTTGCATTTGAACCAAAGATAATCAGTGAATAATAGAGGAAAACACTACTACTAAGATACTCAAGTTTGTCATGGTTGTGGTTCCTTCTTTCATGACCTCAGTGTCTACTTAAGGTATGTTAATATGAGAGAAGCATTATACTGACTGTACCAAAATTAAAATTACGAGTTACAAGAGCATTTTTCTATACATCTTGACAAATATTTTAAAACAATAGCAGAGGACTACCACTGATTTGTCTGGATAAAAAGATTCCCATCACCCTTACAACATTTTCTCATCTTCCATTATGATGCTTTCCACAGTGAGCTGGCAAGATAAAGGTATAATTTTGCAAACATGAGAAACTGTACAGTTCTCTTTAAACAGTAAGTTATCTTCTTAACAAAAAGGATTTAAAACCTGTTTCCAAAAGCCTATCACTCCTGGGGAAGGTTTTATTTCCCTAATTACTCTCAACAGCTCCGTCTCAGGATTCTCAGCACATAAAATAGTTTTTATTTGGAGAATACCTATGAAAAGCCAGCTGCAACTCTACAAATGCTGCATATTGTCCGATTATATAAATTTTAACTCCTAAAGTCCTGACACCAAGAGAAATAAATGGGTTCTATGTCTTCAAAATCTCAGATGAGGATTTAGTGATACAGGCATTCAATACACTGTTGTGAGGTCTTTATATTCTGTACACTTCAGTGATTTCTTATGAGTTTCATACAGTGCTGATGCAAGTAGTCCAGCCCTGGAATGGGAAGGGAAAGGCACAAGTGCACCAGCACAGAGCCTGCTCATGTCTGGCAGTAATACAGCACTGGCAGCATGAGGCAGATGGGACTGGTGATGACAAGGAGGTCCATGGTGCACACAAGGGATGCTTTGGGGCCCCACTGCTCTCTCCAGCAGTGCACAAGTACAATGTCCTATCTCAGCCTGTGCTCAGCTTCTGATATATTGAATTGCAGTTATTTATTCTGCCCAACAAAATAATAAATGGTGTTTTTATGTTGTGCTGCAAATAAAGGCCCTGGAAGAACGGAGTGGCCATTTCAGATTATTTCTCTGACAAATGTGCTACAGGCTCCATCCTTAGCAGACATTACTATATTCTTGCTAAAGAAACAAAACATAAAAAGGACAGAATAGGTTGTCAATGTTTGCATCTGTTCAAGCTAACAAAGCTACTATCCAGAAGTACACATCTAGCATGAATAGTGTTAGGACCATAATCAGTGATTAATAAGAGTATCCAAGTATAAAACATTTGTATTGTGAAAGTCAACCATATTGCTTACATGCCTGCAGGGCTCATTTTGGTTCAGTTGAAATGCTGATTGTGAAATAGACATTAAAAAATTAAAGTTATTGATTATATTGATACAACAGGAAAGTTAAAAGCTTAATGTCGCTTAATTTCTGGGATCTTTAGGAGTGTTTATTTAAATAAATGATAATGCTGACTCAGCTTGCAAACCTTGACTTTTGTCCTTTTCAAAAATAACATGCTTTTATGGGCTAGCTGCCTACTTCTTGGTTTCCTCCTTGGCCTCACTCCCATCTTCTCATCACAGTTGCGCAGCTCTTGCCTGCAAAGTACGAGCTTTGTTTAGGAAATGCAGCCCAACTCCTCCAAGTTCCATTCTTAACCTCCTTGCTGAGTTACTAATTCTGTTCCCTAGACACTGGTTTTTCTTCAGTCTTTTAATGCTCTCTTGCCACCCTCTCCTGTTTCTCTCTCTCTTTCCTTCAGAGTATGTGCATGTACACACACACACACACACACACACACATACATTTCCTGGAGTTGCCACCCTCCTGTGCACTCCTACCCTCCATCCCTCTGGTGTCAGCTTCATGTACCAGGACCCTTATTTAATCTCAAACTCATTTTTATTGCTTTCTGTTTATACTTATGAAGGGAAGATGCTCTGGTTCTCTACTAGGAATGAAACACTTATTAAAGAGAAGTGGAAAATAATTTCATTTTCCTTTTTTACTTTTATTTCCATGTGTTTTGATTTGTATTGTGCAGAATTCAGTTGATAATATGACATAACTCAGAAGAAACTAATTTCCAGCGATGTCAATTTATATTTGATAATATTCCCATTCTTTCCAGTAATCTGTTCCCTATTTCAAAAGGTTAGAAGGCTGAATATACATTGGCTTTTTCACCAAAACTCAGGAGAGGCTCACAAAAGTCAGTAACGATAAACAGGTTGAAGGAGAGGAGAGCACAGCAAACAGTGAAAACTGAAAATGAATCTATTTGAATTCACTATTATGGGAAGTGACACAGATGAGTATCCCACAGATGAGGGTTGAGTACCAAGTGAGTACACTGGAAATCACTGAGCTTTCCTTTTGTTTCATGGTGCACAAGGTTATATAATGTTACAGTATGATGTGCAATTTTTTTTTTTGTATGGCTAGATTTCTTCCTTAGTGTGTTCTACTTTTTACTCAGGCATTTTATTCGAATTCTGCTTGACAAAGGCACAGCAGGGATGCCTTGAGAAAATCCTAGATTAGTGCAAAAACTGCATATGTACTAAAAATCTGCGGTTAGATTAGTGCCCATAAAATGAACGGATATAAAGTTATTTCTAAAAGTAAATATTAAATACATTCTTTTTTTACTCGTATCTCTAAAAACCCAGCTTTCATCGTTATCATTTGAGGCATATAGTTAGAGCACCTGGAACCAATCAGTCCATTGAAGCTCATTCTTCCACATGTATTATTAATAAGAAAAGGATTCTTACAGTAGATTAAAGGTACAGTAAGAACTTTCACTATCTCCCTGCATTCTTTGGATGCTCACTGATGCTTTCAGAAAAAAAAAAGGTAGATTGAATTAAAATTCTGCCGTTTCCCTCTTCAGAGTATAACTGGAATTAAAAGGTATAGAAATGTTTCTCTTACATGAATCAGGTGAGAGTTTTGTAAGAGTTTGAATAGTAACATGCTGCTTTAGCCAGACAATTCAAAGCTGAAAAGGATCATCAAAACTTCATGTCTTTTTTTAGAAATTAATGCCAAGAAATCCATGAGCTTCTTCCATGCCTCCTCAGAGAAGAATATCCTTGGGGTTTGCACAACACAAGCAGTTGTCTTCCCTACTCAGTGTAATACAGCCAGACTTTCACCTGGGATCAGTGACTTGTAGCAAATTTGTGATGGATTGGATGATTCTGGAAAAGCATAAAAGTAAACCAAGAATAAACTCTAGAGAGTGATATAAGTCTTATCGATTTTAATGTAAAACCTTCTTTGGCAAAATGTCTGTGAATACAGTCAAGAATAAGATATTTAATTACCAGAATACCTTATGAGCAAACTAAGGAACTTGCTGCTTTATTTAAATGTTGGTTCAGATAATGGAAGCCTGTATTTCCCCCCTTTACCTTCTTTGCCCAGAATACAGAGGTGTATAGTTAGCATAAAGGCTTCAAGAACAAAAAAGTCAGGTTTGTATCAGGAAAAAATGGTAAAGACAGATGTGAGTGACAAGACCAATTGCCCAGGGGGAAAGTAGTAACTTTTTTTTTTTTAGCTGATGATGACTTGGATACAAAACATCCTCTGTCTGACCTTATCTGCTAACTGCAAGTCATTCCCACTGCAAACAAGGATTTGCCCTGTCAGATTGTCAATACCATCTACCTCGTATTTATTACAAATTACCCCATTTTTCACTGTGCTGGCTTTGGTCAGGACTTTCTCACCTCCGTGTAAGAATCTAGCTGAATGCTTCCGTGTCTCTGACACTAAACCTCAGCATGCCTGGGGTGGGGGCTGAGGAGGAAAATGACATAATAAATGTTGACTGTCTCCCTTCCCTGCATAAATAATGTCAGTAAAGTTGTTGTGGCAGTGCTTTTGGCATTAGATTATCTAATGGTAGAAGGGTCCTGTTTTTTCTTCTTATTGTTAACATTCAAGTAATTCCTTTTACATGGAAATTAGAATAAAGCAAATGCAGTGTCAGGAGAGAGCATGTGCAATGCAGCTTTCCTCATTTCTGTGCGCCAGTATTACCATTTGGGGAAGAATAAAGTGGGATTATTTTTCTTAAAGTAATTACATTATTTATTTCTTCATCCACATGACAAGGCAAAACAAACTAGTTTCACTTTTCCCATAGGCTTTCAAACCAGAAAACCATCTGTCTTCCTGGTAGATTTTCTATTTTCTAATGTAAGCAAATCATTTTTTAGAAAGTTAAAGAACTAAGGAATCCTTATTCTCAGAAGCTACCTGGAACAAGACAGAGCTTCAACTTGGTGTCCTGAATTTACCCAAACACACCACAATGTTACATGAGGTTGTTTCCAGAGGTGCTGGAACATCATTTGTTCCCAACAGCGAGTTCATTTGTCCCAACACTTCCAGTGCCTACCATGGCTTTGAAACAAAAGTGTATTTGCAGATGTACTGAGCAGACAGGCTGGTGATGGCAGGTGTGTACCAGGACAGGAGTCTCTGCTGTGCTGCAAGGCAGGGCTGGTCACTCAGCCAAAGCTGCAGGGAGTCAGTCCTGCTGCATCCCATGAGCAAGGCACAACTACACAACTCCTGCTTGAGTGGAAAAAGGGCCATGCTGGATTATCTCAGGCACTGAAGATGGCTTTCTGACTGGGACCACAAAAAATGCTGTACTTTATTCCCAGTGACTGTAAAACTAACTTATTCAGGAGAGAGAAAGAAATCCTACTGTCAGACAAGCAAAAACAACTGGGAAAATGGTCGTCTTGACTTTCAGGTTCTTACTTCTATTTCTGTATTTTCCCTCACTGAAAAAACCTAAATAGCCTGTTCCACACACTAGGCAGAATTTTTAGCAGTTATCTACTTGTAAATGCTTCTTAGAAATGTAAGCTTCAATATATTTCTAGTTTTTGAATAAGATGCTACTAAATTTATCAGTATATAATGTCCTTCTTGATGTACTGGTGTAAACCAGGAAAATGTAGCTGTCAGAAATAACATGAATATAATTCCAATCCTTTTAATTTAGTGAATTGGCTCAAATTTTAATACATAGATCTGAGATTTCTTCTGGGTCTTATTTGATGATTGTTTCTTTGAATTTCATCTTTGCTTGGAGATATTTTATTTCTCTTTTTTGATCAAGTACATTTGTCCATATGACTTATCTTCAAGATAGGGAGATGATAATTCTTTCCCGTTGTAAATATGCCCCATAACTTTTTTAAGTTGTAGGAGTACTAGTATAATTCCCATCTAGAAATCTATGAGTATGCAAGCATCTCAGTTTAAAACAACCAACCAACCATCCCCCAAATTCAAGCATGTTTTTAATAAGCATAATCATGAACAAAGTACAATTTTCCCTTCCTACATTACATAAATTTTTTTGAGCTAAAACATGTATTAGTGAACATGAGCTGTCTAACAAGCCAATTTCTTAGAATTCCATATGGATATTTTTCTATTTTTGTAAGACTTTGATTACATTCCATCCAGATTAATCTTAAAAGTGTGGTGGTTGATTACAGAGGTGGGTTGAAGCAACAGACTCTGAATAGGTATTTCCTCAGAGATCTGCACAGGCTTCTCTGAAGAGGAACCATGGGATTAGGAAGTAACACAAATCACTGTACAGTGAATGCAGAGCAAATGGACAACTGACCATATTGTATATAATATAATATTGTGTCAATCAATGAATATCCCAGAATCTTTTTAAGGATATTTATATGATAAAGTTGTTAGACTCCACTGATTCCATGAAGGGCTGAACGCTTCAGTTTGCACCAAGAGCAAGCTGCAGGAACCTCTTTGAGGTAAAGAGCACTAGAGGCCACTGGAAAAGATCAGAAAGAAGGGAATGCATCTAATGGTTAACATGCTAAAAGTTAACAGCAGCCTATTTTGAGGCCAAAACTGTAACACACTAGACTCTAGATGTCACTGGCAGCAATAGAAGGTGACACAAATTCCAGGGGGTTTAATTTTATACAGTAGTACTAGGAAAGTTTAAATACGACTTTGATATACAAAGGAAGGTGGAAGAGGTGTTTGCACAATCTGGCAGCTTATGTAGAGTTCAGATGCAAAGCACACAGACCCCTGTGCCTCCACGAGTGGATTTCTCATACTTCTCTGCCACCTCCTGAATGAGAGTGCATCAAAATATTTAAAGGGAAAGATGTACAAATTAATGAAGTTTGAGTAGGATTTTATTAGTTCTTTATAGTTTGAAATTCCAAACTAAAACACAGCTGGGTACTGACTGACAAAAACAACATTATTTAGGTGTATTAGGATATACCTTGATGCAATAAAATCTAATACTACAGAGTAGCATCTTGTGATGTTTAACTTGGGAACAGGTGCTTCAGAGAGTGACAGTAAAGTTATAATAGAAGTATCCAAAATTCCAAACGTGATTTTAGTTTTTAAGGACTCATATATTAAATCTTTTCGCCCTTTCTAATTTTAAATAACTTTATTTGTTAACCAAAAAAAAGTTTAATGTTTATGAACATTAAACAGAAATTTGTTTCTAGTACCACAGTTTTCCTTGCTTTTAATATTAATTTGGTTTTAGTTATCTTTAAGAAAGGTGACAAAAAATGCTGTATTTAAAAAATGAATGCTCATAAGAAATGCTTTAGCTGGAGGAGAAGCTTTATTGATTTTTAGGGGTGAGATTTGGGAATTGAATTTTTCTGGAGCATAACATTTTATTTACTGGTGGTTGATAAACTGCAGTGTCACCTGCCAGCTGGCTTCAGTTTAAGAAAGCTGATTGATAGCCCAGGACATGCATATGAAGAACAAAATTATAAAAATGGTAGAAACTTCCTTCTCCCCCCTACAATTAGTCAGGCTAAGTATTCCTTTGGCTTGAACAGGATCATTCTTATTATTTATTGCCTGCATTATTCTAACTCTTATAGGTACCAATTGCCATTAAAGCTTCTGTTTACTAGGCTCTTAACATTCTGTGCAAGAAATTGGTTTGAACACACTATACAGTCCCTGAATGCATGTCATCATACAGTGGAATTTGGACATTTATCCAGGTATCACCTGCTGTTTCTTGTCCTTTGTATGAAGATGCCTGTGTTAGATAAAGTACTGCAGTGTTCAGGAGTAAATTTTAAAAATTTGCATTAAAATAATTACATGCTAAATGCAGAGGCAGAAAGTAATAGCTTTTTCCCAGTGGGTTTTTGGTTTGGTTGTTTTTTGTTGTTGTTGTTGTTTGTTTGTGGTTTTTTGGCTTCTTTTGGTTTTGCTTGTTGTTGCTGGTTTTTTGGTTGTGAGTTTGGGGTTTTTTTAGGTTTCCAAAATAACCTCATAACTAATTCCTTCAGTTTTCTATACAGGAGGACTAGTTTTAGGTGTGGTCACCAGTAAACAAAGTAACAGCCACATAACCACATGGCTGTTTCTTCATTTCTCTGCCTTACTGTTTGTCTGAACCTTGCCTTAACCTTTTTTGTGCTGGCTGTGGTCTGCACACAACTGCTTTTCACATCTATTAATCCTGTTTCTTGACTTGTGGTTTGAAACAGGTCCTTCTGTCAAAGGAAGATGCCCTTCTCAAAGGGTCAGAAGCCCAGCTCCACCTGCCAAGTTTTCTACTTGAGTTAGTAAAGGATTGGCAGCAAGGCCAAGGAGGCCTGTACCATCATACCAGTATTTTATACCTGTCTTTTCTGTCATCAGGTGTGTGACAAAGAATACAAGTGGCAGACAGTAATTTTCATTTTAATTGGTATTAACAGTGATTTGTAATTTAAATTATATGTAATTTTCTGGGACACAAATTTTGATTAAAAACAATGCTTAATTAAACTGCTGTTATCAGAAAGGTGTATCTTTATCAAATACACTTTTTAAAATAATTTCAGGGGGCTGTGAGTCCAAACAGATTAATGAAGATTACAAAGTATGTATGTAGTACAATTGTTCTGTTTTTTTGGTTTTTTTTTTAATAACTAGAACGTACCAGATTAGACCACAGAAAATCCTTGTCATGTTTGGGGAAAATAGGCCAGATACATAGGCACAAACCATACATTACTGACAAATGCTTATGATAAATTTGTGACTTTAGAGGCCTCTCTTTTGACTACAAGCTCTCACTGTTCCATGCTGATTTTCTGTTCTAGGAAAGAGAAACAATGATCTGTCATTTACCTTTAGAATTTTCTAATGCAGGTATAGAAGAGATCCCCTACACAGTGCTATTGAAAGATCCTTGTACAGCCTCACATTCTATTTAGAAAAAAGGTGAACAAAACCCCTTTTCCTATTCATTGAAGTCTCATTCATGAAAGAATGAATAATTCTGGCATACCATTCTGACCCCATATCTTATGATACCAAACACAACAGCTAGAGAGTAGGAAAGTGCAAATGAGTGCTGTTTTGTGGATGCTATCTGAGTAGTCCCATACTTCAGAAAAGCAGACAAGGAGCTCTTAGTTGTTTACTTCCTTCATTTATCATCAAGTAAATGCTGATCACGAGTTCCCTCAAGATAAGGTGGCAATTAGAAAACCCCCAACAACAAACAACAGGACCAAGTCTGCACTAAACGAGCATAACCCGCATGGAGCATGTGAGGCCTGTTCAGCATCTCCAGAACCTGCAAGAGTAACCAATGATGTAGTTCCTCAGTGGGTCTTCTTAATTGCCTTTTAAAAGCAACTGCTAAATTAAGAAGACAGTGTTACTGATTTAGGTACCTTCATCAGTTAAAAAAACCCCCAGTCAATCAGAGTTCTCGGCTTCATTCGCAGAGGAATACAGAATCAGAATCACCGAGGCTGGAAGGTCCATCTAGTCAAAGCTCCCTGCCAAAGCAGGATCACATCCAGGGACATTTTGAGTATCTCCAGAGAAGGAGACTCCATGACACCTACCAAAGGCCACTATCATAACAAAGCTCATTTGCAGTGCAACTCCTGCAACTTGATTTACATTTAAAAGTTGCATTAAGGAGATCATGGCAACATAACTTAATTCATGCCTGATTCAAAATCCTTAGCACTGGAAAGGGGGTCAACCATCGTTTAAAGCTTGATGCCACAATGCAGCAAGCTGAAGGAAATTGCTTATTGGTCAATCTCTTCCTAGCATAATAGTCATTGAAAGACTTTCTTACATAGGTCAGTGGCTTTCTTATATAGAAAGAGTAGCTGCATAGGGAGGAACACGTGGCAACTGCCTGGGCAGACTAACACTAGTCAGCTTTAACACAATTCACCTTAAATTATTCTTTATTGGCTGAAATGCAGCTACCTGCTTTGTCCAACCTCACCTCCACCTTCAGACAGCTGGAGACAACCTGATCTCTCTTGCACAGTCCAACCATTTGATAGGATTATTTAATTTATATGAACTACACTGTAGAAGCATCTTTTCTTTCAGAAAATAGAACTGTGGGTGGGACTAAAGGAATTTAATGAGTCAAAGCTATTGTTTTAAATATAATATTTGTTTGCTGAGCAGCAACAGTGGAGTCTTTATTAGGAGGAACAGGATTATTAGACCTTGGCTGTGATTCACTGTACATTCTATTTTGTCTCGCTGCTCTAGGTCCTTTTCTATTTTCTTACAACTTGAATAACCAATTTACAGGCATCCCAGAGCTGGGTAGAAATGCTGGGATAAACACTGTAGTGAAAATTAAGGGTGTAATGGCAGAATAAGATGACTCATTGCTGTTCAAATCTCTGGATCACTTCTGCACAGTAAGGCCAAACTTTTTAATGTGCGTCTAAACACATACAGTACCAAAATTACAATGTAGAGGTCTGCTGCTGTAGGCTGCATCCTTGAGTAGCTACAGTGCTGTCACCTTGAAACAGCTTCCAGCCCTAGCTTGTGATTCCAAGGTAAAGCAGCATGGAAGGATTGTCCTTCCCACAGTCGCTGTCTGTGAGCAGCCCAAAGTTCATTCAGCCTTTGTAAACATGCAGGTACTTTCTAGGTGGAACAATGTAACATTAAGAATACAGAAGATATAGCACTAAAGACGTCATGATTTCACCTTGAAATTACGGCTTTGAATTACTACTACTTGTCACACAATTGCTATCGCTGGGCATTTAAGAATTGTATGTATGTGGTGTAAACCAGCCAAACTAACTGAATGCCAGCCCCTGCTTGGACACAGCAATTCACACAGCTCAGACACAGTATCTGTAGATATTTATTAAAGGAGCAGAAGCAGCATTCCTATATTATCCCACACCTCAAATTCCTGAACATTTTCCTGAGAGGCCTCAGGATTTGCATATAAGTGCCTACACTTTTTGGGTGACTGCTGCTCTGGAAATAGAGAGTTCACAGATGTCCATTTTGCCTCCTGTAAATAAGTGAGCTTTAACAGCTCAGTGCCAAAGCCTACTTAATTTTTTTCCAACAAAATCAACAAGAAATATCATGACTGATAAAATTAGAACCCACTACTATTACTATATTGTTTTTCTCTGTAGTAGTATTTAAAAATGAAAAAGGACTGGAAGTGCAAAGACATTTGCAGACAGTAGCAAGACATCATAAATCATGCTGACTTTACAAATTTTTATTTGTGATGAACATCTGAATTCTTAGTTGACCTAAGAAATTAGTCAGAGGATTGCTGACAATCCCATCAGATTAGAAGCTAAAGTCTCTGAAATTCAGCTTACTAGAAGATATTTTCCGCCCTTTAAAAATGGTTTTTCTTGACAGCAACAATTACAAATGCATATGTCTATAATTTATATATTTAACGTGGATTGAATCATTAACAGCAAACTTCAAGTACTGTGGAGAAGGGGTTGTTGTCCTTCTTTATATTGATGCTAACTCATGCAAGAGCATCCAAATTCCGTACATGTAAAAAGGAATACTATAATAATTAACATGACTTGTTATCCTATTATATATAAATATTAGCAGTACTGGTGGAATGGCTCTAAAATGAAATATGACACTGAAATGCATGCTATTCTGCAGTAGCATATGGCTGTCTCACAAACTGAACTATGTTGCTGTAACAGACTAGAACTAGCAAACTAGCAAGAGTAACTCCAGCAAAACATCAATTAACTGCAATCTCTACGAATGACCATCATGGAGAGACATTTACTTAAAATTCACATCTTCCTTCCCAGACTACTGATTTTGGCTGTGGCAGAGTTAATTTTCTGCACAGTGGCTGGTAGGGGGCTGTGTTTGGATTTGTGCTGAACACAGGGCTGATAATGCAGAGATGTTTTGTTATTGCTGAGCAGAGCTTACACTGAGCCAAGGCCCTTTCTGCTCCTTGTACAGCCACACTGGAGAGGGGCTGGGGGTGCCTGGGAGACACAGCTGGGACAGGTGACCCCAGCTGACCAAAGGGACATTCCAGACCACATGACATCATGCTCAGCATATACAGGGGAAAGGAGGAAAGGGAGCACAAGTGGGATTGTGGCATTTGTCTTCCCAAGTCACAATTCTGTGTGGTGGAGCCCTGGCTGTCCTGGAGATGGCTGAACAGCCTGACATGGGAACTGGTGTTCCCAGGTGAGTGCCTTGTTTGGCTTTGTTTGTGTGCACAGCTTTTCCTTTACCTACTGAACTTCCTGTACCTCAACCCCTGAGTTCTCTCACTTTTACCCTTCTTACTGGTCAGGGGATAAGTGAGCAGTTGGGTGACATTTGGTTGCTGGCTGGGTTTAAACCACGACAACAGACATAAAAGAAGAATGTTATTTCATTATGTAAGATTGAGTACGGTCTCTGTGAATATCTGACAACTCATTTGCAGATTGAAAGGATTTTTTAAACAAGATAGAATTTTGTCTAGTTTTACAAAAAGGTGCTAAGAAATTAGAGCTGGACTTCAGAAAAAAAATGTATTTTAATCTATGGCTAAGAGATCCAGACAGCACTGATATTTAGAATGGGCAAATTACATCCCATTTAAACATTTATATTGCAGTTCTAGATTTATTTTCCAACTTTTGACCCTTCCTGCCATAAGACATTAGCTATTTGGATCCAGTACTTTGCATCAAATCTGCTTCAGGTTTGTAAAAATTCCACAACACAACTGTCCTTTCCACAGAGTTAAGATAGTTGGAAAGCAAACTATAAATCTAATACAAAAAAGTTGCAGCAGAGGCGCAATTTCCGGTCTGCTATATTAAATAAAATAGGCATTATCCAGGACAAGAAAAAAAAACTTGAAAAATACCAAACTACAAAATCAACTACAATTAATAATTTTCTTGCTGCTCTAATGCTTCAGCAAGAATGCATAACAATCTCTTAGTCCTAGGCAGCTTTTATACAGACTTTTCAAGGTTATTTTAGAAACTATTTATATGAGTTTTAGGATCATTACTGGTAAATCCTATTGTAACTACCAAACATTTCAACTTAAAAAAAAAAAAATCTCTGGGAGATATGCAACAACAGACACTTTTAAAAACAAGTAGATAGTTTCACTGTACCAAGGAAAAGTATTTGACTGTGCCTTGGTTTTCCCATGCCCACTGTCCAAGTCTGAACACTTACACTGAATAGAAGGAAAGAAGGAATAGAAATAATGTACTTCATATTTTAAGAGATAGATTACAATTCTTTTCAGACTGTTTCTTTACAAAATATTCTTTGTGTTACTAAAAGAAATGCATTATGCTATTTCAGAAGTGAAGTAGAACAAAAGTGGGATAGCAGACAACTATATACAACAGCAATTACAATGTCTAGTCCTGTTTTCTTTTGAATATTTAATTTTACGTTCTTCATTCATGAAAGAAAACCCAAACAGCCACGTGAAAAACATGTTAATGTATATAAAAATAATTAAAGCTTATAAAAATATAATCAATTATATAAAAAATATAAAAACTACAGAAGGAAGTTATTGTATTTTATTTAAAACAGAGCAGTTGGATCTGATGAAAACCTTAAAGGAGCTAAAGTGTTGGAAGAGTCAAATACTTAAAGGTTGATTAGAGAAGGAAAAAAAACACCCTAAAATTTAGAAAAGTTTGGAGAAGTCAATAATCTGCAAAAGCAGATTATGAAAGGGTTTTTTAAAATCTTTGGCTAGTGTAGCTAGTGTACATAACTTCATTAACTTTAGCTGCATTTTGATAGTATCTGTTCATAAAGTTTTATGAAGGCCAAGTCCAATGGGTTTCAAATTGTTGTTAGGAATAACATCATGTTTTCAGACAGCTTACTGTGAAATTGCTTATTGAAAGCATCTTTCAAGGTGAGGCAGCTGAGCCTGGAAAGATAAAATTGCTTGAAAACGATAAATATATGCCATACAGTATTTCAAGAAATGGCAGACCCTTTTGTGGCACTTTAACTGCACAGTACAACTCATGTCCTGTCTGAATTCTACCATGGTCTAAAAATAGAATACCTTTTGTTTTTATCTGAACATCAAGCTACTAGCTTGGTTCTTTAATCATCTAATAAAAGAGTATTCCTAACATTTTTGATTTTCTAATTCACTTTGAAAAAAATGCAGTAATTGCTGAGGAAAACACTCTCCATCTCTGTGTACAGTATGTGAGACAAACTTGCACCAGTGCTCAAATGAGTGAAGCAATCAACCTAAAGACAGTATCACTGTATTGATGCAGTAAGGAAAAAATATTGGTGAGATTTTAACTATTATATTAAAATAGAAATCTATAGCAATATTTTGATAATTTTTGGAAATGCTTAATGCTATAAAAACAAGTAACCAGTGTTATAGCTGTATGATTTATGTATTGCATTTACAGTTTTAATAATATTGAACTGTTAAAGCTGTGTTTTCAAGCAGTTTCCTTTCCAAATGCAGTGGAGCATTTTCACTTTGGAGCAGGGCTAGTCAGATCTCCCCTGATTTACCCATCCTCATTTTGTTAAACAACATACAAATGGTAGCACAGACTTCCAGTCAAGTGAGCTGGTCTTAAAAAAAGGCAACACTATTTGGGATTCTCAGGACTTTGTTCATTCCAAAGATCTGTCAAATACATGAAAATACGGTTTTACTACTTCTCCTCTGCTGTGTTTTTCCTCCCATGTAGCCAGTGCCTTAATTTTTTGCTCACCTAATCATAGCCCCACCTATGGAACATGCAGTACTGACATGCTCCTGTCAGCTGACTGACATGTGTACTGTGCTTGTATACCACAGTGGCTCTGTCACCTAACATTACTAAGAACATCAATCTCATCTTCATTTTTTGTACAATGAGATGTGCTCTGTAAATGTTATATTGAGTTCTAACCACTCTGAGGTAAATTATCAGCACAGTGCATTTTATACAACTCACATTATATCCCACAGATATAGTGCAAGCTGCTCCCTAGCAACTGCAGCAAAAATATACCCCTTTAGGCATTTTTTCCCAGCTAAAGAAACCAACTTTCTATTTGATGAACTTCATATATAAAACAATCTTGGCTACTGTCACCTCAAATTGTTCTGACTAATGGTCCTTAAGATGCATTTTTAGCCCTTTGCCTTGTTTGGGTTCTGATACTGAAGCTTCTTTTACAAACCTTCCACCTCAATGATTTTAGCACCAAGGAAAAAAAAAGTATTTTTCCAAACCAAGAAATATCTTCCCAATAAAAACCAACCATTTATACAAGAATTATAATCATGAGCTAGAAATCCATTTTAGATGGAAATCTAATTCCCAGCATGCTGGCAAGAGTTAAGACACTGGATTTATTTCGTGGAACAAAGTCTTTTGGCTGGACTTCACTCACATGCTGAATGGAATTGCAAGTATTTTCAAAGAACTATAAACTTTTAAGTAGACTATTGCTTCTTGTGTCATCCAAAATCTATTTAAGTGAACTTAGTTAATATCTGGGGAAAGACAGAAATTAGTCCTTGTTTAAAAACAACTAGCCTCATGCTCATGCATCACACCTCATGAATAAGATGTGGCTGCTGTGACATTGTTATTCATTTTAACACACCATAAAATATTTTAAAGGTAATACCAGAATAATAACAGCTCATTACCACTTCACAAATGAACAGAACCCTCCACCAACATTTCGGAAATTCCTCCCCTCTGCTAGGGAAAGGGTTTAACAGACAGTTAACTTCTGCAATGGAGTCAAGCCTTCAGGTGTGATGTTCTGAGGCTGACCAGGTTAGCACATTTAGGCAGAACCTAGTTTGCTGGTTTTGGACTGATCTACATCAGCCTCCACTGGCATGCAGTCCTGTGCATGGGCAAAAAGACAGCAGTTCAGGACAGAAGAGCAAACAGCACCTGTTAGCTAGCCACAGAAAATAGCTAAAGCAGAATAGCATTATCCTTTCCCTTCAGGAAATTCTGTCTTGGGAACTGTTACAGACCTCTGAAGGGAAGGAAATCTGTCCTTTCAGTGGAAGAGGACAACCACCCCCCCGCTCTGTTGACTGATACCTCTCTGATTAAAAGAAAAGCATGTTCTGTGTGACTACACTTCAAGCATCTCCCTTCGTACCCTTCAGCGAAACTGACCCTGAAAAAGTGTAAATGAAATTCACATACACAGTTTATGCCAATTTTTGACATGACCCTAGAACAGGGCCCTGAACAGCATCTCACATGGTGAAGCAGAAATGCATTTCCTAAGAAGTCTTGTGTCGCCACCACCTGAAGTCAAGTACTATACAGAAATTGGCATATTTAATAAACTGCCACTGAAATAAATCCTAGTTAGAACAGTGCTAACAGACATGCCCAATTCCTGAACCGAAGTACTCATCTTCAGTCATTGGGTAACTACCTTGCACAAAAAATGGCATTTCAATTAGAGCCATGTATTCATCACTTCCATATTGAATAAACACTGGAGTTCAAACTGCATTTCTATCAGAGTTCAATGCAGTGTAGCTGGTAGTGTCTTATGAATTCAACCTTGATGCAAAGTTTTATTAGTAGTAGCACAGTCTTTTGTTCACTGTGATTCTCATTTCATGAACAAACATCCTATTGACTTTTCTGTGACATTTATGTAATTTAGGTCTGCCAAATCAGATCTTCTGTTTATATCCTAATGACCTGATTTAAAGAACTATTGTCATACCACTATATAATGTAGCAAGAAGAGGAGGCAGGCTGTTTCCCTTTTGAGCTAACAGGCACAAAAATCTGTACATAACAGCTTTTAGTTCAGTTCTGAATTTCCTCAGAAAAAGAAATAACTGGGGCGTTTGTATAACACTCCAAATGATGAAAGAGTTATGTATTTTAAAAGAACAAAGAACATATGGATATGGCATACCTTCCTATGTATGAAAATCTAGCTGGATCAGAAGAGAAAAAAATAAAAACAGTTTTGCAAATGTTACACTCAGAGAAAACCAAAAAATAATATACAAGCTTTCTAGCAATGCTTAAACCATCCTTATAAAACAGAGCATATAATTTTACTGACAGTAAACAAATAATAAAAGAGCAAATTCGGTACAGATACTATTTTGATGAAGCCCCAGGCTACAGTTTTTGTGGAAAAGGAAAGTATAAATCTTTGCAACAATGTGTTCTAGAGAAAGCTGTTAAATACACTGAAGCTATCTAAATCCTGAAATCTGGATTCAGTGAAATTCAGGAAAGTCCTGGCTTTTCATTCTTATAGAAGAGGGGAAGGAACTTGAGACTGCTGGAATTTAACTGAGGTGCTAGAGATCTCTTTTAGTTAGTCCAGTAGGCTTTGGATAAGGACTTTAATGTGAAACCCACTTGGCAATCAACTACTTGGACTTGTGAAAAAATATTTTATTTCTATCTGCATAGCTGTATATTAGCCTACCTTTTATGTGTTTGTTAACAATTAATACGGTCATTTCATTCTTATGGTTCTGTTTATTGTAATTTTTCTTTGCATAAAAATTACTTAAGCAGAATAATTATACTGTTTGAAGAATAACTCCAGAGAGCTGTATTTGAGGTTCTTGTCTGAAGGTGTGCAAGGTTATTACAGTATTTCATTAACACAAAACAATACATCTTCAGATAGAGGCAGTATTAGCCTGTAAAGTTTCCTGTTACCTATGCTACCAACCTTTGCTTGTAAAGCAATTTAATCACTTCCATACTGGTTATACATGAAATATTAGTGCTGTGCTTCACAGGGAACACCTCCTGCATTTTCATTACAATATAACTGTATTGCTTACAGTCAGAAAATCTATTTGTCTTTAAGCATGTCATTGCCTCTCATTGAAAAATTTCTAGCCTAAGTTTTCCTAGTTAAAGAAAAAAAAAACAGTCTTCCAGTTTTAAGTCCTCAATTCAGCCAGTCTAGTCTGGGTTTCATTATTTTCTAGACTCCACATGTCATCTCCATGGCTCTTTTAGTTATCTTTCATATTACCACCTATTAGAACTGCTAGAATACTATAAGTCTTTGTCTTCTGAGACAGAACACAACTCAAAAATTTTAATAACCTATGAGATAACGTGGTACTTACATATCTAAAATTAAAATTCTTATCTAGCTACTGTATAGCAAAAGAAGCTAAGACTACAACAATCTTTATGGTTTTACATATGAAAGATGTGGTCATCATCTTCAAAAGATCAACATTTTATTTTTCAACAGTGAAAATATATGAAAGTCAAACAGTTTTTTTTATTTTCTTCCATTAGAATAGTCTATCAGATGACAAAGAAGAGATACTGTTGTTAATACCATGCCCTTCTTGACAAATCAGGCAAAAGTGTCATCCAGTGAGTTATGAAGTCCTGGCACATAAGAATAACACATACAAAATGGAAGCAATTACAGAATTCCGAGGTAGTACACAAGACAACATAACAGATTAACAATGTAGGCATGCATAAATACATACAGCATATTTAGATTATTTTTGAACTGAGAAATGTTGAAACTAAACTTCTGATCAGCATTTTTATCATCACTTTGGAACTGCTAGGCCAGGCTCTTGAGTGTGTGAGATTCTACAAGGGGAGAAGGCTGTCACAAAGTCAGTTAATGGCCACTTGAGTCTGTAGTGTCCTCTCACAGCTGTGATGGCACCAGTAAAGGCTCAACCAGGGGACCAAGCTGTAGTGTCCTTTAACTTCACCCATCCAGGCAAGTACAAGTGCCACCAGGTACCCATGTATGTCCCTGCATGTAAAAATACTTCCCCAACCTGGCAGATCTCATCCTGCTCTCCCAGTTGCTCTCTAGTGGCTGGGACCAGCCAGTTTTGGCCATGCCATGTCCATAATGTGACTGAAACACATCCCCCCCATCCAGCCAGGACTGCCCCTTTGATTATTTCTGGCCCGAGCAAATCTGCTCTGGGGTTCACAGCAGCAGGGAAATCCAGGAGCCAAAGCTGACACCGTGTGTGTGCTGCACTGTGTACAATCTTCTTAATATATTCTACAGATAACTCAGTCTCAAAGACTGTTTCTTTACTAAAAGCATTTGTACTATAACTGATACCAAAACTGATTTCTGGTATTAATCATCATAGTTTCAACAAACAGTATGTTTCAACATACAAGATAGTAATTGCTTTGTTCTACCTGACACACATGCTTTGTCTATAAGAGAATTACAAAATGCTTTTTAAAATGTAAAATCAGGTAGTATTTTTAATACAGCTGCTTGATGTTGTTAAAACCATGCTTAAAAATTACTTTCAAACAACTGCATGTTGTGTAAGTGGTACCTTGCCTCAATGACATAAAAATTGATAGTTTTAAAGATGGGAAAAACCCCTTCTTAATTTTAAGAAGTTTGGGTAGATCTATAAAAGTTGGAAAAAACACACAGAACCTTTACTGGTAGCTTGATAGAACTGCATTAACAATAATTCTAAATAGTTCCAAAATATCAGGTCACATGCAGTCAAAACCACATGAGCCCAAAAGGTCTTACACAAAAATTAAAACAGGTCTGAGTCTTCATTTCACTGACAGCTGTACAAAGTGCATAGGAATTGCTCAGACATAACTGACTGTTTGCTCATGCCAGAAGTCTCACTACAGAGCAGTCACCTCAAACTCATCTCTAGCAGCAAAAGGAAAGTGTGCAGTAACTTGGCTGAGTGACCACTCAGAAAACAGGGACATAGTTTACAAAAGACAAGCTTGATTAGCACTTGTAGGTTGCTTACTTTTATGGGTCATAAAGAAATTTTCCTTTCTCACTGTTTTCAAATGATGAAGGAGATGATTTCCAGGTGAGCTCAGTTGGCATACATTAACCAATACATGACTTCCCCAGACTTTGGGGTTAGTATAGTAATATGTCATTTAAAATTATATAAAATGAGATAAAATCTGGCCAAAGGATGAAACTCCTATGCCATGGTGCCTGCCTCTAAGTGGATCTGTGACCCCATGACAGCCAGCCAGAGTGATCTGCAATAACCTAGCCAGCAACAGTCAGATGCCTCAGTCAAAAGCCAATGACGAAATGCAACAGCAGGCAGAGGCTCAGGGAAGTTTTTCATTCCAGGTGGGCTGTATTTGTTCTGACAAGTCCTTGCAGGGCAAACAAAACTTAGCAGAAACCTGCTGTGACAGATTGGTTGTTGTATGACCCACCGCTTCTGCTGCATATCCACATTCATTTACACATTTTACTATGACTTGGTGCATGGCATGATACTCAGTACAAGTGTAACACCTTCAGAGGAAAGCCTGTTACCTTTTCAATTATTTTCTGTGAATTTTTATTGAACTGTTTTGCAGTGTCATTTTATGTTTTATGTTCTTAAAAGAATTAACGAATTTTGTTTCAGAAAAATGAAATGAAGAAGAAATCGGCAAGTGGGCAGCTGATACTATCTGTGACTTTCCTCTCTCCAAAGCTGCAGGTGAGCTTTTCTGTTTCTTTTCTGTTTCTACTGCTGAATTCTCTTGCTACCTGCTTTTGTCATGACTGTTCATAAGATTAAAGCTCTCATTGTATCAGATGATAAAGAACAATTTTAGAATGTGAGCTGCAGTACCAAAATCAGTTTGCAGGAGACTACAACAGATATCAATACCAAATCTTAAAGACAAAGAATTACTGTTACTTCTCTGCAAATAAAAAACCAATTCACAGTAAACATTTTATTTTGGAACTTCTCAACAGATTGAGTCTGTTTATGTTTGGAATTGGCAGCAACAACAGAAGTATTTAATTTAATTTCCCTATTACAAATGGCTAAACAGTAAAGAACTTCTACAAATTAGTTCTTAGTTTAATTAGTATTTTGTTTGATGCCTCTATGTTCATGCACACACCTATCAAGAATTTTTATTTTCTCCTGAGAAATATTCAGATTAAGATACCCATAAAAGGGTATTCAATATCTCCTCCTCACTTGTAACTAGGAGATAATGTGTTGAATTCTACTCCCATTGACTTCTAATTTCATAAACTAGATAGAATACATGCATAAAAGAATTTTTTTCCCAGTAGCAGTTTATCTTCCATGTGAAATGCTTAATATGGTCCAACTTAGAGAATCAGTAGCAGACTGGATGCTCAAATTCTATTCCAGATTTTTCTGGCCCACTTCAGTGCCTGATTAATCAATGGGAATGTTTGACTTTGTACAGTAACCTGAAATCTCCACATGAAAATCTCCAGCAAGGAGGCCAGTCTGTTCAGAGCTTACAAAACATTTTTTCACCTTAGCTGAAACACAGCAAAATATTTGTGTAAAAGTATTTCAGAACAGAAGAAGTAAAGTGCTTTTTAACAAACTGGGTAGAGGTGAATCCCGAGCAAGTAAATTAAAGACATCAGACTCAACATGACCTAGTTGCCACTAACTTGGTGAGAAACTTTCATTTGAAGTTTAATTCTTGTGATGAAAACCTCATATATTTGAATCTTTTAGCCAACTTTTAGCAGTGCTCTTATTGCCTAACTTATTTCAAGCAAATACAATATAAACTATATATAACAGAATTTGCTTATGATTATATTTGAGCTAAGGTGCATTTTCTGTGGCCTTTAAACAAAAATCTAGCATACTCAAAAGCTTGGCAAAAAGAAAAACCAATGGCTTTACTACAAAATCTGAAATCCAAGTTAAATATATGATTTTTCTACATGGGAAAAACCTTGCAAATGCTGAAAGCTTTAGGTAAACATTAATATAGTAGATTTTTATAGTAAAATGCTATCATGGTACTAATGTCACTCTTACTAGCTGCCTAACAGACCTTATGAATTAGTGAGATTTAATGTATTCTTAAAAAGTATACATAAAAAATATTAACTTGTTAGACTATTTTTTGGATGCCCACAATGGTGTGGCTTCATTTACATGTATCATTGTACCTACGTCTGAGTATTTTTTCTAGGGAAGAACAAAGTAAAGTTTGGCTAATGATTCTGAAGTATCTTATAAAAATGTTAGATGAATGATTGCACACATCTTAACAGAAGAAGATAGTGTCACAATTGAACAATGGTAGACAAGTTCCATTTTTTACAGTGATAGTCTGTTTAAGGCAGATAAGCAGCACATGTGGCACTGCTCTGTCACTGCTGCCAAATGTATTCAGCACAGAGTCAGCCATTATCATTACTGCAGCCTGTAAGTACTGGGGGAAAAGACTCCGCAGGCTGACAGTGTTCATGTCCATCCGTGACATCCTTGCAGGCTACCATGAGCTCACTGTGCGCCACACTAAACTAAATTTGAGCTGCATCAGCCAACAGAAATCTGTTTTGACTTCGCAGCTACTTGTACACATGGAACATGCTTGTCATGAAGTAGCACTGGGTGGGTTTCAAGCACACCATGCAAATGGAATACACCAAAACCTTTTTCTTTGGCAAACTACCTTGTTTTGGTTGCTACAGATTCCAGCAAACAACACCTATTTAATAGATCAGGAATATAACTTTAAACCACCCATGACAAAAATCAAGTAGTAGAAATACATTTGTTATGTACTGGAATACATGCTAATTTGAAAAAAGCTGTTCTGATGAACTGTATTATAGTGCAAAACAAAATGAAAGAAGAATCCTATTGCTGCAACCAACTACGCTTGCTAACAGTCTTTTAGACAACCAGATTTACACATCAGATGACCTCATAAATGGGTAGTAGAGCAGCTGGGGTGTTTTTCAAAGGAAATAAAATGTAATTCTTTAAGCTAAATATTTAAATTAACAAAGCAACAGGCTGCCTACTAAAATAGTCCTGTAGTTCTGCCAAGTATTCGAACAACAATAAATCAAGAAACAGAACAGCACTTCAAACTGGGGTTTGACAAGCACACAAGGCAACTATTAACTACTGCTGTTCAACCATCTTGCTCTCCTCTTCCATTTACCTTCATAGTTCTTTGTCCTCCCTTGCACAGCCTTCATAAGGTCTTCTGTGAAGCTGATTCAAGCTGGCAGAAGGTGGGTTTCTGTTTTGTTTTGGCTTTTTAAGCCAGGGCAGAGGAATGGTCTTCTGCCAGACTTATGTGCTGAAGTAGTTCTGCAAAGGGTTAGGAAGGATGGTGTTACTGCGACTGGGAGAAGGGAAAACAGGATCATCACAGACGCTCTGCTGGAGTTACTTGTCGTGCTGTGAAACCACATTTATTTCTAAGTAACACTAAGTAGTAACACAGCACACTTGTAATACATTTCTGATGTTTCTTCAAACACCTCTCTCAATGCTGTTGGCAATGCAGCAGCCTTCCTAAGTGCCATGCTTTGAGTATGGAATGACTGGCCTGGCTTTGAACAAGGAACATGAAGAGATGCTTTCTGCATGGCAGGCTTCCAGCCCAACCTCTAATACAACTGGGAGGGAGGAGAAGAAAAGCTTTAGTTATTATTTGCATCTTACTATGAATGTAGCTCACAAATGAAAGGTGATTAATTAGGTAGCATTGGAGTTAAGGCTGTTGTGTACTGAATCCGTAGAGGCTAGGAAGGCATTAAAGGTATTTGAGTAAATATCACTTTGCACTCCAGTATTTTTAAAAGCTTCTTTGGTTTTAATTAAAAATATTTTTAACAGCAATCAAGATGGATCAAACATCATATACCACTATTCTCACTTCCCCATTCATTGCAGTTGGAATAAGTGCTAGGAATGGCATTTGTTAGAGTTTTCTTTCTGTTTTATGTGGTCTGGATTTCTGAACACAGCATTACCCTGAGTTCACTGAAGTGCAAAAAAAACAACAAGAATGACAAAACCCCAACAAAAAACCAAAGCCTGTGTTAACATTCAAATGATTTTTACATCTATGAACACCCTTGTCTGATACACCATGACACTTTTATTCCTTGCAGACATACATGCAAAAAAACTTATAGAGAATGATGCTGTTGGCAAAATTGAGACAAAGACAAGAAGTTGTCTTTGAACACAGATCTAATGCCACCGTGATGGCAAAGAGCTCCAGAAGCACTGTGCAGGACTCAGAATGGACAAAAAGATGACAAATGAGCTTCAGTGTAGATAGCAGATATATGTAGGCTAATACATCTCATGGAAAATAATATCAGCACACTGTGCTGACAAATGACTGGAGAAAAAAAAGTCCAGCCATCACAGATCCTTATATACAACAGCAAGAAAAACCCTAGCAAAACATTGGGTATCATGAGGAAAGGCATTGAGAAGAAGACAGTGCACATTTATACAACTTTGGTCCATCCGCATCTCAAGTACTTCTGATCTCTGCATCTCAAGAACAGACTCTAGTCAGAGAGCAAAATATCAAAAAGATGGAGTGCCTGCCTTAGAAAAAGAGACTTGAGGGGCTCTTTATTTAGAAAAGAAGACTGAAGCAGGATATGATCAATCAAATCATGAAGATGGTAAATACTGTAAAGCTGCTTGGTAAATCCTTTAGTTATAGAACTAAGGGACCTTTTACAAAGCTAGCACAACAACATCAGTTTATAAAGAATTAAGTATTTCTTTAGGTAGTAGTAAGCTTCTGGAACTTGCTGCCACGGGAGGTTGTGTAGATAGTAAAGCATCAGCAAGTTTGAAAAAGACAAGTTCTTGGTTTGCAGGTCCACAGATGGGCTCTAAAAACACTGAGCAGATATATACCCACCATCCATAATATGACAAACATGCAGGAAGAGTACAAGAGCATAGGTTCATAAAATGGCGAGGTTTGTGTATAGTCCCTAACAGCATCCTTTAACATCACTGCTGGAGACTGAACTCTGAATATGAATGTCACATATTGGACACAGCAGAGCTTTCCTGATGTTCTTCACTTCAGTAGCCATTAGTATTTTCTATTGAGGTCTAAAAAATCCATGAAGGTTACACCCCTGCTTCTTAGCAGCTGTGAAGGATGGAGGTATGATTTGAATAACAGCAGTACTTCAGTATAAATTCCAACACAACATCCTATGCTAAGCAATTAGTACTATATCTTTAAACAAAAATATGGGTCGGACCTGGGAGGAAATATTTGTATTACTCTAGGCACTGTGACCCCAAAAAACCACAGATGTTGTTCCACAGCAAGATCAGCTATTTCAGTGAAACTGTAGCCACCTGCTGAGGGACAAAAAAAACAAACATCAGCCCCTCAAGGAGCTGAGCTGCAGAACTGCTCAAAGGGAAGCAAGGTTAGCCATGTAAGTCATTCACATTTTTACTAAAGTCTCAAAAGATAGAGTTAAAGCCTATTGGTACTCAGATGGCACTCTTAAAAAATTTAATGCAAAAGCCAGTATCTGTTGGTTGTTTCCTGCCTTTCTCTACAGAAACTGTTTATACATGAAATAAGTGTATTATAATTGCAATATTTTGAGACTACTGATAATACAGAACACCTGCAAAGGGAAAAGGTATGCTGACAACACTCCACAGAAATGAATAAATGTAGCTCAACAGTATTCTCACGAGATTTCAGTTATGTAGCATTTTCTTCGTTCACTGCACTCTTCACCGTTAGCTCCCTCACCAGTATTCGGTAACTTCTTCAGGTGCAAAAAATGCATATTTATGTATTTCATAAATATTTGTAGTGATACCTTAAATTATACACTTATATACGCATTAAATTTCACATTTAATCCTTAAGGGAATAATAGAGTTTTGATGAGTAACTATTGCAGATATCTGGATTATTCCCACTAGTTTGGGACTTTGAATTGAGAGCTACAAAAATCAGAATGCAAGAGGGTTAAAAAGTGTCCACTCCCCACTACATGTGCAATACCTGGCAATTTTACATTTTAGGTAGTGATAAGAGGGACGTCTCGTAATTGAGATCTCTAATTCATTCATTATCACACCTTGATTCATTTCTGTATTAATAGTAGCCACAAACAGGCCCAAGATTCTTGTACATCCTTTCTTTCTCCTGGTTGTTCTGGGCAAAGCTGATCTCTTCCATCAACATATCTGCAGTCTGTCAGTCAAAGAACGACCTGCCCATCTTTGCCTCTCTCCCTCTGTTGAAGAGCTGTGTTCTCAGCCTGTTTATTATATGAATTCCTGTTTAAGAGTATCTTTCCTAAGTTCCTTGAAAGGCATTCTCAGGAGTCAAAGGCGCTCAAGCAGAGCACTCTTGGTCACTATGCCCATGGCACTCCTAGGCAGCAGCAGATACTGTCACTATTTGGAAACATCTGAGGCCTGTGGGTAAGCAACAAAGGGAACACTTGGATGCTGAGGCATTTTATACTTCTGCATATCTAGAGTTCTGCAGAGCTGCCAGACATCAGCATTTAGAGTTGCTGTGTTTGATAGAGACACAGCTAACAGCTATGAGTCTGTATTTTAACTGCAGTTCAAAACCAGCATTAGCTTTTCCAAAAACATCAGTGTACCATTTGCATAATCTAATACAAATAGAGGATACATCATTCATTCATCTTTTCCGTAAGCTTCTGCAACTCTTCACTGGTTCAACTGAATGTGCATATGTACTTATTTCTAAAATATACCTAGTTCTAAAAAGCATACCACTTGTTTTCCTTAGCTGTATCAAAATAAATAATTTTCCTAGTAGTCATGGCAAATAACATCAATAATATTTAAGTATCCATCTTTATTTAACTAAATAAGCAACAGGATGGAGAACATGATAGAACTGGCTGCTTCAGTTCTAGATTTCTTATTATGTTACATATATAGTGAAACTACAAACTTACTACTATAAAACTTACTACTACAAAAGCAGCTTAGGAAAATTCAGGTTATCTCTGAGTGTTGGGAGGCATACAGATGGACTAATTTTCTTTTATATAGAAGAAAACCATGAAAAGCAAGCTGAAAATTTCTGAAACTTCTGCATTCTCTTCTAACTTTTAACTAGGTATGAGCATTATGTAATTATAATACTTATGAATATTAATATATCTACAGCTGATTAATATTTTTAAATTTAATACAATTATATTGACTTCAGTGGTGGAATGATTGCTGCTCCAAAAATTTCATTACTTACTAACAGACAAGATGAATAAACACTAAACCGAGCACTCTTCTGCAATTACGGCATTGAAATACTTCGATGTTTTAGAAAAGGTTTCCTCAGAACTGTGCATGGAAAAAAGGTATTTAAGACAAAGATTGGCTATGTAGTAAATACACTGGCATACATTCTCCTGCATGCATGTTCTCTTGGGAACAGCCCCACTGAAATGAGTGTCACAAATAAAGGCTTCTCCTGCTGAAGGTTCTACAGTTTACCTATTCACAAACTAAATTTTTAGATTAAAATTTGGTGTTACTCACAAGGGAGGGCAGGGGGAAAGCTTAGTGTTTTCAGCCTGTCATCTACAGATTTCACTGTTCTCTTCCACAAAACAACCACAACAATTTGGGATTTTCTTTCCTAAAAAAGCATGTAAGGAAAACATGGGTAATGTTATGAGGCAGATGAGCAAAACTGAGTGCATCTCAGACATTGCATCATGACAGTGTGTGACATACTTGGATGAGGATTGTTCTCTACATTTATCTAAAATACCCTGATGACACTGAATCAAGTTAACTAAATGGGGTTTCTGAAAAACTGGTTTGACAATATGACATTTGCTGAACCTGTATAGATATTTACAGAATTAGAGATGTACAAGAACTGAAATTTCATTAGCAATTTATATTCTGCCAAAAAACATTATTTAGTGGGTAACTATGCAGGGAGGGAACAATATTTAACCTGTGTTTGCTCTAAATTCTACACGTCAAATCTTTTACACTTACTTGTGCCTTCCTCACAGCTGTAAAAATGGGCTTCAGCTCCCCAAAGCAGAGCATGTATGTGTTACAATGGTGTTTGCACTGGTTATTCACCCTTGCATCTATCACAATTTAAAGCATTTCTGAAAATACGGTATGCATCATGTGACGGAACACGTCTTTATGACTAACTAATCAGAATACTCTAAGAAAGAGTGAACAAGATCAGTACACTCCTAGAAAGTAGAAAAGAAAGCTTAGAGGTACAGAGGAACAACAATAAAAAAAAAACCAAAACAAATCAAACTAAATGCTTTTTACATTTTCTGCCGTGTTTAAATATTTAAAATACCTAAACCAAGAGATGAAAAATGACCAACAGATAACATGAACTATTTTCTCTTCGTCTGTTAATTGTGGATGCTATCCTGCTTCGTACTGAATCAATGTCAAAACTCCTCTTTATTTCCATGACTGGAAGATCAGGTTCTTCATCACGAAGTCCAGCAACATCCTGGCAGACTCCTTGAAACGTTATATAATCAAGATACTTAATGTTTACAACGACATCTCTAAAAAGCATCTAAAAACTGTTTTTATCTAAATTAAAAAGATTTGACAACACTGTCAACATCCAGTATTGTCTCTGTCATTAAACGTACAGTAGGCTGAAGAACAATGGAAGGAGCGCACAAGGATTAACGGGATTTCCTCTTTCTAATTCCTCTGTCTCAATAGCCAGTGGTCATGTATCAACCATCACCGATAGGCATACTTTAAAATAACTTTTCTTTGAGCTAACCGTGTTAACAACTTTAAGATCCAGTCTGCGGCCACACCACCACCACTGCCGCCTTCGGCTGGGTGACTGTCCCCGCTGGGCGTCCGGGAGCATCTTCAAGTAAAAACCTCCCTCGAAGGGAAGTTCAACCCGCCGCCCCAAAAGAAGCGCGGCCGCACTGATCGCCCCCAGCGCGGGCCCGGGGCACGTCCGCGCTGCCGGCTGCCACTGCCGAGCGGGGCACAGCCAGGACGCGCGACACCGCCTTTCCAGCCACCACCCCCGGCGGCCCCGCACGGCAGCGCCGGGGCCACCGTTCGGCAGCCCGGTTCGGCAGCCCTCCCGAGGCGGCGGAGCGGAGGGGCAGCGCCGCAGTCCCTACTTGGAGGGCTGATGTCGCCCCCCGCCGCGGCAGCCGCAGACACCGCCGGCCGCCGCCAGCCGGGCGGGGGCAGACGAAGTTCCCATCGCACCGCCGGTCCCGCCCAGGGACCGCCGAGCCGAAGGGCACGGCAAGGGGCGGTGGGGGACCGCTGGGCCGCCCGCGACCCCTGCCCGCCGCGGCCCAGCGCCGCCGGCCGCCCCCGGCATCCCGGCATCCCGCCCGCTCGCCGCTCCGCCCGTGCCGGCACCGCTGCCCAGCGCTGCCAGCCCCTTCNNCCCCTTCAGCACCGGACGCAAGGGATGCGCACGCCGACGAGCACCCGCTTTCCCCCGGCCGGACCTTACCGGCCGCGCTCGCCGTCCTCGGGCACCCGGGCTGCCACCGCTCCGCGCCGCGCTCCCGCAGCCGGGGCGCATCCCTGCTCCGCCCGCAGCCGCACCAGCCGGCAGAGCGCGCGCCGCGCGGGAGCGCAGCGCGGGCACCGGCGGAGCTGGAGCTCGCCCTCGCCGACTGGCACCTCCAGCAGCCAATGGCCGCTCGCGCCGCGCCGAGAGGGCGGGACGGCTTGACGGGAACGGGCCAATGGGAGCCGCTCCGCGAGGCAGCGCCGCTTCCGGGCGGCGGGAGCCGCTCTGGGGCTGTGCCGGCCGTGTTCCCGCTGTCGGTATCCCCGCCGGGGCGGTGTGCTCTCTGTCTCTATGCTCGGTGTGCCCGCCGGGCAGCGCCACGGACTCTCTGGGGTGTGCTCCAGGCTCGGCAGAGGGTGCCGGTGGTGGTAACGCGCGGCTGGGCCAACCTTGGCGATCGCCAGCCGCTCTGGAAAACTGGAGCGGGCTGAGGGCAGGCCATTCAGGTGGGGAGCGCGTGCTGCCCGCTCCCCGCGTGTACAGGAATATGGAGCGTCACACTAGGGCGCTTTGTTTAAAATAAGTAAAATTTAGTGGAAGAGGATGTATTCTTTCCGGGGGAATCCCACTGAGCTGAAACCGTGTCCGCTGGCAACCTCCGTGCGGCTGCTGCCGGCTGCCGCCGACCTTGGCGCGGCCGCGGCGGGCACAGGACGCGTCCCCGGCGGCTGCTGCGCTGTGCGGGACCCTCCATCGGCGCTGCTGTCACTGCGCTGCGGGGTTTGCAAGGCCTCAGAACTTACCCCACTGGCAGTGCCACACGTGCCCGCACCTGTGTTTAAATTGGTTCAGCTGTAGCAGCGATTTTTGCCACTGGACCAGGTGCCTGTTTCTAACTTTTCGTTTATGTGGTACATCCATCGGTTTGCGTTGTTGTTACTCTGTGTAGAACGAGAGCTTTTGCGCGCTAACCACAGTGATGTACTGTAGAGGTGTACCGGTCTGGTAGGTACCACAGGCCGCGGTGAAGTGAAGATCGAGGATGAACCGTAGGGGGTTATTGGTGTAAGACACTAAGGAAAGGGGCATGGGCTTGGTGCTGGAGGCCCGAGGTGATAAGCGGCTCACCTGCGGTCACTTAAAGAAATGCAAGTCTGGAGCTGGACGAAGATGGTTTTGGAGGTTGCAAAGAAACAGTACCTGACATGGCTAAGAGGTAACATGCTAAATTCAGGTGTAGAATTAGAGCTTCAAACCCATGAAGAAAGAAAAAGGTAGAAAAGTGTGCTTACAAAGATAAAAATGATCTTAAGGGGAAGCAAGAGGAGGGGGAAGAAATAATAAACCTGAATATTCTACTTCTGGCCAAGGACTCCAAATTCTCACAAAGTCACTGTTCTCACCACTTCACACTAGGGTGGAATGAAACGGATCAAGAGATCCAGGGAAGCAGGGGAAGGGGGAATGTAACAGCAGGAGAGGAGTACAACAACTTCAACTGTATTATTACTACTCTTTTTCTATAACTAATAATAGAATCTTAAGATCTCACTTATACTAAGAATAAATGTCTCTTCCCTCTTTTCCAGTCTGTCTAAAAAGTCAGGTAGAATGCTTGAAAACATTTCAGAAATATATTTTACTGCTGGGTTCCTTTCAATGTTGATGGCCTTTACCCACTGTTTTGGAATTTGCTTGTCAAGTAGAACCCCTTGCCTAGTTTTGTGCTTTATTTGCTGATGCAAAAGGGTGTGGAAATTTGTTAATTCTTAGTGGCTTGCCATTGTATTTCTTGCCTATTAAGAAGGGTTTCTAAAATCAAACAATCCATCAAGTTAATCTGGATCATAAGCAAATGTTTGTTTATTCCTTAAGGAAAAATTGTTAATGCCAGTATTAGATACAATTTATAGACAGAATTCCTTGTTTAGCTGTACCAGATGCAGGTACCCTCATCTGTGCTGAGTTCAGAACTGCTAGTACTGTTAAACAATGTGAAAGTTGTACCTTTTACTTCACTACCTCACACTCTTCAACAATTTTTTTTTGTGTGGCAATTGATTTCGCTGTGTCCAGTGTGAAGACTCAATGCACCCACTTTTGTTTGGACTGAAATAACAAGAAATGTTTTAAATACTCATGTGCTTAGACACTGTGCAACAGCTCAGAGATGTTTTCTTCTAGCAAATGGGTTTTATTACTTCAGGAACTGCTTCAAGCCTTGAGAAAGTACATTTTTAATAGTAGCATTATGTGCTTAAGAAAAGGCATCAGGTTTTTTACTCTTTGTTAAAGCAGGGGAGTTTTGACTTTCAATATCAGCCATATCATTATCTTGAAAGAAACCCAAAACTCAACACACTTTATCTACTGTTGACAGTTTTACAAATATTACAGAACTGACTAAAGCATTGCAGTTGTAACTTTATAACTCTTGCAAAGAAGCAGGAAATATTATAAATAATCCTTATAAAGGACTCTCTTTGTAGTAAGCAGAATGTACATGTGATTAGTTTTAATGCTTTAAACTTACCCAGAAATGTAAACAGAAATTCAGATAATCATGTCTGAATTTTATGTTCATGTTAAAGAGTAGGCTTTGAGGTTCTACTGCAGCTTTTTGCAATCATATGCACAGCTCAGTGTGTAAGTTAGCTAAATCCTTAAAAAGAAAGACAAAACACCACCTTTCAGGTAAATATCCTGTTTATGAGACAAAATAACTCAGTGGAAGATGTTGCTGTAGACATAGAAGCACCAAATAATTAAAAGCAGAGAAGAGGTGAGAATAAAAAGCAGCACACCTGAAATACAGGTCTTTTCGTTTGAGTGCCTTACAGTACACATAAATACGTAATATATTCTAAAGTTTAGCAGTGCCCCTGATAACAAAGGTTTGGGGTTGGGTTTTTGTTTTTTTTTTTTTTTTTTGGTATCTCAGCCCACAAAACTGTAATTTAGCCTTCAGTCCCATAAGACAGAAGAGTTCAACAGTTCTTTCTAAAAAACAATATTGTACTTCTGCAAAGTACTAAAGGACAAACAGAAGCTGACCTGCTCTTACTCATAGCAGAAACAGTTTAAGAAATGTAATTTCAGTACAGCTCTGTCAGCAGAAGTCCTTTCTGTCCTGGATCAACGGGGATCACAGAAGTTAGGAATCACACCTACTAAAATCATTGTTTTAGCTGTTAAGGCAGCCAGCAAGATGTGAGCTGTGGGCTACATGCTGGTATTGGAGATTCTGGCAGATGGTAGGAACTATCCTGAAATTCCTTTATGATGAAAAGAAGCACAGCTGCTGTATATCCTTTAGACTTTAACGTCAGGTTTTAGGAAAGCTGTACTGTAGAACTGAAGTGTATTATAACTGGCAGATCTTTTACGTTAAACTCTAAAATAAGCTCTTAGAGATAAACATTATTTCACTCCTCCCTTCTAATAGGGTTTGAATACTTAACTGATGTGTGGATGCAGCACTGCCTTTGTAGATCCGAGGGAGGAGTATTTGATTATTTATTTTTAACTGTGTTACAATTGGCTAGCATTATTCAGCCTCATTTGGTAACCCTTTTGTTAATATCATGTAGATGTATGCTGTGAGATGCAAATCAGTTGTGTGCTAGGGGCTATATAGACAAGTGAGGAGATAAAGGGTTCTTGCCCCACAAACTTGCCCCCTCATGCACTCTTCTGGAAGTGCACTGGGATCTGATTTCACACTGCATGACAAAGTGTTTCCTTTTGTTATATTATCTCCCGTGTATTATGTCAGCTGGAGGGAGCTAATCTCCCCATAAACAAAGCAAGGCAACTTTTGTGTGCAGAGTGAGTCAAGGTCTTTGTTTATCTGCAGTGATCACTTGTAAGCACAGCTTCCATTTATATAGCGTCCTTCAGAGCAATGTCACTGTGAACATAATGAATTTACTTAGAAATGTTTAAAGATTCTATAAACATGTATTTAATTGCAACTGCCTTGAACAGTGATGTAAGATAGGCCTTTTGTGTAGAGGAATGGAAGGGTGGTGGACCATTTTTCAGATCCAAGTAAAAAACGTTATTTATATGAACTGGTCACTTCTGCTTTGCATGAGTGACCAATTCATATAAAGAACGTTTTTTCCTCCCTCCATTGATCCAATCAGTTTGGGTACTTTATCTTTGTTTTAAATATATTAAAGTTTTCATTGTTCCCCACCCCATATTTAATTTTGTGGTGGATCAACTGTTTTGACAAATATTTGCACTATTACCTAAGAAATTAATTATAAAGAATTAATCCAGCTCTCAGCAGGGTTAACCAAGAGAGAAGAGCCTTCCCATCACAGTCAGTGGCTGAATCCAGCTGGCAAAAATCAATGTGGTTCTGTTTAATTATGATTAATGTTTTCACTTACTTTATAATTTTGTATGCAATTTTCTTTTTTTTTTCAATTTTGCATCCTCTTGGAGGATGATTTGGCGATTGCTGCTCATAAACCAGAGAGCTTGGTTCTGTGTCATCTGATTGCTTATCAGCAAGAGGATGTGACCAGTAGTGGAATGTGTCTGGTCCTTAATTTCCATTTTCTTGAAGTACACAGCTAGCAGAATACAGGAGCCATGTTCCCTGGTACTAGCACTGTGAAGCTTGGAATTGTCATCACTGGGACTATTTTATGGTTGACACACAGGACAGTTTCTGTTACCCTTATTTTCATTGAAGAGCATTTTAAGAAAAATTACTCACATGTTTCTGTTGCTGGAGTGGCATCCTCATAGATAAGGATGTCTGCCCACTAAGGGACTGAGGATATTGGTACCAAAATGTATTCAGAGATAAAAGAACTACGTCAGGAATATTTGGCTGTGTGCTTTTTCTTATCATCTGGAAGAAAAAAGTTGTCTAAAGTCTCAGTCCCAAAGGGCTTGTAACGATAGTAGAAGAGCAGCCAAGGAAGCACAGAATATATGATGGGGGGGGGGG